>OW052043.1:27680744-28896943 GCA_932526495.1 Bombylius major
CTTGTTTATGCATAGCAGGAGTTGCAGTTATACAATTGTGATTATAGTTATGGATACCCAAACTTTTATTAATGCACTTGAAAAGATGTAAATTTACACAATTGATTGATAAGAGTTCAAACATTTAAAGTCAAAGGAGATAATATATTATAATTTTAAAATATTGTTAATACATTTAATTTCAAGATTGAATCTGAATTCTAGCACTGCTAATTTTGCAATGAAACTTCTCTTGTGTGTATCACTGAGAAATAAAAAATTTTTTACGTTTTAGTGCACTTTATTTATAAAAATATTTACCTATTTTAAAAGTTTTTTTCTCAATTTTTAGTAATAACTATAAATATGTAATTAATAAATATACAAATTAATAAATTTTATAATGCATAATGTAATTTTCTCATACGCTCCATATTTTTACTCATATCTCCCCTATTAAATATCACTGCAGCTGAGCGTAATGAAATATGTCGGTACTCGGTACTCCAAATGTATGAATCATTCCAATCAGATCACTCTTCCCAGTATTCCAGTCCAGTAAGAAGCTGTTTTTTTCGAATAAATAACTCACTTTTCTTATCTATTGCACTTAAATTTACTTTAGAAAAATATATTTAATGATGGCACGAAATTTAACTTTTTCCATTTTCATTAAGCTTCAATTACAAACGGTAATATCTATACAGATGGTGCAAGCAGTGTATTATGATGTTTTCAGTAAAATTTCAGGTGGATTTTCGGAAAACCCACTTTTCAAAAGCTTTCCATTCAAAAATTGTTCTCGGAGAGAAAAAAATTAAAAGAGCGTTTTATTTTCTGAGTGAATGAATATGAATTATGAATCACAGATAGTACATAAACATACATATATATGTCATATGTATATTTATATTTACGTTACCATAGTAACGTATGAGTGAATGAATATGAATCACAGATAGTACATAAACATATATGTATATGTCATACATATGTATATTTACATTTATGTTATCATAGATAGTAACATTTGTTATGTGTTTGCATGTACATATTTTGTGCATATTGTAGGTATTATTTGGATGGCTCATTTGCCAAATCGATTAACTCCATTTTTTGGGTTTTTTAAGTTCTAGTTCCAGAACTCAATTAAATTTTTGGATTTTTCATATTCGAAGTAATTGGATGTGACAATAAGCCGTTAAACTACTAATTTAAAAATATTTTTTTGGTCTTCGAATCATAAATAATTTATTATCGGAGCTAATTTATTACTTTTTTAGACGTTTTTTATATGGAGTTAATCGTTTTGGCAAGTGAGACATCCATTTACTGATTGTTATATTATTTTTTTGTGTTAATAAAATATCATTGATGTAAGAGGAATACCATATGTGAAAAAAGGAATATTATTTTGTACATTACTTTTTCTTTCATCTTTTATCCACTTTTATACACAAATTTCTTTTTTTTCTTTCGCAGTTATTTTTCATTTTACAAATCAATAAACAAATGATATTGTCAATTTTTCTTTGTTTTTTTTTTAAATAATTGTTAATAAAAAAAATAATTTTTTTTCAAAAAACAAAATGTCCCATATGATATGAATTACAAATAAAAACAAAAATTATGAAAACTGTTTTACAAAAACTATTTCGAAAATAAAAAATATGCAAAAACTTTTTTTTTGTACTAGGAATGTAAGACATACATATGCATATTGTATTTCTGTATGACATAATTAATTAAAAATAAAATTCAAACTGAAGTTAGATATTCCAACACTTCATTATATTTTAAACCGCTTTCGTCAAAAATCCGTTTTCAAAGTTGAATATCTCGACATAATAAAATTCAATAAAAAAAATATTCGGCAATTTTGAACTAATATTTTTCTCCCAAACTACAAAAACTAAGATATGCATAGATATACATATGTATATAGTATTAAGAGGTATAATAAAAATAATAGAAAAAAATAATATTTCAAATTCAAAAAAAAAAATTTTCAAAGCAAATACAAATATGTATCTACATATTTTTATTCAAAACGAAAAAAATTCAAAAGTATAAATAGTAATTTGTAATGTTGCCATATCAACAATATTTGTTATATAATTTACTATGCTGGTATCAAACAAGGAGAGGAAAGCTTAGAAAAGCTTTTGAAAGCTCTTAAGAAAGAAATCAGAAAACTTAATTTTTTAATTGAAATGTTCTTGCATTTGTGCTATCTGTATAGATATTACCGTTTGTGCTTGAATTTTCAAAAAAAACTTTTAAAAGAAATAACTTTTATAAATAAAATGCACTGTGAAATGCAAAACTAAAAATAAATAATAAAAAGGAGCCCAATTTTTAGTGTCGATACCGAGATTTTGTAGAGAAATAATGGCCCTTATCATATACTAATAAAATAATAATATAACCAACGTAGAACAAAATAGTGTGCCTAGTTTTTAGAATACTGACAGAATAGATTAACCGACAACTTTTTTTTTCATCAAAGCTTCGACGTCGTTTTGCAAAGTTTTTATAAAATTTCTCTAAACTTTGACGTCGTTGATTTTGATAGGATTTTTTGACGTCATACATTATGAATATGATTGCTTTGATCATGTTTTGGCATATTATTTCTGTTAAAAATTTTCATTTTTTACAAAACTATAACAAATATTAATAATGATTGCATTGTTGCCGTATTGCATTGTTGCTACGGCAAAAATACAAATTACGATTTATAATTTTGAATTTCTTTTCGTTTTGAATTTTTCAATGAATATGAAATATTTTTTTTTTCTATTATTTTTAATATACCTCTAAATACTACACTGTAAAAAAAATTTTCCTACATTAAAACTAGGAAATCAGGTTTCCTACTATCATTGTATTTAAATTACATTACGTTGAGTAATTTATAAAATTTTACTCTTTGTCAAAGTAATTTCTTTACTTTCTTTCTCTCTTTTTTACTTCTTCAATGGAGTAAAACTACTCGTTGTGGATTTAATAGGTATACATCATTCAATAGGAAAATTACAATTTTAACGAAGTAAATTTACTATAATAAGAAGAATTTACATTAAATAGTAGTAAATTTACTGAAACAAAGTAAATATACTCAAAATTTTATATTTTACTTAGAAAAAATGTAATGTTACACATTTTTGGTAATATTGCTACAACACACTTCATCCAGACTTAGGACTGGCAACTTACAATAGTTGGTGTGTTTAAAAATTTGTGAAGTTCAAAGAGTTATTTAAATATGAACAGATTTTGTAATTATTTTTTGTCTTATATTTGTTTTTGCACTTGTTATATTTAAATGTGAGGCGTTATATTGCTTTAATTTTATGAAAACTTCAGACATACTGTTTAGGGAGGAGTTGCTATCTATCATTCAGACGAACTTGTTGATATAGATTGGAATACACTCAATACAGTAGTGCAATGTAGGGAAATTTTTTTTACAGTGTAGTATTTAGAGGTATATTAAAAATAATAGAAGAAAAAAATATTTCATATTCATTGAAAAATTCAAAACGAAAAGAAATTCAAAATTATAAATCGTAATTTGTATTTTTGCCGTAGCAACAATGCAATACGGCAACAATGCAATCATTATTAATATTTGTTATAGTTTTGTAAAAAATGAAAATTTTTAACAGAAATAATATGCCAAAACATGATCAAAGCAATCATATTCATAATGTATGACGTCAAAAAATCCTATCAAAATCAACGACGTCAAAGTTTAGAGAAATTTTATAAAAACTTTGCAAAACGACGTCGAAGCTTTGATGAAAAAAAAAGTTGTCGGTTAATCTATTCTGTCAGTATTCTAAAAACTAGGCACACTATTTTGTTCTACGTTGGTTATATTATTATTTTATTAGTATATGCCCTTATTCTGATAGTCGTATCACTTGTTATGTGATGTGATCTTACGTATATAGTATTACCGTATTCGATTTAAGTGATAAACATCGACAAGTGGTGAATATCACAAAATCGATTATTTGTGCTATTCTGGTATTCACATAGAACTGTCATTTTATCTGTTTCAGGTGATTATTTAATCACGGAAAAAATCAAAGTGAAGATGATGAGTTTAAACAAAAGATAAGAAAAAAAAGATACATTTAGACTAAATTTTACTTCTTTTTATGATAATATAAACTTTTTTCACAAAAGCAAGAAAATTCCTAACAGAAAACAGTTTAAAACTTTAGTAAATTTTATTTTTAAATCACACTTAAACTTTGAATAAATAAAAATATTCAAACGAATTAAACGTCAACTAACAGTGTTAACGTTTTTATTTAGAATTTCATATTATAGTATCACATGAATACTGTAATACCTCTTTTGAATTTAAGTGATACATCTCGTGATAGTGATCAAAAAGTGATACGAATAGCAGAATAGGGGCCAATACATTCTTGAGTAGTGTCATGTAGTGTTCTTATTGCAATTGAACGTTCACTTGACGTTGATGGCTGAGAGAGTAGTTTAGACAATAAAGCAGTAACTAAAAGCAAAGAAATTAGAAGAAGTCTCAAAAAAAATTTTTTTTTTTGAATATGGAATATTATTTTTATTATAGGTACCTCTAAATACTATATATACATACATATACCTATATATCTTAGTTTTTGTAATTTGTGAGAAAAATATTTTTTGTTTTCAAATTTTAAAAATATATTTTAATATGTACCTATATTAAAAAGATATTATATACAGGGTGTCCTGTTTCGTTTGCTTAGCCTTAATACCAGTGATAGGTCTCATCAAGACAAACAAAAAATCGTATCGGTGGAGGGGGGAAATCTCAACGGTTTCGCCGCTAGAGGGTGTTGAAGTTTTTTTGCTCTTAATTCACGATGTACCCTATAACTTTTTACAGGAGCACTCAAGGGTCACTTTGTATTATAAAGAAATGTAAAAGACCCTTTGCCCTTTTCAACGATACCTCACTTGTTCTTCTTCTTCTAACTGTTAAAAAGTTACACGCATTCAAAATCGAAATTTTGTGAATTTTTTCCAAATTTTTGTGTTTAGCCCTGTCTTTCTCGAAAAAGTCTTAAATTAACCCCAAGTTTTTATTGCAGAAAAAGAATACCAATTGATTCTGCACCGATTTGCTATGTTTAGTTTTTTCAAAAAGTGCATAGTTTTCATAGTTTATTTAAAAAATTAATCAAAGTAGGGAAAAATAAAACAATTGAATTTTAATTTGATCTTGCAAACGAAAAAAAAAATAAAAAGTATAAATCGTAATTTATGATATTATGAAATGAAAATTTTTAACATAAATATGCCAAAACATGATCAAAGCAATCATAATTCATAATGTATGACGTCAAAAAATCCTCTCAAAAAAAATGACGTCAAAGTTTAGAGAAAACTTTGAGAGAGCATAACTAAGCTTTTAAAATAAAAGCTTGGGGTACTCGCGCCAGAACCCCAGAATAAAAATTTTTATATGAAGAAATTTTATATGAATAAGAGTTCTTCTTATTACATATTTTTTGCTAAAAGTCTTTTGTTTTCGTATCTATCATTTATTGTTTTCCATGCTGTAGTGTAATTGATATCTTCACCTGTTAAGCTGGTCTTCAAATATGTACATTAGTTTTTCACACCCGCCAATTGATTGATTATGCACCAGCTCTGTAAATAAATCTCGAAAATGACGCCACTTCAGATAATCGCCATTAAATTTGGGCAATTCTATTTTAGGAAGTTTAACGTTACGAGCTGTATTGAGAGTCGATGACAGTATTTCTTGATCTCTTTGTTGTAGTTTTTGCACTTCATGTTGATTGGACAGTTTGTATAATCGCAGACGAACTTCCTGCATTTGTTCTTCTAAATCGAAATACTTTTCCATATCATATGGTGAACCAACAGCATCTACTTGTTGTTGTTGTTGTTGTTGTGTGGGTGGGGGGGATGCGGATAAGGCATCCACGAGCACTCAGACAGGAGAGTCCATTGTACTCAGCGCCCCGTCTCTAGTAAAATCTCCTCGTTTTCTTAACAAACGAGAGGACTTTGTCTAGGGGTTGAGAACAGATGTCTTCCATTCTCATTACATCAGAGTTCCATGTATGAAGCCTTATCCTAGAGAAGGCCGGGCAACAGCAGAGATAGTGCTCTGTTGTTTCGGCCTCCTCCTGGCAGGCCCCACACGTTGGGTCCCTGACCACTTTCATGACCGCCAGATGGTGGTTACACGTGTTGTGCCCTGTAATGAGCCCAACGAGAGCCCGACAGTCTTTTCTACTAAGGTTTAGAAGAAATCTAGCCGTTCTTTCCTCAGGCTTTTTCACAAAGCATTTCGTACCACTGCAACCAAGTAGGGCAGACCATCTTTCCGCATGGATTTTCTCCATGTGTTTGGTGATCCATCCACTGATCAAGGCGCAGTTGATACCTATTGTTGGTTCCGGTCCCCATACAGAGTTAAACGTGCCCTCCTTCGCGAGGGCGTCGGAGAGTTCATTGCCCTCTACACCATGGTGACTTGGAACCCACAGAAGCTTAAGTTCATTGTGTTTGCTAATGGATTTAAGTTTCTTTTTGCATTCATGGACAATTTTGGATGTCGTGATTGGACTCTCCAGAGCCTGCAGCGCAGCTCTGCTATCACTGCAGATGCAGAGAGCCCTTCCACTCCATCTGTTATCAATTATCCAACATGCCGCTTTTAGTATGGCGTAAATCTCCGCTTGGAAGACAGAAGTCATACCACTTAGCGTATATGAGTATTTGATATCACTGTTCAAATACCAACCCGAACCAACACCGTTTCCGGATTTGGATCCATCCGTATAGATAATATCTGTTGCCCCACTTAGAACAGCAGTAGTATTTGACCACTCTTCCCTTGTGGGATACATTACATGATATTTTCTACCAAACATGACACTTGGAGTCATGTCATCCCAAGGCATGTTGAAAAGGTTGCACTTTTCAACAAGTCTGTCCGACATGACTGCATGTCCCACGCTTGTCTCTTCCCTCCAGCATCCGCTACGTTTCAGCCGGTAGACTGACTTCATCGCTACCTCCTGAATTTTGAGATCCAGTGGCAGCAGATTTAGCAACGCGTCGAGGGCTGCACCAGGAGCTGAGCTTAAGGCACCAGTGATCCCAATGCAGATTTCTCTCTGTAGCCCATTAAGTATTCGAACACAGGTGTTAACCTTAGTCCGTCTCCAAAAGACCACCGACGCATATGTTATAATGGGTCTAATAACTGCCACATACAACCAGTGAGTCATATACGGCCTTAGCCCCCATGTCTTACCAAAGACCCTCCGACATTGCCAAAAGGCACACCGTGCCCGAGAGACCTTGTTGTTGACATGACTTTTCCACGAAAGCTTGGTATCTAGTGTTACTCCCAGATACTTTACCTCCGTGGAGAGTTCGATTACCACACCCTTAAGGCTGGGTAGTTTCAGACCGTCCGTTTTTCGTTTCCTCGTAAACAACACAATAGTTGTTTTCCTAGGATTAACAGAAAGTCCGTGTTTTTCACACCAGCTTTGAATCTTGTCAAGTGCTATCTGTAATTTATTACAGATGAGCGCCAACGATTCACCAGCGATCAGTGAGCATACATCATCAGCATAAGCTTGAGTATGTACACCTGTTAAAGATTGCATCTCATCCAGTAGTGAGTCAATAAGCATGCTCCAAAGCAGTGGCGAAAGAACACCCCCCTGAGGACATCCTTTCACCGCCCTAACTAAGTCGCATTCCCCATCGATCATACCGTCAGTGAACAACAGTCTGTTGGATAGCATGTAGTGGATCCATCGAACAAGCGTTGGCTCCACTCCATGTCCACCAGCAGCATCGCACAGAGACTTATAGTTTGCATTGTCGAAAGCCCCCTCAATATCCACGAACACACCTAATGCGTACTGTCCTTTATCGTGCGCCTCTTCGATCCTGGAGACTAGATCGTGCAGCGCAGACTCACAGGACCTTCCGCTCTGATAAGCGTGTTGTTTGCTGTTGAGAGGAAATCTGAACAGTGCAAAGCCCCTAATGTGCTTCTCCACAAGTCGCTCCAGACTTTTCAGTAGAAATGACATTAAACTGATAGGTCTGAAGTTTTTTGCCAAGGTATAGTCATCTTTCCCAGGTTTGGGAATGAAGATTACCTTGACTTTCCGCCATTCAGAAGGAACGTAACCCATCGCTAGGCAAGCTCTGAATATTACATTCAAAGTTGGGGCTAGGATGTCACTTCCTTCTTTCAGCATTGCTGGATAAATGCCGTCCATCCCCGGTGTCTTGTAACTTTTGAAAGATGACAAAGCGAACTTTATTCTTTCTGTAGTTACCACCTTCGACGCGACAAACCAGTCAAGTCTAGAAGGTTTCGAAGCATGAGCTGTGAAACCACCCGTTAAGCCTTCAACCTGGCAGCCCGAAAAATGAGCGTCCAAGAGAAGCTGGAGCGCTTCCTGCTGGGAGCAAGTAAACGATCCGTCAGTTTTCTGTAAACAATCCAGCTTGGCTACACTGTCGCACTGAAGCACTCTGTATAGCCTGGCTGTTTCGTTCAAGCTTGTCAGCTCTTCACAGTAGGCTCTGAAAGATGAGAGTTTTGCAATCCTCACCCTCTTCTTGTATTCCCTCTGCAAAGATCTGTATGCATCCCAGTCCACTTCCGCTTTAGATTTAAGAGCTCTATTTAGAAACTTCCTGGACGATTTTCTGAGTTTCTGTAGTTCAGGGTTCCACCAAGGAACACTTTTACCACTTCTACTCTTTCTGTTAGGACAGGCGCTCTCGAATGCATGTGTCAAAGAAGTATTCAACTTGTGAACAGCTACTTCAACCATAGCCGCCGATCGCACTTTAGGTACTGTAGTTACTTCATTATAAAGTAGCTGACGGTACTTTGTCCAATCAGTTTTTCTTGGATTACGACCCGCAGGGATGCTATTAGTAGCCACCGCGACTCGAAATTCAATGTATCTATGGTCAGAGAGAGTTTCCTCGTCTAAGACCTTCCAATTTGTGATTAGATCTTTAGCTATCTCGTTAGAGAAGGTAAGATCAATCACCTCCTGCCTTCTGCTGGTCACAAAGGTTGGTTTAATGCCAACATTGTTGATCATCAGATTTGAGGATAATAGATATTCCAACAACTTTTCCCCCCTGGAATTGCATTTACTGCTTCCCCAAAGGGTGTTCTGAGCATTAGCGTCACAACCAATGATCAGCCCCATGTTGTTGGATTCTGCATACCTTACAATTTCTACTAGCTCGCCCGAGGGAAGTGGGCCAATAGAATCGTATGGCAAGTAGGCAGATACAACAATGATGTTGTATTTTCTACCCGCCATTTGGTGTGCGAAAGTAACCGCTACAATGTCTTGACTGCAAAACTGTCTCAACATTGTTGCCTCGATTGTTTTTGAGACAATCATACAGGCACGCGGACGTTCAGATCTTTCAAAATGAAAGAGCCGACCCCAGGAGACCCCACCTAAACCGCAGATACGTTTTCTACATATCCATGGTTCTTGGATTAAGGTTAACTGAGGTAATGTCTGCAGTCTTGAAAGTCTGTCACATAGTAAAGCAGTGGCAGACTTACAATGTTGCAGGTTAATCTGGGTAACTAACAGTCCATTCAGGGATTGCTCCATAAACAGACACGTTAGGAACCTTTTCTCTCAGCTGCTTTTTTGCAAAGTCTAAACTTGACTCTACTAAGAAGCAGATGAGGTCTTAGCCCGTACACGTTCTCCAGGACACTCCTCGACTCAGGGTCAATGCCCAACACCAGGTTATAGCCTTCGACTTTGTCGTCAGCCTTACCGGTACTGAGTGCATAGACGCGCCAAGCCTTGGTGTTGAGTCCCGGATTCTGTGCACTGAGCCGGGTGAGAATCTCTTTGGGATTCCTTGGTTTCCCTGGAATCCAGACTGTCACCCGTATCAGTTTGGGGAGGTCGCTAGTTTTTTTTACCAAAAACTTTACGCCTCCACAAACTGGCAGTGAACCAACAGTGTCAGTCAACCAATTGAGAGATTGTTCGTTCGAGCATTTAACCCAAAGGGCGCCTTCCCGAACGGACATACCCTCAAATCTAGGAGAAACTTTCGTATCTCCAAGTCGCTTCCACAGTTGGTTTTCAACAAAATCGAGATGCTTCTGTTCCAATTTCATTGCTGGATTTTCAGCCACAACTACCACAGTTAAAGCCCTCGAGGCAGCTTCAGAAAAGCTGCTCACTGAGGTCTTTTCCTGCTCCTCTGTGACTGCCAATCCAGCAGATGGACCAGGAACATCCCGAGGTTGTTGCATCTCAGGGTTTTTAGGCCCTTCGATGTTTCTCGTCACAGAAGAGTCCGCGGATTCAGCCTTAGCTTTCCTCCTCTTCTTCTTCCCAGACGGCACAACTGCTTTGTCAATCTCCCGGGAGCCACTAGCCTCAAGAGAGAGATCTTCTGCAGACCTACCTCTTTTGATGCCCGTGGCTCCAGAAGTAGAAGGATCAGAGCCAGATGCTGCAACACATTCGGTGTTACTCACCTCCTGTGTTTTAGCCCTAGCCCTAGCCCTCCTTCGACGCCGCAATTGGTTTTTGGTAAGTTTGCCAGTTTCGGACGAGGCTTCCAAGGTTTTCTTGGCCTTTTTCACCATGTCTTCTACCAGCTCCCTTACTTTCAGATCAGAATTAGTCGTACTTTCCAAAGGATTTCCGACCCTTTCCTGATCTGTCAAAAGGAGGTTCTCCATTGACCGCGTCAATGATGCCTCCTGCACGGAACATGATGTTGCCACCTGCAGATCCGATGTGGCAGCCGCCGCCGAAGCGACGGGAGGATTTGGAGTTTTCTCCTTACCTCCTGCAGACATTAATCCTTTCGTTTTCATCATGTTTGCTTTGTTTACCTGTATGCTCAGGTCCCACGCAGCCTCTTAGAAGGGTTGAGAAGTTACGTGGAATTTTGTGCATTGGTCCCGTTATTGGCCTCCCTTCCAACCTGCCAATAACGCTCAACACTCCCGCCTCGTGAAGGCTGCACTTGGGAGCCAGCATCTACTTACTAGTATATTATGATACGTATTGAGTGTGTTCCAATGCTGCTCGATTGTTTTTATTTTCAGTTGGTAGTATTGAGGAGGCTGTTGCACATTTAAATCGATACTACAAATAATCTTGTGAATTCTTTGAATTAATAAGTTGTGTAGTTGAATTATGTTATCATCATAACCCTGATTATGATTGCCTTTGATATCACCTGGACCAGTCGCTGCACTGGACTCAGATTGTTTTACCGTAGACTGAGTGACATGACCAATACCTGTAACTAGTTTTGGTACAGCTCCTGTTGTCATTTGAACCTTCAGCCCTTCAAAATTGTTGTATGCCCTGTAATAGTCCTTTGAAAAATAGGCATGATGCTGCTCTGATGATTTTAGTATTAGTAACTTCAAAATTTTCCCATAGCTCGTCAAGTTTCTGTATGCGTTGGTTCGAATATTCCTCTGTTTTACGAGAAGTAGAGTCTTTCTTATAGTTAGTGATGATGCGTTTCATTTCCTTACCTGTTGCTTGCTGAGCAGATGTTAGTTGACCAAGACTCATTTTGTTGCTGTGAGTTTATATGATGTCTCAAAAAAAAAAAAAAAACGAAAATATTGGAGCGGTGAATCAGAATGCTTTTCTTCAGAATTACGTCGGGGTCACCAAAATGTTTAAATTACTTTTAATTTGAAGATAAGTTTAATTGTGGGAGAGATCTAAGGTACATGAACCTAGATCAATGATGAAGCTGTAAATGGCTCTTGATACCACTACTCAATGTTTGGAATGAATTCTAAAAGTGCTTCAGGCAGACTCACCTGAAGATCCAATAAAAGTCTTTGTTCACTGTCAATTGAGTTCTGAAATTTTATTAGTCAAAAGGTTCCTTATATACTAATTCTAAAACCAATACATAAGTAATGAAATTACAGAAATTATGTACATTAAAATTGTTATTATAAATTCTTACCGTTAAGAATTTTTGCATGTCTCAACAAATTTTTGTGTGTGCAGATAGAGAATAATTGTTTAAAAAAACAAAAGTATCGGATTACGTCTGGAATGTGAAGTTAGGAATGTGCTGACAAATTAAGAATTTTATTAATGTGTTACAAATTATGAATACTTGAAATCTCTAGTATTTAAATGTAATTATTTGTTATGCAAAATTAAAATTAAAATTTATATTAAATTATGTTCGAATGAACAGGTATCTCATTTTATTCAGGAATAAAGCTTCCCGTTGATCTTGGGATCTAATATCAAAGTTCTTTTATTCAAAATTTACAACTTGAGACTTCCTATATATTATTCTACTGTCTTTGCTTTTAGTGATTTGGTTCATTACTATCTCTGAAAGTTTTGTCTTGCTTTTAGTCCAAACCTCTGTTGTTTGATGGTGTAATGATTATCCACCAGAGCGGCCTAAGAGTAGTCCCTAATCACCTCACTGAAGAACCTCTATATGTTTAACTAACGAATGGTTATCATTTGAGGCCTTACAGCTTTCCTATTTTTTGCCCTTCGCTCCAAATCATTTTATGAGACATATTTTTTTTAAAAGCCTCTGTTTCTTCGGGGAATTATCCTCTTTACACTCTTCGTACTCTTCGACACCCGCCAGGTATGGATGGTACCTGACGCCTTTTCTTTGCGATCTTCATAAGTACATATGAACTTAGCTTTTTGTATCTCTTCCTCTGGTTTCGTTCGTTTTTTTTTTGGTTTCTGATCACTATTTCTAATGACCTTTTTCTTTAATTATTTTATTAAATTTGAATTAAAAAAACCTCTGATAGGGCGTGAAAGAAATTTCACATTTATTTTCACATTTCGTTTTTCAAATATTGCATTGTATTTATAACTAGGAGTTTGTTTTTTTACAAAATTCTTTTTAGCATTTTGTTTTTTATTGCAGCATAGAAAAACGAATTAAGGATATCATGCATAAAGCATTTTGGGATGTACTAAGAGAACAACTCAGTAGAAATCCGCCTTGTTATGAACATGCAATGCAACTTTTAAATGACATAAAAGAAGTAAGTAACTGAAATCTTCTCCACAAACAATATCAACATTTTATAATTATTTATACATTGTATGTATTTTCTCTTGCGTTTTTCAAATATGTACACCGTAACTTTGAACATTAGCCATCCATCCATATCATTACTGTCTTGTTCGCTTAACTTTTAAAAATATTGAAAGTATTGTGCTCGTAGGTATTGATTATTTTATGTATGAGCAGAAGGCTTATTTCACTATGAAGGGTTTCCTTGAAAAGAGAAACATTTTTCTTACTGTAATTTTGTTTTGTTTTGTAAAATTCTATACCTTAAACAGAATGTGCTGTTTATACGTAAAACGTTCATAAGCAGTATTTCTGTAACATCTATTGCTATATTTGTGAACTATTAAATTCGTCTCTTATTATAGATCTATAGAATAGAACATCTATTGGAATAATGGATTTAGGAAAATATGAGAAAATCATACAAATTATGTTTTTCCATCATTTGAGGTCTTGACTCAATATACAGATGATCCGATATTTCAGGATATTTCGGCTCCATGTTACAGAGTAGTCGGTAGGTATTCCTTTGAACCAGAAATCTAAATTACTTTTAAAATTGCACAATTCTCTGATAATTCGTTTTGGCTTTATCGGGCAATTTTTATAAAGTGAGCTTAATGGAGATTGTAGTCTAGCTGTTGTTAGATTCAGTTTATCTCTGGTGTCTATTATGTCCTCTTAATCTTTAAGACATTTTAAAAGTTCATCAATTTTGACTGAATTGGATGCGTAAAATGTTAGCTTTCATGTCAAATCTAATAAGCATATGATATGACAAGAAGTCTCATCTGGTACATGCTAATCAATAATGCTATCACCAATAATTAATGTAGATAGTGTTATGTCGATGACTTCCTGCTTAATAAATTCCTAAAGGTAGATTTATTGTCTATTTTTTATTGTATTTTTTTCTTCTTCTTTTGTTGGTGTCTGAGCTTCGAATCGCAACTGTGTGTTTATCTTTCTGCAACACTGGATGAATTTTTGCGTTGAGCTGGGTTCTGCTTCGGCACCTCCGCTAGTATTGCAGTCAGAACTAATATGATGAATTCTGAAATTCGAGAGAAGTTTATTGTGTTTTTTTAAATAGGGCATCTCTGGGCCTCGGACTTATTGCCATTAATTAATTTACAGTTAGGTGTACTGAGCCGTATAAACCTTTTGTAAAAATCATTCATGAGCAGCTTTGGAATGGTGAAAGTTTATCTGTAAACTCTACGTATGTTAGATGACATCTACGCCTTCTTTTGACTGGTACATATTTGCCCCTTCTTTAGGTTTTTCTAGACGTCTTCATCTCGATTTTAGATTCCATTCGAAAGCTGTTTACTTTCGAATGGATATTCATAATATTTTGTGTCTCTATCAAATAAACGCTAATAATATTGGTATGTGAATTTCAATCTATAACCTATGATTTTGAATTTTCATTTAACAATTTCATTTGATCGGAAAAAAGATGCAGAAATAATTTTCGATAGCAATCGAATAAAACGTTTGTGAAGTTGAATTTGAATTGCTGCTGTCTAATTTTTTTTCCATTAAAGTTGAAAATATAAAAATATTCTTTTAAGTGTCTTTCTGAGATTTTACCGGCAAATAAAAGGACTCTAGAGCATGTTAATGAAGTTTTAGACGCATCTCTTATTAAACAACAGGCTGAACAAGGTGTTCTCAATTTTCGATCATATGCTGACTTTGTTTTACAAATAATGGCAAAATCATGTGCTCCTGTTCGTGACGAACAAATAAGAAAATTATCGCAAATAGAAGACGTGGTTGAAACATTCAAAGGCATTTTAGAAACCTTGACAGTTATGAAATTAGATGTGGCTAACTGGCTTATAGAATTTTCTAAAAGAGATCTAATGGCTAATTCTGTCCAATACGAAAAAGAGAAGTTCAAGGAGTATTTAGAATATTATAAATGTGGGTTTTTTAGAAATTATAGTTGTTATTTTGTCGTTATTTTCAGATTTTTATTATTTTAGTTGGATTTCCTGCTACAGAAAGTTGGTTGAAAAGAAACAAAGCAACAGATAATAGTTCTACCAATACCACTGTAGAAGAAACAATATATAATGCATACATAGAACTGTTAGATTGGAATGATTCTTATGAATTTCCTGAAATTTTAAATATTGACAAGAACAGATTATCTAAACTAAGTGTAGAAATTTTATGTCTATGCATGGGTGCTTCAGTAATGGCGATATGCTCAGGAATACCTGTCCTATTTCAAAATCCGGAAAATCGTGCTACATTTGCAAGTCAGATTCATATTTTACTTCAAAATAAATTACAAATGTAAGTAAAAATGTTTTTTTTGTTTTTAAAATAAAATTAAATAAGACACATCTAAATAAGATACTTTTCGAATTTTTCTAAAATCTTACATTATTAACAAAATTTATAAAGTAGAAATTGTACATATTGTAAATATACTATAAATAACTGACCATTAGTAAGGTGGTGTTTCAAAATAGAAAATTAAAAATTAATAAATAATAATAATCTATTCTATACAGTGAGCGAAATTTCTATCGTTCCATCGAAATTAGCTGCTTATAGATTCGAAAATTTATCAAACAATTTATATCGGAAGATAAATCTGTATATTTATCGGCAGATAAACAGCTTATCAACGATAATTTGTAAAGATAACTTGGTGTTTCTACACAAACGTTTAAACGATATACTTATTTGTATAAAATTAATTGGGACGAGAAATTGACGTGTGTGAAAATCAGTCATATTTGATCGTTTGGAATTTTTGAAAGATTTAAACGATTTTGCCAAACTGTAAAAAATAAATCAGTAACTAGCTATTACATTGGAAAAACCTGTAAATTATAATTGTATGCAATTGTAAAAATTATTTGCGGCTGGATCAAAACTTTACCACGATCAAAACAGACTGTCCAACTGTTAATTTTATCTTCAACTTTTTTCAATTAATCATTTACAAGTGCAATAAGTTTGTTCCAATTTTATCTGCCGAAATTTTTCGTTTCAATCAAATTTTTTTCATCAGCACTAACGAGCAGATTTTTTTATCAATTGACCGATAAAGCTTTTGAATCGGCAGATTAATCTACTTGTGTTTAAGCAGCTATTAATTGATTTTTATCGTTCAGGTTTTTTTAAAAATGCAATGGTAATATAATGGGTGAGTTTCTCATTTAAATTAAAATCCGGGAAAAACTTTTTGTTGTGATTTCATGTTATATATGTATGTTTGAAAAAAGAAAAAAAATCCTGCAATTACCACTTGCAGATGCGAAATTACCATAGTTCTTTGTTTAATTGTTGAAAAATACAGATCAAGTAAGTGTTTATTTATGGGTTTGAACTCGAAACCTTCAGCATTAGAAACCAGCATACTACCGATTCGGCCCTGACAACCATTGCTACTCAAATAAAAACTCTTATATAAAATTAAAATTCTGCAAAAAATTTAAACAAATACATATACAGTGTTTTTTACAAGAGCGTGTACGCCATAACTTACTTCGTTTTTTCCCGATAATCATGAGTCATTGCTATTTGTTTTTAGCAAGTAATTAGCTATTGCGCAATGTATTAATTTTTTCAGTTGCCTTTGAAAATTGAATGAGTTAAGGTAAAAATTAAAAATGAGTTCAGTGTTCAAGAAGCGTTTTAAAGTAGTGCTTTTAGTTAACCACCCAAAAAGGGCCAAAAATGTCGTTGAAAGTCGCAGCGAAATGTACTAGAACATCAAAATCCGTCGTGAAAAAGTGGATTAACAGATACAAACACATATCAGACAAGCTTGGTCAGGAAAAGGAGAAGTAGTGCTTCAACGCAGCGTAAAACATCCGTTGCAGGTCCATGTTTACGGGTGCTTTTCAGCAAAAGTATTTGGGAAGCTTATCACTTTTACAGAAAACTTGAATGCAGTAAAAATAATAGATTTATACAAAAAAGGATTATTAAAGTCTAAAGAAATGCTATATGGTAAAACTAACATCGACTGAGTTCTTCAGAAAGACAATGATCCCAAGCATAAAAGTGACCTTAGAAGTTGGAAAGAGCAAAATGGTGTTAGACAGATGGATTGGCCTTCGCAGTCGCCAAATGCAAATACTATAGAGAATGTTTGGGCTCTTATGAAACAAAAATTGGGAAGAAAAAATATAAAAAGCATAAAAGGTTTGAAATTACATTTAGAAAGAATATGGAATGGTTTGCCTGTAGAGTATGCCAAAAAACTGGTAGAAAATTGCGAAAGACGGTGTCACTTAATTATTAAAAATAAGAGACTGGGTAGCAAGGCAACTGAAAAAATTAATACATTGCGCAATAGCTAATTACTTGCTTAAAAGAAATAGCAATGACTCATGATTATCGGGAAAAAACGAAGTAAGTTATGGCGTACACGTTCTTGTGAAAAACACTGTATATACTATACAGTTTATTCCGTTGGGTTTGCTTTTCCTTGATACCAGTACAGTGGTGGGTCTCATCGAGACAAACAAATAATCGTATCGGAGGGAGGCGGAATCCCAATGGTTTGACCGCTAGAGGGCGTTAAAGTTTTGAAAGTTGAATTCCATTTAAAAAAAAAAAAGAATTATTATTGTCAACAATTTTTTATCAATAACTGCACTTGACAAGATATATTTTTATATTTTTATTGAATTAAGCGAAATTTAATGTGACACGCTATGGTAGATAACACAAGCTCAGAAACTCATTTTTGACTTAACGGATTTAAGCGATATTGCCTTGACAACACAGATTTATAACTTGCACTTTTACATGCCTATTTTACTTTTGTGAAATGTGTTAAAATAAAAGTGGCTTTAATTATTCTATTTATTTTAAATATTTTAAAATTCTAAATATTTTAATTATTCTATTTAGTGTTAAATTTTAAATATAGTCTAATCAAGTATCTTTTTTTTTCTATAAATATAAGGGAAATGAAGGATGCATTGGAAAATGTTTGGCTAAATGTACAATCTACAGTGAAAACTCATCTACAAGAAGATAACCAAAATTTTTTATTTGATAAAGTGGAAAATACAGTAAAAGCTCAGATACTTAATCTTGGGGATAAGGAATCCGTAGTTAGAAAATTAATGTGTATGATTCATTTATTATATATATAAGTTTTATTTTCTTTAAGTTTTTATTGAATTATTTTTTTTTAAACAGGGGACCGTTTAGAAACATATTTAAACTTAGTTTTACGTACAAAATCTGGTTTGCCTCAACTTCCATCTGGGTTTAGTGATTTTAAAGATGAACTTGAACAAGTGTCGATCGCTTTTCGTCGTATAATTCTTCATAATTATTTAGTATTTGGAGATTTTTATGTGAAAATATTAACTGACAGAAATTTTTCTTGCACATCAAATAATTAGGACACGCATATATTGGTTAATCGTATGTTCAAAAATAATTACATGATCAAAATACGCTAAAAAATAAACTTGGTAATTTTATTAAATAAATGTTTACACTTGCTACTGCAAAATTTTGTTTACAAATTAAAAATTAACACTTTGAATAACTTTTAAATTTAATATTGTACTAATACATTTTCAAAATAATTGAAATATTATTTTTTTATGTTTAAAATTAAAACTTTTTAATATTGTATGATGTTTTTTATTTAATACTATTTGGTAACAATCATCAAACAAAGTATATTGTATTAATTTAACTTTAATTCTTATTTGTATAAATCAAAGAAATAATAAATATTATACTATTTTTACTTTTGAAAGTCAGTATTGTATGGGAGGGGGGGGGGGGGGGGGGTCTATTTTCAATAGTTACTGAGATATTGAAGGTCAAAGGCAATTTTTTTCGAAAAGTAACCAGTTTCACTTTTTGCAACATATTTCAGCGTTTGCTTAATGTAGGGGGACATCTTCGATCAGCTAGCAATTAAGCAAATTGCGACTAGCAAATATGGCGGATTTGCGATTGCTAATTGCGATTACAAAAAATCACATCCTCGATTGTAATCGCTAGTTAACCATTTTTATTTTGTAAGCACTTTTGCTGAATAAGTTTTTACATACATAACCTATAATTTTCTATTATATTACGTTAAAAATTCGTTTTTTTTATTCAAATTTTTGAAATTTTAAAATTTTAAATCATAACCGAAATTATTTTGTTTATTATGAACTATTTTTTTTTCAATTTTCAAACTTCTACAGTCTCATAATTGTGTATAAATTTATTAATTCATATACAATGGTCTCACTAACCAATTCTATCCATTACAAGAAAAAAATATTCAAATTATATTGATAACATAAGTATTTGGGTTTGAGTTTCTACTAATTTATAAGAAATTTGAGGTTATGTGTTCTGTTAACTGAGTTTGCGACACCAACTTTGCGATCGCAAATTTTGACGGTTAATTTGCTTACTTGCGATAGCAAAAACAATTGAGGATACCAATTCTATCATTTCAGCTAGCAAGTCTTACTTGCTTGCTTGCTAGCCGATCGAAGATGTCCCCCGTAGAGAGGTAAATTATTATTTCTAAAGAGAACCTTCAGGCCTTTCAAAAAATGTCTTTTACAAAGTTTTGTGTCAAATGGTTTTAAAGTTATCGTAACTCAAAGCCTTCCTTGGTTTTTTACCTCAATTTTTTGAAAAGCCGGGTGATTTCTCGAAAAAATTAGTTTGTCACGGCATGACTCTATCTACCTTGGTTCAGAAGCTGCAGTCTTTGGAATTCACTTTTTGTGAAAAACGTGCGCTAATTGAAAAGATGTAAACAAATTATTTGCTGTGATATTTTTTCCAGATTCTCGATATTTGATCAACAAATCCAACACCGTACGTTCACCAATGTTGGCTTGTTGCTCCGTTCCTTTTTTCACCTCTTTAGGTAAAAAACTACACTTACAGCATGAAGGTAATTAGAAAAAAAAAAAACAAAAAAATAACAAAGGAATGTACACTGACTTTTTGCATCATGTGTGAATTAATTAGTAAAAAAAATTAATAGAATTTTAAAAAAAGCTTCATTAGAATAAAAACAAACTGCTTAAAACATATTTACAGCGTAAGAAAAAAAATTTGAAAAAATAAAAAAATACGTGTAAAATAAACGTTTTTTTGATTAACATTTGGAAGTACACCTGTACCCATTCAGTCAACAACGTAATAATGTACTATATATCCAGTCACATAAAGGTTAAGATAAAAAATATTTTTTATTGCTTTTATCATAAGTATATACTATTATAAATATTATATATTAAAAATTGATGTATTTTTCTCTACCTTTTGCAACGTACTGCTTTTAAATTGAAAATATTCTGTTAAGTAGGTACGTTTAATTTTAGAGAATTGGAATATTCAAATAGGTTGCAAAATAAAACGAAAACGAAAATTTAAATTATTTTTATTTAAAAATGTTATATTTATATTAAAATATAGGTAGTTGAGTACTTTAATACAAAAGAAATTGAAATATTATTCCAATGTTTATTTTTTTCTTCAAGTGTTCGTTACTGGGTATTTGCCCCTATATTCTGAATAAATAAAAATTAACAAAATGAATAATAAAGAGGAAAATAAAAATAAATGAAAAAGTTCATGCGCACACACGCTGATGAGCTAAAAGTTGGTTGATTGATAGGGTGGCCATATCGTAGTTACACTAATGAACATGATATCATTCCACGACTGCACTGGAAAGTCATTCTACGTGTTTATGCCTGCTCCGAATTTAATACGGATTTTGGTTTACTCCCAATTTTTTGTGGTATAAACTCGATAATTCGGATTTTGGCTTAAGCCCAATTTATTTGGGTTTAATCCCAATTTTTTTATATGTATGTGTGAGGTAAAATGCAATATGGCGGATTCTAATTTTTATGGTGAAAGTGAAGCTGTCACGTTCTTCTTCTATTTTTTATGTAGAAGAAGAATAATATGTATATTATAAGTGTATAAAAATATCAACATTTGCATGTACTTTTTTAATCCCAATTTTACCGTTTCTACGCTACTTCCAATTTAATCCAAAACTCGGATTGCCGAGTTGCTGGCAAAGAATTGCTGGCGGTGAATTGCTGTGGCGATGAATTGTTGAGGCGATGAATTGCTGGCGAAGAATTGCTGGCGGTGAATTGCTGGCGAAGAATTGCTGGCGATGAATTTTCCGGATCCCGAATCCCTTATTATCTATGGACAGACTGGTGTTGTGAAACTTTATCAAGTATGTCCCGTCGAGTTTTTGAATATCGTTTTCTATACGGATGTCACCTTTGAACTGGTTTAACAAGACCAATCCATCTGATATTTCATCTACCGTTTGTACGTGTTGGTTATTATTCTGATTACATTTGGAAGGAGACCTTTGAGTAAATTTGGTAGGCATGAGGAATTGCTAATGTCAACAATATTTTTTCCATTACATCGTACAGTTTATTATCTTTTTGGATAGCGTTAGTAATTTCATTTGTTATTTTAGTGATATTGTCAATTCTTTCGTTGTACAATTGATTTATAATTACTTGCCTATTGTTATTTTTCAAAGCATGATTTATTCTATCTTTAATAATCTCAGTCTTCGTGGTCTGGATTTCCAGCGATCCATTTCCATGCGCTTCCGATAAAATTGAGAGAACGTTTGCTTTTACGTGTTTTGAGGCTGTCTAGTAGTGTCTGTACTTGTATGGCTTCATGATTAAGGTAAGAATGTAAGGGATGTTTCGTTGTAATTCCATTACTTAACATTGTTCGTACTTTTTCAACAAAATCTTGGTACCTACTTATCAATTTCTATTACATATATTATTTTGAAATTTCCTTCTTGAACTTTGGCTCTGCCAGTATTGATAGAAATGACTTGGGAGTTTGTATAATTGAGTATCTGAATTTCCGCAAATATGATGCCTAAAGTGTACCTGTAAATGAGAAGGGTTTGGAGTTTCAGTTTCTAATGTTGCTTTTGTGTATTATTCTACCAGATTCAGTAAGGACTGTAGTATTCCTATTTTGTTTTACTATTTCGGGTTTATATCTTATTGTTAACTTTGAGCCTAACCTTTTGTTATGTTTTACAAAGATAGTTTGGCCTGGTTGATATGTTTTTATGGGCTTGCGTTTTTTATTATGATGTTTTAGGTCTTGTTGTTGTTTTTGTTTTAATTTTTCAATGTTACTAAAACGAGCTTGTTCGAATTGTTCTGGGCTTATATTAGAGGTTCGACCGTAAAATAGTTCGTTTGGTTTTTTACCTGTACCATAACATATAGAATAATAGCAGACAAAGTATGAATATCCAACCAAAGTAAAGCAGGTCACTGAATTAAATGTACATGTTAAATTGCTGATAAACAATAGGTCACTGAATATAATTTAACCAAATTTAACATATGTTCATAAAATATGTTATTTTTAGGGTAGCCATACACAAGAATTATGAAATGAAATTTTTTGAAATGTTTGTCCGTTAGATGGTGTTGTTATTATTATACTCTATATAATTATATAGTATATATATATATATATATTTTATATTTTAATATTCACATTATAGGTATAAGTAGTATAACTTACAGAACAATGTAAGACGTATTTTACAAATTTGAATGTTTGAATTTTTTAATGTACTACCCACAAATGTATTCATTTGGTAGCACTAAATTATTAACTTTAAATTGCTGAATTCATACAATGATTCAACTTCATTGTTAATAAATTCAAATTCGAATTTGAACAACGGCGGCAAAACTTTTTTATAAAAAATTAAAATTATACTTTTTATTAATAAATAAAAACTAAATAAATTCAATAAATATTATTTTTATTTTGAAAGTTTTTTTTTTTACGTTTAAATACGTGAAATAAAAAAGATATTGTAATTTGCAATAGTGTAGTAGTGCAACAATTTATTCAATAATATTTTATTTAATAAAATAGTTTAATAGACTTTATATTGCACATCTACAGAATGAGGATCTGCATCGCATGTGGTGCAAAAAAACACCCTTGGGATAATAGAAAATTTTTTAGTATTCCAAGTGACAAAACCACGTAAGTTATAAATTTTCTTAAGCATGTAATGTTTTTGCTACAATATTAGATTTTTATCCAAAAAGGAGCAGGACACATCGAAAAAATTTTGCAAAAGGCATTTTGCGAAACAAGAAATTATTTTCAGTACTACAATAAGTCTTTTCTAGAGCTACAATTAGTCCTTTTCAGGACTACAAAGTAATTAAAACAGAGAGTCAAATAAAAGTTCCCATCAGAAATAATTTTCATTTAGCTCTCTACATTGAGCGAACGCCGATTTTTTTATATCTCACTGAGATCTACCACCCTATTCAGTTTGGCACACGAACTGTGAAACACCCCACATATTTGAATTATGATTTTATTTTCTTATACATTTCTGTGTATTTTAAAAATATTTGTAGGAAAATACTATGGCTCTATAGTTTGAATAAAATGAATATATTGGAAAGCTTGAAGGACACAAGTTGGATTTGTAGTAAACATTTTGGAGATGAAATGTTCACTACAAACAACCAAAGATTGAAAAAAGGAGCAATACCTACTCCTGATGTCGGCCGGGAAATTTGGGTTTATTAATGAATTTCATCGATCATTTTGATGTAATAATATTTTCAAATTTTTTTCTTTAACTTT
Source organism: Bombylius major (assembly GCA_932526495.1). Taxonomy (NCBI): domain Eukaryota; kingdom Metazoa; phylum Arthropoda; class Insecta; order Diptera; family Bombyliidae; genus Bombylius; species Bombylius major. The sequence continues at coordinate 27,704,529 of OW052043.1, forward strand.
TATTTAATTTTTCTTAACGTTTTTTCATTTATTTTATAATTTTATAACCAACCATTCCCACTCCTTCTTTTGTTTAATTTATTCGTTTATCTATTACATATGTATCAAACGTAAATATTTGTTCATATAATTATATGTACAATTGTACATATATCACATAATATTTCATTTCAAATATCTTCTGTTTTTGAATATTTCGTGTATGGCTATTTTTATCTACATACACTTTTCGGAAATGAACTCCTCAGTTTTAGCTAGATGTATATTAGGATTTTTGATGTATTCGTATGTAGGAACATTAAGGTATATTTAGGATGGTGGAAAGCTAAATTTATACTGCAATTTTCTTGCTTGAGCGAACTTTGTCTACGTAACTCAAACAAGACACGATAATAAACTAGCTAGAAAAAGTAGTTTCATTACCATGTTCTGTCTAAGCTACTTGAATAAAGTATGCTTGAACAAAAAAAGCTTAGCAGTATAATTTTAACTAAATAGGCCTATCGGGGATACCGGCCACCAAGAAAAAAATCCGGTAACGCGCCAGATGCTTACCTCTAATCTAGAACTCAAGTTTGTATAAATAAAAAACATAACTTTGAATTCTAGATCAAGGTGGTGTGGAAATAGCTTCCTTTAAAATAAAATTTTCATTATTTATCTTTAAAAAGCATCACCAGATTTGTTACAAGTTACAAGAAAAGTAACAAGAAATTTGTTATTTTCAACCTTTTCTATAAAAGGTTAAACTTGAATAAAATTTAAGTCTTTTTTAATTTCCTAAAATAATAATTTTAGAAAAAATAACGTTATTATTTGTTGACGATTATTATTATGATTTAATAAATATTCTTTAATACTTGTACCACAATCAATTGAATGTCGTTTTTCAGTTTTTTTTCACATTATTATTATTAACAAGATTTAATTTTTGTAAATAAAATTTATTAATGAATTATAAGTAATTTAAATTATCATCTTTTTTTATATTATTATTATTATTATGACTTTGTACTGATTATGATGATATTGATGATAAATTATTATTTTTATTCACTTTGTTATACCTACCTATAATAATCATGGTCAATTTGACGTTTATTAACATCTGATTCATAGAACGCTGAATGCTGAATTGAAAAAAAAATTTGAAAATTGAAGTGGGAATAATTTTATGTTTTATCTCTTTTCAGCTTTAATAATTTATAGTTCTATTTATTAAAGTGAAAGACAGACTCATCTCATATTTTTTTTTTCACTCACACCAATAAGAAAAACAACAATTTTCACAGAATCGGGAACACAATTTGTTCTACAGTTAGAATTCTATATTTCTATATTCTATGCCTGTACTTGAATGGATTGAGTGGTTGTATTCGTTGACTGCTCTTTCGAGCAATTCTTCGAATGTTCTTTCAACTCCATCGGATTTCAAACACCTCATTATTTCAGAAAGTGTTGAATGGAATCGTTCGACTTGTCCATTCACTTCGCTTTTGTAAGGTGGAGTTTTAAAAATATGTATCTTTAGGCTGTCTTCCATCATTGATATTATAGAATTTGAGTTAAGGGCTTTTTCATTATCGATTACGACAATTTCTGGTACGCTGAAGAAAAAGAGGATGTCTCTTAATGGTTGCTTCATATATTCTATTGCTCTTGATTTTATGGGTTTACAAAAAGCGAGTTTGGTAAATTTGTCAATAGCCGTTAGAACTAGTTTATTTTCAGTCGAGTAAATGTCAATGTGTAGAGTATGTCCGGGGTACTTTGGAATTGGTGTGTGTTCGATAGTTTGATTATTTGGGTGGCGATCGTACTTATTTTCTTTACATGTGGAGCATCTTTTAACCAAAAGTCTGATTTTCCTGCTCATTTTTGGGAAATAATAGTTTTGAATTATTTGCTCTCTGTTTTCTTCGGCGTTACGGTGAGCGCGACGGTGAAGAGACAGTATTTTATCTTCTTGTTCGTTTTCATCGGCAATATCCTGAACCATTATTCGAGTAAAGCGGGTTTTATAGTTTTTGAAATGAAGTGGATCCTCTTGTATTTTCCCCATAACTGCTTCTGTTGTTTTTAGGCCATTAGTCGTGGTTGGATTGAGATACCTCTTAAAAATATCTATGAGATCTGTATCGGTGAAGCCTGATTTAGTAATGATGTGTCTTGAGTAATTTGGAAATGGGTGTGTGATCTCATAACTGTTTTCGTTTCCTATATTTAGAATGATCTGATTCCTATAGACATTGAGTGGAGTTTCGACTATGGGAATAAGATCTTGAGGGGAACTTTCATCGCTGTGTTGAGTAACTGACAGTGTGTTAATTTAGGATGAGGTGGGTGTTCTAGATAAGGTGTCGGCTACAACATTTGTATTCCCTGGTTTATATTTGAGCTCATAGTTGTACTCTTCAAGAATGGCTTTCCACCTTTTCATTTTAGAGTTATTATTTTTGTTGCTGAGGGCATATGTGAGTGGTTGGTGATCAGTAAATATTTTAGCTTTTCTGGATCCATGTAGGAAGTTTCTGAGAGAAGTTAGTGACCATATTATTGCAAGCATTTCCTTTTCGTTTGCTGCATAATTTTCTTCCGTTTTAGTAAGAGTTCTTGAAAGAAACGTGATGGGTTTGCCCTCTTGAGACAGTACTGCACCTAGTGCGAAATTCGAGGCATCCGTGGTTAGTTCGAATTCTTTGTTAAAATTGAGGAATGACAATAGAACTTCATTTGAGATTAGAGAATTTTTTATTTTGCTGAAGGCGTTTACTTCCTCGTCGTTTAAATGGATTTGTTTTGTTTTCGATAGAGATTTGGACACGTGTCCGTCTTCCCCTCTTAAGAGCGAAGTTAAGGGTTTTGCAATTTTTGCGTAGTCTTTAATGAAACGGCGGTAAAAGCCAGCCATTCCAAGGAATGATCTCAATTCTTTGACAGTTTTCGGTTGAGGGAGTTTTATTATGGCTTCGACTTTTTTGGGGTTGGCTTTGATTCCGTTTTTAGAGATAATGAATCCTAGAAATTCTACTTCATTCTGAAGAAATTCACATTTGTCGAGTTGGATTTTCATGTTGGCTTGTTCTAAAGTTTTAAAGACTAATGTCAGATTTTCAAAATGTTTCTCTTCGTTTTTGCCGAATATAATTATATCATCAATAAAAACGTAGCAGTGCTTTCCGATGTGATTTCTGAGGATGTCGTCTAGCGCGCGTTGAAAAATTGAGGGAGCATTTTTGAGGCCGAAGGAAAGTCTTGTGAACTCATATTTCCCGTGATTGACTGAGAAAGCAGTTTTTTCTATGTCTGTCTCCTTTAATGGTATTTGGTGGAATCCGCTTTTCAAATCTATTATAGTGAAGAGTTCATTTTTTCCTAAGTTTGCCAGAATATCGTTGATCTCTGGTATCGGGCATTTATCTGGGGTAGTGACTAAATTTAATTTACGGTAATCGATAAACATTCTGTACTTTTTTTCTCCAGATGCGTCCTCCTTTTTCGGTACTATCCATACAGGAGAATTGTAGGAAGATTTTGATGGTCTTATAACTCCGTCTACAAGTAGCTGTTTAATTTGTTTATCTACTTCGTCCCTGAGGCACATCGGGTAAGGGTATGGTCGTGAATAGACTGGGTCTGAAGTGGTAGTGCGAATTTCTCCTTTAACGTTTGTAGTATAAGTTAATTTTTCGTCAGGATCCGAAAATAGGGTAGGGCAGTCAGATATTAATTTTTCTAATCTTTGTGTTTGTTTAGAGTTAAGATGGGAGGTTCTAAGATTTATATTATTTACAGGATATGAAATATGTTGTTTGAGAGGAATCCTTTGCTTAGGATAAATAGTTATGAATACTTCATTTGTATGTATGGTAGCACCGAGTTGTTTAAGGCTATCGTTACCGATGATACCATCAAACGATTTCAGAGTAGGTAAAATGAAAAATTTTAGTTTTTTTTTTTGGACCAAAAATGTCAATTAAGGCGTGATGGGTAATTCTGATGCTGCCTGCAACTGAGTTTGCAATGAAAGGTCTTTCGTTTGGTATAAAATTTCGTATGTAACGTGGTTGGATATAATTCTTATTCGAACCGGTAGATATCTATCAAGAATTTAAGGATTTTTCCGCTCTTCGCTGTGTTCTACATAAGGAAGTGAAGAGCTCTTTAATCTAAAAAATGGATGTCTTCTAATTGTTCAGTTGTTTCTTTTCTTGTTCACCCGGACAGATGTTAGAATTATATTCGGGGAGTTCTTGAGAATCTGTGTATTCTATAAGAGTTTGATCATACTGAGAATCGTATTGTGCTATTTGATCACGATAATACTGTTCAGTAGGATCTTGATGTGATTGTTCCGTATTATGGATTCTTTATAGTTTAGATGGTTGGTGTATTTGAGTTGAAAGGGGTCTTTTATTCATCAAATTATTCATTTGTGGTCTGTTCTGGTAATTGATAAGTCGAGAACGGATAGAAGGATCCACGTCCATTGGTTCAGATATGCCTAGGATAACTTGTTGGATATTGTTGAAAATATTAAGATTGTCTGGGTAAACTTTGCGGTACTTGAGAATCGTGTAACAATTCGGGATAAAAATTTCGTCTTTGAGGAATAGATACATTACGTTGTAGTTGTGGTGTGAATTTTCTAGTCGGAATTGGGGGAGGCAGAGGAAATTGAGGGCTACGTGCGTTGGCATTACCGTAACTATGCTGTCCTCGATACTGAACATTCTCGAGTTTAAGACATAGATGAAGAGCTTCTGCACGGTTGGAAATTTTGGGATAAATTTAATAATTTCATCTTATGTATATAAATCCGTATGAAAATCAATATTAAATTAATAATTTGTAAATGTATTAATTTCAATATTATAAAATTATTGAAAAAATAAGTTTGTGGTATTGTTTCTTTTATAAGTATGTTCTATAAAATTGATAATTGTTCTTATCGCTGACTCTAATACAGTATATATACCAGTGGCGGAGCCAGTAGTTTTTTTTCCGGATGTTCAGATTTTTAAAAGAAATTAAAGTTATATTTTGTTTTTATTCAAAATAATTTAAAACACGAGTTTCCACTCCACGTAAGAGGTATCGCTGTCAAAGCGTCAACCGATATAAAGTGGTCGGTTTCCCTAAGGAGAAAATTGTGTAAACAATAGAAAGAAAAATTTAAAAATCCGTTTAAAATTCGAAATTTTTTTTTATTTTTACCCTGAGAAAAACGGTCTATTTATTTCTTACCGTCCAGCTTCAACTCAAGCAAATTTTTTATCACAAAACAGCAAACACACATAATATGAAATATTCTCTAATAAACAAATTTAGTAAATTGAAATTTAATTGAAATTGAATTTATTAAATTTAATTTTCTTCAAATAAAAAAATAAACAAATAGAAAGGAAAACAACAACGTTCATTTCAAAATATGAACACAAATGTATTATTATTTAAAGGATAAAAGAAAAAGGAAACGAAAAGTAAAAAAAATATTTTTTTATAATTTTCTACTATGGTTCACTTTTAAATATGAACCTGACACATACAAAATTAATGGAAATTTCTCTATAAGAGATCAAAAATATCTACGGTGTTGATGAAAGTAGTTTTAATCAAGGAATTTTATGTTTTCATTTAACGCCGATAGATTGATTTTGCCTTGTAATTACTGAGTTATTGAATTTTTACTTTTTGCTATTTTTTTGGTATTTCGATAACATAATCTGAAGTGTACTTCACACTTAACATTTATCAAATGACTAGGTGTAATTTGTTTTTGTAACAACAGCAAATTTTGATATTCAATATTCTAATTGTATTATCCAATTAAATAAAATTTATTTCTAACTATTATTGTTTTTTTTTTACAATTTACACAATTTATATAAGGATCCAAAAGCGTTACGTTTTTTGATTAAGAATTTCGAAAAAATTCAAATTTGAATATTAATGAAAAGTATTCGGGCTTGAAATTTCGTAACGAAATTACAAACAAGTTCGTAGGTACATAAATGAAACAAAATATGATAGATGAAAAAGGATAATTTAACAAATATGAGTATATTCCCGTGCAACCACGCTATATAGTTAGCTATAAAGAACTATAAAGATTTGCGTGAAGGTCTTTATAGAAAAAATCAAGTTGGTGTTGAAGATCGACATCGATTTTAATCACGAAATTCGACGTCAGCTATAAAAGATTTCGATAAAGATCTTTATCGAAATTTATAGACCATAAAAAATTTTGTTCTTTTTTTTTTTTTTTTTTTTTCATTTTTTTTCTTGCTTTGTTTTATATTTATTTATATTATCTATATGAAAACAATTCAATTTGAAAAATTTACTCTTGAGATTCGAACCCACGGACCTTCGTGTGTAAAGCCATCCTCTTTGCATTGCACCATTCATCACTGTACCGACTATAGAGCTTATTGTAAATATAAATTGTTCGTTTAAAGATCGATAAAGATTCTTGACGATTCTTTATAGATTTTTGAAATACTTTGAAAATCGATAACGATCAATATAGATTTTGTCTTTGAATCTCGTTATCGTCGATATCTGCGTAAATCGATATAGATATTTAAAGATTTTTTCGTGATTAATCGAGAGCAATGTTTATCTTTATTCTTCGTTAAGGATCGATATAGATCTATATCATAATGTTTTAATAATTCTCTTCTCTCTCTGCAATATAATTCTCTTGAGAGCAGGATATAGATATCTATAAATATCTATAAAGAACGTGAAGATTCTTTGTATGTCTTTGAAAGTCGTGCAATATCTATAAACATCTATGTATATAGTTGGACAAAGGTTCTTCACGACAGGTTGCACGGGTTATTATTATACATATGTACTTATGTATGCATACATTTAATTCAAAATCAAATTTATATTGAAAACAAAATTTTATAAATCAAACATAAAAAATTTTTTTATTAAAAGTAAAATATAAAATAATGATTACGTTGGAATATTAAAAATAATAAATTTAAATTTTACAATAAAATTAAAAATACTGAATATCATTATTATCATAAATTATTTTTTTATAAATCAAGGCAATAATTCCTGAAATTTAATCATTTTCTTTTATACAGAGTCCAGACGAGACTTTTTTATGTCAGGACATTGTTCATGTCTTGCCATATTTTTCATGTCTGGGCACTTTGTAAATTTAAAAATTAATTTAAATTTATTAAAAAATTCACATTTGCAATTTTTTCTCTCGATGAAAGTCTGATAAATCTGATACATTTGCACAAAACATATGAAACCTCCATTTTGTTTGCTCATGTCTGCAAGACATCGTAGCAAAGACATAAGTCTTGACATCAATGTCTTAACAACTGCTGAAAATACACCTGATGGTGGCACGACCAAGTTGTAACGAGCGTGAGTGTATTACAACCGTCAGCTAAAATTATTTTAGACTATTCTTATTATACCAAGTAGGAAAAAAAATTGTTACAACTAGCGCATTAATACTCAATGTATTTTCATTCTTACACTTTAGTCCATTCTACTTACTCTTTGGTAATTCTACTTACTTTTTACTTCCTTCTTATTTGCACCCCTACTCAAGAAAATTTTAACTACTTTTGCTAAACCCTGAATAAAAATGACGACAATTTTAGGTTCACGGTTGTAATGTAGGTACTCACACTCTCATTAAAACTGGTCGTGCCATCTTCAGATGTTATTTGAGCAGTTGTAAAAATAGGTTATTAAACTGGATTGCGACGGTTGTGACAACCAGCTAATGTGTGAGTGGTGAATGGTTTTAATTAATTAGAATTTAGTTTGCTGGTTTTACCTTTTTTATAAATTCGAATTATTTTACTTAAAAATGTTTTCCTCAATTTTGAATTAACAAATAAATAACAGATAAAGCCAAAATAAACGTACTTTTGTTGTTTAGAACCTCCCATACAATCTACTTTCTAAATTTTTCAAAATCTACTTACTAAGAAAAAAACGATTTGGCAGCACTGCTTTCAGTGGACAATGTGGACATCGGATCGGCTCAGAGCTGTCAACATTTGATCAGCAAATTATCGTATTTGCGTTTAAAAATTACGGTACGATTATGGTACATAAGTGAAAATTCAGATTTAAAGAAATAAATTTTTATTGTTTCTTGAATTCATAACAATTTTCAATTTTAAAAAAATTACAAAAACAAAACAAAAACTTAAAGAGAAAAAAATTCAATTTTACTGATTTAAATAAATTTTAGTATTCTTATGTCCTATGTGATATTGCAATTCAAAATTTTAATTATTCATTTTACCGCTGTTATTGATTTTAAAATTATACATAGATGTATTATGTAGATTTACCATACTTTTATCTGGCTTAAAATCTAGACAGTCCTTCCTTTTTTTAATGCTTTGTTCTGCCAATAAAATTGCTTCAATGGTATCTGTATTCATAACATACCTTAATTTTGTTTTAGCCAAGTTTATCCTTGAAAAAATCCGTTCACAAGATGCATTCGAATGAGGATATAAAAAACATTCAAACGTCGTCCAAACTGATCATCAATCATCTGCATACTTCAAAATGGTCAGGTTCTGAGTTTCCAAGATTGAAATATGCACAGTAATTATTGTATTCATATTTCAAGTGGGTTAATTTTGAATTCACATATCATATAATTATAGTGTTTATTCAAGGCAAAGAGGTAATCAAAAATTACGGTACGATTCGATAAGTATCGTATACGATGATTTTCAATTTTTTTTCACTAAAATTACGGTACGAAAACGATAATTACGGTACGGTTGGCAGCCCTGGATCGGCAAGATATAATATCTCAAAGTTGGCTAGTCGCATTCCTTCCATATAAAAATTAAAAAAAAAAATGCAATAATAAAATGTATACAAAAAAAAAAACAAGCAAAAAAATTTAAACAGTATGTTGTATTGGAAAAAATTAGATGAGAACGAACATTATGTTGTATTGATAGGAAAGAAGAAATGTACTTTATTTGTTGGTTTACAACATTGCGCGACCTTAGAATCACCAGGTTCTAACTGCACAAGACATCATTTTGAGAAAAATGGCTTTAAATATTACATTGTGTGTAAATATTTACATATTGAATCAGTGATGTCCAAACTCTTCATGAGTTATCTTCGAAACAAACTTGAGGATTGCACAAATTTTTGTTGAAACTTTTAAGTCCTTTATGTTTCTATAATCATTTTTATTTTTCAGATAGAACTTCTAGCTAAATTGAAATCACATTATCTTATTTAATATAGTTCCAAGTGACAGTTAGAACCTTGTTTTATAAATATGTTGGTTTCACAAAAATCATGTGGTTCTAACTGATTCTTTTAGCTTCTTCTTCTTTAACTTTAGAACTAACTTTCTGTCAAATAATGCAAATTTTTCGACGAATTCAAGAGTAGTGAAGTTCTAACTGCATTTACAAATATTTCGCATAGTTCTAACTAAATTTTTAAACGTGGTACAAAGTTCTATGTGAAAACTATCCTTAGAGTTCATGCACAATAAAGTTCTAACTAACAAAAATTAGTAGATACAACTATATTTTACCAAATTTTTCTCATTTTTTAAGGTAGATAAAACTAGGTAAATCTCAAATCTTTAAAACGATTGCAGATAGGACTTTGAAACCTAGTTCATTCGAAAGAGCACAATTGAATTAGTATATTAGCATATATAACTCAAAATACTCAAAATTGTCAGATAGAACCTGGTGATTCTAAGGTCGCGCAATCAACCAACTGCCCCGTAGTAATAAAATGATCATACACTATTGTATACATGAAATGAAAAAAAAACGAATATGTATTATTAAAACATTTACGTACATGGTAAAAAATTTTTATGTAAAATATTAATTCATCACTAAGCTGTAACAAATTTTATGGAAAATTGATTTAAAATGTTAATAAAACTTAACAAATGGTGTAAAATTGGTAATTTAAAATGAAAAAAAAAGGTTTAATTATATTAAGTATTACAATAATTATAAAATAAATATTATGAATAAATAAAAATAATATTGTCGTGTATAAAATAGATCAAATCTAAAGAAAATAATAATAAAAGAAAATGTAAACACGGAACTTGCGAAAATTGCCAGTTAGTAATAAGCAACACCTGTTAATTGCTTTTAGAAACAAATGTACTAAATTCTACAAAACAATAACATACAAAAATATGCAATATTGCAATAAATGGTAATAAGAAATTACTTCCGTACTAAGTTAAAAAGTCCAAATATGAAAGTGATAAGTTATGAAAACTGATTTGACTAAAGTAGAATAGAAAGTAAGTGGGAGATAAAATAATTATTGTTAAATTAGTATTTAAGAGATTGAATTATAAAAAATAACGGGAGTTGATTGATAGAAGAATAAAACAGTGTTTGATTGTATACTTTATTTAACAATTAAAGGTTGTCCTTTAATACTAAAAATTGTTCATCGAAAGAAAATACACGACAAAATTTGGCGCAGCCGGTAGGATGAACAATTAGTAAATTTTAAATGACGTTCTAGAATTATTTCAATTTTATTAATTTCTAAACGCTGTTCAACTCGAAAAAAAAAAAAAAAAAAAAAAATATTATTTTAAAGTTAACTTTCTGTTTGTTATATTATTGAAAATATTTAGAAAGAAATCAAGTTATATATCTGAATTTTGTCTATTATAAAAATTAATTCTATTAAGTTTTGAAGAAAATTAAAAGTAATGTATTTGTGTGATAGTGCAATTGAAAAATCAAAAAGAAAAAGAATACAATAAAATATGTGCGAAAAGATAAGTTTATAAAAATTAATTAATTTCAATCACAAAAAAAAAGAAAAATATAAGAATTCAGAGTACATGAAAATTATTTTGAATTGAATTAAAATTTAAAAAACAAAAAAAAAAAAAAACATAAAATATATACAGAATATCATTTTATTATGGTGTCATTTTACTATTTGTAGTAATTAAAAAAGTGTACGTCAATTTGAAGTGTATATATAATCGTATTAAAGTGTATTTAATAAAAAAAAAAAAAAAAAAAAAACACACAACAACAACGAAGTTTGGTAGGGACAAAGAAGATCCACCACATCTGTTAGGAACGAGACAGGCAGAAACAACCTACTTAGAAATCCAGGAAAGTACACAATTAATTAAATTATATTTATATTTTATATTTAAGATAAGAAAAATATATATGTATGTACTTAATTAAGTAAATAAAAAAAATAAAAAAAAAAATAATAAAAAAACGTGAGATTTTTACTTACGAGAAATTCCGTGGATTTCATTGGCTATTTTTGAAACAATTTACTTTTAAATATATAATTAAAGTGAATTGCATTAAATATTGTTTTTTTATATATACATACTCAAATTCATGTTTCCAGTCGGAAATAAAACTGACAACAACAAAACAGACAGACGTAGTTTAAACTTAGAGACAGAAGAATTAGCAAACAAACTACAAAATTTCTCTTTTGATAACGTGAGTCCTCCTATAACACCTAAAATTTCAAATACTCAAAAATCTTCCACAGTAAATATTGCAAAGAGCAGGTTTAGCGATTGCAATTTAAGATCAGGTACAGTTTATCAAAGAAGTCTAAGTAACCCTTTACGACAAACATCATTACAGGTAATACAATTACGAACTTCTCCTCCAACTCCTCCTTTACGCAGTCACCCAAGTACAATAAATACAATGGCAGAAGATTTAGATTCTATTTCAAAACTTGTAAGCCGCCTTGTACCTATATTTTCCGCAGAAAATAAAATAACTATAGTTAATGATTTACAAATATTTTTAGATTGTTGCAAGCAAGTTAATAGTTCCCTAACAACAAATGAGGGAAAACGCTTGTTGCTATCAATATTAAAATCTAGACTTCGAGGCGAGGCCTATGATTTAGTAAAAAATATTAAACTCGATACTTTTGAAAATTTTGAAAATCTCTTTATAAACGTTTTCATTTCATCAAAAACAATTAACGATATAGTAAGTGAAATAAGATACTGCATGCAATTACCGGATGAAAATGTTAACACATTTGGTACTAAACTAAATAAATTATTAGTTGAATGTAAAAAAACAATTCAAATTAAATACCCAAGCAATAATGAGGCATTAAGTAAAGAAATTGAAGAAGAAGCATGTTACACATTTAAAACAGGTGTACGCAGTCCGCTTATACGACAAGTAATAATAGGGCAAACGCAAAAAACTTTATCTGAATTATTAGATATCGCAAAAGAAGTCGAAAAAACGGAAAACCGTCAGGTAAAAAATATTACTTTACAAAATAGCACCATTAATACTTTATTTAACAACATTCCTCCAATTACAACTTCAAATACTAACATAGCCAGCTTAAACCATAATATGATATCACGAAAACAATTAGCAGATAATAACTTACTATACAGCAATAATTCATTACAAAACTTTCATTCACAACAACCAATGTCATCGAATCATATTTCAAATGTACATAATAATTCTACTCCAAGTCATTTCCAACCTTACTCAATTAATATTGCACAGACAAGCAAAATTTCTAATAACTCACCTTTTACAAGTAAAACTAATTATAATTACCTAAAATGTACATTTTGTAATCGTAATGGACATATTTTTGAAAATTGTAGAATAAGACAAAATACACAATTTTGTTCCTTTTGTCGATCTTATGGACATGGACAACAAGCATGTCCTCAAAATAATCAAAACCAATTCAGGCAAGATAAAAATAGAATTTTAAATAATAATACTAATATGAGAAGATTCAATAATAATAATAATAATTATAATAATAACTATAATAATAAAAATAAGGAAAAATGTGGATGGTGTTCGAGATATTCTCATTCAATAAACGAATGTAGGGCAAAAAAGGAATGGGAGGAAAGAAATAATTCGGAAAACTAGAACGGGTAAATCCATCGCACTCATGGAACAAACCCGAGAAAGTTGAGTGCACACATTCGCAAAATAAAAATACATATACAAAAACAAATTCAATAATTCCTTCTAAAAAAAGTAAAACAATTACTGCCGTAAACATTGAACCACATAATAACAACAACTCTAATTTACATAACTCTATTTCAATTAAAACAGAAAATACAGATACTTTAAAACAAATTAGCTTATGTCTTCCAGCAAATATCACCAATTGTGATGCAGTGGTCAAACTACCATTACCCTGTACACAAAAAGGTTTTGTAAAACTATTGGTTGATACTGGTGCAGAAGTAAGCATTTTGAAAAGTCACGTACTTATTGACAACGTCGTAATTAACCCTCTACAAAGAGTCAAAATTAATGGTCTTTACGGAGGCAGTGCTCTGACTTTAGGTACCTGTAAAACGAAATTTTTATTAGGAAATGGAATAAATTGTTTATTTCAAATTATAGAAAATACAAATTCTGTTCCATTTGATGGTCTATTAGGCAGAGATTTTCTATGGAATAATACAAATATTCTGTGTTCAGAAAGAATATTACATTTTCCTATTACACAAGAAAATATACAAAAGATTTTAAAGTTTATTTTTCAAACAACGATGAAAATACGAATGAAGAACTTAACTCTAATCCTATTAATAATTTATTATCTCGACAAATTTCAAAAGGTGAAAAAATGAAAGAAAGTCAAGTTATTGCCAATAACACAACAAATAAGAAAATTATAATCGAATTACCCCCACGATCTAATGTTATACGGGAGATTTCTATATCTACATTAAATACTACTGAGGAAATGATTTGCCATGCTCAAGAAATTGAAAACGGTATTTTTATTCCAAATGCTATGTTAAACAAACATAATAATACTACTAAAATTAATTTTATAAATACTCGTTTAGAAACTGTTTTAATTGAAAATTTTAAACCAGAATTAGAACCTTTATCTAATTATCACATATGTTCATTAAAAAAAATAAAAGATAACAACATTTTAGAAGAACGGAATAGAATTGAAAAACTTGAAAAGGAGTTAGCATTTGATGATAGTCATAATAAGGAAGAAAAAGATGAAGTTATAAAATTATGCCTAGAATACGAAGATATTTTTCATCTAGAAGGTGATAAACTATCATATTTAAACGTATCAACACATAAAATCCAAACGAAGGAAAATCAAGCACCAATTAATCAACGACAATATAGGTTACCACAAATCCATAAAGACGAAGTAAATAAACAAGTAGAACAAATGATGCAGGACGAAATCATAGTTCCAAGTAGCAGTCCATGGAATTCCCCTCTGCTCCTGGTACCGAAAAAGGCCGGAAAAGATGGTAAAAAGAAGTGGAGACTGGTCATAGACTATAGAAAATTAAATGATTGTACTATAAGCGATGCGCATCCATTACCGAGAATTGAAGATATTCTGGATCAGTTATTAACTGCAAAACAGTTTCAAGTACTCTACTATGTAACACTAAGGTAGCAATGTACATACTATATGAAAAAGATACAAACAAAAATAGAAAAACATATCAAATTTCAAACAAACAAATTAATAATCACTTCGAAAAAACAAATTATTTATACACATATGTATTTGCATATATATATAAATAACTAAGAATACATGATAATAATAAAAATTATTGATTTCTTTTTATTTTAGAAAAGAAAATTTAATAAAAACAAAAAATCATGGGCATACTAATAATTTTAATGGTACACCTTTTGATTGGAATGGTAAACTCACAATATTCTATTTCAAAACTAGATAAATCCGGAATACTTTTTGAAGATATAGGAAAAATATTGTTTTTTAATAATGAATGGCAAATTTTTACCTCAATCAAAATAGTCCAACTTCAAAAATGGAATAACTATTTAAAATGGAGTGACGACATCATAACAAACATGTGTGAAAGTTATCAAAAAATTAATACAAATGCATCTTGCAAAAAAGTAGTTGTAGACGTACGATATATAACTAATAGGGTTAAAACAATGATAGAACGAATTCAAATCAAACCAAATAATAAGAGACGAAAAAGATCAATTTTTGATGGAGTAGGCAAACTTAGCAAAATTCTATTTGGAACAATGGATAACGAAGATTCAAGTAACATATATTCAAGAATAGGAAATTTAGAAGTGAATGGAAAGCAAAATTTAGAACTAATTAACGAACAGGTTACCTTAATGAAATCAAATTTTGAGGCAAATAAAGCGAAATTTGATATACTAAATGAAGATTTAAACAAAACCATGAATTATACATTACGATTCATGAAAACATTCGATAAAAAAATACAAACAATGTCAACCAATTTAAGTAATCTGGATTTAAGAACTTCAATCGAAGAAACGACCGCTTCCATCATACTCCATCATAATTCACTATCTGACGGACATCTACATCCTCTAGTGTTAAGTTATAATCAAATTACAGAGATTTTGCAATCCTTGTCTGCAAACTTCAAAATAAACCCTAAAATTTTTGATACATTTACAGTACAAAAACTCGTAAAAGTAGAAAGCACTTACACTATAGACACCATAGTTTGCAAAATTACCATCCCCCTAATTCTAAATGACTTATATTCACTCAAAAAAGTATACGCATTGCCAGTAGAAAAACAATCAGGAGTATTCGTTCATTATGAAATCGAAGAATAGTATATTGCCACAAATGAAGGAGACACTAAAATGATCACCATGAATCAATTTAATATAGACCAATGTAATAAAGTTATTTTAACAGGATCACCCACTATAACTACAATTTTTCACCTTGACTCACCTATTTACCTGTCACCTGAAAATAATTGCGTTCTTCTCTTATTTAAAAAATGGTCCGAAGCTTATAAAACTTGTTCAACTTCGCAAATTTCACATTTCGGAAATACATTTATCAAATTATTTACGGAAAATTCGTGGTTATTTTTATTACATAAAAGTATCTTTATGCAAATTAAATGTCCTAATTTTGAAACTTCGATAAAATTATCTGAACTCGGAATACTTACATTGCAAAACAATTGCGAAGGAAAAATAAACAATTTAATATTAACTACTTCAAACAAAAATACCCAAAACATAACATTCCAACAAGCCGAAATAGATATACCTATGACACATGATGAAACAACTAGTTTACCAATTAACAATGATAATGAGAATATAGTAAATTTTAGAAACTTCCAAGAACACAGTGCACTTGTTAAAACCAAAAAAGAAGAATTCACTGCACTCATAAACAAAGTACATAAAACATTCAAAATAAGTACTACATAACTTATGCAAGCACTTTTGGTATTTTTCTAACATTACTTTCATTAGGATTTATAGCAATAAACATTATTAAAAAATATAAAACAAAAACAAAACATACCCCTAGAATTATACAAGTAAAAGACATACCGATACAACAAGAACCTATTTCAAAAATACCTATCGATTTCAAGAAACAATCGTCACGCAAACCAAAAGTAAACATCTCACATTTACAACCTAGAACGCTTGTAACAGAATTTGAATTAGTTTAAGTCAATATAATAACATATATATATAAAAAAAATAAAATAAAAAATAAAAAAATTTTATGACATATTTATATTTATATATGCATATTATTAAAAGAAAAAAAAAATACATAATTTATAAGAAATGATATGGTAAAAACTTAGTATTTAAACATAAAAAATAAATAAAGTATAATAAAATAAAAAATAAATTGATAAAATAACAAATGTATTTGAAAATAATAATAATAAAAATATCCAAAATAAAAACTAAATTCAAAAATAAATAGAATATATGAAAATATTGATGAAATAAATAAAAAGAAAATCAAACAAAGAAAAAATAAATAAGTAAAAAAAATAAATACAAACAAATTAAAATAAAGTATAAATAAACTAAGAAAATACAAAAACAGTTTTAAATCTTTTCAAAATTTATCACTTAATTAAAAAACTAAAGAATGTATGCACATCCTCTTCAAAGGGGGGAGGTATTTGTCGTGTATAAAATATATCAAATCTATTAAATTATTACATGGCGAAAAAACATTACATAATAGAAGAAAATGTAAACACGGAACTT
The DNA here is from genome assembly GCA_932526495.1 of Bombylius major. Lineage (NCBI taxonomy): Eukaryota > Metazoa > Arthropoda > Insecta > Diptera > Bombyliidae > Bombylius > Bombylius major. The sequence continues at coordinate 27,721,622 of OW052043.1, forward strand.
GCGAAAATTGCCAGTTAGTAATAAGCAACACCTGTTAATTGCTTTTAGAAACAAATGTACTAAATTCTACAAAACAATAACATACAAAAATATGCAATATTGCAATAAATGGTAATAAGAAATTACTTCCGTACTAAGTTAAAAAGTCCAAATATGAAAGTGATAAGTTATGAAAACTGATTTGACTAAAGTAGAATAGAAAGTAAGTGGGAGATAAAATAATTATTGTTAAATTAGTATTTAAGAGATTGAATTATAAAAAATAACGGGAGTTGATTGATAGAAGAATAAAACAGTGTTTGATTGTATACTTTATTTAACAATTAAAGGTTGTCCTTTAATACTAAAAATTGTTCATCGAAAGAAAATACACGACAATATGAATATCTATTGTTTTTAGAATTTATACCAATATTTACAAAAATAATTTTAAAACGACAAATATTTTTAACCATGTAGAATCCTATGAGAAAAAAAATTAAGAGAAAAATTTGTGTTGTGTTGTTATGTATAACTTGTATAAGACAAAACATTTTCTCACTTTAGGGGCAGATTTGAAACTGCCCTTCCAACTTCCAACATAAATTTCTTCAGTACAAAATGAATAAAGAGAGAAAATGATTCATACACAAAATATATGAAATTTTACTCTTTTATAGGGCAGTTGTTGAACTGCCCCATAGAGAGAGTATCAGTATGATATGATATGATCTTATTGATTATACAAAAAAAATTTAAACGTAAAACCTGTCAATACCAATACCTATAGTCTATACAAAGAGAATTTGAAATATGTTTAACCATATACATATATTGTATGTACATAGTTATACATAAATTGTTATATATTTATATATATAGTATATATTATATTATCACTTCTCTTTCCATATTGCATGTATTATACATTGAAAAATAATTTACACCAAATTATTTTAGATTTTTTTCAAATTTTTTTCACAATTAATTTGAATTTTTTATAATGAAATTATGCAATTTAGGCTGAAATTCTTGGTGGGGCAGTGCCCCATTAGCCCTCAAGGACGAGCCGCGTCTGATTAAAACTATATCTAATCTAAATAATTTACATAAAACCACAAACGGTAATATCTATACAGATAGAACAAATGCAAGCATATTTCAATTAAAAAATTAAGTTTTCTGATTTCTTTCTTAAGAGCTTTCAAAAGCTTTCCTCTCTTTAACAATACAGCATAGTAAGTGATAGTAAATTAAATAACAAATATTAATAATGATTGCATTGTTACTATGGCAACATAACAAATTACGATTTATACTTTTGAATTTATTTTCGTTTTGAATAAAAATACATTTTGAAAAAAAATTTTTTTTTTTGAATATGAAATATTATTTTTTTTCTATTATTTTTACATAAAAAACAAATGAAGTGCACATGACAACGCTACTTTTCTCTGACTGTTATATTTTGTATACAATATAATGTATATACCTACAATGTACTTTCATATGTATAAGTATGTATGTATATAATATATTCCTTTGTATATACAGGGTGTTTCCGTTACGCAGATACAACAGGATACCATAGATAGGGCTCATCGAGCCAAACAAAAAATCGTATTGGAGGGGGGGGGGGAATCCCAACGGTTTGGCCGCTAGAGGGCGTTGAAGTTTTTTTGCTCTTATTTCACGATGTACCCTATAACTTTTTACAGGGGCACTCGAGGGTGACTTTGTGTTAAAAAAAAATGTAGAAGACCCTTTGCCCTTTTTAACGATACCTTACTTGTTCCTCTTCTTCCAACTGTTAAAAAGTTACAAGCATTCAAAATCGAAATTTTGTGAATTTTTATCAAATTTTTGTGTTTAACCCTGTCTTTCTCAAAAAAGGCTTAAATTAACCCTCATTTTTTATTGCAGAAAAAGAAGGCTCAATTGATTCTGCATCGATTTGCTATCTTCAATTTTTGCAAAAAATGCATAATTTTCGAGATGAGAGATGAGCGAATGGATAATAAAAAAAATCACTCGATCATTTTTTTAAGTTTGAATTTCAAAACGTTAGTTCTATTTTTGCTCGACAGATAGGACAGACAAGAAGGTTTCGTTTAGGAGCCTCTAATGAAATAGAGTGAAAATACAAATGTACTACGCGAAATATCTATTGTGTAAATCTATAATCATTGATTGTGTAAATCTATAATCATTGATACATATACGAAAATTCTATACAAATAAAAAATATTAATAGTATTCTCTTATAACTTTTATTTTATTTAAGATTGATCGTTTTCATATGATAAAAGTATTAAATTAATACCAAATGAGTTTAAAGACATTTTATAATATTTAGTTATAAATTTTATATTATTTAAATATTTAAAATTTATTTTTGAATTAATACCACTTTCAACGTTCGGTTATATTAATTTGTAGTAAGAAATACTTTCAAAATTTGAACAATATTAAAAAAATATTTGTTTTAGTCAAAAAAGTTAAATATCATTGTTATTATTGGGGAAAAAAAAACATAATTTTGTTTTTAGATATACTGTTTTATTTCAAATATTATGATTACAATAATTATTTACATTATATTCTGTTTGTTTATAATATATATACATATGTACATTCTTCTTCTATACATTCATGTAATAAGAATTGTGAAAATTATCAAAAATAATAACTTTGAATGTACATAAAATAAAAAATTCATTTTTAAAATAGGTATATTATTTTTTCAATTTCATATGCACTTGTATCAGAATACAATAGATATAAACCAGGACGATAATGGCTGAAATATTTAATCCATGAAACTTCAAAAAGTTTATCGCTATTTAAAAGTAAGCAATAACTTGATTCAAAAACTTCTTGTATATAAAACTCTTCAATAAATTCACTTTGGATTTTATTCAGTACTCCATGTTTAATATTTTTTGTAAAATAAGAAGGATCGTTACACATAGTCGCGAATTATTGCTGATATCTTGTGGCTAATATCTTACACAAATTAATACTGTTTTTAAAGTTATTGCTAAAATTTTTGAAAATTTGATGTTTGGCTTCGAAACGCATAGCTGAATACTGATTCACAGGTCCCATTTTGAGAATAATATGAAATGAAATAATGAAATGAAGCTTTATAACTAAATCGAAGGCTCTTAAAACTTATAGGATGGATCTAGTGGAATTAAATTAACATCAATAGCTATGTAGTACTGCGAACTTGATGATTTAGTACTACCAAGAGCTATTATATAAGGTGGTTTCTCATTAGATCCTTTTGTGTAATCTTCGCTTGGTAGACCCGGCTGTAAAAATATAGTACATAGTCCAGACGAGACTTTTTTATGTCAAGACTTATGTCATGACATTGTTCATGTCTTGCCATATTTTTCATGTCTGGGCATTTCATGTCTTGACATTTCAAATAAGTGAATATAAAGTTTAAAATTTTTGAAATATATTTTTGTGAAATTTTGTCCAAATAACTTTGTAAATTTAAAAATTAATTTAAATTTATTAAAAAATTCACATTTGCAATTTTTTCTCTCGATGAAAGTCTGATAAATCTCATACAAATGAAATCGCCATTTTGTTTGCTCATGTCTGAAGGACATCGTAGCAAAGGGGTAAAATAGACTTGGACTGCTACTAACGTCGCAAACGAGTTTATAACCGGTTTTATCAACTCCTGAAAATACACTTGATGGTGGCACGACCAAGTTGTAACGAGTATAAGTGTATTACAACCGTCAGCTAAAATTATTCTAGACTATTCTTATTATACCAAGTAGGAAAAAAATTGTTACAACTAGCGCATTACAACCAATGTATTTTCACCCAAAGACATAAGTCTTGACATCCATGTCTTGCCATTTATGTCTGCAAGACATAAGCGGTCTATACGAGACATATTCGATGTCAAGACATAAGTCTTGACATAAAAAAGTCTCGTCTGGACCCTGTATAAGAAACTATTACACTACAAAATAATTCAAAAACATTTTAATTAAAACCCACTTACAGTTTTCAAAACAAGAATATGTTCTACAGCTTCTTCATCCGTAAGACGTTGCAATTTCTTGTTACTATTAGATGGTGGTGGCAAAAGCCGAATCAAATTAAGAATAGAAGTAGTTGTGGTATCCCAATCTGAAATAATATAATACAAATAGTTACTTAATTTATTGAAGCTTATCTCATATTTATTACCAAATTCTCTTTGAATTTCTGTATAAAGAATTTTTTTCCCTGAAGATTTAATTGCCTCAAATATGTATCGTTGATATATATTTTCCAAGTTTCAGCAATATTTTCTTTCCCAAAAGAGAGTTTAAAGTCGTAATCAATCTGAAAGGAAACATTTTATTTCTTTTTAATTATGAAATATTTTTCAAGTAAACTAACCAGACTGGGACATTGGAAAAAGCATTTATAATATTTAAAATTTTTCGGGGCTTTATCTGATCTTCTAAATTTTAATGTCAGTTTGAGTTTTTCTTGTACTAATAAAATTTCTTCTGGAAAATTAGCTGTTTTTATCTGTTGTAATTCAATCCCAATTATTTCTAATTCCTAATTTGCAAAAATCCGGTGTTATCATTATTAATTAATAAGTCCTATACAAATAAGAATTATCATATAATTACATATTTTTTGATTCAAAAAGTAAATTCTGTTTTATACCAATGCGTTTTCTCCTTCAGCTTTAAGACATGGAAAAATTTCTATGCAAGTTGACGCTGCTGCAATTAGTTCAGTTCGACTAGGTTTAAATCCGAATATTTTCTGAACGTAAGATGCAAGCAAAGAAATTATTTTTCTTCTACTAGAATCAGTTAACGATGCATTTTTTTCGTAATCTTTAAACAATGTTAAGCCATCAGCTTTTCTGCATATAAATTGTTGAAAACTCTGAAATTTTTAAACATTTATTATTCTATTCAAGTTTTTGTTTTTAATTTTTCACATCTGTAGTAGTAATTAAAGTCCAAAAGCAAATAAGATTTTTCTTTGACCGTAATTACAAAATTGGGATGGAGGTAATATTGGTTCACGTAATCGATGAAAATTGACTCCTCAATTGTTGCACCTTTGCAGTTCAAAAAGCATTCGAAATCATCATAATTTAGACCCAAAGAATTAACAGCTGAAATATTTTGACAGTTTGATAGTTTATTAAACGCTGTAATACACATTATTAAATTTAAAGAAATGTATTCAAATATAAAAAAAGCATTTGATTTTAAACCGAATTGTGACAAAATCCGTTGTCCAATCTTCAAACCTTAGTTATCAGCTAAAAATTCACCTTTTTTTCAACTCAATTTCATCAAAGTTATTTAATTGTATGCATCTAAATTTCACATTTATTTCCCTGGTACTGTTATGTATTATTACATATATGTACTTATAAACTGAATTTAATCACTTTTAATAATACTTACCTGAATAAACAAAATCTAAATAGCACAACTAATCACTTTCATGTATGTATATATTTTTGAATTTTAATAATTTGATATTGATTTTTATATTCAAAAGTAAAAAACGCTCCTGCATACATGTTCACTGTTATAAGAAAATCTTATTAGAGTTATAGGAGACTACAAAATTTATACGCATTATTTTATTATCTTGTTAATACGATATCACGTATTAAATTTATACTAAATTCGTATAATAGTAAACAGTCATTTATCTTGTTTATGCACAACGGTTAAAACGTATTAACGATAAAACGTTTTGAACATCGTTTTGAGATAATACATTTTGATTGGTGTTTATGCGTAATACAAAATTTCGTTCTCACTCAAAACGTTAAACACCTGCGTGTGTAATAACAATTACTTAAAACGAAGTAAGTGTATATGCACACTTTAAATTTGTATTAAAATTTTAAATGCGGATTTAATAGCGTATTAACTCAAAACGTCGTAGAGCTTTAATGCGTTTTGAAATTTGGTTTATGCATCCGTATTATTAAGTCAAGACGGAGTGAGTTAATGCGAAGTAACGCTTCGCATAAACAAGATAATTGTGTAGAAGAGTACTGTTAGAGAATACACTAATTATGTTTATTTACGCATAACTATTTTTTGCTTTAAAATATTTTTTTTCTATTTTTTAAAGTAATAAGACAAATTTATATAGAAAAATTTTTTTTTAACAAAATGCATTAAATTTTTCTTGTTTATAGGAATTATGTATTAAGTGGTAGAATTTTTCCTATAAAAATATTTTATACACATTAGTTCGTTTAATTTAATATGAATTTTTGTATGAATATTTTTATAAGTCCTTTTTTATTAAATTATTTCATAAATTATACCAAAATTTCCAACCGTGTGGTAAATCATTAGGTCCCCTCATACTGAGTAATCTAGGGAGGTCCCCTTTGAGTCCTCGTACAAAGGTATCAAGGGCTTTAACCCGGTAGGCCTGTGTCATCACGTTCATGGACTGCGGACTCATGTCCATTGAGGATAACTTGTTTAAGATTAACGAAAGGTGGAAATAGACTTGTTGGTAAAATTTAGAAATGGAATTATTCTTTTGAACAAGTGTCGTCATTTGGTATTCGAGTGTTCCCAAATCCCTCTTGTCGGCATAATGAAGAGTTAGACATTTTGCGATTTTTTCCCAGTTTAAGGGGTTATTATAAGATTCGAGAGCTGTGTCTGCACTACCTGTTATTTTATTCCTAATGACATTTAATATTCCATAATATTTGGGAGTGCCTTTGAGATCATTGTACACTTGCAAGATTCGGTCAACGCTTTTTTTCCAGGAGCTAAATTCTCCTGGTTGTCCTGAAAACTCACGCAGACTCTTTACTACGTCTGGAATTTTATCCATGTCGTTCAGATCTGACAGGTATCTAGCATCTATGGTTTGGTCGGTTTCATTGCGAATACTCGCACTGGGGTTAATAAATTGTTCTATGATTTTCTGACTTTCTGTTTTAACGATATCGGATATGGAAGCTTTAAGTTGAGAAAGGTCGAGTGAAGTACTAGAACCAGCATCATTATTATCAGGATCTAAGATTGAAGGTTTTATGATATTGTTTTTGGACATTTTGTAATTACTTTAAGTTCTGTCCTTATACAAAACGGAATTTGTTGATAGTTTAGTAAGACTTGAGAAACTATTTGAACTAGATATTTGTAGAACTTCACCGAAATACCGTGTTTGCCTTTTAATGTGAATGGTACGTTATTTGAGAATGACCGTATTCAGTAATTTTTTTCTTTTTTTTTTGTGTTAAGTAGATGTTTAACAATAATGTAATAACGATAATCAAATTCACTTTAAATTTTATCGATAGCACATAGATATGGATTTACATAAAAGAAAAAAAAATTTTATTCTTTTTATTATTATTCAAGATAATGCTTAAAAATTTATAAAATTTCCTACTAAATGATTTTATTTTCTCATCACCTTTATCGATTCTTATTTATTAAAACTTTAATCAATTTTTCCTAAATGAAATTCTTTGTGTGTACTTATATTTCTTTTATATATGTTTTTAGTAAATGATTTTAATTTTTATCACTTTTGTTGATTCTTATTTATAAAAACTGTAATCAATTTTTTCTAAATAAAATTCTTTGTATGTACTTTTTCTCTAGATATTATGTTCCTTTTCCCTTTTTTTTGTTTTATTTTGTTTTCGATTTTTATATGTAATTATTTGTCTCTGGTGTATATATTTTAAGGATAAAATATATTTTTTGCATTTATTATCATATTGTTGTATGAACTTTATTTTATTTTATTTTATTTTTATTTTATATTTTTTTCTCGTTTGTTTCTTTGTTTATTATAAATTATTTTATTTTAATTATTTCAAATTTTTGTTTATCACTTTTTTTTTCTATTTTAATTTTAATTTTAATTTTTGTTTATTAATATTATTATTAAAAAAATAACTAAACCACGATTATACAATATTTAAATAGCAAATACAACTTTAAATATATTCGTTCCTTTTTTTTTTTTTTTGTTATTATTATTATTCTTATTTAATTTTTTTTAAATTTTCCTGCCATAAGATTTGTTGCTCAAAAAAAAAAAAATTTCTAGTTTCTTCACTTTAATTATTCTATTTAACTAAAAAAAAATATGAACTTCTTAGTATAAAGAAAATATATGAAACATACATTAAAAATATCAAACGTGTGATTAACGTTTGGAGTTGTAACATTGTAGAACCTTGTGGAACCGTATGTAGAATTCTCTGCAACCAATTGTAAATTAATAAAATTAAACAAAAACACAAACAAAACAAATAACAATATAAAACTTTAAAAACTGAACAAAGAAATATCTAAATGTAAAAAAAAAAAAAATTTAATATGTTGGTAACACTTTCTGTTTTTCCTCTTTAAAATCACAAAGCAAATTCTGAAAAGTATTTGCTTATTTGCAATCATTTGCTCTGCAAGTTTTAATTTATGAAGCTAATACTTTTGCAACTTGCACTGGAAAAAATAAATGAACATGGTGTTTGCGTCATTTGCGCAACTTGCGTATTTATGAAACGGGTAGAAACTTTATTAAAGAAATTGACTTTGCTGAACTCTCTTGACAACGGAGCAAATGAGCGCCATATATGAGCAGATTCAATAAAAATTCAAATATAAACTAATAATTACCTGTCTAATTTCTTAATTTTTTACTATCTTCAAAGATTTGCATAATATCAATTTTATTTTAATTCCGTATGATGTTTTAGACTGCACGCAGACAGAAAGTGGAGCTGAGCTGTACTGAACTTAACTTATCAGCTTAGAATGAAACAAACAAACACGCAATGTATTGGAAGCAATACTATAAGCAGCTTATTTCAGGATTTAGACGGTCACTTTTTTACCCGTTGTAGAACTTAAAAACCGGTTATACATAGGAAAGAAGTAACAAGTATGTGGTGGGTAGTCACTCACAGGATAATCAATCTTTTTCTTCGATCACGCCTGTTCCTTTTTGTGCTACATATATTCGTAATTTTGAAATTTTTTCCATATTATCGCAACTCCTTTTCATTTTATATTTGTAGTGACACAGCTTATTATATCTATCTTCATATATGGAGATGAAACATACACAACATATATTGTCGTTTCATCATACCAAGCAAGAAATCGGTTTAAAGAAGAATGAAGATAATTTAAGTCAGGGTAAAAAAGTGACTGTTTGAGCGGGTTTATACGGTCACTTTTTTCAATGGCATTGTCGCCCATTCCGCTTTGTTAAATTACGAAAAAGTCGTACGTACGTTTACACAGTCACTTTTTTACCATAGCTCAAATTCTCTTCATTCTCTTCTATACCGATTTCTTGTTAGGTAAGATGAAACGACAATATATGTTGTGTATGTTTCATCTCCATATATAAAGATAGATATGAGCTGTGTCACTACAAATATAAAATGAAAAGGAGATGCGATAATATAAAAAAAAATTCAAAATTACGAATATAGCACAAAAGGGAACCGGCGTGCTCGAAGAAAAAGTTCGATTATCCCGTGAGTGACTTCCCACCACATACTTGTTACTTCTTTCCTATTTAACAAAGCGGAATGGGCGTCAATGCCATTGAAAAAAGTGACCGTATAAACCCGCTCTTTAAACGTACGCAAGGAGGATTGAAATATAAAAGAGATTCCTTCACGAGGAACGTACGAAATTCATAATTTTACATTTTTATAAAAATTTATCTGAGAAAGCTCAAAAACTGGTCTGAGAAAGCTCTAGTCTGAAGCTCTTTCGAATTGAATAGAATGAATGGGGATTGATGAATGTGTTTGTAAATTGCTTTATGATCAATATGAAAAATAAGAAAAAACAAAACCGCATTGTAAATGAAACTACACATATATGTTGTTATACATATTATATGTATACATTATGCTTAAAACAAATGATTTTAGTTGTTGTGTTTTTTTTCTTTATAGTTCTGGGTCATTTTTTTGCAGCTGAAAAAAATGATATTTGTTGTTGGTATTTTTTGGCTTGATTTTTTCTTTGCTTTTATGTTTTTTCTTTTTTCAAGCATTTTATATTTTTGTTTGCTTATTTCGATCCTATTCTTGACCTACCTCTACAAATCTGTTTTACATTGATATTTAATTTTATGGAATTATTAAATAAATTTATAATTATAATATTTTTCGTTGGTCAGTAAAATTTGATAATATAAAAAGATAATTTTGAAGGGGCATTTTTAAAATTATCCTTTACGCTTTTCTTGTATTTTTTGTTTGTTTTCAAAATAAATTTTAAAACAAGACAAGAAATCTAAAAACATTTAAATTAACACTTCATTCTATTTTTGATCGTTTTCGTAATTTTTTACGGATTTTTATCCGACTTGAAAGGTAAATATCTCGGGACCCTGTAAAGGCATTGACTTAAAATTTCTGCACAATATTCTGATTTTTATTCTCTACAAAAGTCCCTAAGACACCAAAAAGATCACTGTAACGGGGCGCAAGTTATACAAATTTGAACTCTTATATCTCAAGCATTGTTGCACCGATTTAAATCAAATATAACGCACTAGGTCCAAAACCGTTGAAGAATTGATCAAGGATCAACGTATGAACTAAAAACGGCCCCATATGTAGGGAAAAAAAGTTTTTTGTTAAAAAATAACTTGTTTTGTATATTACCATTAACCATATGACTTTTGCCCTAGAGAACAGATTAACACCGTTTACAGTTTATGCAATGTTGGACCCTTTAAGGAATATCCTGGTCAAATTTCAGCTTCTTAGTCTCAAGGGAACATACTTCTCTAAGGAGTCAAAAATATTACATTTTGTTTCTAAAAATTGAAATTTTGAAATTAATCTTGAAAACAAAAAAAAAGCACAAAAAAATGTAAAGGATAGTTTTAAAAAGGCCCCTTGAACAAAATGCTAAATTAGAGCTCTTCATAACAAAAATTTTAAAATTTTCATACAAAATGATCTTGTTAAATTATCAATTTTATCGACCTACGTAAAATATTAGAATTAAAATTATTTAATAATTCCATAAAATTTAATATCTATGTAAAACAAATTTGTAGAGGTAGGTCAAGAATAAGATCAAAAAATAAGCAACAAAAATAAAAAATGCTTGAAAAAAGAAAAATAACATAAAAGCAAAGGAAAAATCAAGCCAAAAAAATACCAACAACAAATATCATTTATTTCAGCTGCAAAAAAAATGACACAGAACTATAAGGAAAAAAAAAACAACACCTAAAATCATTTGTTCTAAGCATCATAATGTATATATACATATAATATGTATAACAACATATATGTATATACATACAATATTCATTAAAAGTCTCGAAAAGGGAGAAGAAACAAATATTTTAATACTTTTTGTGTATACATATGTATATGTACATATACATATGTATATATTTATTATATACATAGTATAAAAATAAACAAATAATGTTTTCGCTTGTATGTGTATTGTGTGCATTTAATCTTCAGCATATATAAAATAAAATTTAAGTCATTATGTATAGAACACAAAATTAACTATTGAAAGCTTTTTCTTTTTCATAAAAAAGCCAAATGTGATACCTCCTTCTCTGCCCGCACAGGGTCTGTTTACGGTTTTGTTTCATTTCCATTTCGCATCTCTATTATATTTCAATCCTCCTTGCGCACGTACGTCGTTTTCGTAATTTAACAAAGCGCAATGGATGATAAGGCCGTGCAAAAAACCTTTCGTATAAACCCGCCTATGTGCGCACATCAACTGCGTAACTGAACTTATCGGCGCTGATTTTTCGGCTGCTGATTTCTGCTGTCTGCAGTTGCTTATTGTTGGTTTTGATCAGCAGATTTAGTTGCTGATTGTAAAAAGTAAAGTGTGCAGTGAGAGTGAAAATGGAAGAATTAATTAGCTTCACTTCATTTCACTCATAGAAAAAGCTTCGCTTTCTATGTACGCAGTCGAATATATTCTTGCTGAGCTGATCGGTACTTATAAGTTCAATTCAGTTCAGTTCAGCTCAGCTTCGCTTTCTGCCTGCGCGTAACCTTACGGTTGGTGTGCCCAGCCCACATAAGCTGCTTATACAATAGTATTGTTTCCAATTACCAATGCATTGCGCATTTGTTTGTTTCATTCTAAGCTGATAAGTTCAGTTCAGCTCAGCTCAGCTTCGCTTTCTGTCTGTGCATAACCTTAGTTTGCGGCACTCAGATAATAGCAAACCGATACGAAGAGAAAAAAAATCGAGAAAAATAGCATAACAGAAGCTATACATAAATAAAAATCAGTTTCGGTGTTTTTAAAAATGCAGTGATGCTGCGGAATGCTGCGATATACAATTCAGCGTATAAAGGTTTTAATCAAAGAGATTGTATGCTTTGCAAGGATAAATCTTGATTTTTGTTGTTCATTTGGATTTAGTGGAAGAATAATCTTGAAAAGATAGTTATCTACGTAAACACTCCATTTTTATATAATTCGAAATAAACTAAGCTACAATTGAAAAACATATACATATGTATGAATTTAGATGTAGAATGATAGTGTTTTTGAGATCTACAAAATGAATGTTTATGATAACCTTGATTTAAAAGTCTAAATCACAGTTCTGAATTTGAAAATGTACTCTCTTTTAGATTAGAGTTGTTCAACTAAAGAATTCATGAATAATGTATTATCTAGAATACAGGATGATTGTGACGATAAAAATTTTTAATTTTCGTTGTTGATACCGGGAAAAAATTGTAACACTATTATAAATACACTTAAATAAAAACTGCAAAACAACTTAACTCAAATATTGTGATTACCATGGCCCTCTTCCAAAACGTTAAAATTTACAATGTGGATACAGCATAGCAACTGTTGTAAGTTATAAATATAATACACATTTTTGTGACATAATTATAATATAATAAATTGCTGTGGGACTTTTGACGTTTTGAAATATCTACTTTTTGTGAAATGGACAAAGTTATTACATAATAGTAATGAGAACTCACGAACTACGAGTATTATTATAATATGGTATATTTGTAGCTTAACTATGCGCGAGTTCGAGAACGTCAAATGATCGTCAATTGACGATATTCAGCTTAAGACGTTGTATTGCTGAATTTCGTCAATTGACGATGATCTGACGTTTTCGAAGTCGCAGTATCTTTAGTTAAACCTATCATTGTGAATGAATTTAGGTTGAAACCTGAGAAACTTGTAGATGTCATTGTATAGCCGCTAGATGGCAGTGGCAATTATTGTGACATTTTAAATTTTTTCATATAAATTTCAATTTATAACAGCGATGGGCACGTCAACAATTGTATTGTTGACGTGTCAACAATACTAATTGTTTACTCAGCATTGTTGGCATTGTTGACACTGACTGTTAACGTCAAGTTAACGATTTCATTTTTATTTAATTATATTCCATAAATAAAAATTTCAAAACAAAGGAAGGAAAAATAAAATTTATAAACATAAAAAAATTCTTTAAACATAACATTTTTAGGACGTCCAACTATTTTACAACTAAATGATTTAGTTGCTTTTATAATTTATACCTTGTTTATTTATACTTTATATTTATAAATTTTTATTTTATTTTATTATATATAATTAATATAGTATATTATATATATAAATTATTAAATTAAATCACTTCAAATTTTCAGTTTTTTTCAAGGTTAGGTTGGCTTAGTTAGAATGATTTGATTACAGATTAGACATACGTCAGTTACGTTTCGACTTACGGTTAGGTATAGGATAGGATAGTTGACACATTGTTGACAATTTTTAATTGTTGACAAAAATATCGATTGTTGACAGTGTCAGTCAAATTATGATTGTTGACACGTCAACATCCATCACTAATTTATAATAAATTTAGGGACAAAACAGATAGATAGATGGCAGTTGTTTTTTTATTTTATTTTTGACTTTTACTTAAACCTCAAATAGAGTTTAAACTCTCAATTCGTACCAATTAAGTTAAACTCAGTTTAACACTTAAACGTTCACTGTGAAACTGAAAAAAGTGCTTAAACTTAGTTTAAGAGTTAAACTCCATTTAAGCTTCGACTGTGGAACTGGCCATAAGTCTCCTAAGTGTGGAAATTTTCTTAACGTAACAGATTTTAGTATTCTCGTTTAAAAGGTGTGGAGAAAATTAAAGATAAGATGATTATAAAATATGTAGTTTTTTTAGTGTTTTAAGGATGTTCACTTTTGTAGTCTTCTATCACTCTCCTTCTTAATTAATTGAGTTATTATAACTTCTACTGTACAAAAGATCTGCAAAGGTCGAAGTGCAACAATAGCCCTATTTCAATCTAATTATAACTTCTAATATTTCTTCCATTTCAAAATAATCACTCATAAATATAAGTGCAGTCAATTTATTTTAAGTCGAAAAATTTGAGAATATGCAAAAATTAACTAGAATTAAAATTTCAAATTTTTTTATCAATTTTTGACTTGTTTTCTTTCAAAATTTGCTAAACAAAAGTCTTCATTAAACTAACCCTCCTATTCTTCACAAGAGGCTAAGAACCTCTAAGCCTCTTAAGTGCAATTATTCGCTATGAAAAAGCTATTCTGCTTAAGAAGTAATAAATGTCAGCAATCTCTTGAAGTTTATACTAACGGTAAGTTTAGTTTACAGAATTTGGTATTCTGGATTAGAAGATAAGAGACATTTCTAACCTCGAAAGTCTATTAACTTAGCAGGTAATTGTATTGGTAAGGTCATCTTATATTATTTGTTATAGTGTAAAAGTGGAGTTTTTAATACAAAAAAGAAAAATTAATAAAAGAAAGATTATGGAAGATTTCATGTTAGTACTTTCAAATAAAGTAGCAAAAATGCTAGAAAGGAGGTAAATAAAACTAACTTTTCTAATTTAAAAAACAAAAACTTAACACATATTTTTCACAATCAAGAATTTTCCATTAATTTTTTAAAACTTTTAACTAAAGTGAACACTTTTAACAAACCAACTAAAAACCGGCTGTGAATTCAAAATTACACGGATGTGAAATAACAAGTAGCTGATTTTGGTGAGTTCAAAATCTCTTACCCTCTTGCGCATGATTATCGCCAGTCACCGCACGTCTGCTATGTATTATAAAATACTAATTTCTATTAGCAAATCTTTTATGATAAAAAGTTAAGAGATTATGAAAGTTAAGAGACTTTTACCTAGAATAGGGGGGTAAGAGATGTTGGCGACTAATCCCTTAAAGTACCCCTACTGGATTTGTCATATGACTTTAAGTATGGTATTTTGCAAATCCATTGTCATATGGCTGTCAGAATATTATGAATATTTACATTGTTTGACATATCATTTGAGAAAAGTGTGAGAATGGGTTATTTATTATTACCAATATTTTAAGTTATCACTTAGTTTTTTTCAATTACTTTATTCAATCCACTCAAATAAAAAAACCCCAGATATTCCAAAGTCAAATCAAATGTCAAACGAAAATAGAAAAAATCTATTTTTGTGATGTGTCAGGTGTATAGTCATACGTATGGGTGTCTAATAGTGTAAAGGTACTTTTAACTCTTTAAGTAGAATACCAAATCAAGACATTATTCTTTATAAAAATAGAATAAGCAGGTTTATATAAGTATTGTATACAAAAGAAATTACGACTATTTCAATCATAAAGTACCTTTGTACTACTTGATTTGTTATATAATACTTTATGCATCTCTTTTGGCCAGTTCCACAGTCAAAGTTTAAACGGAGTTTAACTCTTAAACTAAGTTTAAGCACTTTTTTCAGTTTCACAGTGAACGTTTAAGTGTTAAACTGAGTTTAACTTAATCCGTACGAATTGAGAGTTTAAACTCTATTTGAGGTTTAAGTAAAAGTCAAAAATAAAATAAAAAAACAACTGCCATCTATCTATCTGTTTTGTCCCTAAATTTATTATAAATTGAAATTTATATGAAAAAATTTAAAATGTCACAATAATTGCCACTGCCATCTAGCGGCTATACAATGACATCTACAAGTTTCTCAGGTTTCAACCTAAATTCATTCACAATGATAGGTTTAACTAAAGACAGTTAAACTACAAATCGTCGGCTGAATGCAGAACTATTCTATGTCCACTTTTATCCAAATTTGAGTTTTCAATGTTTTTATGTTCATTCATTGCCTTAGTCGTGTTTTATTCGCTGTTGAAATTAGTTCGTGTGTTTTTCTGCTCGTTTTTTCAAAATTTTAATTGAACCGAAAAAGTCTAAGTCCAAGGTAATTTATTTTTAAATGCAGAACTATTCTATTTGGAAGCAAAAATATCCTATGTCCTTTAATCCTTGAGTTTGAAGGATAATGGTTTTGAAAAGAAGATATTTTCAAGTTCTCTCGTTGTGATAATGAAATATTATCAAAACATCAATACTATTTTGCTCCTTTAATTTTATATGTCAAAAGAAAACTTTAATTCGCTCTCCTGAAAAATTTACTTGAATGGACATAGAATACTTCTGCATACAGGCGACGAAATTTAGGTGTCCAAAAAAAACATGTAAAAAATTAAATTACATATACTTGTATACTTAAAGTATGATACTTGAACAAACTTCATACTTGAAGAAAAATAAAATATTGTACATAATATATTACAAATCATGTACTAACCTCATACTTCAATTCCAAATGTTACTTTCATCAAAAACATCTGGTAAACTAAAACTGATAAACTGATGAAATAAAATTGTTCATTTCTTCACTGAAGCACCAATAATTTTCTTAGCGACCTCTATTACCGAATAGAGAAACTAAGTGCCAAAAACGAAACAATTAGAGGCTGAGAAAAACTCACTTCTAGAAACAAAGAATATTATAAGGTATATCAGGTATATTTAGATAACTTACTACAGAACCGTTTAGATGAATGTTTCATACCATTAAAAGGCAAAGTATTATTACAGAAATTGAAAATGAAGGCTTAATTTCGGACGTTGCAAAATTCAAAACTGAGTTGGTGTTATGGTTACGAAAAAATGAGTAATTAGATGTATAAAACTATGGACGAATCAATTTAATGAATTTTATGTATGTATTTGATTGGATGGAAATGAATGTAGTTCTTAATTGGCAATCAGTAGAAAAATCTATTGTTTTTATTAACGCGTTTGCACCAAATTTTAAAATTAATGATACAAAGTGCTTTGATCAATATATACATAAACTTAAAAGACTATCTTCAGTTCAATCTAAAAGAAGAAAAGATTATGAACTTAACATTTAACGTAAAATGGGTGAATTATTTAAAACTAAAAGCAACAATGAAGAGTTCTACAGTGAAATACTCAAAATAAGCCAGTCTTTCATCTGTAATACCTAGCCAATGCCAATATTGAACGCTTATTTTAAATGATAAAGAATCAGTGGACAAAGAAAAGAAAAATATTACTAGTATTAGTTAAAACTTATATTTTTTTTTTCTTTTTTCAAAATAAGATGGAATCTTAAAATTTTGAAAGGACATCTCCTTTTTGCACACGAAGGTCGATATTTACGAAAGTACTTGCAATCGCAAATTGCCGCTTATCATCGCAAGTAGGTACGTGATTTGGTATTTACAAAAATTTTGCAATAGCAAATTTGATATACTGATCTGGTAAAAATGTCAAATTTGCGATCACGGTAGCATGTCTGTTAACATAAATTTGCGATCACAAGTTTGCAAGTATTTTATTTTAATAATATGTAGGTACTTACAATAAATTTTCGTTACAAAAAAATTACTGTGTTTTGTTTGAATTATAGTGTTCTCTTTTTTAGTTCGGAAGTTCTCTTTTTTTTTACGAAAAGTTCTCTTCTAGTGTAACTACAATACGGTCACCCTACTTTATGCAGTAGAACAGATGTCATGTAAAATAGAATTTAAAAGAAAAATATAATGCATATAATAGGCGAAGTCATACAATAATTTACATTTGAAAAAAGCTGTTTAAGATTATATTTTATTCGTAGTATTTTTTTTTATAGTTAGAAGATATGTACATTATATAATTTTTTTACTTGGAAAAATAAAACATTACAAAGTTTTTTAAAATTCACCAAAATCAGTTGACAATATCTACTAGAATATATATTACAAAAAATAAAACAGAAGCCAAAAACTAGAAATTAAGCATTAACCAACTTCATTTTTATTTCTTTCGAAGTTTCTACTAATTCCGCACTTTGGTTGACCTTTTTACTAATTCCACATTTTATTTGGTTATAAATAAATAAGAAATGAATCAAGCAGTTTTATATGAGAAGATGAATTTCGTTCAACGTCGTGACGCCAAGTGCATTATCAATGAGTTTGCGAAATTATTTCAGTGGCGAGCCGATGGTTATGACAAATTGTTAGATATAGGTTGTGGTGGTGGAGATATAACAATTGATTACATTCTTCCTATATTACCCAAAAATTTTAATAAATTAGTAGGCATTGATATTTCTGAAAAAATGATAACGCACGCTAGGATGACATACAATCAACCAAAGATTCATTTTGAACTGTTGGATGTTACAAGTGATTTACCTGTACAATATTTCGAGCAATATGATCACGTGACGTCATTTTACTGTCTACATTGGGTGCAAAATCAAAGGTGAGTACCTATGTTTTTTTTATCACTTAGTTAAATAAGTTGTGTTTTACACCAAGGTACGTTTGCATATAGACAATTAATTACAAGGAATGTTCTTCCAGGACTTGCTCTCTTCTCTCAGCATACATATGACTTCACTTGGTTGAAATATTCGAAAGCGATATACGAGTACATATGATTATTTTACGTAAAAATAAAATTAATCTTTAATTTTTTTACTAAAAACTTTTTTTCAATTTTTTGTTTACTTTATAATTTAAAACTCACTTGTTAACGTTTTCATTCCAAAAAATAAGCTGAATATAAAAAATAATAATTAAATATTTTGCATATGTTCAAAAAGTTGAGATTCATTCAAAAAATTATTTCGGAATTAGGTTTAATTCAAAATAAGATGTAAATTTTCTTTAATTATCACAAAATAACGGTAAAATCAGAACACAACAAAATTTCAATTAAACACTACACAAATTTCAACCAAATGACGCATATAATCAGCTGAAAAAAGAGAGAAATTTATTTTCATATACGCTTGCACATACAATATACATAACGAGTAGTAAATTTGTCCTATCCTATTGACCTATTTCAGATATTTCAGGTGCGCAGATATTTGATCGTTTTAAACAAAGTTTATCTATATATAAAGTTAGGAAACTCTTTTTCTACAAATGTACATATGTACAACTGATAACAAAGAACTATACTTTATTTAACAATTAAAGTCAGTGTTGTGCTTATGGAGGCAGTACCCGATAAGATTGTTGCCCTTGGTAATATTTAATTTAAAAGATTCTCCTTGATTGAAATTGAGATCTGATCACCCCACACACGAGACAGATTTATACAAACGAAATGTAAAAGAGTATAGAAAAGTATGCCTATCTTGCCTGTACTGACTTTAATTGTTAAATAAAGTATAATTACTTGGTTCATGTCCATTATCTTATACGATTTGCCTTTAAGAACCACGGACCTTCGTGTGTAAAGCCATCCTCTTTGCATTGCACCATTCATCACTGTACCGACTACAGAGCTTATTGTATGTAAATATAAATTGTTCGTTTAAAGAATGATAACGATTCTTGACGATTATTTATAGATCGTTATCCGTCTTTGAAATATTTTGAAAATCGATAACGATCAATATAGATTTTGTCTTTGAATCTCGTTATCGTCGATATCTGCGTAAATCGATATAGATATTTAAAGATTTTTTCGTGATTAATCGAGAGCAATGTTTATCTTTATTTCCCTTTATTGTACTATATTATATTCCCCTTTAATCTTCGTTAAGGATCGATATAGATCTATATCATAATATTTTCATAATTCTCTTCTCTCTCTGCAATATAGTTCTCTTGAGAGCAGGATTTACATATCTATAAAGAACGTGAAGCTTCTTTGTATGTCTTTGGAAATCGTGCAATATCTAAATATAAACATCTATATAGTTGGACAAAGTTACTTCACGAGAGGTTGCACGGGACGTGACTGTACATGCATATTTTTCATAATTTAATTTTAAAGGCGGGATGAAAGGTTTTTATTTGTATGCGTGAAACTCGTAAAGTATAAAGAAATGTGAAAAACGGACTAGTACAAATACATACAAAGGCAAAGTAAATACATATTGTATTTTTGATATTTTCTCATAATGCTTTTTTAAAGGCGAGATAAAAATAATTTATTTGTATGTATTTTAGTTGTTGTTTGAATTATAGTACAAGGTGATATAGGATATTTTTGAAAAGTTAGTGGATATTTTTTTTCAAAGTGAATTTGTGATTTATATAAATGTAATATATGTACGTATGTATATATATTTTTTTGAAAATAATATAAATTTTTTTTTTTGAAAAATATAAATAATAATAAACTAAACAATAAAAGCAGTGAATTGTTGTACCTAGTTGATTTAATTAAAAACATTAAACGTGCACCCTGTAATAATGTTTCAATTTCCACATTAAATGATATCACTTTTTTTGAATTTTTTATCTTTTTACAAGGTGAAAAATTGATAAGAAAACCTGCTTTCAGTTTCCTAACATTATGCATAATGTAGATAAACTTTGGTTTTAAATTACCTTCCTCTATTTTCTCTTTTTTCAATGAGCTGTCATGCTGTATACACACATATGCCGTATGCACGTCGTACACTATTTACACCAGAGTATTATGAATACTTACATATACATAGTAGAATCACTGAGAGCCGAAGATTTTTTTTAAATTTATTTCTCTCACATTTTTTGAGAAAATGCTAAAAGGTGATAGGGATATTTTTTCATTGATTGAAAAGAAATGCAATGCAAATATTTCCAAATAAAAAATAAAACACGAACACATTCACAATTTTAGGTAAGTAAGAAAAATTCCCATAATAAAAAAATGTACACAAACCTGTTTGTATTAGGTAAGTACTACTAATGCATATTAAGGTAAGTAATTTGAAAAATGCGTTTATAAAAAACTATGTTGGGGAGGGATTAGTATGAATAATCATATTGTGCTTTCGCTCGTATATACGGAAATTTTCCATTAAAAAAATACGCATTATTTTTACCTCCTTCAGACATATGGGATTTTGTTTTTGTTTTCAGAGAAAAATTTATAAATAAAAAAAAAAAAAAAAATCGGCTCTCAGTGATACTACTATGTAAGTATTCATTATACTCTGATTTACACGAACTGTTTCGAGCCATTTTTGACCTCTCACAGCTGTGTGCGCAGATATTTGATCTTTTTAAATTACCTTCCCAGCTAGACAAAAATCAATTATAAATCAATTCTTGGTGTCGAAGAATCGATTCCTTTTTGATGAAAATCCGATTATTTTATATGAACGATGTCCGCTTTTTCGCATTGCTCTGATGTATGATTCTATGTAATCGAATTAAAACCAGTTTTAATACCAGTCGTATACTATTTACACGAACTGTTTCGAGCTATTTTTGACCTCTCACGGCTCAGTGTCTAATAAAGCTAAACAGACAAAATTTAATCCACGTAGTAGTCTGCTTCGTCCTGCGCGCAGTACCAAATTTCATCTATATAATCAAAACCTCTAGGGTACTTCTGATAAGCCTAGAACCATGAAACTTGGCATGTAGGTATAGTGTTTTACGCGTATATTAATAAAAAATCAAGAAATCGGTCGAATGTGAGTTGGACAAGTGAATATTTCTATAATTCTTACAGTATTTGTGCATTTCATATTATTCCCTTATCATTTATAACTCTGAATTTAGCGTTTTCCGTGGCTTGCATACATATTTTATAATTATTTTATGTGGACACATAAAACATATTCTGTTCGATACTAATGTTTTAAAAAATATTCACACATATTCAAAATTGTGAACATGTAGTATGTGTCAAGCAGCATGCAAAAAGTATATATATATATTTGTAGCATTGATTTCAATGTTCCGATGGTGCCTAAATAAGCTACAGAGTGTTTAAAATTCTCTAAATATTTTCTTCATATATGTATGTGAAAATAGGTGTGACAGTGATAGTGTACTATGTTCGGTTGCATACTCCAGCTCCTACACAAAGATCTTTTGCATTTACCCCCTTCTCATTCTTTGTCCTGAATTCTGTTTCCAACTTAGTTCGTACTCGAACATGGTATAAAGGTTGGCTTCAGAGAAGAGTTTTAGGATGCTACCTTGGAGCCTGAATTTAGGTAGTTTACACTTTCTTGTAAAGAGTACTTAGTTCTGTCTTGACAGAGTAAATTTAAAACGACTAGCCCACGCATACTACGTTACCAGTATAATCATATACTATGTCTATGTGTCGTTCGCTTATATCACTTTGATGCTTTCATATGTTAGGGAATTTTGTAAAGTGAGATGTTCTACTAGAGTGATGATGACTCTATCTTGTGTTCTTTATTGTTTTTTCGATTAAAAAGTCCCCAGCCTAGATTTTAAAACTGTTCTTCAAGCATTATTAAATTATATTGTTTTACGATAGACGATAGGCCAATAATTCCTTGCCGAAAAAACAGATCAGTTGTTAAAACACTAATTAATTATTTTTTATTCTTCAACTTCAGTGCAAGTAAAGACTGTTATTATCTCTTGAAATTATTTTTGGCAATAAATATTCATTGTGTATATTCATGTGTAAATTGCGATTTTAATTTAGAGCTAGAGAGTAGAGACCAGAAATAAGAAATAAATTATGCAGCTTTTCAATTATAGCTTTTGTACTTTTATTTCAGGAAAGCTTTTAAAAACATACATAAATTCCTTACATCAAAAGGTGATTGTTTACTTGTGTATCTGGCCAAATGTGCGATTTTTGATGTGTACAAAGAACTATCTTCTAGAACTAAATGGTTCTCATACATGAAAGATGTGAACAGCTATCTATCTCCGCTTCAGTATAGTGAAAATCCAAACGAAGATGTTACGAAAATGATAATTAATGCTGGATTCAAAGATTATATTGTTGAAGTACGAGATCTTGTTTTTACTTACGACAATGTTGAGAGTCTCAAACGTAAGTTACATACTCGGATAAGATTGATGCGTTTTCATGTGTTATTGGTGTGTCGAAATAATCATATACTTTAATTATGTACATTAATTATGTGTAATGTGAGATGAATAAGCTATATTTTACAAAGTTCAGCTTTATTCATCGTAGCTTAAATTTTTTTTCCAGTACCAATCACTTCTACGATACTTAATTCAACTGAATGGATTCTCATTGAAAGCTTAAAGAATTGAGGTGGATTCGAACACGAAAAGTAATTTAGCACTTTGAGTACAGCAGGTTTGAAGTCAAATGAAAAAGAATAAAACCATGAGTATGTCTCGTTGAGGCATGAAAAAGATCGTATTAGTGGCGTGACAAAACTTTTGGCTTATTTTTTTTTAAACCAGCCTGTAACTTTTATGAAGTATACTTTACAGATACTTCATGATCTAAAAATACACACAGATCTTTTCCGAGTGTATAAATGTTCTTTTATACCCGCACAGTTAGTAGTTATGACTTTAAAATCACAATGAACCTTTAAAAACCTTTAACGAAAAACCATTAAAATTACACTAGCTGCGTTTTCTTTGTGATCTGATCTGGATCAGATCATAGTTTTACATGTAATACAAGAACAACTCAATATCCAAAAAGGTTTTATCATCATATTTAAAGATATGGTTTTTAGTTTCAATGCTCAAATGTAGTGGCAGTATTTGTTAATTTTTTAATTCCTAAAGGTTGGCGACTATGGCGAATATGGGAGTAGATTCATCTACACCTGAAATCCCAATGGAACGCAGCGATTATTTTTTTTTAATATTTGTCAAATTTAGAGATCCGTATCGTTTTCTTTGCTTTTGATCTGATCCAGATCAGATCATGGCAAAGAAAACGCAGCTAGTATTCTATTCTATTTTCAACCATAAATAGAAAAAATGTGCTGTAAAATGTTTTGCAACATGTTACATTGATAAAACAGACTATAATTTGTTCAAATTGAAAAGCATATACTTTGTAGGGGTTTCTTGTGATCTTTATTAAAAAGAATAAAGTAAAAATAAAATCATTTTATAATCGTCATAATCAATTTCGTAACATTCTTTTTAATAATAAAAATGAATTTCATTACAAAACTATTTTGTATTTTTGTTTGAAACAATATTGAAAGTGTAAATTGGTTTCTATCCAATAGCAAAAACAATAGATCATCAAGATATCCTAACAATACAAAAATTACAAAATAAAGCTTTTAGATAAAGGACCATGCCACAGCGAGAAAAAAACTGTATTGCAAAGCTTTAATAAAATTTCTCTAAACTTTTACGTTATTGATTTTGAGAATATTTTATGACAACATACCAGATTTTTGTTGAAAATTTTTATTTTTTACAAATGTATAACAAAAATTAATTATAATTGCGATGTTGCCGATATTTATGCTTTTGAATTTCTTTTTGTTTTGAACAAAAAAATTTTTCTTTGAAATATAACATTTTTTTTTTTAAATACTTATGAAATATTTTTTTTCGAATTTTAAAATATCTTTATCTTTATATATATAATCGTAGCGTGTGCGATGTTTGTTATCGTGTAACTTCTGAACGACTTGACCGATTGAAGTCATACATATTCACACAATATAATTGTTTTGTCAAGACGATGGTTCATAGCTATGCTATGATCCGATAGGTGGCCCTGTAGTAAAGTTATTTGATATTTACATATTTTGTTAAGTCACACTGCGATGTTCTCATTACAAAGCATTGAATGATTCAATATGTGTCGGCATTTCAATATAAGTAACCTTAATCAAAAACAATTTAATTGAATAAAAACGTATAATGGTAAAGATTAATAGGGATGTGCCCGTTCTGGATCACGGCTTCGGCTCAGTTACATCATCACGTTATCAGTGCGGGGTCACGTGGTTCAAGTTTACGTGTTATTAGTGAAGGTTTACAGGGGTCAAGGTTACGTGTTATCAGTGAGGGGTGACAGGGGGCCAAGGTTACGTGTTATCAGTGGGGGTCACACGAGTCAAAATTATTTTTATTATCAGTATGGGCTGGGTCACGTGGTTCAAGGTTACGTGTTATCAGAGAGGGGTTACAGGGGTCAAGGTTACGTGTTATCAGTGGGGGATCACATGAGTCAGGATTTTTTTTCTTATCAGTGTGGGATCATGCGGAGGTTAATATTTTTTTCTTATCATAGAGAAATCATACAGGGGTTAAGATTTTGTTTTTATCAGTGAGAAATCATGCGGGTTGAAATTATGCGGTTATTAATAAAAAAGCAATTAAAAATTGTTGATACATATTAATTAAATATTAAAAATGAAAGTTAAAAATGTTTCTAATTTATGTCAAGACACTACAAGACAAGGACAAGGACGCCACATAAACGAAAGGGCAGAACAACGTCTGCCGGGCCAGCTAGTATTTTTATATTTTTCTAAATTTCTATATTCAGGAATTTTTTCGTGGTTTATTTCATCTTCATTGAGAAATATGAAAATTTTATTCATAATATAATGGATCAGGAGATCAGAATCAATAGGAATGTTATTTTATTTTCTTTCAAATTATAAAATATCTAATGCTAAATTTTAAAAATAATTCAAAATATATTTTTGTTTGCTATGAATTATGATTTCTTATTAGAAAAACGATTTTTAGTACAGTAGAATTTAGGATTTTTGATCGAATTTATGAATAAAATATTTTTATTTTTAGTATCATTTAGTAAAAAGTATCATTTTTATATTAGAACAATATTAGACCTGATAAACGATATGCAATACATGATGAAAAAAAAATATTTAAAAAGTAATAAAAAACAATACAAAATTATATTATTAATTATATTTACTACATAACTTTTGTTTAATTCCATTTTAAAATAGCTATCACCTATAATTTTTACGTGATGGAAGTATTACAAAAACATGAGAAGTAACAGTAATATACAGGGTGATTCCGTTACGATGTCCGACCGGGAAACTACGGATAGGTCTCGGCGAGGGGAACAAAAAATCGTATTGGTGGGGGGGGGGGGAATCTCAACGGTTTAGGAGTTAGAGGGGGTTAAAGATTTTTGGTACTTTTTTCATATTTTACCCTATAACTTTTTACAAGGGCACGCTAGGCTCACCAACTCTTTTACATAATTGTGAAGGACTCCTGTGCCTTTCCGTCAACATCTTACCTGCTGCTGTGTATCCGAACATTCAGAAGTTATAAGGCCTCAAAACCATAATTTTGTCATTTTTTCACAGATTTTTGGACTTTAACCCTGCTTTACTCAAAAAAGGCTTAAATTAACCCTCATTTTTTATTGCAGAAAATGAAGGCTCATTTAATTCTACATCGATTTGCTATCTTCATTTTTTTCAAAAAATGCATAGTTTTCAAGATCTTTGCACTTGAAAACTAGCATTCCAAGTAGCTATTTTCAATTTACACTGTAATAAAAGCACGTGTCCAATAATATAATGAATTTCAGACTAATATTTTCAGATTTTTTAAGAGGTTTTCCTCAATATTTCGAAAACTATGCATTTTTTGAAAAAAATGAAGATAGCAAATCGATGTAGAATTAAATGAGCCTTCATTTTCTGCAATAAAAAATGAGGGTTAATTTAAGCCTTTTTTGAGTAAAGCAGGGTTAAAGTCCAAAAATCTGTGAAAAAATGACAAAATTATGGTTTTGAGGCCTTATAACTTCTGAATGTTCGGATACACAGCAGCAGGTAAGATGTTGACGGAAAGGCACAGGAGTCCTTCACAATTATGTAAAAGAGTTGGTGAGCCTAGCGTGCCCTTGTAAAAAGTTATAGGGTAAAATATGAAAAAAGTACCAAAAATCTTTAACCCCCTCTAACTCCTAAACCGTTGAGATTTCCCCCCCCCCCCCCCCCACCAATACGATTTTTTGTTCCCCTCGCCGAGACCTATCCGTAGTTTCCCGGTCGGACACCGTAACGGAATCACCCTGTATATAATTTAAAATACAAAATTAAACAATAGAGTTAAATATTTCCCTCCTTATTCTAACTCTAGTTTGATTTTGTCTTTCTTCTGTGTCTAAAATGTAATTATTTTTGTTTTCATTTAAATTTATCAAACGTCAAACGGAAATGTTACCGTTTGTAGTTCATAATTCTATCACTTCGTAGTTACGATAAAATCATCGTATCACGTGAATCTCAGAATACCATTTTTGAATCGAAGTGATCACTACATTCGCTTCGATACGCAAGTGATTCGCATCTCAGAATAATGGCCTTTGTATTGTTGGGATATCTTAATGGGTCTATTGTTTTTGCCAATACTATATGTAGTTATTCATTTATTCAAAAATAATGTTTGATATTTATTATACTATGTACTAAAAAATATATTACTCTTAATCTATTTTCTTATTTTTTAATTTTTTTTCTGTTTTTCTTTCGAAGCAGCTTTGTTAGTTTTCACCTTGACTGCCCGAAGTGCTTCATCTTCAACTCTTTTGTTGTACTCCACTATTCCATAGTCACGTTAAAGCGTCAGAAGCTATTTGAAATGAAAATTTGCAATTTAATAATGATTAATTTTGAATCAAAACCAAAGAAACCAAAAAGATAGGCACAAATCTGCCGTACAAAGGACAATCGCGTCAATTACATTTTCACTCATTTTGAGTTAAATATATTTATGATATAATATATATTATATAGTTATATATATGAACTGAAGGAAAAATTCTCTATTAAAAAATATGTCTATATATTATATATTATATATATAATTTAATTTTTTCACTAGTTCATATGTATAACTATAACTATGTAAACTCCGTCATTTTTAACAATCAATTAAGCACAATTGAATTTCAACTTTGTCTTATTAATAATTAATTTGAAAGGCGCATTCAGACGAAGAGCTATTATTTATATCCAAAAGGGAGGAGGACACATCGAAAACAGTAGCCTTTGGAAAATAAGAGTGAAGTTAAACATACCAAGACAAACTGAGTAATTCTTCACAAGAACAAGTTTAACCGATTTTGAAAAAACTGTCCTTGAATTATGCTCAATAACTTTTGAACGGATAAAGATAATGCAATAAGATAAAAACAATATTAGAGCAGGTAAAATAGGCTTTTGTTTAAGATAAAAAAATAAAAAAAATAATAAGGGAAATTTTCGAGATATTTGACCTTGAACATAAAAATGACGATTTTTTTTCAAAATTTTTTGACTTTGAGCTACAATAACTTCTCAAGTATTAAACATAAAACTTTATAAAAGACATTTTTTGAAAGGACTGAAGGTTCCCTATGGAAATAATTTTCATTTAGCTCCCTATATTGCACGAGCGCTGAAATATGTTGCGAAAAGTGGAACTGGTTACTAGTCGAAAAAAATTTTGTTTGACCTTGAATATCTCGGTAACCATTGAGAATAGACCCCCCCCTCCCATACGATTTTTTTCATTTCTCATCGAGATCTACCACCCATTTCAGTTTGGCACACGAACTGTGAAACACCCTGTATATTATATCATAAATATATCTAAGTCAAAATGAGTGAAAATGTAATTGACGCGATTGTCCTTTGTACGGTAGAAATGTTCTCGTACATCAGGAACTTCTGCTTGCCTTTTATACCACGTACATTGTATAGACACTGTACGTTTGGCTGTATGAATAAGTTCAGAAAAATTTTCAAATTCTGTTTCTGAAATGGTTTAAGTGTAACTGCAGTAGGAGTCATAAGAATAATTCAAAAGCAACTTACGAATTTATCCTGAATTTATGAAGCAAGACCATCTTATGAAGAAGATCATCTTCATGTGAAATAGTCTCTTGAGAAATGTAACACAGTATACTCACATTTCTTACATGAACTGCAGTTGGTATGCATTTCTGCAGTTGATGCAGATGTAGATGGCTCATCCAACGACTCCTATAGTACCAAGTCTGAATGCTCATTTTGTGTATGTGTTGGAAGTATCAAATTAACATTGCAATTTATTGTTTTTAATCAATTATAACTAAGTTGTGATTAAAGTTACATGAAAATTATGTTCAAATGAAATGTAGAGAAGATCCTTAGCTTTATTTTCACCGAATATATTAAATATCTATGAGCAACGTAAATCAAAGAAAAAACGTGATAAATATTTAGTAACATAAAACTGAGAATCAATTTTTCCTTAAATCTCCCAAATTAGTACAAATATCAAATTACAACGTTCTACAAATTTGTGGACTTTTATTAAATAAACATTTTTCCCAAACATTGTTATATCATAAAATTAATAGAAATTAAGTTATTAAAGAAAAATGATAATTTTTAATGAATTTCACAATTATTTCTTTTGTTTCTCATTTCTCATCTATCATATTAAAAATGTACTGAAACTGAGAGAGAATGAGAGAGATAATTCTGATTTTAATTATTTTGAAGCCAAGCTCGAAGAAAAAAATATTTAATTTTATAAATAAGTAGAAAGCAGGTAATAAATACATTGATTATTAATTATGAATATAGTGCTTCTTCAAAAATGAATCATTGCTTTGGTGATGCGATGCTTGTCACAAATTCAAAAATGCATCGCAACTTTTATGATGCGTTGTAACATATTCAAAAAAGCATCGCATCAAATCAAGTATTCGAAATTCATTGTAATATTCAGCGCTGTCATGTCATGCATTGCATCGCCAACTAAAAACTTTGCGTTGTCATAGCAACAAGTAATGTTTACGCGTCACGAACAGAAGAACATTAGCATCACCAAAGCAGCGATTCATTTTTGAAGAAGCACATACCTACTGCCTTATTCTACATCAAGTCATAACTTGTGACAGTCATAAGTATATTCACCAAACTAGTTTTATGACCGTTATAGTCAAGTTATGACCATAAAATTCTTTTAACTGTTTTGCTGACCTATTAGCTTTGCTACTAGCATTTTGAACCCAACTTTGAACTTGATTATGACGGTCATAAACTAGTTTGGTGAATATACTTATGACTGGTCACAAGTTATGACTTGATGTAGAATAAGGCAGCTATACTAACCTAATTATACATTTTCATTACATAGCTTTATAAAATGTTTTTCAACCATGTAATGAAAATTTTATAAAAGTAAGTGAGTACCTATATTCATAAATATTAACAAATGTATTGTATTGACAATTTTCTGTTTCTTTTCCATTTTTGCTCCTATTCTATATATATCTAAAACTATGGGGGACATCTTCGATCGGCTAGCAAGCAAGCAAGTAAGACTTGCTAGCTGAAATGATAGAATTGGTATCCTCGATTGTTTTTGCTCTCGCAAGTAAGCAAATTAACCGTCAAAATTTGCGATCGCAAAGTTGGTGTCGCAAACTCAGTTAACAGAACACATAACCTCAAATTTCTTATAAATAAGTTGAATCAAACCCAAATACTTATGTTATCAATATAATTTGAATATTTTTTTCTTGTAATGGATAGAATTGGTTAGTGAGACCGTTGTATATGAATTAATAAATTTATACACAATTATGAGACTGTAGAAGTTTGAAAATTGAAAAAAAAAAATAGTTCATAATAAACAAAATAATTTCGGTTATGATTTAAAATTTTAAAATTTCAAAAATTTGAATAAAAAAAACGAATTTTTAACGTAATATAATAGAAAATTATAGGTTATGTATGTAAAAACTTATTCAGCAAAAGTGCTTACAAAATAAAAATGGTTAACTTGCGATTACAATCGAGGATGTGATTTTTTGTAATCGCAATTAGCAATCGCAAATCCGCCATATTTGCTGGTCGCAATTTGCTTAATTGCTAGCTGATCGAAGATGTCCCCCTATATCTAAATGATATCTTAAAGTATGTCTAAAAGACATCTAAAAGCAGAGTACAGAGAAGCAGAGTATAGTCACTTCTGTAAACGGTACACAAAAAAATGACATCCAATCATAATGAAGAACGCAATTAAAATATTTAAAAAAAATTTTAAAAAAATTTAATGTGTCAGAAAAGAACACTCATATGACTAACCAAATATTTATATGAAGAAAATATATACCTATCCCTATTCCAACTATATAATACGTATTAGACGGCCCTATCAGGTGTAAGTGTGTTAGTAATCTTCTTATTCCTATTACTTTCATAGCAACATGTCCCCACTTTGTTTTTGTAAGAAGTACTAAAAGTGGTACCGCATAGATGAGTATGGGTTAGTAAATATGTTTCTTTTGTTATTTTCATAGGTAAAGAATACATATATTGGATGATTGTTTTGATTTTTTTTTGTTTAAAAATAAAACATATGGACTTTTATGTTAATAAAAAATGTACAGTATGTTTTCCCCTATGATATGTAAGTTTGGTATATACAACCACAAACGGTAATATCTATACAGATGGTGCAAGCAGTGTATTATGATGTTTTCAGTAAAATTTCAGGTGGATTTCCGGAAAATCTACTTTTCAAAAGCTTTCCATTCAAAAATTGTTCTCAAACCAAATATGAACATATTTTTATTCAAAACGATAAAAATTCAAAAATATAAATAGTAATTTGTAATGTTTCCATAGCAACAATATTTGTTATATAATTTACTATGCTGGAATCAAACAAGGAGAGGAAAGCTTAGAAAAGCTTTTGAAAGCTCTTAAGAAAGAAATCAGAAAACTTAATTTTTTAATTGAAATATGCTTGCATTTGTGCTATCTGTATAGATATTACCGTGTCTGTGATACAACGATAGGGAATTCGTTGTTTCTCTTGCTTATTCAAAATTTATTATGTGGACTATTTTCAGCCCAACTGTGAGTGTATTTTACATATACTATTATATTTTTCTAAAATTTCTAGCAACATTTTATATGAAGTGACTCTGACCCTACACTGTTCTCTGTACACTGTCTAAAAGTATATATTATTGATATATCATAATGATATCCCTTGTAAAAACATATATCATTCATATATCAAAGATGCATCCAAAGGATATATTCTTTATATCAGTTAGATATGTCTTTCATACATACATATATCAATGATATATTCTTGGTTAAGTGGGAATATCATGAATAAATAAAAATAATATGAATATTTATTGTTTTCAGAATTTATAACAATTTTTCCAAAAATAATTTTAAAACTAAAAATTTAATATGAGAGATACATTTTTAACTATGTAAAATCCTATGAGAAAAAAAATTAAGATAAAAATGTGTGTTGTATGGTAATTTTCTGTTGTATACATTTTTTCACTTTAGAGGCTAAACTGAAATAGCCCTACGAACACAAATTTCTTCTTAACAAATATGAATAAAGAGAGAGAATGATTCATACACGAAATATGCGGAATATTACTCTTTTATAGGGCTATTGTTAAATAGCCCCATAGAGTATCAGCATGTATCAGTATGATCTTATTGATTATACAAAAAAAATTTAAACGTAAAACCTATCAATACCTATAGTCTATATAAAAACAATTTGAAATTTGTTTACCCATATGTATATTGTATGTATACATAGATATAAATATATATTATATTATCACTTCTCTTTCTATATTGCATGTACTTTGAAAAACAATTTACAGCAAATTATTTTGGATTTTTTTCAAATTTTGTTTTTAAATTAATTTTAAATTTAATTAAATAAAATTATGCAAATTATGCTGAATTTATTGGTGGGGCTCAGCTCCATTAGCCCCCAAGGTAGAGCCGCGTCTGCTCTTACAATAGAAAGTTTAAGAAGCTGATCAAAATATTCCCAAATAGTTCATCGTTACATTATTGCGTCAACCAAAATGCCCAACTGTGATGTATTTGTATTACATTTTTTTTAAATTTTTATATAGAAGGATTTTGAATTGCCAACTTTGATATAATTTATCTTGGGCTATGTTGTATCAATTTAGGTCAAATAAAAAGCACTATTCAAGGAAACATTTCACCTGTGTATTTATTACCGTAAATTGAGGAAATAATACATTAATTCCTTAAAAAAAATCTTCAATATTATTTTTTTCTTAATAAATTTTTTTTTTTAAAAAAGCATAACTTTAGATCGACACAATTATTTCAAGTTTTAAAATAAAGTTAAAAAACAAAGTTTAAAAAACGAGTTTTGTCTAAGAAACTGTTACTTTTTATATATTGCAAAGACCCTTTTTTAAGACCAATTCTTGAATACAAGGAAATACCGCTTCTGAAATATTTAAAAGTGTTGAAAACAGAACAGAAGTCCAAATAAACTGTCTTCACAAAAAACTGTTTCTGTGAATTGTTTTTAAAACAACTTTTAAAACGTAAGCTTTGATGCGCGTAGTTTTTTTTTGTACACTATAACTCGCATCCTATTGACAGGATCTTTTTCGTGTCAAGTGAGTTTTGTAGAGAATAAGAAAAAAAAATACTTTGCAAAAATTTTAAATCAATCGGATAGTAGAGATCGAATATTATTAAATTTAAAAAAAAAACAGATTTTTGAGAACAACGTGTTAACATTGATTCGATTGTTAACATCAGTGTACAGAGAACAGTGTAGGGTCACTTCATACAAATTGTTGCTAGAAATTTTAGAAAAATATAATAGTATATGTAAAATACACTAACAGTTGGGCTGAAAATAGTCCACATAATAAACCTTGAATGAGCAAGAGAAACAACGAATTCTCTATCGTTGTATTGTAACCAATATACTAAACTTACATATCATAGGGGAAAACATACTGTACATTTTTTATTGACATAAAAGTCCATATGTTTTATTTTTAAACAAAAAAAATCAAAACAATCATCCAATATATGTATTCTTTACCTGTGAAAATAACAAAAGAAACATATTTACTAACCCATACTCATCTATGCGGTACCACTTTTAGTACTTCTTACAAAAGCAAATTGGGGACATGTTGCTATGAAAGTAATAGGAATAAGAAGATTACTAACACACTTACACCTAATAGGGCCATCTAATACGAATTATATAGTTGGAATAGGGATAGGTATATATTTTCTTCATATAAATATTTGGCAGTCATATGAGTGTTCTTTTCTGACACATTAAAATTTTTTTAAAATTTTTTTTTTTTATATTTTTTGTTGCGTTCTGTTCTGTTTCTATGAAATGTAAACGTGTAAAAAACATCACACAGAAACAGAATTACGCCCAAAAATATATTCTGAAAATAAGTCAAAACAATGACAAAAAAATGAATTAAGTAATGCCTCTAAAAATATGATTGTTTATTTCCTAACAGAACATTTTTTTTACAAAAAATGTTGTTGTATCTGACTGATGGACGTCCATATAATGTGGTTTAGATAAAAAAATGATTTATGTAAAGTCGATGCAATTTAATTTTTCTATAAATATTGACATGCACATAACATGAGAATTGACATGCATATTGTTTAATTAATCAAAGAGACATACACTCTTGTAGTAAATTGAAATTATTTTTACATTTATTTGATATAAAGAAAAAATGAAAATATTTGAAATACAGTTTTTTACTAAATGCATTGAAGCAATAACCATATGTACATCTACAAAGATAAACAATTGCCGTATATCCTTAATATGTCAGCATTTAATTTTTACTATACACCTGATATCAGGTGGGTACATGTTTACAGAATGTACGAGTTCGAGAACGTCAAATGATCGTCAATTGACGATATTCAGCTTAAGACGTTGTATTGCTGAATTTCGTCAATTGACGATCATCTGACGTTTTCGAAGTCGCAGAATGTTATCAATATTATGCTTATGCAACAATTTTAAAATCCAGTACAAACCAAAAGACGTTAATGTTGCTAAACATTATATGTACTCAATAATGTGTCTGTTTACCAAATATATATAATGATTGCATTGCTGCTACGGCAACATAAATTACGATTTATACTTTTGAAATTCCTTTCATATTGAATAAAAATACATATTTGCTTTAAAAAAGCAAAATTCTTTTAAATATTTTTAGCATAGGAAGTTGGAAAAATGCAACGTATTTCATGAGCATAATATACGCATTAGGTGGTTGTTCCTGCGGAAGCAAACCGGTTTAAAAACCTGTTTTTGCAATTGCTCAAACTACTTACATCTGAAAAAGAAACGACTAGTATGACAAGGTATACACCTTGAAGCTAAAATTATTTTAGATAATTCTTATTATACCAAGTTAGAAAAAAATTATACCAATACTGTTAGAACCAGCGCAAAATAACCGGTTTAACCACCTAATGTTTACATAGTGCATGGCAGTAATTTTTAAAAATAAAAATCTGTTTTAAAAAGTGTTACCAGATGTTTGAATATATGAATATAACTGTTTAAATCAAGAAGAACTGATCATTTTGAGCCCAAGACAGACGACAGTCTAAACTGGAAATTATATCTCAACTCCCAATTTTCTTGTTCGTGTGTACACATAATTCTCAATTATTAGAACATATTTGCCAATTTACTCAATTGTCATAATCGTCAAAATATTTGAAGATAATTGAGTTAGAGCCATCTGGTGGCAAATAGTTTAGTAAGAATTATGAAAATTTTTGGTCTAGTAATCTATGACTTGAAATTTTTGTTTTAAAAATTTTATTCGAAAAGCAACGATTACTAGATATTTTAAATAAAATAGTTGCAGTTTAGTTTTCAGTTCTGAAAAAGTTATTACATATTTTATTAAAAATGGAAGATAAAAAAAAAAACAAAAACAAAAAAAGTGTGGAATAATCTAGAAATATTAAAATTAATAGATTTGTGGAAAGAAAATGTTGGCGATTTAAAAAAAGCAAAAAGAAATGCGCATATTTACCAAAAAATTGCCTACACTTCACATAATTTCACTTTGATTGCTAAAATTTTGTTCAATTTCAGTTTCAATTGTTTCAATTGCCAATTAGACTTTATCGCCTGTCACATTTAATTGAGAATTGACATAATTAAAACATTAACTTTTGTCGTCTGTCTTGCACTTTAACATAAAAGTTAATAATTAATTTTTGTATATTACATGCCCGAATAATTAATTTAAACATACATATATGTATATATTGTTTATTATGTCTAAGACGTAATATAATTACAGTTACATTAAAAAATTATAAATCCAGAGTAAATTATTCAATAATATTTTGCAAAAAGAAAGAAGAAATGTTTCAAACTGATGTTTAATAATTAAACATTTTAAAGATATGCAGACGATAATCAAAATTGAAGATACCTACAACGTGTTGAAAACATTCTTATAACTCTTTTAGAAACTATTATACTACTATTATTACTTAATAAAATATAGATATGATGTTTTATATTTAAATTACATTTTTGTTAAAATGTAATAATTGGAAACATTTAAATTTCAGAAAACATAAAAGCTGTGAACCCATTCACAGGAAGAATGTCAGAAGATTTACAAGAGGAGTTTTTGAACGATTATATTGGAGTACTAGAAAATTTTGGACTAAAACGAACAAACGTTACGAATGGTAGCTTTTATTTTATATCGCCTTATAAATTAGTTATAACGTATGCAAAAAAACATGTGTTTTAATATATGTATATATCATTTTCATGTATTGCAAATAGTTAACGGAATTTTCATAAAAGAATCTGCATTACAACTTATTTAATGAGACTAACTGAAAATAAATTTAAAAATATTGATGAAAAAAATGGTTTTAATTAGTGTAATACTATATTTAATTACAGTTTAGCTGCAAATATTTGAATTTAAAAAAAAAACGACAGAGACAACAAAGTCTATGCACAGAATGCGACTATAAATTCACTTTGTCTTGTCATTGCAATCAACAATCTGAATATTAGATTTTTAAAAAGGAACCTGGGCAAACTAATTTTTTTTTAAAAAAATGACGTCAAAAATAAGTGCATACTGAGTTTTTCTCCGACGAAGGACGACCAAGATACAATAAGTTTTAATTTATTCGCTAAAAGTAGCTTTACACTACTTGATTTGTCATATCACTTTATGTATATTATTTTACATATGTATTGTCATACGACTTCTCATAATGCTGAAAATCCACTGAAATAAAAAAATTCAAATATTACGAAGTCGAATCAAATGTCATACGAAATTAGAAAAAATCTATTTTCATGATATGTCGAGTGTAAAGTCGTATGAGAAAGTTTCTCAACAAAATCAGACAGTGTAAATGCTGTCAAACTTTTACCAGTGACATGTAGTATGTAAAGTGATATGAGAAATCAAGTAGTGTAAAGCTACTTTGAGCGAAATATTTGTTGTTCGTCGTTCGTCGAATTGTGTGCAACTTCATACAATTACGTGTTTTTAAAAAAAAGACAGATAAAGGTCGTCGTTCGTTGGTAGCTGTATTGTGCTTATGGCATTAAGCTTACATTTATTGTATTGTATTGCATTATTTTTGTCGGTTCAAAATTATCAAATTCAAGAGTAGTCTCTTCTAATGTACAATTTCTTCAGGTCAAGAATACTTCATGATAACCTTAAACTGGGGATAAATGAAGAATTTGGTTTTCTTCACTTCCAGATAAGACTTATTAGGAGGATAAAGTTATCTGGTCATGATAGTACCGATTATCTCAAGATTAAAAATATTTTGACTACAGCTTTGAAATTGGTTTATATTTTGACTACAGCTTTGAAAGCTAAAGTTTTAAAGCTGTTTTTAATGTTTAAATTTTTTTTATTAGGATTTCATTTTATTAGAAGTGGTTATGGATATTTTTATTAATAATATTATTATTATTTTTAAACTATTTTATTTTAACTTTTCAGCGATGGGCACGTCAACAATTCTACGTCAACAATTGTATATTTGACGTGTCAACAATACTAATTGTTTACTTAGCATTGTTGACATTGTTGACATTGTTGACACTGACTGTTGACGTCAAGTTAACGATTTCATTTTTATTTATTAATATTCCATAAATAAAAATTTTAAAACAAAGAAAGGAAAAATAAAATTCATAAACATAAAAAAATTCTTTAAACATAACATTTTTAGGACGTCCAACCATTTTACAACTAAATTATTTAGTTGCTTTTATAATTTATAGTTTATTTATACTTTATATTTATGAATTTTTATTCTTATTTTATTATATAATTATATATAGTTAATATATTATACCATTATAAGTTTTATAAGTATACCTATTATAAATTATTAAATATAATCACTTCAAATTTTCAGTTTTTTTTAAAGGTTAGGTTGGCTTAGTTAGATTAGAATGATTTGATTACAGATTAGACGTACGTCAGTTACGTTATAGTAAAGACAGATATCGGGTATATGGTGGGTATGAATATCCGGGTATTCACTATACCCGCATTAAACCCGATATGTGTCAGCGGGTATTCATTGGATATCCGGGTATACATCGAAAGCAATCGAGTATGAAGCGAGTATCCTATTCCCACATAAAACAGCCGAGTATTGACAGTGTTGTGAACTTGAAATGGGAAATTTTAGAATAAAAAGGCAAATTGGAGCTAACTTCATATGAAAAAAAATGACAAATGTGTAGGAATCTGAATGTAATAAAAAGAAGAAGAAGAAAACTAAAATTTGAAAAAGTCGTTATAATAAACATTAATATAATAAAATATCAATTATAATAATAATTGTTATTAATATAATGATATTAAATTAAAAAACTAATAAAATTATTATAAGTTCATTTAAAATTTCAATTTCACACAAATTCCAACCATATAATATACGTACTATACCCGGGTTATGTGTGTCACCTATGCGAGTATTGTCAATATCCGGGTATTCATACCCACCATTTACCCGCTATCTGTCTGTACTATTACGACTTACGGTTAGGGATAGTATAGGATAGTTGACACATTGTCGACACATTGTTGACAATTTTAATTGTTGACAAAAATATCGATTGTTGACGGTGTCAGTCAAATTATGATCAACATCCATCACTTTTAAATAGCAACTTCACTGGTCACTGATAATAATAAAAATAATGAAACGGTTACTTAACTACTTAAAAATTATTCAAAATTAATCATGAAGTTGAACCTCATTTAGTATTCGGAAATCCGGAAACAACATTTTCAGGGCTGTGAATGTGATTAGTATTTCTATCTCGATGATAACTTATCTGTGCTTTGGATGAAGAAAACCAAACTAGATTTATCGGTAGTTTAACTTTATCTGGAAGTTCATTATTAAGAACCATGAATAAATTGGACATAAGTAAGTTAATTTTGTAGTTGCGTACATGCACTTCACAATCAAACACGATAAAAGTGTCGAAACGTCAAAACATTCAATGCTGGTAGCACAAATAGTAGTGTAAAGAAATAGTTAAATATTTTTGGTTTTTTAAATAAAATATTTTTATTTATATATTATATATATTTATACTTTTAATTTTGACTATAAATTTCTTTTTTGAAAACGTAAATATTCCATACATTTAGAAGGACAAATATCTAATTTTGACTTTAAAAATTTGTATTTTTATCATCTTGTACATCAAAAACTAATATTTTTACACTAAAACATTTACTGCGTAAAAAACCGACTTTTACAAATTCTCATATCGTCGGTTTGCAAGAAAAGTGGCACAACTCAAAAACGTGAATTTTCGAAGATGCAAAAGAAAAAGAGGCATTGTATCTGGTTAAACAGTATAATATTTTTTTGGTTAACATTATACTCTACTAATAACATAAGTTGTTAAATTGAGCACAATATTTTATATATTATTATACAATATTGAACTGAAACATTATTTCAAAAATTCCATTGTGAAAAATTTCGATTTTGAGTTGTGCCACTTTTCTTGCAAACCGACGATATATGTGTGTAAAGTAGATATTTTGAAACTGATCTTCCAGTTCTTGGGTTTAAAAGCAAGTGTTCTTTCCTTCCATTGTGAACCCAATTATTTACAAATATATGCTGGAAAAATTTAAGCATTACGTTACGATGCTTGAAGTGTTCACTGATATAGTGCTTTTTATTTGAAATACATCGGTGCAATACAGTCCGAGATATAATACATAGTCTAAAACTGACAAATCACATATCTTTCCACAAAAAATATGAAATAAACTTTTTTTCGAAAATTATATGCGAATTTTCAATGAAAATAGAAAAGTGTAAAATTTATTTATACCTGCAAGTTCAAAAAGAAAGACAAAATTTCGTTAAAACTGGATTTAAATATAACAACAACAAAAATAGGAAAAACGAAAAAAATTTCAAATTTCTTCAAGTACAATAATATGTATGTATAATATATGACTTTAAAAATTTTAATTATAATATGAAAAAACAACGCAAAGTTTGCTCGAATGTATGTATGATTAGAATTATGTATGTATATACAGTGCGTCAGGTAAGAGCGTCCGCTCCCTTATTTTTAAAGTATAAATAAAAGCCATTATACTGTTTTTTTTATAGTAAAATACTCTTCAATTATAACTTCGCACTATATTCAGTAACATGTATAATCGCCATTATTTTCTAATATGGAACTACATCTTTTTGGCAAACTTAAGGCTAAATTATTTGCATATTCTTCAGTCAAAGTTTCCATATTTTTTTTATTTCTATTTTTAACTTTCGAATTGATGATATATTTTTTTGTCTGAGTTTAGTCTTCGTAAACGCTCGAACATTTTCAATCGGATTTGCATCTGGACTTTGGGAAGGCCATTCCAGCATATTAATGCTTTGGGCTACCTTCCATTGGATCGTTATTTTCCTGTAAAACAAAATCACGATTTCCAGTACCAAACCAAGAATCTGTTCCACTAATAAAGCACAAATGATTGAGTAATTACATAAATGTGTTTCGGATTTTCATCATCGACGGTGTTACTCTTTAGTTTTAATTGGCTATGTAAAATCGGATGAACTTTTTGATAAATGCTACCATTTTACCTTTGTTTTCAAAATTTATAAAATTTTGTATTTTGTAAAAATTGTTTGCTAATAAAGAAAAATCATAGTATTTGCTTTTTATTAATTTTAATTTTCACAAATCAAATTATTTTATGTATATATAACTGCATATTTCGTTTATTTGAAATTTAATAAATTGTAAATTCCAAATGGATTTTTTAATTACAAAAATTATATTAATATAGCTTTACATTTTTATGTTAAACAAAGTTCCGACAAAATAACGGTTCTTTTATTGCATTCTCTATAAAGAAGCACCCTGTATAATATTGTACATATTTTTTAATTTATAAGTTATTATTTTTACAATATAATACACAAATAAATGTAATGATACTTTGTTTTTTAATTCATAATATATACATAATATATAAAATTTAATTTAAAATTTATAACGGTACCACTATTAAGTAATATAATTACATATTACTCAGTAACACTAATTTGCGATTATTTAATATTCATTCTTCTTTTTATACACACATCTCGATTATTCAATCAACCAACTTTTAGCTCATTAGCGTGTGTGCGCATGAATTTTTTTATTATTTTTATCTTCTGCTTCACTATATTCATTTTGTTATTTTTGTTCATCCAGAATATAGGGGAAAATAATCAATAACGAGCCCTACGCCAGTAACGAGCCGTTGACTTTATTTTATTCTATATGTGTGAATTTTTGCTACACATTTAGAAAAATATGTTATCCTTGCAATGCGTGGATGGTTTATCATTATAAATTCTTATTAAATATTCTTATTAAATATACATAATTCTAGTAAATGTAAAGTGACACAAAAAATGGAAT
Organism: Bombylius major; assembly: GCA_932526495.1. Lineage (NCBI taxonomy): Eukaryota > Metazoa > Arthropoda > Insecta > Diptera > Bombyliidae > Bombylius > Bombylius major. Next base: position 27,763,522 of record OW052043.1, read on the forward strand.
TTTTGTTAATGTTTTGGTTCAGGAGATGTATAAAAATCACTTTAATTCAGTTCAAAATGAAGGGCTCGTTACTGTCTCTTTTCAGGGGCTCGTTGCTGATCTTCACGAATTTTGAGTTTTTTTCTTAATTTTAATAATTTTATTGAAATAAAAACATTTTTTTGCGTTAAATTGAAAATTTATTTAATTTATTTAACTCTTTATTATTTAATAATAATACATACTTTAAGCGTGGTATAAGGAGAAGGTTAAAAATTTTCCCTAAGAGGGATCGTTACTGGGTATTTTACCCTTTGTATGTTTATTGCTTAAAGTAGCTTTACACTACTTGATTTCTCATATCACTTTACATACTATATGTCACTGGTAAAAGTTTGACAGCGTTTACACTGTCCGATTTTGTTGAGAAACTTTCTCATACGACTTTACACTCGACATATCATGAAAATAGATTTTTTCTATTTTCGTATGACATTTGATTCGACTTCGTAATACTTGAGTTTTTTTATTTCAGTGGATCATCAGCATTATGAGAAGTCGTATGACAATACATATGTAAAATAACATACATAAAGTGATATGACAAATCAAGTAGTGTAAAGCTACTTTTAAATGAAATACAAGAATGAAAAATAATCAGTCGCCGTACAACTGTGTTACTGGTTACAGTGGTTACTGGCGTCTGGCGATAACAAAAGGATGGCTGTTATTGTTTTTTTCAATTTTCCACCGTCTCATTGTACATATAATAGATTGGGGTATTGGGATTGAATATTTTAATATAATGCTATTAATAATTATTATTAAATGTAAAAATGAACTCTTCCATAAGCGCTGTGGTGCAAATAATTAATGGATAAAGTATAATCAATATTTTTTATTGAATTTCCTGGGAAATTGTTTCTGACATCCTAAAGGGCGAAATAGGTACACGTGTACCATATTACATTGTATACCAAGGTGTCCCGTTTTGTTTGCTTTGGGTTGATACCAGTGATAGGTCTCTTCAAGACAAACCAAAAATTGTATGGGTGGGAGGGGGGCGGGGGTTTGGTTAGTCAGGGTTGTTCAACTTCAACGGTTTGCAGGATACGGAGAGTTGAAAATTTTTGCGACTTTTTTTGTGAAACATCCTGTCTTTTTATTTTCGCTTTTTGTATATCTGACAAAAGGGAACCATTTGCCCTTTAAACTAACATAAGTACAATCTCTTCATCACCCTTACCCTAGAAGTTATTAGCGATTAATTTATTCACAATTTTTTACATAAATTTCTGGAAAAACATATTGATTTCTCGAAAAAACCTGTTAACATACACTCTTTTTACAATAAATAAAAACACAAGTCTTTCTCTACAAATTAGTTTTTCACGGTATGACTCTATCTGCGTTGGTTCAGAAGCTACAGCCTTTGGAATTGGGTGATCTTTCCACTTTTTGTGAAAAACGTGCGCTAATTGAAAAGATTTAAAAAAATTATCTGTTGTGATATTTCTTCCAGATTCTCGATATTTGACCACCAAATCCAACACCGTACGTTCATTAACATTGGCTTATTACTCCGTTCCTTTTTTCACCTCTTCAGGTAAAACACCCACTTACAATAGCTAATTAGAAAAAAAAAACTTCCAAAAAAGAACAGAGGGTCATAAACTGACCTTATTGCATTTGGTGTGAATTATTTAGCAAAAAAAATAATAGAATTTTCAATTAATCCGCTGTAATAAAGCCGTAATTTTTCGTTATAAATATTACATACTTAAAGGCACATATATTTTTATCATTAAATTCCACATTATTATAAAATTACCTATCTTACATTTTCATACACAAATCTTATCATAGATTTTGCATTCTTAACTTCTTGTTATGCACATATATTTTTATTAAAACCCACACGTTCTTATAAAAATTACTGATATTGCATTTTCATATGTTATGCATTTTTTTTAAACTGCTCGTTATAATTGTAATATTATTTTTCTCATGAATTTTGTCGATTCTGCGTCTTTACCTAAAATGAAATATGACACCTTTTAAAAAATTCCTAACGCGTCAATAGCTCGAACCCTTCCCTTTGTTTGAAAATAAATAGTAAAAGTTAGTAAATTTTAGAAATAGTTCTATGAGTAAATATTTTCTTAGAAGTGGTAAAAGATGGTTACAGTTTGTGAATAACGAAGAATCCGGTTCTGACGAAGACAGTAAAAATTCCGTACAAGATTTGAGAGTCTTTAACGTAGAAAGTCCCCACGATAAAAAATTTGATAATAATCCGACATCGTCCGAAACAGAAACTGAAAGTGAAAATTCAGATTCGGTTTACAATTCTGCTCAGAAAAGTTTTATTAAAACAAGTCCTGATAGTTCTTCTGCCGAAAACGACACGACCATAATGCTTGGCGACAATCCAAATCCACAACACCCTCTGCAAAACATCCCTACTTTAGACAAAAGTTTCGCAATCAAATTTATACCTGAATTCAATGGGTCAAAAAACAAATGGGTCCATAAATTCTCAAACTGTTGTGATCTTATTTATAATGACCAATTTTCAGAAGCCGATAAAAATTTCTTTTTATATATTGTAAAAGCAAAATTAGTAGGTCAAGCTTATAACGTAATCAAATACAAAAGTTTCAGTAGCTGGACAGAATTAAAAAAAATCCTTTTAGAACAATTTCTAGAATATAGAACTTACGCCAAGATACAAAATGATTTAGTTAACTGTCGACAAGGTTTTAAAGAAAATGTCCGCGCTTTCGCTAATAGAGTCGAAAAGCTTTTATCAGACCTCAACGATGTTTGTATTGTCAATGAAGGCGAAAGTGCTAAATCTGTTATTACTACGTTAAATGGCAAAACAGCATTAAAGTCCTTTGTGGATGGATTAAACCCTTCTATTAGACTGATTATTAAAGCAAGTAGGTATGCAAATTTAAATGAAGCTATAGAAGCAGCTGTTGAGGAAGAAAAATCTTCACCTAGTTCCTTTAAACCATTTTCTTCTAATTCAAATTCGAAAATTAACTGCTCTTCTTGCCACAAATCAGGCCACTCCAGTTCAACCTGTTTTAAAAGAAACAATCAAAGTCTGCCTCGTTATAAAACAGAAATAAAACGGGAAAATCAGTCGCCAACGCACAACGTACGTACATTAACTTGTAGCTATTGTAAAAACATTGGCCATCACATTAAAGATTGCAAACAACATATTTACAATGCTGCAAAAACTAAACAGGACAAAAATTCAAACGTGCAAAATTCTCAGGGAAACGAGACAGGGCCTGGTGCGAAAAGGGGCGCAACCAGAGCCTCCGCCCTTTAAAAACCAGCAAAATTGATTTCCTCCGAATTCTACCGTGAAAAAGAAAATAATTCTAAATCGTGTAAAAATTTTACTTCTAAATCATTACTAAATCATATAAAAGAAAATAATACCAAATCGTGTAAAAATTTTACTTCTAAATCATTACCAAATCATATTAAAGAAAATAATACTAAATCGTGTGAAAATTTTACTTCTAAATCATTACCAAATCATATTAAAGAGAATCCTATAAAATCGTGTGTGAAAAATTCTAAATCATTATCTAATTTTAATAAAGAAGTTTTAACTAGTTCTTGTGAAGTAAATTCTTCTAAAAAAATTCTAATGCGTTTTACCATTATCCTAAAGTTTATAACATATCGTTGAGTAATAATGAAAAATACGACTCTGTCCTTTTACCTTCAAGCTCTGTTTCCAAAGGCGAAGTTTCGTTGCTTGTTGACAGTGGAAGCGAAGTTTGTATTTTAAAACTTGCTACTCTTGTTGGCGACGAAATAGTCGAAACTGGCCTAAAAGCCAAATTAAAAGGAATAGGAGATGAAGTTAAAGAAACACTGGGAATATGTTATCTTACAATAAATTTTGGTACCAAATCTTTTCGATATCCTTTTCACATTGTAAATGATAACTTTCCAATTGCAAATGACGGAGTTTTGGGTAACAACTTTCTTGAAGTATTTAAGGCTAAGCTTGATTTCAATAGAAAAGAATTATCCGTTCATTTAGAAAATCAAGAATTTGTGTTTGAATTATTATCTTCTTCCTCTAAAACTCGAATACCTGCCAGAACAGAAATTTTAACTTGTATAAAAACATCTATAAAAAATGAATGCATTTGCTTCAACAATGAATTGCCGAATGGATTATTAATTGGAAGTAGTATCTCCTCTCCTCAAAATAATACTTGTATAATTTCGGTGGTGAATCCTAATGAATATGATGTAGAACTTGATTCTGATGATGTTGACATTAGGGATGCTTCAGAATTTCAAATTTTATCTATTTCAAATGATTCTAACTCGTTTATTGATTTCGAACGCATCCAAAAGATAAAAAAGGAAATTCGTACGGATCACATGACTCCTGAGCAAAAGGATAGCATTCTCGAATTGTGTACCGAATACTGCGATCTTTTCTTTTTCAAAAACGAAAAGTTAACCAGTACTAAAACTATTTACCATAATATTCCCACTCTCGGTGCTTCTCCAATTTATATAAAGCCGTACAGGCTCCCCGAAGCTCAAAAAGAAGAAGTAAATCGACAAATTGATAAGATGTTAAAGGACGACCTAATAGTTGAATCCAAAGGTCCATAGATTTTTCCTTTAATAGTGGTTCCAAAAAAACCAGATATACGTGGAAACAAGAGGTGGCGAATTGTTGTCGATTTTCGGAAGTTAAACAATGTAACAGTCGGAGATGCATATCCACTTCCCAATATTACAGAAATTCTAGATTTGTTAGGATCATCAAAATTTTTCTCAGCGCTTGATCTCGCTTCTGGTTTTCACCAGATTGAAGTAAATTCTGCCGACCGCCCTAAAACTGCATTTTCATCCCCTTTGGGTCACTTCGAATACAAGCGTATGCCGTATGGTCTTAAGGGTGCTCCAGCTTGTTTCAACGACTTATGAACAATGTATTAGTGGGTCTCCAAGGGATAAAAGTTTTTGTATACCTTAAGTGAACATAATCAAAAACTGCGTGAAGTTTTCGATCGTCTACGTTTGCATAATTTAAAACTGTAGCCGGAGAAATGCGAACTTCTCCGTTCAGAACTCTGTTATCTAGGGCATGTTATCAATGAGAAGGGAATATCTCAAGATCCTAAAAAGGTAGATAGCGTAAAAAACTTTCCAATTCTCAAATCTCAAAAAGATGTCAAATCTTTTCTTGGCTTAGCTGGCTATAACAGACGATTTGTCAAAGATTTCTCAAAAATTTAAAAACCGTTGACTGATTTATTGAAAAAAAACAAAGAATTTATATGGAATCATGGCTGCACCGAATCATTTAATGTTTTAAAAAATGCTCTTATTAACCCTCCCCTGTTATAATATCCCGATTTTTCTCAAAATTTTATCCTTACAACTGATGCCAGTGGATACGGTGTAGACGCAATTCTTTCGCAAGGGAAATTAGGAGAAGACCACCCAGTAGCTTTTGCATCTAGACAGCTAAGAAAGAGTGAAATAAACTATTCTACAACAGATAAGGAATTGTTAGCGATTGTGTGGGCTGTCGACCATTTTAGACCTTACCTTTTTGGTAAGAAATTTACTATTTGCGCCTATAGACCGCAAAGCAATGGATCGTGTGAAAGAATTCATCGAAGCTTTACTGAATATCTGCGTAGTTTTATAAATAAAAGCCGAGACGATTGGGATACGTAGATAAAATATGCTGTATTTGTGTATAACACTACACCAAACACTAGTACTGGATTTACACCCTTTGAATTATTTTTTGGCAGAAAACCCGAAATACCGTCCACATTCTCAAATCCCCCAGAACTTCAATATAATTACGATATCTATTGCAATGAACTAAAATCGCGCTTACAACATGTCAATGAAATTGCCAGGAACAATATAATTAAGAGTAAAGAAAAAAATAAAACTTATTATGATAAAAAGCTAAACCCTATTAAAATTGGCGATTTAGTATATGTTAAGAATGAATCCACCAAAAAAGGGAAAAACAAAAAACTCCTTCCTGTTTGGAATGGACCTTATGAGGTCGTTTTAACTAGTGGTGTCAATTCCACTGTGTTAGTCCATAATAACCGCCTCAAACCACAATGATTTGTATACCATAGTTTAAAATAAAATACTAAAAAAAAAATAATAAAAAAAAAAATATTATCACACAATATAATTAACATAATATAATAATAATAATAACATAATATAATAAGAATCACTAAAATAATACTAAAATTTCAGGTACTAATGGCGAACTTAAAATCATACTTTTTACTACTATCAAGCTTACTATTCTTATTTCAATGTGATGGTTCAAATTCTAATACATATAAAACTGAAAGATTGGAAAATTCTCTCGGGTACTTCTATGATAAAGTTGGCAAACTAAAGTTGTCTGATGACAACTGGAAATTATTGGTTCACGTTGACCTTCAAGATTTTATTGAACAATTTCATCAAGTAATCTCATTAAGACACAAAATTCAGGAACTATGCAAAAGCCTGCATAGCAACTTTGATTGTAGAAATCTTCTCCCACAAATAGAACAAATAATTATTTCATTACAAGCTTAAAATGAACTATGCCTGAAATCCAATTTCGTAAGCAAAAAAGGACTTGTCGACGCCGTTGGAAAATTATCAAAATTTTTGTTTGGTACGTTAGACGAAGACGATGCTAGATTTTACGACGAACAAATATAAATTCTCAATCAAAACCAAGAACATTTCCAAAACTTAGTAAAAGAACAATTAACTATTAAAGAATCGATGGTTAACCATATAAATAAAACTATACAATACATCCAAAAACAAGATAATAAATTGAATAAAGCCATTTTTAATATAAATAAATTTAGAGAAAACATTAATAATAACACAATCTTAATACAAAAAATTTCAGCAATTAATGAAGTAAGTAAGTAGGTATTTGTTATTTTTATTTCAATTGCTGATCGATTTTCTATCGTTCAAAATCATATAATAGAAATATTAACCTATGCTATAGAAGGAAAATTACATCCATATGTCATAGATTCAAATAATTTAATAGAAGAAATATTTAAAATAAAACTACATTTAACCAGTGATATAGATCTGCCTATTACTCCTAACGTAAACAATATTAATCGTTTGTACAAAGTTTGAAATGTAAATGTATATTATAGCAACAAAAAATTAAATTTCTTATTAAAATTACCAATAGTTAGGAACTTAGAATTTGAGATTTTTAAGATCACCAGCATACCACGTAAAATCAAAGGTAACGCATATGAAATTCTTATACCTGAAAAAATATTATTGGTCATCGACACGACCAGGCAGCATTACTTCACATATGATTTCCACGAATTAAGAGGATGCAAATAAATTTCAAGAGATAGCTTCATTTGTGAGCAAACGGTACCTATACAGATTTCAAATAACAACAACATCTGTGAAAGAAGTTTATTCGATCCTGTGACAATAAAACCTCAAACATGCGCGTCGAGGTTAATAGTTCTTAATAAGCCAATCTGTTTGCAGCTATCCACGCCGAATTCTTGGATTTATGTAATACCAAACAAGGAATTCATCATTTTTCAATGTAAAAATAAAACCTTCCAAGAAACAATTTAAGGGACTGGAAAACTTGAAATTCGTAAAGATTGCGAAGCAAGATCAGCAAATATGATATTGAGCTCCAAATCAGAATTCTTCAAATCTGTCACTATTGATAAATTTTTCACTGCTGTCGACAAAACCGAAATTCATATAAATGATCACTACTTGGATACTTTAGAGGAAAACATTGAGTCATCAAACAGTTCACAAACATTCAACATTCAAAATCAAATACAAAATTTAAAAAATATAAGCTTTGATATTAATAAAATAAAAAACAAAATTGTACCTATTACAAAAATCAAAAAACATTCATATTTTATCACTGTACTTTTAAATTTAGTTTCTGTAATTAGTTTTATAATCTTAATTTTCATAATCTACAAATGTATTTACTTTACTTGAATTATCAAATGTAAAAAACAGAAGTCTAACCTTCATGGAAAAGAACAGTCTACCAAAACCAAAAAGCAGCACAAGGAAAAATCAAAAGTCAAACTACAATCAATCGCCCCTGTTTCGGAAATATCTAAATCATGAAAATCACACCCTAATGCCGGGAATGATTTTCATCTCCTAGGGGGGGCATGTAATAAAGCCGTAATTTTTCGTTATAAATATTACATACTTAAAGGCACATATATTTTTATCATTAAATTCCACATTCTTATAAAATTACCTATCTTGCATTTTCATACACAAATCTTATCATAGATTTTGCATTCTTAACTTCTTGTTATGCACATATATTTTTATTAAAACCCACACGTTCTTATAAAAATTACTGATATTGCATTTTCATATGTTATGCATTTTTTTTAAACTGCTCGTTATAATTGTAATATTATTTTTCTCATGAATTTTGTCGATTCTGCGTCTTTACCTAAAATGAAATATGACACCTTTTAAAAAATTCCTAACACGTCAATAGCTCGAACCTGACAATAGAAACACATTATTCTATTCTTGTTCTAACTTCCATGAAGATCAGACTTAGATCTTTATTCTTTAAAAATCCATCTACAATAACAAGCCATGAACTGGAGTTTTGTATGGATTAGTTAGAAGTGTGTCATGTTTTGTTTTGACATTTTAGTTTCTTATGGTTTCTTAATAAGAGTGGTGAAATATTAGTGTAAAGAAACAGTGTTTTAGTTGAATATTTTTGGATTTTTAAATAAAATATGGTTTATAAAAGTTTTAAAATATAATAAATTAACAGTGTTATAATTTTTAAAGTGCACAATAGTCAAAAAATAAAATAAAAAGGTGGAAAATATTGTGTCTTCTTACCTACTTGTAAGAGAAAAAAATTGAAGTATGACTAAACATACCTATGGTGAGGTTATATTATATAAATAAAATTTTATTTATAAGTTTATATTAATTGTTAAATTAATTAACCACAAAAATTTATATAAAAGAAGTCTATGAAAAAGTAAATAATTGGGTACATAATCTTTATTGTGTAATGAAGGCAAATAGACACTTAATTTGTGATAACAATTTATTCACTTTATTACATATAATATAACCTCACCATAGGTATGTAGTCATACTTCAATTTTTTCTCTTACAAGTAGGTAAGAAGGCACAATATTTTCTACCTTTTTATTTTATTTTTTGACTATTGTGCACTTTAAAAATTATAACACTGTTAATTTATTATATTTTAAAACTTTTATAAACCATATTTTATTAAAAAAACCAAAAATATTTAATTAAAACACTATTTATTTACACTACTATTTGTACTACCAGTACTGAATGTTTTGACGTTTCCACACTTCTATCGTGTTTGTTTGTGTTATAGATGCGGTTTTGAACTTTAAACACAATACAAACTACAAATATTGTATGTGTATGAAAACAGTATGAAAATTATATACTAATTATATTTTATATAAAATGAAATATTATGTTAAGATTTTTTGTATGTGTGTGAAATTTTTAAATTTAATAAGTCATTATGTATATGTAGGTACTTAATAATTTAAAATGAGTACATATACATTATAAATTTCAAAAATATGAATATTAAAATTTTGATAATTTTAATAAATTTCGACTTCATTTTTATTGAAAAAATTCCAAACAAAAAGAGATTATCTGTGAAATTTGACAATTGACATTGTACTTCGAAAAAATTAATGCGCCTTTATAATTTTGAAAAATTTAAGAAAAAACTAATTTTTTAAAAATTGCAAATATCACATATTTCCCTCTTAACTTGTTGGAAATATCATTATAAAACTAAATTTCATTTGAAAAAACGCAATGGCGTGGAAAAATATTTGATTTTTTAAAATTATATTTATAAATAATTTAGGTAAAATTTTAGGCAAATTTTTTCTTATTCTTACAATAGAAAATTCAAGCTCATCAAAATATTCCAAAATGAGAGGTATAAAAGCAAATTCAGCAATCTCCATTTTTGTCAAATGTCAGTAAACGCTATTTTTCTTTAAAAACGATTTTCAGTTTCTACTTTATTTGTATGTAGTGGGTTAGAAAGTAGGGTTTTTTGACACATGAAATTTTGTTGTCATTGCATTGTAATCAATGTTCAACTAAATCCTCATAAATTACTCATATTTTTTGCACTCTTCACTAATTTTTTATCAAAAGTGAATATTTCTGACTTTGCTTTTATATCCCTCAAATAGAACATCGTTACATTTTTGCACCAACTGGAAACAATTCCTCTTTTGTTACCCAATATGTCGCTAATTATTTCAGTTCAAGGTTCATTGCGCATGCTTTACATGCCGTCGTAGCGTGTGTATGTGTAAGTATCTTTTCTTCTACCCATGCCAACGTAGTATAGTATAATACGTAGTATAATAATAGAGAATATATGGGGAATTCCATTTGTAACGAGTGTGACATGTTGACTCTTAAATATTGAAAAACTCGTACTTGCCTTCTAGTGAAAGCAAAACGGTTACGATAAAACAGAAAACTTTAAATATTTTTAATCAGAAGGATCAGATTTCAAATTTTTTGGATTTCCATATTTCACTGAATAACCTAAAACTTCCGCATGAACAATTCCAAAAAATACTGTAGACACTTTGAAGAATCTTTTGGAAAAATTTGACAAGGAACAATGCAATACTATTTTCATAATTAAAAAAAAGAAATTTAACGGGTTTGACACATTTTGTAACGGGCGTGATAGTGAAACGAATTCCTGTTCTCCATAGTAATATTGTAAATAATTTAACACTAGATACACCAAAAATTAATATACGTATATACCTATCCAAACCAGTTTCATTCACATTAATTTTAAGGTCAAAAGTTGTCGGTTTGCATGGAATTCCCCATATGTGTTATTGCTTTTAGAAGCCACGCCCACAATGAACTTTTTCTCAAAATGAAACTGTGTTTAGTAACAGCGACGTAATTGTGTCATAATGGGAACATAAATGACATAAATGTTGTTGTTTATTAGAAACAATGCCCAGAATAGAATTTTTTCCTAAACAGACACATATAAAGGAACATTTACGTCATTGCGTTACTAAATGTGTTAATATGGAAACTATGACCATTTACACACAGTTTCGTCACAGTTACGAATAATTTTGTAGCCATAACGTAACAAGGAAGTTGTGGCGTCAAAAATGTGACTCAAGTAACAAATGGGCACAGAATGCTAGTTGAGTCTTATATTTATATTTAAAAGGTTCATGCAGATGCATACAAATTTGGACGAGCAATTTTGTTTCAAAGATCTTTCGACGATGGTCATTTGCATCCTGTGTATTGTTCCAGTAAAAAGGCAACAGCTCGAGTTAAAAGCTAGAAGTTTTAGCCTTTATTCAAGCTATTAAGAAGTTTTGCACTTACCTGACCTACCAAATAATTAAGCTTGTAACTGATTGTGCTAATGCCCAAAAAAAAATACAAACAATAAAAAAATACTGAACGAATGTAAATATAAAAATTATTTTCTCAAAAGTAAATATATAAATATATAAATTTGCGGATGAAATTCAACTGATTCCTGTACCAGAAGGATATTTGCATACTGGAGTTAAAAGAGACGTCGCACAACGTACGTTTCATCTAGATCACTTGGGTCCTTTAGAATGTACCAACAAAAACTATAAACACATTTTAGCAGTTTTCGATGATTTCTCAAATTTTGTTTCGTTGCATACACTAAGACTACGAGGGGTTTAACAAAAGTTCGTGCAAAAATAGGGAAGGGGTAGTCCTTTTTGCATCTAGCTTCACATAAAAGTGGAACGAGTTTTTATTATTATCTAAACGTAGTTTCAAGTTGCTTTGTAAACATGGAAATGAGAAAGAGAAAATTAAGTGAAACAAGTTCTAGTGTAAATCCACTACCAAGTAAAGAAAAAATCAGGTATGTAATTTTGTTCAATTTTCGTTGGAAGTTGGGTCCAAAAGAAATATTCATAGAGTGTGTAACTGCATTTAGTGATAACGCTCCGTTCATCCGCACCGTGTACGAGTGGTTTAAAAAATTTCAAAGTGGATATTTTAGTATCAGATACGAGCCCGCTGTATAGGTCATCCCAAAACCTCCACTGATAACACCAATGTTACTACTGTGAAGAAGGTATTTTATGAGGATCCACGGACCACGAATGATGGAGGAAACGATTGCTTACACACTGAGAATAATTGCCATGGCAGTATCAAGAATCTTTAATGGCAGTCTGTAATATAGCAAGAAATTTGCACAGTTGTTTTCATGTATATTGGGTATTGGGTGAAGAAAAGGCACCTCGTATACAATTCGCTTAATTTTTCCTAGAAAAATTCACGGAGGGTCAGGCCACGAATTTTAAGGTTGAAACACATTGTGTAGCTGTAGTTTGTAGCAGTAGCGTGAAGTTGTAGTAGTAGTAACACCTGTATAGCGCGACATCAATATCCGTAAACCAGTGGCGGCTCGTGAAGAAATCACTTGGTGGGGCTCCTTAAAGTTTCAAGGATGCTAACACTCGAATCAATGTTAACACGTTTTTCTCAAAAACTTGTTTTTTCAATTTGAAAATATCCGAACTCTATTATCCGACTGATTTGAAATTTTTGGAAGGTATTTTGTTTATTATTCTCTTCAAAACTCCCTTGACACAAAAAAGATCCTACCAATAGGATGCGAGTTATAGTGTACGAAAAAAACTACGCGCATCAATGCTTAGGTTTCGAAAGTTGTGCAGAAAAAACGTTTTCTGTGAAGATGGTTTATTTATATGTACTTCTGTTCTGTTTTTAACACTTTTAAATATTTAAGAAGCTTCATGTTTTTTATTTATTTAGTAATTGATTTTAAAAATTCGTTTTTTAATTTTGTTCTTTATCTTTATTTTAAAACTTAAATAGTTGTGTCAATCTAAAGTTACGTTTAAATCCTTTTTAAAAAAAAAAAATTTATTAAGAGAAAAATAATATTGAAGTTTTTTTAAGGAAATATGTATTATTTCCTCAATTTACGGTTGGAAATTTGCATTATGTATTTATGAAAGCCTAATAAATACACGGGTGAAATATTTCCTTGAATAATGCTTTTTATTTGACTTAAATTGATAAAACATAGCCCAAGATATAATATCTCAAAGTTGGCTAGTCGCATTCCTTCCATATAAAAATTTAAAAAAAAATGCAACAACAAAATGTATGCAAAAAAAAACAAGCAACAAAATTTAAACATTATGTTGTATTGAAAAAATTATATGAGAACGAACATTATGTTATATTGATAGGAAAAAAAATGTACTTTATTTGTTGGTTTACAACATTGGGCAATCAACCAACTGCCCCGTAGTATAAAATGATCATACACTATTGTATAGATGAAACGAAAAAAAAAACAATATGTATTATTAGAACATTTACGTACATGGTAAAAAATTTTTATGTTAAATATTAATTCATCACTAAGCTGTAACAAAATTCATGGAAAATTGATTTAAAATGTTTATAAAACTTAACAAATTATTTCAAAATTTTATTTTCTTACTGTAAAATATGAATTTCATAAATGGTGTAAAATTGGAAATTTAAAATGAAAAAAAAAAGTTTAATTATAATAGGTAATACAATAATTATAAAATAAATAAAAATAATATGAATTTCTATTGTTTTTAGAATTTATAGCAATTTTTACAAAAATAATTTTAAAATGACAAATTTATTATGAGAGGAACATTTTTAACCACGTAGAATCCTATGAGAAAAAAAATTAAGAGAAAAATTTGTGTTGTATTGTTATGTATAAGACAAAACATTTTCTCTCTTTAGGGGCAGAATTGAAACTGCCCTTCGAACATAAATTTCTTCAGTACAAAATGAATAAAGAGAGAGAATGATTCATACACAAAATATATGAAATTTTACTCTTTTATGGGGCAGTTGTTGAACTGCCCCATAGAGTATCAGTATGATCTTATTGATTATACAAGAAAAATTTAAACGTAAAACCTATCAATACCTATAGCCTATAGCTATAGTCTATACAAAGAGAATTTGAAATTTGTTTAATCATGTATATTGTATGTACATATAAATTGTTATATATTCATATATATAGTATATATTATATTATCACTTCTCTTTCCATGTTGCATGTAATGTACATTGAAAAATAATTTACACCAAATTATTTTCGATTTTTTTCAAATTTTTTTTACAATTAATTTTAAATTTATTATAATAAAATTATGCAATTTAGGCTGAAATTCTTGGTGGGGCAGTGCCCCATTAGCCCTCAAGGACGAGCCGCGTCTGCCGTAAACACAATGATGTAGAATGTATTTGAATAAAAATGACATTTGACACTTTCAAAATTCAAATACCAACTGTCCAAATCAGTTATCTAGTTGTAGCTGTATTATGAAGTAGAAAAGTAGCAACTTTTAGCTTCAGCTACAACTACAACTTTTACTACAGCTACACGTTGCGATGCGTCATATGCAGTGTTGAGCAATTACGCGTAAATAATAATTCTTTACGTTTGAAACGTAAACAATATGTAAAAAATTGAAATTTTGTAAAGAATGTAAAAAATGTTAACAAAACGTAAAAAATGTAAAGAAAGAAGAATTTCAAACGTCAGACTGCCTTGTTTATATTTTATATGTACTATACTGTAATGTGAATTTGCTGAATTCTGGAATTTTTAAATTTGTGATTTTTTTTACAAAAAAGGAAGAATAGTCTTGTTAAAAGGTTTAAAATGTCCGGAAGGCCAAAAGGCAAGTGCTATGAGGAACTGGGATTCAAGTTAGTAACAAAAAAATAATAAATATGTAGCAATTTGCTCAGATTGTAAAAAACATTTACAAAACACTGCAGCACTATTTACTTCGTATTAAAGATAAAGTTCTTGATTCGTCGTCAAAACCAGAAGACGAGGAATGAGAATTTAACTAAATCTTTTTTGTAATGTAAATGAAACTTTGTAAATAAAAAATTCTTTTCTAGTAAGTTTATACCTTATTAATTGATTTGAATAATGTATTTTGTTATTCTTGATGACTGCATTCATAGGGGCTATTTTTATATTTTTTTGTGTCTAGAATTTAGAATATGGCTGTTGTATGAATTCTTGTTGAATGGGATCCTTTTTTTTTGAATTTTACTTTTTTAATCTTTCACTAATTAATATAATATATGAAATATTCTTTAACCTTATCAAAAAATTAGCCGATGAACCATCTAAATATTGTAGTACATATAATTCTAAATTCAACGTTCCACAAAAGCCTTTAATACCTATAATACCTATTAATAGGTACAAAGATGAAAAACAAAGACGACTTCAGGATGAAAGATATGATTAAAAATGCTTGAAAAGTTTTTCGTAAACAATCGTGGATAGCTATTCAAAAGGTCCAAGAAGAAAATAAATATTCGTTTGACAAGAAACGTTAAAAAGCCCGAAAATACCATATATTGTAGCAATGGAGATATAGTTTCAGTAAAGCAAACGCAAATAAAGCCAGGGTCAAAATTATGTATTGGTCCATATAAAATTATCAAACGAAGCAAAATGACACGTACGATGTGAAACGTGGAAGATTCCATAAAGGACCAGCATTTACATCAATTGCACTGAATTAATGAAGCCATGAGTAGGAACAAAGGCATTATATACCAATGACAATCAGGTTGACTGAACTGTGGGTGATGAAAATGAGAATAGAACATGGTATGATAATGCAACTATAGTAGAACAAGATTAAGTTTTGAAGATGAAGCAGTCAGTTCAAAGCGAGGACTCTACTTATTAAGACGTATAATATAGAATATAGTATGTATGTTGTCAGGATTTGAGTTTTCTTTATTTCATTAGCTGTGTTTCATTATAATATCTCTGAAAGTGATAATAAACTTGTGATAATAAATGCAACATATAAAAGGAGCTATATTTCTGCAACCTATAATTAATTTTCTATATTATTTTATATGAAAACTAATATCTTTTATATGGGCTCCATTTTCTTCTTGACAATGAATTGCTTTTTTAATGCAATTTGCATATGTTAAGTTCCTGAATTCCTTGTGGCTTATTCGCGTAAACCCGTCTTTTTAAGTAGCCTTACAAAAAAAAAATCAGGAGCCGTCAAATCTGGAGAACGGGGAGACCAAGCCAATCTGCATTTATTGAAATAATTCGGTCACCGAAAAGCTCTCGAAGGTCACCCCCGCCGTGGTAATAATTCTTGTACCAATTGAATCTTATATGGAAACACTTTCAGATCAAGTTTTAAAATTCGTCTTAGCGATGTTCCGGAGATGCGCAATTGAGTAACACGTCGACAGTGGGATTTATTGCGAACAGGTCGATCGAACAGGACCTCCCTCTTCAAAACGAGTCACTGTAAGTTTTTAATCATGTTTGTACTGGGAGCTGTTGCAGAATTAAAATAGTTACGGTATTTACTTTGCGTTGTGACAATAGATCGTCGGGAAAAATAATAAAACTCAATAATTTTGACACGTTTTTGCACTGTGTAGGCATTACATAATTTTATAAAATTCTCTTTATTCTGTAAAAAAAATAAATAAATTTTAAAAAGTCAAAAACTCAAAAGTTACAAATTTTTAAAATCAGTCAGTCGAAGTTGACCCACCCTGTACATAGTTTATTTAACAAAAACAGATCATATCCGTCTCATATCATATCAAAGAACGGCGAAAACTAATGTAGGTACATACTTACTTTGCTTACTTTTGTTTTGCGTTTCATTTCTGAAAACAAAATGGTATTGTTGAGGATAAAATCGTTTATGACAAAATATGCATTATTCAAGTTTTAAAACTGATTATTTATTCACAAATTATTTATATAGTTTCAAACAATTTGATATTATTAGATATATAAAGATAATAAAAAACAAGCTCTTCATAGTATAATTTATAACAACAAATTTTCTTTGCTTTCTTCTAGCACGCTCCATGCCATCTTTCGGTTCCTTAAGGAGAAATTTTCTGCTCCCCTGTAAAGCATTCAGAAGGAAATTTCGAATGCACATATCCTTGTCTTTCATGAATTCAAATTCAATACTATAAAGAAAAAATATACATATAATATACAGGGTGTTTCATAGTTCGTGTGCCAAACTGACACTGAGCAGGGTGGCAGATCTCGGTGAGAAACAAAAAAAATTGTATGGAAGGGAGGTCTAGTTTCAATAGTTATCGAGATGTTCAAGGTCAAAGACAATTTGTATCGAAAAGTAACCAGTTTCACTTCTCGCAACATATTTCAGCGTTTGCTCAATATAGAGAGGTATGTACCTAAATAAAAAATTTTTCTAAAGAAAATCTTCAAACCTTTCAAAAAATATCTTTTACAATGTTTTATATATACATACCTATTACCTATGTATATTGAAATTGAAAAAAATAAGTAACAATTATATGAATTGTTGGTATTCTCGCTATATAGCTATAGCTACAGACTACAGTGTGTCAGGTAAGAGCGTCCGCCCAATAATATTCTATCAACTACCTTTATTTAGATCATTGCGACTGCAAAATAACTATTATACTGTTACCTATTTCGAATTATAATTAGATCTTCATTTGTGCTTTATTAGTGGAACAGATTCTTGGTTTGGTACTGGAAATCGTGATTTTGTTTTACAGGAAAATAACGATCCAATGGAAGGTAGCCCAAAGCATTAATATGCTGGAATGGCCTTCCCAAAGTCCAGATGCAAATCCGATTGAAAATGTTCGAGCGTTTACGAAGACTAAACTCAGACAAAAAAATATATCATCAATTCGAAAGTTAAAAATAGAAATAAAAAAAATATGGAAACTTTGACTGAAGAATATGCAAATAATTTAGCCTTAAGTTTGCCAAAAAGATGTAGTTCCATATTAGAAAATAATGGCGATTATACATGTTACTGAATATAGTGCGAAGTTATAATTGAAGAGTATTTTACTATAAAAAAAACAGTATAATGGCTTTTATTTATACTTTAAAAATAAGGGAGCGGACGCTCTTACCTGACGCACTGTATATACATACATAATTCTAATCATACATACATTCGAGCAAACTTTGCGTTGTTTTTTCATATTATAATTAAAATTTTTAAAGTCATATATTATACATACATATTATTGTACTTGAAGAAATTTGAAATTTTTTTCGTTTTTCCTATTTTTGTTGTTGTTATATTTAAATCCAGTTTTAACGAAATTTTGTCTTTCTTTTTGAACTTGCAGGTATAAATAAATTTTACACTTTTCTATTTTCATTGAAAATTCGCATATAATTTTCGAAAAAAAGTTTATTTCATATTTTTTGTGGAAAGATATGTGATTTGTCAGTTTTAGACTATGTATTATATCTCGGACTGTATTGCACCGATGTATTTCAAATAAAAAGCACTATATCAGTGAACACTTCAAGCATCGTAACGTAATGCTTAAATTTTTCCAGCATATATTTGTAAATAATTGGGTTCACAATGGAAGGAAAGAACACTTGCTTTTAAACCCAAGAACTGGAAGATCAGTTTCAAAATATCTACTTTACACACATATATCGTCGGTTTGCAAGAAAAGTGGCACAACTCAAAATCGAAATTTTTCACAATGGAATTTTTGAAATAATGTTTCAGTTCAATATTGTATAATAATATATAAAATATTGTGCTCAATTTAACAACTTATGTTATTAGTAGAGTATAATGTTAACCAAAAAAATATTATACTGTTTAACCAGATACAATGCCTCTTTTTCTTTTGCATCTTCGAAAATTCACGTTTTTGAGTTGTGCCACTTTTCTTGCAAACCGACGATATGAGAATTTGTAAAAGTCGGTTTTTTACGCAGTAAATGTTTTAGTGTAAAAATATTAGTTTTTGATGTACAAGATGATAAAAATACAAATTTTTAAAGTCAAAATTAGATATTTGTCCTTCTAAATGTATGGAATATTTACGTTTTGAAAAAGGAATTTACCTATAGTTAAAATTGAAAATATAAATGTAAAAATTTAAAAAGCCAAATCAAATACTCAGTAGTATAACGTGCAAATTTTTATAGCATAATACATGAATTTTTGTGTGCCATAGGGATATGTGGACTTTGGGCATCTTCCACTTCTACTTTCTTTGCTCTTACCCAAGACTAGAATAAGTCCTTTCCAGGAATACAAAGTAATTAACACAGAAAGTCAAATAAAAAATACCAAAAGACAATTGATAAATTCTTTACAACAACAAATTTAACTGATTTTGAAAAAAACTGCCCTTAAATTATGATTCATAAATTAGGAACGGATAAAGATAATGTAATAAAACAAAAGCCAAGTTAGAATAAACAAAATAAGCTTTCATTTAAGCTAAACAAATTTAATATTTTTTTCGAGATATTTGACCTTGAACATAAAAATACCGAATTTTTTTCAAATTTTTTTGACTTTGAGTTGCAATAACTTTTAAACCATTTAAGAGCCAAATTTAGTGAAATAACCTGAAAAGTGACCACCTACAGCCTACATTTCTCAACCGATTTTCATGAAATTACGAACATAGATAGATGAAAGGGAATTGTGGTCCTTAAGCCGAACAGATTTTTGAAAAAGTCCTTTATTTCAAAAATATAAGGGTTCAAAGTGAGTCAGTTTCGCGATTTTGGGCCTTCAAAGTGACCACCTACAGCCTACATTTCTCAACCGATTTTCATGAAATTTTGAATTTAGATAGGTGAAAGGGAATTTTGGTCCTTAAGCCGAACACATTTTTTAATTTTGATCCTTAAATTTTTATATATTCGATTTTCGAAGGTACAGACAAAACAAAAATTCACTAAACTTTTCACACATTTTTCACGTATTAAAACATTTAGATATTATGATTTCTTCTTATAGGATTTAAATTTAACCTTTTCCAAAAAGTTTAAAAAAATTTTCAAGGAAATTGGTTACGTAGTTTAATTATTATAAATATAACAAATTGTTAATTTTTCATAAAATTTATATAAAATAAAACCACAAACAATATAATAATACAGATATATAAAAACTGTTGTACAAAATGTTGCATATGAATTTTGGTTAACTGACAACGATTAACTGACAAATGTGATATGATTAGCAAAGACATAAACCTATCATGATGTTATATAATAAAATAAACTGACAAAGTTTTCAGTTTTTTGTTTCCTTTTCCTTTAGGTACAATAATTGTTAACCGACAACAACAAAAATATGTGACAAGCAAATAAAAGACATTATTATTGTATGTAGGTATATTGTGTACATAAATATTGTATTTTACTTTTGCTGACGCACAAGTAACTGTTCAGTTCAACCGACATTGTATGGTTTAAAGAATTAGGTATTTTAGATTTATGTACAGTAGAATCTCGATAATTTTACCTAATTAAAACTACCCTCGTTGAAATTACGGGATAGTAGAAATTATTGAATACAAAATTTAAACTAAATATGTATGTATGTATGGAAGTAAAACGCACACATGAAATTAAAAAAAGATTAGTTTATTTATTTCTCAATTTTTAATTAACACAACAAAAAAATCAAAAATAAAGCCTTTCACAAATCAAATCAAATTTAGATTTTTTGCGATTTAACATGTTCAAATATGTATTTTATGTGTAAATTCATGTATAAATTATGGCTGTTGAAATTATATAGTAAGCAAAATTTCTTTCGCTGTAAATATAGGAAATTATCGAGATTCTACTGTATTCGCTTTTTTGATAATTGGATGCCCCACTTTCTAAACCTATGTTTATAACAAATCATAAACAATTACCTTGTTTATGCGACACATTAATTCGCATTAACTCACTCCGTCTTGACTAAATACGGATGCATAAACCAAATTTCAATGCGCATTTAAAGTGTGCATACCCATTTTATTCGTTTTAAGTAATTGTTATTACACACGCAGATGGTTAACGTTTTGAGTGAGAACGAAATGTTGTATTACGCATAAACACTAATTAAAATGTATTATCTCAAAACGATGCTTAAAACGTTTTAGAGTTAATACGTTTAAATCTTTGTGCATAAACAAGGTAAATGTCAACTACAAGTTAGAAATGGAAAAAATCAAAAAATCATGATGAAATGAAAAGTGGAAACATAAATAAAAAAAACTCAAAGTTCGGTAATGTTGTTGTTGTTTTAAGTTTTTAGAAAAACTATAGTTAAGACGCAAACATAAAAATTGTTTGTTCTTCTTCTTTATTACCACTGAATAACATTTCAGTTCATTTACAATACCTATCTGTATTATTATATTATTTGTGATAAAACCATTTAACACAAAACATTGTAAAAGACATTTTTTGAAAGGTTTGAAGGTTTTCTTTAGAAAAAATTTTTATTTAGGTACATACCTCTCTACATTGAGCAAACGCTGAAATATGTTGCGAGAAGTGAAACTGGTTACTTTTCGATACAAATTGTCTTTGACCTTGAACATCTCGATAACTATTGAAACTAGACCCCCCCTTCCATACAGTTCCTGCTCAGTTTGGAACGCGAACTGTGAAACACCTTGTATATATTGTACTATACTTTATTTAACAATTAAAGTCAGTACAGGCAAGATAGGCATACTTTTCTATACTCTTCTACATTTCGTTTGTATAAATCTGTCTCGTGTGTGGGGTGATCAGATCTAAATTTTAATCGAGGGAAATCTTTTAAATTAAATATTACCAAGGCAAAAAACTCATCGGGTACTGCCTCCATAAGCACAATACTGACTTTAATTGTTAAATAAAGTATATATTTAATCGACTATAATTGTGATTAGAATTTATCGTTTTCATGCAGGTCACTAAAAAAAGACTGAGAAGTTTTACGAAACGTGGCTCTACTATTAAACAAAAGTACAGAAAAATTAAAAGTCATTTGCTGTAAATTGTTTTTCAAGGTATGTACATGTGTGACGATGCAAGTGTATGTTAAGAAACTTGAAATATAATAGGCCCTATTGCAGTCAACGACCGAAATTCAATCGAATTCAATATTAGCATTTGTACTAGAATGACACAAAATATTGTGAATATTCATTCGATTCGATTGAATTTCGATCAATGACCGCATTAGGGCACAAAGTTCCATCATTCCTTCTACTTTATAATGAGTTGATCTTTCTTTTTACTTTTTGGAGTGCAGTGGAGAAGGTTTAATAAAAGTTTGGAAGAATAATAAAATATGTGTGTATTAATAAAAGTAAAATTTATACGTGCACACCTGTAATATTCCGAATCGTGAGATTATTTTATTAAATTGTTGAATAAATTATAGGGGATTCAATTTTTTTCGAAATTTGAACAGTTCAAAAAAACATTTGTAAACTGCGATCAAATTTAAAAAACAAACAAAAAATCATGTAAGATTTCACAAATCGGAAAATATGGTTTAATACCTGGTAAAAAATAATAAAAAATATGGACATTTATTTAATGTATACAAATATCGAATAGAGAAGAACAAGTTCATTTGATAAAGAAAAACTTTATAAATAAATAAGTTATAAAAATGTTGTTACATATTTCTTTATTTAAAGATTTTTCATTTTAATTAAAATATTATCGCCCATGTATGATTTATCAACATAAAACAAAAGAGTAAAAAACCAAATGTATGATCGCAGTTCACAAATTTTTCAAATCCATCATATTTCTATTCACGAGTTCAAATCGTAAATATTTAGTGAAAAGCGAGTGAATCGTTTTCGAAAATGCAAAACGGGAAGTAAATTGTGGAATATAAAAATTCACTTTTGCGAATTCAAATCGCAAAACGTTAGTGAAAGTTGATTTCTAACACATGGGCGAATATAATAAATAATACCAATAATACCTTTTAAGCCACTATATGAAGAGCAGTGCGAAATGAAGGAAAACATTTTTAAATTAAGTTTAATAGACAGGTAAAAATATTACACTTACTATTTTTCAGTTTCCAATTTTTCTCCAAGCGTCAGAAAATTCGTATTTTCAAAGGTCCAGTGCGTAGTAGCAAAATAATGGAGAGCTAAGTTTGCAGCGTATATACGTCTTTGAAGTTTTACTAAGCTGAAAGAAATTTTTTAGTAAAATTTATTTATTTATTTAGCCAACATGATTTAATCAATCTGACTCTTTACAATTTATATAATATTTATTCTTAAAAAAAAAATATATACAGGGTGTTTCCGTTATCCAGGACTGGCCGCTAGAAGGCGTTGAAGTTTTTTCGCACTTCTTCCACTAAACACCCCATAACTTTTTGCAGGGGCACTCTAGAGTCACCTTGTATTAAGAAAAAATGTAGAAGACCCTTTGCCCTTTTCAACGATACCTTACTTGTTCCTATTTTCTTAACTGTTAAAAAGTTAGAGTCGTTTAAAATCAAAATTTTGTGAATTTTTGCCCATTTTTTGTGTTTAACCCTGCTTTAATCAAAAAAGGCTTAAATTAACCCTCATTTTTTATTACAGAAAAAGAAGGCTCAATTGATTCTGCATCGATTTGCTGTGTTCAATTTTTGCAAAAAACTCATAGTTTTCGAGAGTTAGAGGGGGTTAAAGATTTTTGGTACTTTTTTCATATTTTACCCTATAACTTTTTACAAGGGCACGCTAGGCTCACCAACCATTTTACATAATTGTGAAGGACCCCTGTGCCTTTCCATCAACATATTACCTGCTGCTGTGTCTCCGACCATTCAGAAGTTATAAGGCCTCAAAACCATAATTTTGTCATTTTTTCACAGATTTTTGGACTTTAACCCTAATTTACTCGAAAAATACTCCATTTTAACCCTAATTTTTGATTGCAGAAAATGAAGGTTCAATTGATTCTACATCGGTTTGCTATCTTCGTTTTTTACGAAAAATGCATAATGCATGTTCAATAATCTAATGAATTTCAGACTTATTTTTTCAGTTTTTTCAAAGGGTCTTCCTCAATATATTCCTCCTGTATATTCTTAACAATACTTAGCAAAATTACAATTTTAAAATTTTTAAACTTTTAAATATTTCACACATATGGACACAACATAAAATAAAAATACAAAAAAAATAAATAAATAAATAACAATAAAAGTACAATAAATAGAGAAGAAAGAAAAAAAAATAAAATAAAAAAGAAAATAAATAAATAAATAAATAAATAAACAAATAAAATAAATAATAATAAAAAAATAAAAAAGATTAGAACAAATACAATAGAAAATAGAATTAATTAAAGTCTATTTGTGTATAGTTAGAATTGAAGGATCTGGAAGCAGCCATTAGTGGTTCATTATTACCATAATTGGTTCGATGATAACCAATATTTACAAATTCAGCGTTTGAATTTATTCTTAACGCTCGTGGAAATACATTTATACTAATTGAGTTGAGAAGATCCGGAGAGTCTATCTGCCCCGTCAATAATTTAAAAATAAAAGAGGACTGGAAGGTTCTTCTCCTTTCATTTAAAGTTGGTAATAGTATAAGCCGTAGCCGTTTTGTGAGGAGAGTAGGTGGTCTGAAAAAATTCGGCAAAGAGATCAAAGATAACTTCTATATCATCACTATTTTTATTATTAAAGAACATAGCTGAGGGATAGGTACAGGACTTTCTGCTTAGGTCTAGAAAGTTCCAAAAAGTTTTAGGGTTTGTTTTAATCTGTTGCTGGACTTTATCAATGTAATTATTATAGACTACTTTGTTAAGAAAAAAGAATAGTTTGCGATATTCAGAGTAAGCTATACTATATAGTCCCCTTCGTCCTTAGTACGAACGTATTGCCACCAAGCTTTGTTTCTTTTGTTTTTAATTTTCCTGGTGTTATCATCGTACCAAGGAGTGCTCAAATTTGAACTTTTAGATCGTAACTTGGGTACATATGTTTCAAAACCTTCACAAACTTTAGAATAGAACAAACTAACAGCAGCATCCACATCCCTTCAATTGAGTACATCGTTCCAATCTAATTCACAAAAATATTCATTTAAATTCTGAAATTTAGTCTTAGGAAAATTAAAATAATAAGAGTCAGACATAACATTTACAAAGTCAATTTTATAATCAAAAAAAACACACAGAGTAGGATGATAAAGGTCCTCGGGAATTACCACAGGATCAGATCTGATTACACCACATTTAGAAAAGTCAGAGGTGTAAACCAGATCGAGTATTTTATCGAATGAATTTCTAACAAAATTCATTTGGTATAAGTTGGCACCAGCACAACCATCAGTAATTATAGCATCATTAATTGAAGTAACTTCAACAGGAATCGCAAAGCTTTCCAAAGTTTAATTTAGGGAGGTTGAAATCACCAACACAAATAATTTCATCTTGAACCTGGAGAAGAGATGCTACTTCATCAATTGCTTTCATATAAGCCATCAAAGTATCGGCCGATGAATTCGGTGGAATATACAGTGTAACAAAATAAATTTTATTTCGTTGGAACTGCACAGCTACTAATGGTACTAATACTTCTGTAGTTTTCTTGTGGACTTAGTTTAGTGTCTCTAAGCAGAGCCACCAAACTACTAAGTACCGAGCACTTATACCCAACTGAAAGTGAATTGGTACTCATTCAAAGCTGAGTGAACTTAGGCGGACTCGAAGCCAACACTCTACTTCTTCGTCCACTGCTCGCCTGAATAACTGAGTAATAAGCGAAAGTTTTTTCACATATTTCTTCGTGAGAGATAGAAACTTTTCGTCTTTCACACTTCCCCGCACAGTTCATCAAATTTTTGGATTCGGGCAGATATTCGTATGTACTTATGTATGAGTACGACAAGTATACTTCTCTATAATAAGTATGTGCTCTCTTGTTAAAGTGAACCTATCCCCAAGAAAAATATTTGAACTAAACTGATGTGAACATATGTAACTTCCCCAGTTCCAATAAAACAGCAATTAATTTCAAATGGAAACTGTCAGCTCTGTGGTCCTCCTATTGGAAGTAGAAATATGTAAGACTGGCGAGCTTATTTTGTCAAAATTAACAGAAGAATATCAACGAAGTCGAAGACGGACTTTGGCAACGAAAAATGACAACGAGATAAATATGGCTCTCTTCAACATTTGAAGAATTTTATTATATGTTTTTGCAAATGTGTACAAAAAGTATAAAGATATAACAGAGATGCGAAAAGGAAATGAAACAAAACCGTAAACAGGCCCTTTGCGGGCAGAGAAGGAGGTATCACATTTGTCTTTTTTACGAAAAAGAAAAAGCTTTCAATAGTTAATTTTGTTTTACGTTATGTTCTGAAGATTGAATGCACACACGCAAGCGAAAACAGCTGTTTTACATTATTTGTGTATTTCTATTCTATATACACAACAGCATTAAAATATATTATATATCTTCTGCCTTTTCGAGATTTTTAATGTATATTGCTTTATGATCATTATGAAAAAATAAGAAAAAACAAAACCTATGACACCAAAAAGATCACTGCAATAAGGCGCAAGTTATACGGCGCCAAATATAAAACTTCCTCTCATCAATTTTTAGAAACAAAATGTAACATTTTTGACTCCCTTATTATACCCTTTAAGGAACATCCTGGTCAAATTTCAGCTTCCTAGTCTCAAGGGAACACACTTCTCTAAGGAGTCAAAAATGTTACATTTTGTTTCTAAAAATTGATGAGAGGAAGTTTTATATTTGGCGCCGTATAACTTGTGCCTTATTGCAGTGATCTTTTTGGTGTCATAGGGAGTTTTGTAGAGAATGAAAAGCAAAATATTGTGCAGAAATTTTAAGTCAATGCCTTTACAGGGTCCCGAGATATTTACCTTTCAAGTCGGATAAAAATCCGTAAAAAATTACGAAAACGATCAAAACTAGAATGAAGTGTTAATTTAAATGTTTTTAGGTTTTTTGTCTTGTTTTAAAATTTATTTTGAAAACAAACAAAAAATACAAGAAAAGCGTAAAGGATAATTTTAAAAATGCCCCTTCAAAATTATCTTTTTATATTATCAAATTTTACTGACCAACGAAAAATATTATAATTATAAATTCATTTAATAATTCCATAAAATTAAATATCAATGTAAAACAGATTTGTAGAGGTAGGTCAAGAATAGGATCGAAATAAGCAAATAAAAATAAAAAATGCTTGAAAAAAGAAAAAACATAAAAGCAAAGAAAAAATCAAGCCAAAAAATACCAACAACAAATATCATTTTTTTCAGCTGCAAAAAAATGACACAGAACTATAAAGAAAAAAAACACAACCTAAAATCATTTGTTCTAAGCATAATGTATATGTACATATAATATGTATAACAACATATAAATATGTATAGTTTCATTTACAATGGTTTTGTTTTTCTTATTTTTCATATTGATCATAAAGCAATTTACAAACACATTCATCAATCTTCATTCATTCTATTCAATTCGAAAGAGCTTCAGACCAGAGCTTTCTCAGACCAGTTTTTGAGCTTTCTCAGATAAATTTTATAAAAATGTAAAACTTATGAATTTCATACGTTCCTCGTGAAGGAATCTCTGTTATATCTTTATACTTTTTGTGTGTATATGTATACTTACAAAGGCTTATGTTTAGCGATTTTTAAAATAGTATCAACTACTAAAGCAACTAGAATGTGAAGAGTCATAAACTGCGAAAAACTCAAATTAGTAAGTGTAAAGTGTACTTCACACTTAACGATTTATCTTATGATTTAGCATTTGACTAATGTAATTTGTTGTTGTTACAAAAACAAATTACACTAGTCATTTGATAAATCAAATAATAAATAGTTAAGTGTGAAGTACACTTAAGATAAACATCCGTACAAAATTAAACTTACCCTGATATAATTGTATACTCGACATCTAGTTATACTACCTCCTGGAATCCACAATGCCATTTCAAGAGGGTATTCCCACACTAATTCCTTCGCTGTATCAATCATTTCACCAATTGTCAGTGATTTAATAGATGAAGAGGAGCAATTATAAATTTTTATTTCTTCCTCTCTAAAATAAAAAAGTGTGTAACTTAAAAATAGTTCAAGAAACACAGTCTCGAAGCTATAATATAGCATATAAATAATCTAGCATGTAAGCTGCAAAATATCGAATATTATAATATGTATGTATGTATATTTGACTTTAGTAAATCAGGAGAAATACAAAAACATAATTTTTCCAAAATCCAATCAATGGAAATGAAATAAGAAAACATTAAATAAAAACACTAAAATAATTAAATATTAAATAAAAAAATAAATTAAATGAAAAATAAAATTAAATACCTAATTATAAATAATAAATAAATTAATTTAAAATAATTAGATAAAGTATTAAATAAATTAGTTAAAAATAATGTGGAAAGTTCTATTTTTATGACAATACAAACTCGAATCACACAGAAATATCAAATAGGTGTAAACAAAACAAATATCAAACGTCATGATTTTTTGAATCATATATTCATATATGTACATAGGTAACAAAGCATAAATATGAAAGTTATATGACTAAAGTAAGTATATGGTCAAACATGTAGTATGAAGTTAGCTTAACAAAATTTATTAAAAAGAAATAATTTGGAAAGAATTTTTGTCCAAAATATAATTGAAATTTTCAATTCAAATTTGGCGAAAATTTTTGTTTGTATTTCGTTCTACTGTGAGATCACCCAAAATTGAATTGAGAAAATTTTGTAAATATAATTTCTTGATTATACATTTATACCTTTTATTTTGTGTTGCTTCCTCGAAAGCTGCTGCGATCATGCCTTTAATAGCAATATCAACCGGTATGTAGTCCGATACTACATCAGGATCTCCGTACATAGTTCGATAAATACCTGAAAATGTTTATAAGTAGTAAAATTATTACTAAATTGACAAAGTGGCAAAAAATTAAAATAATTTTAAAAAAATATTCTAAAAATGTTTTTAATTTATTTTGGTAGCGCTTGCATTCATCTGTTTACGGTGAACGTAGAACATCTGCCCCGAAAATAAAATAGAATGTTACTGGGCCGTTACTGTCGCTCATGTGCATGTGCATTAAACACATACATATTATGTAAACAATGCGTGAACCGGCACTTTTATTGTTCACTAAATTCTCGTTTGCGTTACTGCTTATTGCTTAACGCCATAAACACAATAACGTGATTTTCGTTTTCGGTTGGCGGTGGCGGCAGGCGTTGTCGGTTTTTGATACTGAATACAATAACAAAAAACCAACAACGCCTGCCGCCACCGCCAACCGAAAACGAAAATCGCGTAATTGTGTTTATGGCGTAATGCCTATGTGAATTATCCGACTGTTTGTTGCATCGACACTATTTCCAAATCTGTAATTCAAGCAGACGTGACATGGGTTTTATTTTATATGTAGAAAAAAGTTTAAATGATTTTTGAAAATATTAGTACATCATATAACCATTATGTTAAAAATTATCTACATTTTCTAAGGTTTAGAGAATTTTCTATCTAAAAAATGTATCAAAAACTAACCGAAACATGCAGTTATGCAGTTTTCATTAGCGCAATATGTACCTCTACTGCTATCCAAAAGTTTTTTTTGTTAATAATGTGAGTGAATGTGGTAAAATTTTCAGAATTTCTTATTTTTGCCGATAACATAAAAATGTGGAATAAATAGTCTTTATGTTCTTATTACCTTGAAAAATTTTTAAATATTATTTTTCTAATGTTCTACATCTTTTTTATAAATATGTAATATTTCAAATCATAACAAGTTAAGGTGCTCCTATACGATCTGGCAAATTGGCAGATACCTGCCCATTTTCATGGTCAGATGCGTGTAATCACTATGGCAGATGAAGACAGATTGTCTGTCCTTAAATCTGGCAATCAAAAATTGCCCGAATATCTCATATCTGCTACAAGTGTAATCAGTCAGACAAACATCTGTCCACGAAAATGGGCAGATATCTGCCAATTTGCCAGATCGTATAGGAGCACCTCTAAAGAAAAGATTTTGAACAACACTGTACATTCAGGAAAGTTTAGATTTTCTAGTGCATGTATGTGCACCATATTATATTGGGCAAGAATTATTCAAATCGAAGAATTCAAACGCTACTAATTTAAAATTTTTATAATATTACCAAGACCACATGCCAGTAACATTCCAACAGGACCATTGAAATTATCAATCCATCCGGGAATAGGATCAGATAAAGATGATATAACTGTATATAATGTATTTTATTATTTTGTTTATTTGATAACAAATAATGGTTTACCTATTGAAGGTCTGTATATAACCACTGGAATTTTATCCTTATAGTGGTAAACTATTTGCTCTGCTAAGCCTTTAGTAAATGTATACGTATTTGGTTGATATTTAGAATATCTATAATTTTATTGATGTTCATGTTAAAAATAAGTTTAAAATAATAAATTTATATATTTTTTATTAACAAAGTAACTAAACAATTATGGCCAGTTCCACAGTCAAAGTTTAAACGGAGTTTAACTCTTAAACTAAGTTTAAGCACTTTTTTCAGTTTCACAGTGAACGCTTAAGTAAACTGAATTTAACTTAATCCGTACGAATTGAGAGTTTAAACTCTATTTGAGGTTTAAGTAAAAGTCAAAAATAAAATAAAAAAACAACTGCCATATATCTATCTGTTTTGTCCCTAAATTTATTATAAATTGAAATTTATATGAAAAAATTTAAAATGTCACAATAATTGTCACTGCCATCTAGCGGCTATACAATGACATCTACAAGTTTCTCAGGTTTCAACCTAAATTCATTCACAATGATAGGTTTAACTAAAGATAGTTAAACTACAAATATAAATTGACTGAGGAACGGAAAAAAATTTAAGTGAAGCTTAAACCATGGTTTAGGTTTAACTTAAACTCCGTTTAAAGTTTAAACTTTGACTGTGGAACTGGCCATTAGACATTCAAATTTAATGTAAACACTCAAGCTTTTTGAAAAACAAGCAATTTTAATTTTCATACAACCTTGTTCTTGTGCAGTTTTATTTAGTAGGAATTAGTTTTTGAAATTTTGCTTCTTAAGCCTTATGATTTCATTTCATTACTTAGGGCACGTGCGAATAAAAATCAGTTTCATAGCTCTGTCTTTGAATCCGATCACTCCAAATGGGAGTGGGTGCTGGGTGGAAGTGATATTTTATCGACGGGGCAAATATGAGCCTAATAGTGGAGATAATATCGGATGACGACAAATATATTTTACACCTTTGGAAGAATCCACATGAGTGCTCCAGTAAAATTTTGATTTCTTGTGAAATGTAATCGAATAATTCCACTTCCATTCTTGTATATAAGTATGTAAAATATTTATGGAAAATGAAGTTTAACGATAAAGTTCTCCGACATTTTTTTATTTACATATATCATGGATTCATATTCTCTTTTTTAGAAAGGAGTCTTCTTAAAATATTCTGATAAAAAAGGCGACGTAATTTATAACAACACTATTTTATGCTAAGTTTGGGAAAATAGTTACGGAATTTTAGCACTACTTTTAAAGTTTATTACTTCTTTTGAAACTCCGTTTGACAAAAAAAATTATGCATTATTTGATAGCTGCGTTGATAATTGACAATCATAATTGAATTGGAATAGTAAAAAATATTTAAACAAATTGGCAAATTAGCAGACTTCACTGAATTATTACATAAACAGTAAATAAAATTTAATTTTATAAAAATATTAAAAATCAGTCCTGCAGACAAATTTTCCAACATCGAAGGTTAGAAAATTCAGCAATAAAATCAGTGGGAAGCCACTAGCATCCACATTAGACGGCCATACTAAATCAAGAACATAAACTGGAAATATTTCGAAAAGCAATTTCCTTGAAATCAATTAAATTTGTCCTTGTAAAGAATTATTCAAATGCCTTCTGGCATATTTTACTATTTTGCTCTCTGTATTAATACTTTTTAGTCCTGAGATGGACTTATTTTAGTTCTGGAAAGGATTTTGAATAGTTATAAAAATACTTGTAAGATTTAAAACGAAAAACGTTGGGCGCTAATCTTTACACTTCTAACTATTATCTTGCGCCCCACGTTTTTTCTTTTAAATCTTACAAGTATTTTTATAGCTATTAAAGATTCGCAATCACAAATTTTCAGGATTATCTGTATGAGGTTAAGAAACTGTATGGGGCTATGAAAAATTATTTTATATTTTTTAGTTCGTCTTAAAAACGTGGTATATTAAAAATTTTTTTTAATTAAATTCGATTCGAACATTTAGCACAAAATTCATATTTACGACCATGGACAAGCTGTGACTCTCGAGGTGATTCGTCAGGTGCTTGTTTATTATTATTTCTATGACTTGGTAGTAGTATAAGCGGACGACATAGTATAACTGGTAACAGAAAAGG
This sequence comes from Bombylius major, assembly GCA_932526495.1. NCBI lineage: Eukaryota > Metazoa > Arthropoda > Insecta > Diptera > Bombyliidae > Bombylius > Bombylius major. The sequence continues at coordinate 27,796,032 of OW052043.1, forward strand.
GCACAGGAACACAAGTGTTTTAAGAAACATTGCAGTTCAGTGAGGCGTAAAGATTGAAAGAATAACTTGCCAGAAAAGGTTATGACACACACTAATATTTATCAACTACTATACATTTTCCTCGCATAACAGTAGAAGAAATTTAAGGAACGTTTTTTTCGAAAACATGGTCGAGGAACAGTGGAAAAGCACACAGTTCTGGACCGCATAAGTACCAATTTGAAAGTTGTCGATGTAAAGATGTAGAGAAAGCTACTTCACTTTCCAAGAATAATCAAGTCACAAACCTACCCTACCGCATAACCATCTTCATCTAAAAACTATGGTATATTCGAATATCATAGTATGAAAATTGTTATATTTTGGGAGAGCATACATCATATTAAAAAATGGTTTGTAGTCAACCCCCTTAAATTGCAAAACTTGATGGATGGAAATATTTGCATAAAGCGGATCAATCCAAATATTGTACATCCTGCACTCTGTGCATACTGTAAATACTGTTAAGGTGCTCCTACACGATCTGGCAAATTGGCAGATACCTGCCCATTTTCGTGGTCAGATGCGTGTAGTCACTATGGCAGATGAAGACAAATGTCTGCCCTCAAAATCTGGCAGTCAAAAATTGCCCGAATATCTCATATCTGCCACAAGTGTAATCAGTCAGACAAACATCTGTCCACGAAAATGGGCAGATATCTGCCAATTTGCCAGATCGTGTAGGAGCACCTTTATATGTAATTCGAATACAATTATATTTATTAATTACCATCTCTACCCAACACGCAACACTAATCAATATAGTACTGTAACGAGAAAGTAGATGATAATTTAATAATCCACAAGATACTTGTAGGAGAAATGGAATGCATCAATCAAGTAATTGTGCAGTACAGTTGTTTGATTGTTGTTGTTTTATATTTGTATTTTATTATAATTGTAATAAATGATGGTTGGCTTATGTTTTTAATTTTTTCTAAATGATTTTTGGCAAAATACACCAGACATTTATACTCACATAAGTGAAACTGATAAATAATAATGTATTTGCTTGAAACGCTATGAACGTTATGATGATAAAATATTATTTAAAGAGAATATGAATCGTAGAATTATGATTATGAAAATTTGTACAACAATTACTAATGTTAAAAAATGTGAATGTCTTATGCCCAATTTCTTCATAGTTCTTAATAATGAACTTCCAGATAAAGTTAAACTACCGATAAATCTAATTTGGTTTTCTTCATCCAAAGCACAGATAAGTTATCATCGAGACAGAAATACTAATCACAGCCCTGAAAATATTGTTTCCGAATTTCCGAATATAAATAAGGTTCAACTTCATGATTAATTTTGAATAATTTTTAAGTAGTTAAGTTACCGTTTCATTATTTTTATTATTATCAGTGACCAGTGAAGTTGCTAGTTAAAGATAAAATAATTTAAAAATAATAATAATATTATTAATAAAAATATCCATAACCACTTCTAATAAAATAAAATCCTAATGAAAAAAAATTAAATATTAAAAACAGCTTTAAAACTTTAGCTTTCAAAGCTGTAGTCAAAATATAAACCAATTTCAAAGCTGTAGTCAAAATATTTTTAATCTTGAGATAATCGGTACTATCATGACCAGATAACTTTATCCTCTTAATAAGTCATATCTGGAAGTGAAGAAAACCAAATTCTTGATTTATCCCCAGTTTAAGGTTATCATGAAGATATCTTGACCTGAAGAAATTAGGCATTATTGGTTTTAATTATTTCAATAAAATTTACTTCGCTTTAAGTATGTTTAAGGTATACTCGTCGAATTTTTCGGCTATCCTGATTGTTGTTTCCCAATCCACATAAGGTTCGTACAACTTGAAAAAAGAAAAAAAAATTTCAAATATATTACTAATATGTTTGAATAGTAAGTATAGGTTACGAAGATAAAATTACATATGCCAGAAAAAAAATTTTTATAAGGCCCGAAGAAAAGAAAAATTTGCCTCTTCAAAAATTGTAATAGTCATCGAATTTATAGTTAGTTTATAATAGATAAATTCAAAAACGTGTAAGTTTGCTTCTCATTTTATTTTTCAGATTTCATTTATTAATTTATTTCATATATTAATTATTTCAGTAAAACGCCGCGGAAAAAAACGAAACTCAATAACGCGGCAGAGAAGCACAACGCAAGCGTGTTGAGAGAGCAAATCAAACGACAGAAGAAACCGCGGCAAGAAACGTAGCTCAAAGAGTTACGACAAAATATATTGAGATCAAGAGCGGCGCGAGAACAGCATATAGCCACGTTTAGAGAACGAGAACGAGAGAGACAGCAAATCAGCCGTGCATTAACATGTGCATCATTTGTTTGTCTTGCGTTCGACTATGCAGCAGACATTGATTATTATGCACATTCTAAAAGTGCAATCGGTGCAATGAACAAAGTATGCCAATATTGTCAGGAGTTAAAATTCCGCAATGAAGCAGCCGGCATGTGTTGCGCATCAGGAAAAGTTGTACTGCCACCTCTTCCCACTCCGCCGGAACCTTTACAATTACTTCTTGCTGGCGAATCAGACGATTCGAAATTGTTTTTGCGCCAGGCACGCAAATTTAAAGTTTCTCCAAATCTATTTTATGGGCAGTTGTGAAGAACACGTGACAACTCGGTGCCAGTATAATTTCATCGAACAAGCAGAAGAGAGAGCAATTGTGTTATTGTTTGATTTTTTTTTTGGAAAATCGTAATCAACTTATTCAAACTTATTGTTTAAAAGAGTGTCACCACAATTAAGAAATGACAACTATCAAAGCCGACAAAGTACAATCAGGAGAAACCGCTGGCAGGTTCAACGCGCCAACCGTAGATGAAGTTGCTGTTATTATGATTGGTGATCCAGTTGAAAACAGAGCTATCAAAATCACACGTCGAGACAGCACTGTTGGTACGACGCACTCCAGTATCCACTGATATTTTGGCAAGGACAGGATGAATATCACATCAACATAAAACAGTGTGATCCAGTTACTGGTAAATTTAAAATTAAACTATTAAATTCCTTATTTAGTTCAATGAACTATTACGCGCACCGATTGATGATTAGACGTAATCAGGATTATTATATCCTTCGATATCGTCAGCTGTACCATGAATACAATTTGGATATGTACGCTAAGATCGAAAGTGGACGTTTGCAACTTATTCGATACAACCAAATTACGATCGGAGGAATACATTCACTTACGAGATGCTATTATCGAAAATATTGATGAAAATTTAAACACCAATGACATCGGTAATGCATTTATTTTACCTTCAAGCTACATCGGCAGTCCATGGAACAAACAGGAATACATGCAAGATGCGATGACTTACGTACGTCATTAAGGTCGTCCAGATTTGTTTATTACATTTATATGTAATCCGAATTGGGAGGAAATTCAAACTTTGTTATTACCAGACCAAAAATCAGCACATCGTCATGATATTACTGCACGTGTGTTCGAACAAAAATTAAAATCATTGATTGATTTAATCGTAAAACATTCGGTTATTGGTAACACACGTTGTTGGCTGTATTCAATTGAGTGGTAAAAGCTCTCCATTTTGTTGTTTTTGTAGATTTGTTGCATAAACTTGCCGCTAATTCCATTTTGTTTTTAATTTTCTGCCACTTTTATTTAATTAAAACTGTAAATCACTAAAAAAAAGGTATGTTCACTAATAAATATATCAATTTTTTAATCAACTTAAGTATATTTTATTAGCACTAAATTCACTTCATTCACTATAAGACACTCTCAATTCACTTAAAACACTTCGATTTCTACAATAAAAACCTACCAAAATTAATTAAATTAAAAATTTAATTTTTGTCTGTTCCTTACAAAATCACCGGCTTTTTTGAATATTCTACTTAATTTCAATGCAAATAATTTTGTTTCTAATTCTAAGAAAAAAAAAGACAACAAAATACATTCAGAATATAACGGTGACGTAACGAAATTATAAACAATAACAAGTACATGAATGAAACAAAATAGCTAAAAAAAGATAATGTTACCAAATATGAATATGTACATATAGTCATATATATGTATGAATAATAGCAAAAAATATGTAATAAGAAGAACTCTTATAAAAACAAAAGGGATATGTATTATTTTACTCTCAGAGCTTTCAATTCAAAAATGATTTGAAGCTTTTTTCAATTTATATATATATACTAGCTGGCTCGGCAGACGATGTTCTGCCCTTTTGTTTATGTTTCGTTTATTGTTTTTGATTGAGGTTACTTAGATTTAAATGCCGGCACATATTGAATCATTCAATGCTTTGTAATGAGAACATCGCAGTGTGACTTAACAAAATATGTAAATATCAAATAACTTTACTACAGCGCCACCTATCGGATCCTAGCATAGCTATGAACCATCGTCTTGACAAAACAATTATATTGTGTGAATATGTATGACTTCAATCGGTCAAGTCGTTCAGAAGTTACACGATAACAAACATCGCACACGCTACGATTATATACATAAAGATATGACTTCAATCGGTCAAGTCGTTCAGAAATTACACGATAACAAACATCGCACACGCTACGATTATATATATAAAGATAATGGCCCCTATTCCGAGAGTCGTTTCGATCGACAATCGACTATCGACTTCTCAGTCGAGGCGAAAAAAAATTCGTATTCTGTAAACAGATCGCCTCGACTGAAAAATATTACCATATCAAACACGATTTAGTGTCAATTTAAACTGTCAAAAGTTGTCAAAAAAAAAAATATTTTTGAAAAAATTAAGGAAGTTGTTCATTGTTGTGGTTTAATTTTTTTTAAAAAGTAAGTTCTTTAAAATTTCAAAAATGGAATTTTTTATTGAATATGAAGAAGAAAGAGTTGAAAGAATTAGAAACGAAATTCTTCATTTATTTGAAACTTTCACCCTGTAAATTAATATAAATATATAACTAGAATATAAAAAATTTGTTTATATATTCTTACATTTTAATACCTGCGAAACAACACAACACAACAAAACAAAAATGTCATCTAAACTGATGAGGCGATTGTCAAAACCTACTCGACTAATATAAGTCGATATATCGACTCAAATCGACTCTCGTGATAGCAAAAATTAATACTGAGTCGACAAAGAAGTCGATTGTCGATCGAAACGACTCTCGGAATAGGGGCCAATATATATGTAGTTTTCTCTAAACTTTGACGTCATACATTATGATTGCTTTGATCATGTTTTGGCATATTTATGTTAAAAATTTTCATTTTTTACAAATGTATAACAAATTAATATTTATCATAATTGCATTCTTGCTATGGCAACTTAACAAATTACGATTTATACTTTTTATTTTTTTTTTCTTTTTAAATAAAAATACATATTTGCTTTGAAAAAAAAATTTTTTTTTTGAATATGAAATATTATATGTACTCTAAATACTATGTAGTACCTACATACATATACCTATATATCTTAGTTTTTGTAATTTGTGAGGAAAATATTTTTTTTTTCAAATTTTAAAAATATATTTTAATATGTATATTAAAAAGATATTATATATATTATTTAAGAGAAGATACTTTTCTACAGCATTTTTGTTGTTGTAGATTCTAATAAATAGGTTTCTTTTTTCGTATATTTATACACGATATATTAAATAATTTGCAAATATATACATACATATGTATTCAAAAAATCAATCAATGTAGGGAAAATAAAACAATTGAATTTTAATTTGATCTTGCAAACGAAAAAAAAATAAAAAGTATAAATCGTAATTTGTTATGAAATGAAAATTTTTAACATAAATATGCCAAAACATGATCAAAGCAATCATAATGTATGACGTCAAAAAATCCTCACAAAAAAAATGACGTTAAGAGAAAACTTTGAGAGAGTATAACTAAGCTTTTAAAATAAAAGCTTGGGGTACTCGCGCCAGAACCCCAGAATAAAATTTTTTATATGAAGAAATTTTATATGAATAAGAGTTCTTCTTATTACATATTTTTTGATAATAGGTAGGTAGGTACCTATATTATACATAAACATAAAACATAATTTTATATATCAAACATCAAATAAAAATTTTATTCAAAATAAAACATAAAATTAACAATTACATACTATTAAAAATAATAAATTTAAATTTTAAAATAAATATAAAAAATATTCAATATCATTTCATAAATTCATTTTTTATAAATCAATGCAATACTTCCAATAGCTACGGCAATCCTGAAATTTAATCATTTTCTTTTATACTCATCTTCCCGAATCCCGGTTTCCCGCTGACACGAATCAAACAACATTTACTACCATAGTGTATTACATAGTGTTCCTACTGAGAGCCGATTTTTTTTTTTTTTTATATTTATAAATTTTTCTCTGAAAACAAAAACAAAATCCCATATGATTAAAGGAGGTAAAAATAATGAGTATTTCTTTAATGGAAAATTTCCGTATATATGAGCGAAAGCACAATATGATTATTCATACTAATACCTCTCCAACATAGTTTTTTATAAACGCATTGTGTTCGTGTTTTTTTTTTATATAAGCTAAACCGCATATAAGATATATATGAAACGCATACAAGCATAGCATATAGAAACAGGTTTGTTTACATTTATTTATAATGGGAATTTTCCTTTCTTACTTAAAATTGTGAATGTGTTCGTGTTTTATTTTTTATTTGTAAATATTTACGTTGCATTTCTTTTCAGTCAATGAAAAAATATTCCTATCACCTTTTAGCATTTTCTCAAAAAATGTGAGAGAAATAAATAAAAAAAAAAATCTTCGGCTCTCAGTAATCCTACTATGTAAGTTCTTCTTTATACTCTGTTTACTACTTTGAGTGGAAATCGGCTGCGCAACGAATTTATATTTTTTACTTCGGTTTTTTATTTTTCATAAAAACAAATGGCGACAACTGAATAAAATAAATCTAAATCAGTTCAGTTAATCAGTTGTCTTCACGCGATGTGACAGATAGAGACAACATCGAACGGGAGGATTTACTTCTTTTTTCCATAATAAAAAAAAATTAAAACTTTAAAAGTACAGGATGATTCGTTCTTAGAAATTAAAAAATTAGCGAACAAAAATTGGAATATCTCATTGAAAATCGAAAATTTTTATGATATTTCCAATTTGAATTACTTTTTAATCAAATATAAAGATACAGGAATGTGAAATTCGTACAGAAACTGCTTTTTTTAAAAACGTTTTCTGAACAAAAACAGTTGAATTGATTTCTGTACAATTTGAAACACCCCGTTAGCATATTTTAAATTTAAAAAGTACCTTTGTTGGGGTTGACAGAAATATGATTTTTAGAATTTCCTACAAACAATTATATGTAAAATTATCACAAACTCATCGGGTACTGCCTTCATAAGCACAATACTGACTTTAATTGATAAATAAAGTATAGTCATCAAAAAGATCACCGAAAATGTTCCTTAAGCAACCATTTTGACTGAAGAGTTTAAAGGAGAAATCGTCCTGTTGCCAGGATTTTGTTGTAAATTTAAAACTTTAATGTTTTGGCGTAATGTTCCATTTTCATTCCGGTGGGTTTTTAGATCGGCTAAAACGTTTTTATCTTTATAGGTGAATTTTAATTAGACTTTATTAAAAAGTTTAATATGATATTCATTCAACGTATATTAGAACGTATAAGCCACAGGTCAGCTAGTAGTATATAAAATTTAATTTTTTATTTTTAAGAACGGTACTACATACTATTAAGTAATATAATTATTACACAGTAACACTAATTTACGATTATTACTTATTCATTCTACTTTTTATACACTCATCTCGATTATTCAATGAACCAATTTTTAGCTCATCAGCGTGTGTGTGCATGAACTCTTTCATTATTTTTATCTTTCTTCTTTATAAATTTTGTTAATTTTTGTTCATCCAGAATATACATATGTATGTACTATGTTTAGTGCTTGAATTGAATTGAAACACAAGGAAAATAATCAGTCGCGGACTCGCGGTACAGCTGCGTCTTAGAATATAGAATATGGAATATTAAGTCCAGAACAAATTACGTTCCCGATTTTGTGAAATTTTTTGTTTTTCTCATTAGTTTGCAAAATAATTTATTTTATTTCTTTAATCAACATTGTAACTAAAAACAAAAGTTGTGTGAAAGGCGAAAAGTTTATATTTCTCACGAAAAAATACAACTGCTGATTTGCCTATTATAACATTTATAAGTTCTGATAATGATTTGTATATTAAATCTATTAATTATTATTAATAGAGCTACAAAATATGTATGTAGATATTAGTACGAAATTGATACTCCTAAAAAAATTTTGTTGTTGATAAATTCAATCAAAAATCCTAAATTTCCCAGTACTAAAAATAATTTTTGTAATAGGAAATCATTATTCTTAGCAAATACAAATATGAACAAAATCATCTCCAGTAGGCAAAATTATAAAATATATGTATACATATTTTTGTATTTTACGATCGTACAGGATAATATAGGATATATTATGTAGGACTGTTTAAAATACATAGTACATATATGATGTTGATGATAACAAAAAAAACAAGGAGGTGCTATACACATGTACCTATGCTAGAAGGCATTTATTTGAAAATAAAAACTTATGTACATTTCACTTCAAAATGAAAATAATACTTTTTTTCCTTATTACCCTTTAAAATTTGCCTCTATACATTTTTCAGTGCAAAAGACCAAAAATTAAGTTAATAACCGTACAAAAAAAGTATACATATGTACATATGTACAGTGCTATTCAGAATTAATTGTGCAAAGCAATTTTTTTATCGTCGCATTTGATTTGGTACATCTTCCATAAAAATAAATACATATATCGACTTCAAAGTTTTACCAAAATAATAACTTAAACAATTCTTCACAAATTTACAATTCACAAGAAAAATATCATTCAAAGTTAACGGTAGAAAAAACAAAACTTCAATGTTTAAAATTATATGTGCAACATAAAAAGGGTAAATGTAGTTTTAAAAAATGTTTTTATATACTTTTTATCCACTCACTAACCCTTGAGTAAATAATTTTGTCGGTAAGAGCACGTAATTGTGAAATTTTGGAAAGCGTTTATAGAGTGAGAGCCAGGGCATGGCAGACCTACGTCATAGTATAAAGGCTAAAAATTTCTGAGTGTATTGTCACTACTGTAGGTATGAACGTTTGGGGGTTAAAAATCTTGACTGAGGGTGGCTTTGGCAGGGATAAGGTCCCAAAGGTGCCCAAAAACAGGGCTTACCTACGTCATAGTATAAAGGCTGAAATTTATATATGTTATTCAAACAACAGTTCTATGACACTATTTAAAAAGGCAGACCGATCTGAGGGTTCCAACCTTGCGGCAGACGTGGTCAAAGGTCAAATGGACGATATTTCGTTTTTTTAAGTGTGAGCTATTGACACCGGACTTTTTTTGAACGGTACTTTGAAGTGTCCTCATTAACATGACATATATTCTTATTGTCGCAAACTCCATTTTGTAGCCGAAAAGTACCGTTAAAAATTTTGTGACAAAGTTGACATGTTTTACAAAAACCGTTATTTCTCCATTTTAGGACGTTCCAGGATAACAGTTAATAATGTATACTACAGATAATTTCCTCTTTGTTCTAACACGCTTTATTTCTTTTTTGAAGTAACTTTTTTCGGCTAAACCGGCCAGATTTAGCCGGTTTTTGAAATTTTTATTGGCATCTCTGCTTCTTCCTATATTTAAAATCTTTTTCATACAACATAGCCCAAGATATAATATCTCAAAGTTGGCTAGTCACATTCCTTTCATATACAAATTTTTAAAAAAAATGCAATAATAAAATGCATACAAAAAAAAAAAAACAAGTAACAAAATTTAAACGTTATGTTGTATTGAAAAAATTAGATGAGAACGAACATTATGTCGTATTGATAGGAAAGAAGAAATGTACTTTCTTTGTTGGTGTACATTGGCAAATAGCAATCAACCAACTGCCCCGTTTTTTCTATACTATTTTTCTTTTTGGAAGTCAGTACAGGCAAGATAGGCATACTTTTCTATATTCTTTCTCAAATTGTTTGAATAAATCTGTCTCGTGTGTGGGGTGGTCAGATCTCAATTTCAATCTAGGGAAATATTTTAAATTAAAAACTACCAAGGGCTGCCAGATAAATTTTTTTTTATTTTTTAATTTTAAAAAAAAGCAGGTAATTGTGGGAAATTTATGGGAAATTTAAAATAAAAATAAAATTAATAATATATGCAACAACATTTTCCACTTGAATACATTATTAGCTTTAAAATCACTTTAATTCACCCACTTTTACTTACTTAATTTACTTGAAACACTTGGATTTTCACAATAAAAATACTTTAGTGAAACGAAAATAATTAAGAATAACAATAAAAAACCAATAACAAAGTATTGAAATGGAAATTCATATAAAATTAATGGAAATTTCTGTAAAAGAGATCAAAAATATCTACGGTGTTGATGAAAGTAGTTTTAATCAAGAAATTTTATGTTTTCATTTAACGATAGATTGATTTTGCCTTGTAATTACTGAGTTATTGAATTTTTACTTTTTGCTATTTTTTTGGTATTTCGATAACATAATCTAAAGTGTACGTCACACTTAAGTGTACTTCACACTTAACGATTTATTATTTGATTTATCAAATAACTAGTGTAATTTGATTTATCAAATAACTAGTGTAATTTGATTTATCAAAAAACTAGTGTAATTTGATTTTGTAACAACAACAAATTACATTAGTCAAATGATAAATCAAATGACAAATAGTAAAATGTGAAGTACACTTAATAAAATATACCTTTTGTCTTTTGATATTATTTTGATATTCAATATTCTAATTGTATCATCCAATCAAATAAAATTTATTTCTAACTATTATTGTTTTGTTTTTTTTTTCACAATTTACACAATTTATATAAAGATCCAAAAGCATTACGGTTTTTTTTTTAAATAATGATAAAAATATTGTTTGTTTAGGAAACTTGGAAAAAATTCAAATTTAAATAATAATGAGAAGTATTCAGGCTTGAAAAACGTAACGAAATTACAAACAAGTACCTACGTACATGAATAAAACAAAATATCATAGATGAAAAAGGATAATGTAACAAATACGAATATATTATTATTATACTTATGTACCTATGCATACATTTAATTCGAAATCAAATTTATATTGAAAACATAATTTTATAAATCAAACATAAAAAAAAAATTTATTAAAAATAAAATATAAAATAACGATTTCGTAGGAATATTAAAAATAATAAATTTAAATTTTACAATAAAATTAAAAATACTGAATATCATTATTATCATAAATTAATTTTTTATTAATCAAGGCAATACTTTCAATAGCTACGGCAATCCTGAAATTTAATCATTTTCTTTTATCCAGACGAGACTATTTTATGTCAAGACTTATGTCATGACATTGTTCATGTCTTGCCATATTTTTCATGGCTGGGTATTTCATGTCTTGACATTTCAAATAAGTGAATATAAAGTGTAAAATTTTTGAAATATATTTTTGTGAAATTTTGTCCAGTTATTTAAAAATTAATTTAAATTTATTAAAAAATTCACATTTGCAATTTTTTCTCTCGATGAAAGTCTGATAAATCTGATATATTAGCACAAAACATCTGAAATCGCCATTTTGTTTGCTCATGTCTTAAAGACATCGTAGCAAAGACATACAAAAGTCTTGACATCGATGTCTTGCCATTTATGTCTGCAAGACATAAGCGGTCCATACGAGACATATTCGATGTCAAGAGTCAAGACATAAGTCTTGACATAAAAAAGTCTCGTCTGGACCCTTTATTATACTTACTCATCTTCCCGGCTTCCCGCTGACACGAATCAAACAACATTTACTACTTTGAGTGGAAATCGGCTGCGCAACGAATTTATATTTTTTACTTCTGATTTTTATTTTTCATAAAAACAAATGGCGACAACTGAATAAAATAAATCTAAATCAGTTCAGTTAATCAGTTGTCTTCACGCGATGTGACAGACAGAGACAACATCGAACGGGAGGATTTACTTCTTTTTTCCATAATAAAAAAAAATTAAAACTTTAAAAGTACAGGATGATTCGTTCTTAGAAATTAAAAAATTAGCGAACAAAAATTGGAATATCTCATTGAAAATCGAAAATTTTTATGATATTTCTAATTTGAATTACTTTTTAATCAAATATAAAGATACAGGAATGTGAAATTCGTACAGAAACTGCTTTTTTAAAAAAAATTTTTTGAAACACCCCGTTGGCATATTTTAAATTTAAAAAGTGCCTTTGTTAGGTTAGGGTTGACAGAAATATGATTTTTAGAATTTCCTACAAACAATTATATGTAAAATTATCACAAACTCATCGGGTACTGCCTCCATAAGCACAATACTGACTTCCATAAAGAAAAATAGTATATATTCTTTCACAAATTGTTTGAATAAATCTGGCTTTGGTCGTGTGTGGGGTGATCAGATCTCAATTTCAATCGAGGAAATTTTTTAAATTAAAAATTACAATTTTACAAAAAAGCAGGTAATTGTCGGAAATTTATGGAAAATTTAAAATATCATAAAAATAAAATTAATAATGTATATAGGTAGGTACAACAAAATTATCCACTCGAATACATTATTAGCTTTAAAATCACTTTAATTCACCCACTTTTACCGTACTTAATTTACTTGAAACACTTGGATTTTTACAATAAAAATACTTTAGTGAAACGAAATAAAATATTTTATTGTATCATGTGCCACAGATGTCGTCGTTCCGTCGTTGTAATGAGCAAGTTTGAAAAAAATTGTAGAAACATTCAATATGGTAAATAATAAAATATGAAAATAAATCAAATACCTAAAACTATCTCGTTCAGAAAACAAAATATAACAATAAACAACCACAATTTTGAAGAAGTGAAGAGTTACATTCACTTCTGTAATATCAATAATTCTACGAAAATTCAAGATACGAGTAGGATACAAGCTGGTAGCATATATTGTTGGCAAACATTAAAACCTTAATTTCTAAATTTTTGTCGAGAAACTGCTAAAATGAGTCTATACATACAAAATTCTAAAGGTACTTTTACATTATTATTGTCACGCGTTATCAATTGATAAAGAGTCAGCTAATGTGTGGAGACAAAAGGCTTCACTTTCGCTAAAGTGTTAAGGTACGTCTTCACTTATACACTTTAGTATATGAAAATAAGTGTAGAACTCCACAAAAGTGTAGAGTCCGTTTAGACTTGTACACTAATGGAGTACTACATTCGAAAAAAAGTGTAGGTCTCCATTTTTTGACCTCCACTTTTTCGAGTGTATACAATAAAGTGGAGTATGTGTTTACATTTATAAATTAAAGTGGTCAAGTAAAATTTATAATACACTTTGTGATTTTGTCGCGTGTGTTTGTTTAGAGAAGTTAAATAAGTAAAAAAATAATAAGTAAAGAAAATAATAAACAAAATGTCATTATCTTTAACAAAAAATTGCTGCATATGAACTAATTGCGATTTTAATTCGCAAAAGAATTAGAAAAAAACAGATACAAAGACAAAAAAGAAAGTGTTGGGTTAATTTTATCTTTGTAATATGGGGATGTAACGTTCCATAATATATTTTCATTTTCCAATAATTCTATTAATTTAATTGTCAGTTCTTTTGACCACATTGTAGACATTTTTTTTGTTTAATTTTTTCAATTTTTTTACTCACTAAAACACAAGAACTGCTGTTGAAAACAAACCAAAATGTAATCATACACTTAAAAGTGAACTGTCAGATTCTGTCCACTTTTCCACTTGTCTACATTTATCTCCACTTCTTTAGAATTGTGTTTAGACAAATACATTTTTAAGTGGAGGATTTCACAAAAAATGTAACACTCCACTAAGTGTACGGTTACATTTTGCAGTTTATATTTATACACTTGTCTATATTTAGTGGATAGCTACATTTCCACTCGAAAAGTGTATAAGTGAAGACGTACCTTTAGATAATGTTAATTGACTTTTAAATCTTTATCAAAAAATAATTATCAAGTTATGTTTTTGTATGGAAAATTGAAAAGGTGCAATGGATATATACTTTAATTTCAAAATTATTGATAAGTGCTGCAACAATGATGATTGTTGCATATGTACATTTGAAAATAAAAAAAAAGAAGAAATTAAATTAAATTACACTAAAGTATTTTAATCAATTAAATATATTTCTTCTCACCTTTGGAAAATATTATGACCATGGTGGAATGATATATAAGGTGTGTGCTTCCCGATGTAAACAATCGCCATTATCATCCAAATTCATCCAGGCCAATAAGAGAGCATTTCAATAACAAAGAAAAAGGACAGTTGTGATATTACCAACCCAAATAATTTTTATAATATGTTGACTAACTTGCTGCTTTTGGTTTTTTATTTGATGGCTTGGACATTATATGAAATTTAATTTCTATTTTATCCTCTTGAAGTGTAGTGATTTGAGTGCAAGATTTTTATTTGATTATATTTATATTATATACATATAAGCTAAAAATAAACATGGCGCAGTGTAGTGTACTAAATTGTAATAATATTACAGGAAACAAGGCATGAGTTTAAATATTAAATTTCATAGATTTCCTAAAAACAAGAATATTTTAAGTGAATGGATTGAAAAATGTAAAACAAAAAACATAAAAATAAACTCAGCACGAGTGTGCTCTATACATTTTAATGAAAATTGCTTCAATGGAAACAGATTGAGAGAAGACGCTATTCCTACATTATTTTTACCATATGTAACTAGAAAGGATATTTATTGCACACAAATCGCAACTTCTAAAAAATAATAAAGATATACTTAAAAAATTAATATTTCAAACACAACATTTAAATGAAAATATAGAAGTGGTGAAATTATTTTTTAGATCAAGAATATATTTTTTTATTAAAAATGAAAATAAAAACATATTAGATAATAGAAATAAAAATAAAAAAAATCCGTAAAGTTATAACGTACAATTGTGTTTTAATCTTGAGAAATACGAAATCCCTTATAAAACTATCTGGCAATGCTGCTTGGATCAATCATTTTTGAAGCACACACCTTACACTAAGTACACACCAAGTAGCATTACAACCTTCGCAAACTAGTTTAAAACCGGTTTTTACAACTGCTCAAAATACACTTTATGGTGGCACGACCAAGTTGTAACGAGTGTGAGGTGTCTATTGCGGTCATCGATTCGACAGTCGATCGAAGAACTCTTTTCGATTCGATTGAATTTACTTTTGGTATTGTGTAACGCAATCGAATAGGCCTAAAAGCATTGCCTCATGTGAATTTAAATTGCATATTAATTTTCTAAGTTATTGTGAATGATTTGTTTTGACATTTCATGAACTCATATGAATATTGATATTGTATAAATGTTTGATTTTAATTTTTTAATATTTTTTCAAAATAATAAAATAATATTAAATATTGTTCTAAATAGAACAAATAAAACAAATAACATTTCCTAAAAGGTATAAATTTAAAAAAAACATTTCAGTTTAGTTGAAAAAAAAACAAGTAATATTTATTAATTTCTTATACGAGAACTAAATTAAAATTAATAAATAATAATAATTATACATACTTACATCATTTTAAAACCAAAAAGTTAACAACAACTTATAAAAAAGACTTTTTAACTAAAAGATACACCACGAAAATAAAACAACTACTGTCAATCGAATAACATTCGTGAAGAAAAATGCAGTCGAAATGGGTTCGACTGTAATCGAACTTGCTTCGATTGCAATCGATATTAGCAATACCAAATTTTTCGATTGACATTTCATCGATCGATTGGTGATATTCGCAATAGGCACCTGAGTGTATTACAACCGTCAGCTAAAATTATTTTTTTATACCAAGTTGGAAAAAATTTGTTACAACTAGCGCATTACTACCCGGTGTATTTTGGCTGTTATATATCATTCCACCATGATTATGACTAAACACGCTATGCACTTTTTCACAAATATTAAAAAAAGACGTACGTACAACAACAAAATACACATATTGATAAAGTGTGGCTAGTAGCAAATAGAACCAGACCGATAACAAAAAACCTTGTTAGCGAACTTGTTATCTGACTCTTTATCCAAATACATTGAAGTTCACATTGTCTGAGTCACACATTAGCTGACTCTTTATCAATTGATAACGCGTTACAATAATAATGTAAAAGTACCTTAACTCCTATATAACCAGTAGCGACGTATAATGCTGATTGCTGAAACATGAGTCCTGAACACGGCATACACATAACAAGGCAATGTAAGTATCGTAGTGACCGTTAGCATTGTGACGTCATCCTGGTCGTTTTATATGAAACAAATGAATAAAATTTAAAAAAAAATAATAATTTAAAAAAAAAAATTTATATGCGAAGACGTCCTGAGTGACGTCACAAAACAAATGAAAAAATTTCTTTACATTGCCTTGTAATGTGTATGCCGTGAGTCCTGAATGCGTGTAAGGACTGAGGAGTGAAACTAGTAAGTAGGATTTCTAAAAGAAAAATTTTTAAAAAAAATGTATGGCCCTAAAAAACGATAGAAACTGGAAGTTTTTCTATTAGATCCTATAAGGAGTTTCGTTTCTAAATCTAATAATAAATGAAGACATCGTAAAATACCGAATTATCATATTATTTATAAATGAAGTAGTGCGGAATTTTATAGCAGACTACCTACAGTTGAGCGAATAAACTATTCAAATGAAATAGCATCCAGCAATAGGAGCAGTAGCAGTAAATTGAATATTCATTCAAGTATAACATACTCAATCCGATTCACTGTTACTATAATTTTATATATTTATAGACATTCAATGTTTCCACAGAATACTGGTTGAATTATTATACATACTGCTTTTTACGTTCGTTACTTTAAAGTTTACATAAAACAATTTACCTTTTCTTCAACCATGTGCCGTTCTGGATAACAATAAGTGGTCGAAACGTGTAATACAATTTCAATATTCTTTAATTTCTCTGCCAATTTCATGGTTTCCAATGTTCCTCTTGTGTTCAATAGAACTGCATCACGCAGGGTATCATCAAACCTTTATTTAAATAAAAAAAATTAGATTTAAATTCGTAGAATCTCTATTTTACAGGTTAATATATCATATCTTACCTTACAGATGCTGCGGAATGAAATATTATAGAAACATTTTTTATTCTTTCGAAGTCGAGCTCGGATATTCCCAAACCCAACTGCTTAACATCACCATTGATTGCTTCTAGCTTGCTTATAAACCCTGGCGAAATACTCTTCAAAATGTCAAACAGAGGTATCTGTGTTAAATCTTTCAAACGATCATGACATGATTTTCCTTTTTTGTCACGTATAAGTATAAAAATTTTGTTGATATCCGGGCAAGATCGTAACAGTTTTTCAATCAGAACCTTTCCCATAAAGCCTTATTTGAAATTTATTATTATATTCAATTAATTATCTTTGTTATGTTTTTATTGTTATTATTTTATCACATACCAGTCCCTCCAGTGACAAGAATATCTTTTCCTTTATAAAAATTAGTTATAGACATTTTTAGTTGAATAATCTACAAAAAAAAAAAATTAAAAAAAAAATAGTACAATTAAAACGATAAACATAACTCAAAATTTATGAAAAATATATACGAATATTGAAAACCAATGCAAAATGCAAATTTAATTACCTTAACAAATAGGCCCTTTTCACGAATTTATATTTGCGTGCATACGCATGCGAATGCTATTCATATTCACGATATCATATTTGTGCACATAAAGAGTTTACGATTAAAAATTTGCGTGCTTAAGCAAAGCAAGTAAATTACGCAAGATATTTCTACCACTTGCACGTTTGAAAAATAAGAACAAGATACAATTTAACACTATTGTCAAATATAGATTGTGATTGCTTGTGTTCTTTCATCGTTGTTCTAAATTTGATAATTGTTGTAGAATTTTTATTGTCGTAAGAAGTAATTAAAATTTATAAATTATCACGCTGTTCACGATTGCAAGATTTCTGCTATAAATTGCTTTAGTTGCTGTCATGCATAACTTGACGCAAGATTGCATCAGATCGTGCACGCAAATATCAATTTGTGAAAAAGGCCATACATTTTGTAAAATATGTACATACATATATGTATGTACCTATGTCTGTTGTGTGCACATTGTTATAGGAAAGTGAATATACTAATAAAGTGTTTGAACTCTCGGGGAACGGTATGTGAAAAAGGACGCAAACAAAAAAAGAGTACAAATATGTACTATTATCACAAAAAAAAAATTAAATTAAAAAAAAATCAAAATCCCTTTAAGCGAGAATGAAATATCCCCTTTGTTTTTTCTTATAAATGAAAAACATGCATAAGACTGACAAAGACAAGAAAAAACTAACACCTGTTGAATCATGTTGGCAATTATGGGCATTTGCTCATTGACGTTTAGATTTAAGTTTTTGATTTTCATAATTGGTAATACTGTAGATTCATTATATTAAGTCTCATTAGTTCTTTTGTTCATAAAGGTTAAACTATTACTTTTGTATAATCGTTTTGTATTAATAAATATTAATTCCACTATAAAGATTAATTTATTGGATTATAAATTTCATCAGGTAATGACCCAGTTGGTCGCGAATTAAAGAATACAACTTAATTTAAACAGGTAAGGTTAGGTATCATTTGTTTTTTCAGAAACGTGGTAAGCATGGCTTCATCAGAAGTGCTTCGCTTAAATGTAGTAAAATTAAATGCAGATAATTACCACATTTGGAAATATAAAATGAAGCTTTTGTTGATGCCGGAAAACACGTGGAAAGTAATAGAAGAAGAAAGGCCTGATTCAGTAACACAGGAATGGTCTAATAAGGAAAATAATGCACTCACTTTGATTGGGTTATCTGTAGAAGATAATCAACTAAATCATGTAAGGAAAGCCAAAACAGCAGCCAAAGCTTGGAATAATTTAAAACAACATCATGAAAAATCAACTTTAAGGCCCTTATTATGTAAGTCGATGCGAATAGAATCGACTCGTCTTTTTCAAGTCTATTGAAATAAGTCATGGTATTATGTAAGCCTATAGACTTTTTAAAAAAGAGTTATCGTTTGAAAGGAAAATTTTCTACTAGACATCTGTCAAATCACGTTTGTTTTTGTTGTGTTTATAACTAATTTTTAATATTTTCAAGTGAATAGTCTATATATGTTTTGCTATTTTTTACATCTAAATTTATAAAATAAAAACGGACAAAATATAAAATCATGAGTTTTTTTATTTGGTTTGATGTTTTTGAAAATGAAATTAATGAAGATCGTCGAGCTGAGATTTTGTCAACAAATCGGAAAAGAAGGCGCTTCAGAGTAAATTCAAATCCTCTGGATATGGATGAAATCATGTAAATTTTCTGTTTTCGGTATAAAAAATACTTATTATTATTTAAGTTTGTCATAAATATTTCAGATTTAAGAAAAATTTTAGATGGACGAAAGAGATTTTTCTAAAATTATTAGAAGATATAGAACGAGAACCTTATTTGAGAAGGTCACAAAGATCCTCATCTATACCAAACATTTTAAAACTTGCGTGCTTATTAAGATTTATTTTATATAATATATTTTATAAATGTTCTATTCACAATATAACTATTAAAAAAAACTCTCATAAATTGTGTATATAACTTAAATCACATACAATAGACTCGAAGTCGCTGGCAAAATTGCTGTCGACTTGACAAGTCTATGGAATAGAAAAAAGTCTACAGTGATAGAATCTTATAATACTGTGACTCGACTTTAAGTCTATTCGACTTTAAGTCTACCGCGAATCGACTTACATAATAAGGGCCTAAGCAATAAGGTACAGTTAATGAGAAAAATTTGTAATTTGAAACTTGATGAGATGAAAAATAATATGGAAGATCACATTGAAAAAATGACGACTCTGTTTGATAAGTTAGATGCACTTGGTGAACAAATGTCAGATAATTGGGCTATTGCAATGCTACTTAGTAGTTTACCTAAATATTATGACACTCTTGTTACTGCTCTAGAGTCTAGGAAAGAGGAAGATCTAACTTTAAGTTTGGTGAAATTGAAGTTGATTGAAGAATATCAACGTTAACAGGGTTCAGGTAAAAATGTGTCTGATGTAGCGTTAAAAGCAGTTAACTCAAAAAGAACTAATAAGGCTATCAAGTGCTATTTTTGTAAAAATAAAGGTTTATTTTAAGAAAAATTGTAGAAAATACAATGAATGGAGAAAAAGACAAAATAAAGAATCTGCAAATAAAGTTATAATAAATGAATCATCAGAAGAACAAGAATTTTGTTTCACAACTACAGGTGATGAAAATTCTGAAAATGTCTGGGTAGTTGATTCTGGTGCGACTGTGCATATCACAAGTTTTAAAGAAAATTTCATAAATTTAAATGAAAGTGTAAAAGATAAAGTAACATTAGCTAATGGTGATCAAGTAATTGCTAAAGGTAAAGGTAATTGTCGTATAAGATTTCTAAATTCAATTAACAAAGAATCAGTAGCTACAATTCAAGATGTGTTATACATACCAGAGATAAAAGGAAGTTTATTATCAGAAAAACGTTTGGTACTTAAAGGATTTAAAATCATATTTAACGAATGTTACTGTAAAATTTTTAATGCTAAACATGAAGTTGCTATAGCTGATCTAAATGGAAATCTTTATAAATTACGTCAAAACAATGAAATAGACACGAAAGTATTATTAGTTAGAAGTCATAGTGAAAATTGTCAACATAGCTGGCATAGAATTTTTGGTCATAGAGACATAAATGCAATAAAGTTAATTAAAGATAAAGTTTTAATGAAAAACATTAAAATGACAGATTGTGGAATAAGAGAAACTTGTGACACATGTGTTCAAAGAAAAATGACAAGAAAAACATTTCCTAAGGAATCAGAGACAAATACAAGTGATGTATTAGATTTAGTTCATACCGACCTATGTGGTCCAATGCAAACTATCACACCGAGTGGTAAAAGGTTCTTTCATTGACGATTTTAGCAGATATACTGTTGTTTATCTTTTAAGGGAAAAATCTGAAGTATTTGAAAAACTCAATAAGTATATAAATTTGGTATCTAATAAGTTCAATAGAAGGCCAAAAATAATAAGATCAGATCGAGGAGGAGAATATAATAACAAAAGGGTTATTGAATATCTTAAGAATAATGGAATACAATATCAATTTACTACTGCCTACACACCGCAACAAAACGGTGTTGCAGAAAGAAAAAACAGATCCTTGATGGAGATGGCCAGATGTTTATTGATTGATGCTAATATGAGTCACACGTTTTGGGGTGAAGCAGTAGTAACTTCAAGTTATCTGCAAAATCGCTTACCATCAAGAGCAGTGGCCCTGATCGTGAGTGGCGATTAAATCGAGAATCGACTCAAATCGACTTGACAGATGAAATTTTGTATCATGAGTGTCGATTCGATTCGATTTTATCGTATTTTTCTGGCGAGCACCTGTTAGCTGTCGACTAGCTGTCAAATTATGTTTAAAGACTGATGTGTATAACTGAATATTTGTGGAAACTGAATAAAAAAATGTAAGTAATAATTTGTATATGAAATATTTATATTTGGTAATCATAATTCAAGAGGATTTGATGCATCCCTTAACATTTTTCTTTTTCGGATCTGCATCAATATTTAAGTTCATTGTTCCTCTTCATCATCTAAATATAAGAAAATAGAATTCATCGCTGAACTGTGATTACACCAATTTTCTTTTCAAAAACTTTAACTATTTATAACCTCAAACTGAAGATAAAAAATACGAGTAAGTTACATATTATGTAATTCTATTTGGTCGAGTCGATCGCCTTATATGATACAAAATTTGAATCGAATCGACTCGCATTTTTTTTGGCGATTGTCGACTCGATCGCCACTCACGATCAGGGCCAGTGTTTGTTACACCATTTGAAATATGGGAAAGAGAAAAACCAAAGGGAGATAATTTAAGAATTTTTGGTGAAAAAGGTTATGTTCATATTCCAGATGAGAAAAGAAAGAAACTAGATAAAAAGGCGATTTTATTAACTTTTGTTGGTTATGATGAACACAGTAAAGCATACAGAATGGTTGACCAAAATACAAAAAGAATTTTTATTAGTTGTGATGTACATTTCATTAAAACGAATAATAGACATGAAATTAAAGATGATTATAAGTCTAAGCAGAATGACAATATAAAAGAAAATAGTAATAAAGAAAAGTAATTCTACTTTAATATTGATTTGAATACGAAATATGAAAATAATGAAGTTGAACATATACAAAATCAGTCAAGAAATATTCAAGAAAATAAAGAAAATACAGACAATAATAAAGTTGATAATATATTATCTACAACAATAAGAAAATCTGAAAGAAAAAATAAAGGTCGTGTACCTGAAAGATTCAGATATAATGATGAAAATAAAGTACAAAATATAAAGGAACCAAAAAATTATGAAGAAGCAATGAAATGTAAATATAAAAATGAATGGATTGAAGCAATGAATGATGAAACTGATTCATTAAAGAAAAATAATACATGGGATATAGTTAAACTTTCAAAAGGTCAAAATTTGGTTGGATGTAAATGGGTTTACAAAGTGAAAACTGACATTAATGGTAAAATTGAAAGATTTAAAGCTCGTCTATTAGCGCAGGGATATTCACAAAAATATGGTCACGATTAAGATTTGAGCGATTTCGTGAGGAGTGTGGAATAATCGGAATGAGCAATTGAAGAGGAGTGTTGAATCATGTTGGCAATGATGGGCATTTGCTCATTGACGTTTAGATTTAAGTTTTTGATTTTCATAATTGGTAATGCTGTAGATTCATTATATTAAGTCTCATTAGTTCTTTTGTTCATAAAGGTTAAACTATTACTTTTGTATAATCGTTTTGTATTAATAAATATTAATTCCACTATAAAGATTAATTTATTCGATAATAAATTTCATCAACACCAACCTTTTTTGTTATCTTACAAACATTTTTTACTTGTATAGGTTTATATTCTTCACGCAGTTAAGGAATTACTCATCACTTTAACATGTGTTTGTTTCCAACTTTATTTGTACTTGCTCACATACGAATGGCGTCCCATTTTATCCTACTTATTTTTCTCTTTCTTACATACTAGAAAGATTACTCTGTTGCTAGTGATCTAGCACGTGGCTTCTAATATTATTATAATTTTTAGATCGCGCCAAATTTTGTAAGAATTAAAATAAAATTTAGTGCGTGGATGATAATATTATTAATTATTATTATTATTGTGATTATTTTCATTAAATAAACTAGTGTACGAGAATAATTAATAAGACTATAAATAAAAACCAACTGCATTTATTTTTTAAAGATAAAGGAAAAAAACTTTACTTAATTAATAAGAGGTTTTATTGCTATATTAAAAGACAGAATAAATCTAATAAAATTAATTAAAAAGAAATAAATGAATAGTTTTAAAAAATACAACTTTTTTTTCGGTTTTTTAAATGATTTTTAATAATTAAATTTACAATTTAGAAAAAGTCTTTTAAAGCAACTCAGGTGCTTTACCCTATACATTTCTCATCACTAATACAACTTTAACGAATCTTCTTTTTCAGTTCCTCATCATGATTTTTCTTGCTATCTATTTTTAACTCATATACATGTGTATTAGTGTAGGAAATTGCGCATTTATTTGAGATCTTATCAGTTCTTGTTCGTAGTTAAGTCACTACCTTACACTATGGTTATACCTCGAACCAAAAAACTTAACTTGAGAATTGATACACGTATGGCATACATACATAAAGGGTTTTCCAATAAGAGCGCTCGAACTTTAAATTTAAATAAAAAAAGTTGTGTATAAGATATTATTTATTTTTATTTTTTATATGAAAGAGTATTCAAATGGCCGCCACGGCTTCTCTGGACGGCGCGTATACAAGAGGTCCAATTTTTGATGACTCGACGGCATAAATCGGCCTTGATTTCATTGATGGCATTGGTTATGTTGACTTTTAAGGCATCAATCGTCTGCGGATTATTCCCATAGACTCGTGACTTAAAGTAGCCTTACATAAAAAAGTCTATAGTATTTTTCTTTTTGGAAGTCAGTATTGTGCTTATGGAGGAAGTACCCGATGTGTTTGTTGCCCTTGGTAATATTTAATTTAAAAGATTTTCGAAAAAAATAAACATAGCAAATCGGTGCAGAATCAACTGAGCTTTCAGTTTCTGCAATAAAAAATTAGGGTTAATTTAAGCCTTTCTCGAGAAAGACAGGGTTAAACAAAAAAATTGGGAAAAATTCACAAAATCTTAATTTTGAATGCGTGTAACTTTTTAACGGTTAAAAAAAGAGAAACAAGTAAGATATCGCTAAAAAGGCCAAAGGGTCCTCTACATTTTTTCTTAACACAAAGTGACCCTTGAGTGCCCCTGTAAAAAGTTATAGGGTACATCGTGAAATAAGAGCAAAAAAACTTCAACGCCCTCTAGCGACCAAACCGTTAGGATTTTCCCCCCCCCCCTCCGATACGATTTTTTGTTTGTCTCGATGAGACCTATCACTGGTATCAAGGTTAAGCAAACCAAACAGGACACCCTGTATGTATTATCTATAATGTAAAGTGTATACAGAATAGATATAGTACGATTCAAAAAAGATGGCACAGGTTCGCGCATATCTTATGTGTTAGTGATCTTCTTGTGTATACATATACGGAGGAAGAAACCTCTTTCTTAGAATTTACAAAAACAAAAATGCATGTTTTTAAGTATCTTTTCTTCTGCGCATGTTTCTCTAGTATAATACGAAATGCCATCTTTTTTAAATCGTACTATAATGTATTTCATAGGATTTTGCAATTACATGTATCCTATCTATATACATATTATATTGATGGCATGGATTTTTCTTTTCTTTTTCTTTTTGTCCACATGCATATACATACATATACTATACCATGTATATACCCTCTCTTAAATCGACATAAAAGATATGTCGATTTAAAATTGGTTTTATTCTGAACCCATCTCTATGTGTTTATACCCTTTGTAACAACCATAAGAATCGTTTGAACCGGTTATTTAAATCGGTTTATTTTATATCGATTTAAACTTTAATTCGATTTAAAGAAGCGTTTATACCATGGGTCTATATTGTGTCGACACATTTTTTGTCGATTTAAGTGAGGGTATATACATGGTAGTTATGTTTATGTATACCTATTTGATACAGCATTCTTTAAAGCTGAAATAAATGGTTATTGTTGTTGTTTTTTTTTTCTGGTTTGATTTTTCTGTTTCTTGTTGTTATTGTACTTTTGCTACAATGAAATGCTCGCGTAAATAAATATTTTTTGGAATAAGAATTTCATTTCAAATTACAGTGTACGGCGTGTACGCTCAATAATTTTTTCCTTCCTATTTTCACCCAAGATTTGCGGATATTAAGGCAGAGCAAAAACTATTATCAGAAAAAGTATAATGAAATTATAATATTTTATCATATTATGGTTTTTAAATTTTCTTTTTTTAATTTTTACAGATTTCTAATAGTGAAGATTTAGTAAAGAAATATTAAAAGGAGTTGATGGGAAAGGTATATATTTTTGTTTTGATTTGATATGTTTCATTTAATTTAGTTTTTCTCATATAACTAACTTCGAAAGTGAGGTATATGCTAGACAGACGACAGACAACAAGATTTCAAGAAATTGTTTAGTTTTGTGTAAATTAGTATATTTCCAGCAAAATCAACAAAAGAATAATGTGACATTGATGAGTTTGTTAAAAATAATGAGAATACTGCCGTTGCTGTAGGTTATGTTACTTATTATTTGAAAAACTATTATTGTAATTTCATACTTTTTTATAAACAAGGGCAATACTTAAAATGCGGCAAAATTAATGTTTTAAGGTAAAATTCACGTTTTTAGTACATATATAATCATATGATAGTTGTCCCACTACTTTGGCTTCACATGTGTAAAGCTTGCTTTACACTACATTATTTAGCATATGCTTTAGTCATATACCTTTCATATGTTTTGTTATATGATTTCAAAAATCATGGCGTTTGATATTTGTTTGTTTACACCTGTTTGATATTTCTGTGTGATTCGAAGAAGAAGAACAATACTGCTTCACACAACAGCAACTTTTCCTTTTTTTGTGCTGTCTTATCTTAAATTCCTACACTGCTACCATTTAATAACGATGATCAAGTGTTGCAAAAATTAAAAAGCATATGCTTTTGTCATAGGAATTAGGGTTTGTTCTAATTTCAAAAAAACATATGCTTTTATCATATGACTGACAAATGGCAGATATGTATAAATTTACAGGTATGAGTTTTCAAACATAAAAAAAAGCATATGCTAAATAATGTAGTGTAAAGCAAGCTTAAGTAAGATTTTCTTATGCTACAATCAGTGATGCCAATTTTGCTACGCGGTAGCTAGATTTAGCCACCACCAAACAATTTTAGCTACGAAATTTTTCATTTAACTACCGGTAGCAATTTAGCTACCAACTGTATTTTTAAGCTAATAAACGGTTGCTAAAATTTGTTCTTGTGTAATAATATAATTATTTATATTATAACGTTTGTGATTTAAAATGGACTTCTAAAACCACCGTTGATTTATGGTCAGAAATTTATGAACATAAGGATGCAGCTGGAAAGAATCCATTTGCAGATCTTTGTTTATTTGCAATAAAATTATTGTCGCTTCCTCACTCCAAATTCCAATGCTGATATAGAAAGAATATTCAATGTTAGGAATACTGCAAAAAACAAAATAAGGAATAAAGTGAAATTTAAAACATTAGATTCGATTTTATCAGTTAAATTTGGCTTGCAAAGACATAATTAATGTTGTAAAGACAGTGTAATTCAAAAAATAGGGACTACGACTATGAAACAAATGAGTACGTTGATATTAATGAAATTTTAAAAATAATTAATTATGAGGACTAATAAGACTTTTTATTTATTTTTGTTTTTTTTATTTTAATTTTTTTTTAATGAAATGTTAAATTGTTTTCTTTTTGTTATACTTGTTTTTTTGCAAATAATATAAAAATTATGTTAAAACGTATAAAGTTTATTTTTCAATTGAAGAGGGAGTATGTAAACATTCATACCATACTGCCAAGTGCCAAACTTTAAAAATTTAACTATCATTAAGCTACCAACCAACTGTTCAATTTAGCTACCAATTTACCTACGACCCTCATACAAGAATCGGCATCACTGGCTACAATTATACTCTCCCGGAAGTTTTGTTAAAATTAAAAATATATTGCGGTGCGCGCGCATGTGCATAATAATAAATCCATGAATTAACCCAAGATAAATAGAAATACAGTGATCACAGTATTTCTATTTTCTATTTATCTTGGATTGGAATTAAATTAACCATTAACCAACCAATTGCCATCGTGCTGTACGATAGGCAACATTGAACGGAAGAATGTATTTCTTTTTTTTACTTTTTTTTTTAAATTTTGGAAGAACAGGATGACTCATTCTTAAAAAAATTAGCAAAGAAAAATTGGAATATCATAGTCAAAATCGAAAACTTTTATGATATTTCCAATTTAAGTTACTTCTTTATAAAGTATAAATATACGGGAATATGAAATTTTTACAAAAACTGCCTTTTGAGAAGTTTTTTCTGGACAAAAAAAAGAAGTTTAAATGCTTTCTGTACAATTTGTAACACCCCGTTAGCATGTTTTAAATTTAAAAAGTAACTTTTTTATAGTTGACAGAGATATATTTTTTAGAATTTCCTACAAACAATTATATGTAAAATTATCATAAACTCATCGGGTACTGCCTAACCATATTTGGCTTCGAGCCACTCAAGTGAAGTTATCGAAAGTTAAGGTACTCGTCCACGATGCAATTTTTCTTGCGCGCAACATGATAAAATTGCATGAAATGGACATTGCACTGTGTAAACTATTAAGCAAGATGCAATATTGCAGAGAAAACGCCATCTTTGAGAAATATTTCACTTGCACGCAACATGAAATTATTGCGTAGTGTAAACACTAATCAGCGCAATATTTCATGCAAGAAATATTTACGAATTCGATCATGAAATATTGCAATAGAATCAGCTGATTGTCATTATTTAATTGTGATTGAAGAAATAAACTGTATTTGGTACGTTCATTCATTTTTTTTTATCATTTAATTGTTTTTTAATTATAAAAAAGATGTTTATAATTATTTTTAGGGTTTAAAATGGAATCACCAAAAATCTACTGGAATAAAAATCAAGTTAAAAATTTGTTAGAATTATTCTGTTCTCTACGTAATATCCAGGGTTTAAGCCAAAATTTTCTTTTTTTTCTAGTTTTTTTCTGTTAATTAATAAAGTTAATAATATCGCAATTACTTTAACTTTATTTTTCGATGACATTTTTAGCTACGAAACCTTAAACTTTTTTTCAATTTGAAAATGACAGCGCAAGAAAATTAATATTCACGCAAGAAAAATTTCATACTGCTGTGTAAGCAATGGTGCAATAAAAATTTCTTGCAAACATATTTTTTTCTTGCGTGAAAGAAATATTGCACATTTTTCGTGCAATTCTTGCTGTTGTGTAAGAAAGTATGCAAGTTTTCTTGCGTGCAAGATATATTTCGCGCAAGAAAAATTGCATCGTGGACGAGTACCTTTACTCAAGTTAGCATGGCAACCATACATATTTGACTTGTCTGACTTCTTTGACTTGGGCATTAAGTGAGGTTAAGTTAATTTTTCTTTTTATACTTTTGTAAATCGAAAATTAAATAAAATTGTGAGCGAAAAAAAAAAATTAAAAATGGATAATATTTATTTATTTATGTTTTTTACTTTTTTATGAAGTCTTTTATTTGCAAGATTCGTAGAAAAGTCGTATCACTAGTTTCCAATGACATAGGTTATGATGATTTTCGTCAAATGATCGAACAACATTCGATTTCATATACAAGCGTCATTTCGTAAATTATTGTGAATATTTTCTTCTTTAAACAACTTTTTAGCTGTTAGAATTTGAAAATACATATCGTCGGCCTAGTGCTTATTTGTTCAACAGACCAAGCATCAAGTTTTGAGAAAAACGAAATTTTAGTTTCAAACAATAAAATTCCTTACAAAATAAAAAACAACAGAAATTATTTTTTTGGTAAATGGAAAAACATTTGGTTAGCTTCATCCTAGTTCATTTTTTTTATTTTAATTTGCATTTTTCTACAAGTTATTCATCAATATTTAGAGAGATATGCATTTGGATATAGAACAAACTTCTATGAGCAACAAATATTTTTGTTTTTTAGGTTGGATATAGAACAAAATTGTGGACATTGACATTTGTAAACAACAACAAATTTAATTGATTTTGAAAAAACTGCTCTTTAATTATGATTCATAAATTAAGAAAAATTGAAGATAATGTAATAAAACAAAAGCCATGTTAGAGTGAACAAAATAAGCTTTCATTTAAGCTAAAAAAAAATAAAAAATTTAAAAAATAATAAGGGTTATTTTCGAGATATTCGACCTTGAAAATAAAAATGACAAATTTTTTTCAAAATTTGTTGACTTTGAGTTACAATAACTTTTAAACCACTTAACATAAAACTTTATAAAAGACATTTTTTAAAAAGCCTGAAGGTTCTCTTTAGAAATAATTTTCATTTATCTATTTACACTCAGCGAACGCTGAAATATGTTGCAAAAAGTGAAACTCGTAACTTTTCCAAAAAAATTGTCTTTGACCTTGAATATCTCGGTAACTATTGAAAATAGACCCCCCCCCCCCCTCCCATACGATTTTTTTCGTTTCTCACCGAGATCTACCATCCAGCTCAGTTTGACACACGAACTGTGAAACACCCTGTATAGATATAGAAAATGCTAGAAAATAATGGATATTGAACAAAAAAGCATAAAATAAAACATACATATATTTTGTTCAATAACAAATAAGATACAATCAGGGCCGTTTTAAGGTTGTCGGAGGCTGTAGCCACTTTTGATTAAGAAGAGCAAAAAAAAAAAAAAAAAAAAACGTCAATTTGTTGTCTATATGCACGGGGCCCCTACAGTTGTCTAATAAATTTTCTAACGAGCAAAAAAAAAAATGTCAATTATACTTTCGTAGGCCTTTGTAGAATCGTAGGCCCTAGGCACAGTGCCTATTGTGCCTACAGCATAAGACGGCCCTGGAATACAATACTAAGTTCGCATTATTGAACAAATAAGCACGGAAAATATCTACAAAATTGGTTCTTAGCACAAAACAGCAACTCTGTATCTCCAGAACGGAAGCACCTAGAGAAATTCTGATTACACTAATCGAAAGACAAATTCGAAATTAGTATGTCTGCATCAATAACTCAATTTCGTAAAAAATGGTCTGTTAAACAAATAAGCACTAGGCCGACGATATTTGAATAAATTGTTTTACATTATAAAAGGGCCTATGCTATGAAACTCTACAAAATATTTTGAAGATTTTATTTTTACAAATATACATATGTATGTATTTTTACAGTTTTTAGAGTCGACTTTAAAAAATGTTATTAGTAAGTATTTTTTGGTTATAGAACAATTTTTGGGATTACTGCGAGAAAAATTATTTTAGTAAATTAAAATAATCAGTATAAAGTTTTATTTTGATTCTGATTTTTTTTTAAATGATTTCTTTCGCTATGTCAAAATTTTCATGATATTCACAAGCTCTTCTAATTGCTTCTTATTACCTGTATAGTAATTAATAAAAACACATTTAATTAGTATTATAATTACATTTAAAACATTGAAAGTTACATTTTCTTTGAAATATCCATCTTTTTTTTGCACATTTTTCGTATTACAAATTGCGTTTGGTCAGTAAAAAAGTAATCGAACCAGCTGTTCGGTTTAATCGAACAAAAAGAAAAAAAACGAAAATCGTAATACCAAAATATGAAATCGAACGCTGTTCGATCATTCGACGAAAATCATAATAAGGGCCATGTCTTAGAAGTAATGATTTTTTTTTAATGACGTTATTCGATTTTATTCGACCTACTCAATTTAACTTGAGTTTTCGTGACAATATTTCTGTGATACGTGCACCTACACTTTTATGCGAACTATGCGAACGACTAAATTTGTTGGACTGATATACATATGCACATGTAGTTGGTTTGTGTACTTGCTTAGAATCAGTAAGCAGAGACACCAAACTATGCACTTCAATACAGAACATTTATACGGTATACCCAACGGACTTGGTACTCATTCGAAGCTGAATGAAGTTGGCGGATTCGAATACGAGACCATCAGTTTTAGAGCTCAGTATTCTACCACTATGGCCACTGATCGTCCAATTGATTATCATCCAAAAATAACATAAGGATAAAAAAATAAAAAGAATAAGACCATTAACATAAGTAATTGAATGTTTGATTCGGTAGTGCATGACAACAACTGTCGGAATCGCTTTTAATATGATACTACTATTTATTTTCAACATGTTCATCCATGTCACAGATTTCGATTCTTGCGAATTAAAATAACGAAACAGAATTTCAGGTTCCATATTCCGATTGCCTCGAAATACCATCCGTATAGAATTTGATGGCATTCTTGGATGTGAATTCATTTCGTTTTATGTTTTGTACAAGTATCGATGTTTTTGAAATTGCAGTGATGCTGCCGTGATACACAATTCAGCGCATAAAGGTTTTAAGCTGAATTTTGTATTACGGCAGCATCAATGCATTTTCGAAAACATAGTATGTAATCTCTTGTAAACCTGAAATAAATTACAACTTAACAGAAACAATAAATAAAAAGAACAACTCTCCGGAAGATTGAAGGTCGATTCACACACAAATCCAATTCGGTTCCGATCCACCTGTTATATTTGTATGTGATTTGTGACCGAAACTTGACAAAGCTGTTACCTTGTTGCTTGTTGTAACTTAAACTTCAGTTTGAAAATAGAACTAAAGGCTGAGCTTCGAGACGTATTAATAAAATGTCACAAGTTTCAAAACGTTTAAAGTAAAACGATTTCATTTACTTTGTTTATGTGAAGCTTTAATATGCATTAGTTAACTCCGTTTTGACTAAATACGGATGCATAAATCAAATTTCAGAACGCATTAAAACTCTACCACGTTTTGAGTAAATACACTTTTAAATCCACATTTAAATTTTCAATGCGTTTTTAAAATGTGCATAAACACTTTCTTCGTTTTAAGCGAATTGTCATATGTAGTGTGACTAGCTGCTAAGTGCGACCAGAATAACTACCATTTTAACAGTTTATACGGCGAAAAAATAATCCGAATTTTGGATTAAATTGGGAGGAGCGTAGAAACGGTAAAATTGGGATTAAAAAAGTACATGCAAACGTTGATATTTTTATACACTTATAGTATACATTATTAGGGTATTCATTTCAAATTGCGTAAGTCTCGTATTTCGCGTAAGTCGCGTATTCTTCGTATTTTTACGAGACTTCGTAAATTTTTCCTTTGTTTTGAGAATTACGAACTCTGCGTAAATGTACGCAACTTTTTAGTCGCGTAGATAAACCTCGTAAACAAATTTAGTGTAAACCAAGATTTTGACAGCTTGTCATTTTTACCAACTGGAGTTTAATAAGTGAATTTGTGGTAAATAAATTTGGTTAAATATATAAATATACATATTTCTCATAAACAAATAATAAATCATTAAACTAACCTTTAGAAAGAATTTTTGAAAAGTTAAGTTACAATTACGATTAGTGTTTTACGAGGTGCTTTCACGTCACTTTGACTTACGAGGTCGTAAAATTACGCGTTGCGTACTAAATTATTTAATTGCCATTTACTTTAAACAGAGATACAGGCAACACAACTTTAAGAAAATGTCAGCTGATTTTGATAGTGTGCCTCTGTTACTCAAATCTGTTGTTTCTTTCTTTAAGTACCTAAAATTTCCAATAGTATTAATACCGTATCATAACAGCATACGCTTTATTTATTCAAACACAAACTTAGTTTGTTCAGCTGTTAAAATACCTACATACATGCAAGAGTGTCTTATTTATTTATGCAGCTGAATAATACACTTTGATCTTAGCTATAAAAAGAAATATGTAAACAATATTCACTTTAAATAAAATGTATAAATAAATAAGTGGAAACCTAATGAGTGTTAACTGAAACTTAACTTATCATTGAAAATTATAAAACTAAATAATCTTACCACTTTTCTTAGTTTTTATATGAAATCAAAAATTCGCTAATAAATTTTATATAAATAGCTTCTATTTGTAGATATAAATATTTGCTTATTCACTTTTGTTTCATTCGAGTATACTTTACACAAACCGTAATTAACAACCAACTTGTTGCCCCGCAAATCAAATTTCAACTAACAACGGTCTTAAAAATATTTCGAGCTAACAGTTTTTGAATATTTATATTTCTTAATAACACCTTTTGACACAGTATTTACTTAAAGTATTATTTCTGAATAATCGAATACCCAATTAAAATACAATATATAAAAGCATTAAAATGTAAATATTAGTATATGCATAAAAGTTAAAAAAATTTAAGTGTGTTTTTCTGTTGATTCATAATTACAATCCATTTTTTTTTTAACAATTATTTAAAAAACCAATTCTGGTCCGCTATTCTCGAGATCACTCGTAACGTTACGTATACGTATCTTTACGAGTACTTTGTTTCGAATGGTTTATGTCAGACGTATTCTTGAAATCAATCGAATATGTTTTTACCATTCGAATAGATTGCGAGTATGGTGTAAGTTCTAAAGTTCAAAACTGCTTTGTGTATCAGATAATTTAGACGAGAGGGATGAGGATTAATGAATAATGAGAGAAGAAATATACATGACATACATATATCATTTAATAATTATTTAAGAATATCGAAGGGAAATGGTGGATGACATTAAACAAAGGATTGTAATTATAATTGTTATTTTTATTATTAATATAATATTTTTAATTCATAATTTTACTTTTATAGTTTTGTAATGCAATATATAATATATAGTATGAGTATATACATACATACATTATATTAAATAACTATATATTTATTTTAGACCGTATTAACTTAGTACTCGTAAATAGTTACGAGTGCAAATAGGCACTCGTATCTTTTCGAATGGTTTTCATTTAAATATTTACGTATGCAAATCTCGAGAATAAGCCATATGTCAAAACCACACGTAAATGGTGAATTTACGTATGCGTAACTTTACGAATAATTTCGAGAATAGCGTATATGTTTGCGTATAACCAAAAAATATATAATAAGAAGTATTATTCATATAAAATTTCTTCATATAAATATTTTTATTTTGGGTTTCTGGCGCGAGTACCCTAAGCTTTTATTTTAAAAGCTTAGTTATGCTCTCTTAGTTATAACCTCCAAATTTGACAGCTGTGGCTTAACCAATATGGCCGATATACACTCTCAAAGTTCGAGCGCTCTTATTGGAAAACCCTGTATGCACAATATAGACAACTCCAAGATATCCTCTTCCGTATATGAAAATAAATTTCTCTTTATTTTCAACTGATTATTGACGTCATTTGGTTGTAAATTGTTTGATGGTTTCGTTGAAATTTTATTGCGTTCTAAAACTAACTCTGAAAATAATTTCATAGATGAGTCTTTTAAAATTTTAAAACTTAATTAGAATACATACGAATACTCTTATAAAATAAATTAAAAATGAAAAAATATTTGTACACAAATTAAACATGAGTTTATTTTTACGTAAAATTATCATAGATATTACTTTCGTATATTCTAAACAAGTGACGTCACACGCAAACAGAAGAGAGCGAAGCCCGTAAGAGAATATCTTGTACTTAGTTGTGTTAGTTGTCCAGATTTGTGTCTTCCTTGTCACATTTTTTTCTGCGATTTTCGGGTTGGATATCTTATTTATTTTAAATAACATCTTTATACGTGAATGAAATTTCACAAATTTCTACAGGATATTTTTTCCTTACTAATTATGATATACATATGTATAATAGCTGCTTTCGATTTGCCATTTCCAAGTACTTGCGAGTACTAAAATGTGTCTTGGATAAATGGGTAAATCGAACGACACAAAAATTTTGATAGGTGTCAAAACCTAAAAATAATTTTTATTTTGTCATAATGTACATACAAAAAAGAAAAACACATCTAGTGCTCTTAATTTTAAACTAAAAAGCCCTCTGTTGTAAAAATTGTGCGTAACTACTTGTATCTACTTGAAAAATTTTACATGAGTAGCTACGTGTAGATGATTTAGAACAGACTTCCACCTTATCTACTCGCAAGTACTTGAAAGTGGCAAATCGAAAACAACTAATATATCATACCAAATACATAATACTTATGTATGTAGCGTTTATAGTTTCTTGAAAATATTTTCAAATTGTTCTTTAAAATGTTCAAAAATATGTAAATCGTATTGAATTTTTAAAATTCTCCAACGGAAATTAATTATTCAACAAAAGAAAATAAAATGTAATTAAATATGGTAGGTACATATAATAAAAGGCACGTGTCAATGAAGAAATGTTTTAAGCTATTTAACGTTGAATTTTTAAATTATCACATAGTTTTAATTAATTGAAAGTTATTATAATACGTTGAATGTGATTCAAAAAATTTATTTTCATTTTTCAAAACAGTTTCTTGAACAATGGAATTAAAATTTATTAAGTTTTTCACAGCCAATATATTCAACAATCTATAGGGTGACTCTTCACAATGTCATATTATATATAATGTATATATGTATGTATATTACCGGCCAAATCCAATTCGAGTATAAACTATAGTTTTATCTGGGGCCTGGGCCAAGCTAGTTAAGTCAATTTTATCCACATTCTACAAAATTATTTAAAAAACGGAAATGATGAGGATAATTGACAATTATTTTATTGCAAGAGATAATGACTAATGATTAATGAATGACATTAATATTTTGGTTTTCGTTGGTATTTTTTGTGTGTTGTTTTTTCGTTAATCTTCAGAGTTTATAAAGTGTAACAGTTGCGATGTATGTATGTATATCAAAACCCTCTACAATAAAAGCCTCCTACTGGAGTTTTGTATGTATTAGTAAGAAGTGCCATGTTTTGTTTTGACATTTTAGTTTCTTATGGTTTCTTAATAAGAGTGGTGGAATATTAGTGTAAAGAAATAGTGTTTTAGTTAAATATGTTTGGCTTTTTGAATAAAATATGGTTCATAAATGTTTTAAAATATAATAAATTTACAGTGTTATAATTTTTAAAGCGCACAATAGTCAAAAAATGAAATAAAAAAGTGAAAAATATTGTGCGTTCTTACCTACTTGTAAGAGAAAAAATTAAAGTATGACCACATACCTATGGTGAGGTTATATTATTTGTAATAAAGTGAATAAATTGATTCGATTTAATAGAATTTAATTTATTATTAATCACAAATTAAGTGTCTATTTGCCTTCATTACACAATAAAGATTATGTACCCAATTATTTACTTTTTCATAGTCTTTTTTTATATAAATTTTTGTGATTATGTTATGATGTGCGAAATTGATTTGATTCAATAATTTAACAATTAATACAAACTTATAAATAAAATTTTATTAAATTAAATGAATTTGTTCTGTATTTCGTTCACTTTATTTATTTTTTTCATATATTTGTGTTTACATTTCATTTCAATTTATTCACTTTTATAATATAACCTCACCATAGGTAATGTAGTCATTAGTCACATGTCAATATATAAATAGGTATAGAAGAAAAAAGTTTATATTATTATTCTTTAAACTTTAATTATTTATATAAATACATATATGTATCAGAATTATTATAAATTAAATTTTATTAAATCAAATCAATTTATTCACTTTATTACATATAAATAATATAACCTCACCATAGGTCATACTTTAATTTTTTTTCTTACAAGTAGGTAAGAAGGCACAATATTTTTCACCTTTTTATCTTATTTTTTGACTATTGTGCACTTTAAAAATTATAACACTGTTAATTTATTATATTTTAAAACTTTTATAAACAATATTTTATTTAAAAAACCAAAAATATTCAGCTAAAACACTATTTCTTTACACTAATATTTGTACTACCAGTACTGAATGTTTTGACGTTTCAACACTTTTATCGTGTTTGATTGTGTTAGTGCAGACATCCATAGCGCGGCTTCTATATGTAGATGGTTTTGATGTATATACATGATACACACATACATCTATACATTTTTTTTTTCAAGTTTTGAATCAATTAAAATGGAAACAACTATGCGATGTACTTGCACTGTTTGCGATTTATTAAATCAGCCTTTTTCAAGGCTAAGTATTAATGAAAAAATTGAATTAAGAAAACCTCGTTCTTTCCTCCTAAAATCAATTTGCCTCAAGAGAGTTAAAGGGAAAAAATATGAAAGACATTTTTTTATGGGAAATTATACATATTTAATTTTCCTGGCTCACAGAGTCACAGGCTGTGAAGATAAGAAAAAATTATTTTGTTGGCAATGTCTTTTTTTTTTAGCAATTGATAAAGAAAAGACTGTATAGAATACCATTGGATTTAATGATTTATCTCATTTTAATGTCGCTACATCGAAACATGAAAAATCTCAAAGTCATCAACTCTGTTGTCTCTGGCGCTTATTATGATTTTCGTCAAATGATCGAAAAATACATGTAATAAGAAACAATTAGAAGAGCTTATGAATATTATGAAAATTTTGACATAATATAATTTTTCTCACGGAAATCATAAAAATTGTTCTAAAACAATAAAACAGTTTTTTAAAGTCGACTTTTGCTAAATCCGACTTTAAAAAAATGTTATTAGTAACTTAAAACCATTTATTCAAATATGTATCTTCAAATTTTAACAGCTGAAAAATTGTTCAAAGAAAATATACACAATAATTCTCGATCGATTGAGTTACGTAATACCGAAATTAAATTCAGTCGAATCGAAGAAGATTCTTCGATCAACCTACGAATCGAAAATTTAAAAAAAAAAATTGTTTATGCACAAAGGTTAAAACGTTTTGAGCATCGTTTTGAGATAATACATTTTAATTGGTGTTTATGCGTAATACAACATTTTGTTCTCACTCATAACGTTGAACACCTGCGTGTGTACAAGGAGGATTGAAATATAATATATATAACAGCCACCTCTGAAAATGTAGTACCACTTGAAAAATTTTTTTTGTTTATGAATAATATTTCTGAAAGAAGAAATAAACAAATGAATAAAAAAATTCTTCAGGTGGTACTACATTTTCAGAGGTGACTGTTATAAATGAGAAATGAGAGAGATAATTGTGATTTTAATAAAAAATTATCATTTTTCTTTAATAACTCAATTTCTATTAATTTTATAATATAACAATGTTTGGGAAAAATGTTTATTTAATAAAAATCTACAAATTTGTAGAACATTATAATTTAATATTTTTAGTAATTTGGGAGATTTAAGGAAAAATTGATTCTCAGTTTTATGTTACTTAATATTTATCACGTTTTTTCTTTGATTTACGTTGCTCATAGATATTTAATATATTCGGTGAAAATAAAGCTAAGGATCTTCTCTACATTTCATTAGAACATAATTTTCATGTAACTTTAATCACAACTTAGTTATGATTAATTAAAAGCAATAAGTTGTGATGTCAATTTGGTACTTCAAACACATATAAACAATAAAATAAAATTGAGCATTAAGTCTTGGTACTATAGGAGTCGTTGCTCTTACGCATGATTATCACCACACGTCTGCTATGTAGAATAACAATTTCTGCTAATAAATCTCTTATGATAAAAAGTTTAGAGAAGTAAGAGAAATAAGAGACTCTTATGTAGAATTGGGGGGTACATTTGTGTTGTCTGTTCTGACTATGTTACAATGTTTAAAGTGTTTTCTAACTGTTATTTTTAAGAAAACCCTGTATACTTAAATCTATTAAGGAAGAAAAATACCGATTTTTAGGAACTAATATCGAAATATACAACTATTGTCACCAGAACACAACTATTGGCACCCAATTTGAGTACATTAATTGGCATGGGTGGCAATTACTATTATCTAAGTAGAGTATAGTTATTGACACAAAAATCAAAGTACAAAATTTTTAGTTCAATAGATGCATATCATATCATAATAAATGCAAATGATAATACGAGGACTTGGATTAATGTTTTATCTGTTTTTATGCTTTTTGATATTATTTCAGTGATTGCTTTCTGAAGTGTTTCCTCAGAGTACCTATGTGTTTACTTTTTTTGGCATTTTATTCTATAGTAAATCTAGAATAAAATTAAAATAGCAAGAAATTATCATTAGCTCCAATTAAACAATTTTTAAATATGAGGAAAACTTCTCATATACAACTATTGACATCTGTCAAAAGTATAGTTATTGACACGTGACAATAATTGTACTCTCAATACAACATAATTATTGGCACGGGGGGACAATAATAGAACAAGAAAGATTTTTTATTACAATATTATTGACACCCCAACTTAATAATTATTTAGTTTATTTTAGCGAATAAATTTTGTAGAAACAGTTAAATTGACTTCTCTACATTATAATAAAACAACACTTTTTATAATTTATTGTATATATTTGATAAGAAATCAGTTTTTACTTTACAGAGTTCCTTAAGAATTTCACATAAAATTTCCACAAAATGAATTCAAACAAAACGTTATCACTCGCGGCGTTAGTTTCTTGACTGAAGCCGATATGTTTCATAAATTCACTTTACTACTACACACAAAACAAATTGAAGTTTTCATTGATATAGTTTTTATTCTGTGAATATTAGTACACATTGCACAAATTTCTAATGAACTGTAGGGTGTCAATAACTGCATCCAAATTTCAGGGTGACAATAGTTGTATCGCTTACGCTATTACTGTTCAAGAATACAGAGAAGATTTATGTGACATGTTTGAAGATATTCTAGAAATTCCAGAAGATTGGGCCTCACACACAATTACTTTATCAAGTGGTCAGTTAAATTTTTTAAATAAGTTGAGACAGTTTTCCTTTTTAATACATTCAAACAAATTTTTCCATTCACTGATGTTTTATAAAAACGTAGACATTTCATTTTGCATAAACTAAATAAATGAGAAAAATAAGGAATCTAAGGAATAACTTTGCCACAGTTTTTTCAAAAACTATTAATAAAGTTTAAGAACCTAAGGCACAAAGAAAACAGACAAGTGAAGATTTAAAATTATTTTTAAAAGAACTTGTTATGAAATAATAGATACTGTCTCAACACAATTAGATGAACGTTTCCAAGACACAAAAGAATTAAAGTTTTGGAACTCTTAAATAGGAAATTTTTTGAGAAATATGAAAATAATTTTCCTTCAGACGCTTTTTTATCATTGAAACTACGGAAAATTTTTCGATGAAATTAAATTAAAAAATCAACATCAAGTAATTTATTGTTCTGAAAGTTTTCGAGTTCGAGAAAAATCGGTTTTGGAGTTGTACAACCAGATTTTAGAATGTGAGTTAAATGATGCATTAGGCGAAACTATGAAAGCATGCGAATTAATAATGATAATCCCATTCTCAACAGCAGAAGTCGTTTCCTGCATTAAAAAGAATAAAAACCTATTCTAGAAATAGAATGAATCAAGAAAGGTTGTCTTCCCTCTCTTTAATGTCAATCGAGAAAAGTTTATTATCGAAATTACAATCTTCAAATTGTTAATAATGATTTCGCGAAAAAAAAGGAGAATAGATTTGATTTTTAAAAGTAAAACCTTTCCTATATAGGATTTAAAACCACTTTTAGAAGAAGTTATCTTCATCTTTTAAATATATGCGCACTTAGGTTTTAGGTTCACTGCACGTCACTGATAATTGCAATATATTTTCGAGTAAAGGGTACTACTCAGCTGAAAATAAGATATTTTGCCTATACAAAACCTACATATGTAAAAAAAACCAAAATAAATGGAACCGAAAAAATTTTGTTTCGATTTCAGACTGTTGAATATATTGGCTGTGAAAAACTTAAGAGCCAAATTTAGTGAAATGGCCTGCAAAGTGACCGCCTACAGCCTACATTTCTCAACCGATTTTAATGAAATTTCGAATATAGATAGGTGCAAGGGAATTGTGATGCTTAAGCGAAACACATTTTTAAATTTTGATCCTAAAATTTTTTTATATTCGATTTACCAAGGTACACACAAAACAAAAATTCACTCAACTTTTCACACATTTTTCATGTATTAAAACGTTTAGATATTGTGATTTCTTTTTATAAGATTTAAATTTAACCTTTTCCAAAAAGTTTAAAATAAATTTCAAGGAAATTGGTTACGTAGTTTAATTATTATAAATAAAACAAATTGTTAATTTTTCATAAAATTTTATTATCAATTTTTCCAATCACAGGATTTTTTTTGCATACCTTTAGGCTGGAATAAGAATGACACAGATAGTATAAACTCTATAAACGCGATGCAATGCGATTGTAGGGTAGTATGTGTGATGATAAAAAGTACGTAAGCAGCATGTAAAACTTTTGTTGTTTACTTAGGCCGCACATTGTATTGTATATAAATATTATAAATATACGAAAAAATTTTTATGTAAAATTCAAAAATTTTGAGTTATTTTATTTTTTTAAATTTTTACATGGAAGGATATGTGATTTTCTAACTTTGAACTATTATATATCAGGCTGTATTGCATCGATTTGAGTCAAATAAAATGCAATAAGTCAGAAAATAGTTCAAGAATTAAAATGTTTACTTTTTTCAAGAATCAAGGTATGAACCAAGGAGGGCCCCATTGAGGTGAAAAAAAAGTTGTTTGTCGAAGGGAGTTTTGTAGAGGTGTTGTAGGTGTTTTTATTTCGAATGTTTGCTACCGGAAATTATAGATCCCCAAAATACAATCTGTTTTTTAATTTACCTTTTCATCTAATTGAATTTCCGTTTATATTGCATGAGTATAATTTTTTATATGGTATGATATTATATTCATACAGTTTGTTCAAAATAATTGTGTTGTCAGTTTTACAAAGTGCATAGAGCTTATTTAAAAATTATTTAGCAAATTAGTCCAAAATTAGGCAACAGCAAAGATTTCATAAAAGAATGAAAACTATTCAACGTAGGTATATTGCACGGCATACACATTACAAGGCAATGTAAAGAAATTTTTTCATTTGTTTTGTGACGTCACTCAGGTCGTCTTTGCATATAAATTTTTTTTTTTTTTTTTAATTTTATACTTACATTGCCTTGTTATGTGTATGCCGTGGGTATATTGTATGTACTGTGTGGAAAATAATGATTGGCCAGTACCAGACCTGTCTGCTTTCAGCTTCAATAACCGGTTTTTTCTGAAGACAGAAGGTGAGTTGTAGTACATTTTATCCAAAATTGGGGAAGCTGAAAGAAGACAGGTCTGGTACTGGCCATTGAGAAGAAACAATAACAACTTCAGCATAGCATAGCATAACAGCTGTATGCTAGCTGTAGCCTATAGAACAAAAGAAAAGATGTACACATTTTACCATGCAATATGATCGCTACCCAGTTAACCTAGAACGTATATTTGATATATCAAGTTTGGATTTTTAGAGCACGAGAACAAATTCTGTTGACATTAAGATTAGATAGGTGGAATATATATCATCGATGGTTAACTGGGTTTGAAATTTTTTTAAATCATGTACACCAACACTTAGAAGAAATTTATTTGCTTGTGTTGATGAAGACACAAATACATTTCAGACGATGTTGTTGTTGTTTTCGAAAAAATTTTTCACTAAATTTGGCTCTTAATAAATTTTAATTTCATAGTTCAAGAAACTGTTTTGAAAAATGAAAATAAATTTTTTGAATCACATTCAACGTATTATAATAACTTTCAATTAATTAAAACTATGTGATAATTTAAAAATTCAACGTTAAATACCTACATAGGTGCTTATTGTGATTTTCGTCAAATGATCGAACTGTTTCGATCACTTTTTTACTGACGAAACGCAATTTGTAATACGAAAAATATGAAAAAAAGATGGATATTTCAAAGAAAATGTAACTTTCAATGTTTTAAATGTAATAATGATACTAATTAAATGTGTTTTTATTAATTACTTCATACATTATTTATTATTTTAATAGGAAAAATACAGGTAATAAGAAACAATTAGAAGAGCTTGTGAATATCATGAAAATTTTGGCATAAATTAATTTTTCTCACAGAAATCCCAAAAATTGTTCTAAAACAATAAATTACTTGCCTTACTAATAACATTTTTTTAAAGTCGAATTTAACAAATGTCGACTGTAAAAACTGAGTATGCATTGAAGTTCTGTACACGAACACATACTTGTAAAAATAAAATCTTCAACATATTTTGTAAAATAGCATACTCACTTTTAAAGTCGACTTTTGTTAAACTCGACTTTAAAAAAATGTTATTAGTAACTTAAAACAATTTATTCAAATATGTACAGTATAACTCCAAAAATATGAACCTAAAAAAATTCACCCTAGTTCATATTTTAGGCTAGTTCATATTTTCGAACAAAATTTTATAGTATTAATATTAATCTAAAATCAGAAATAAAATAAGCATGGTGTCATTTAAAAGCAATTTAATCATGCATTTCACTTTATTTATTAATTTTTTAACAAAAAATTCAACTATTTTTGTTTGTTTCTTAACATAACATTTTTTCATGGCTTCTATTCTTCTATTTTTCAAGAACAGACTCTTACATTTTGTTTGCAAAGTTCGATAATATGAACAGCAATTGAGCAAAATTTTAAAAGAGTTCATATTATAAGGCATATCAATGTAAAAATTTTGAAAGTTCATGTTTTCATAGCAGTTCAAATTATTGGATGTACATATTATTGAAGTTATACTGTATCTTCAAATTTTAACAGCAGAAAAGTTGTTCAAAGAAAATATACACAATAATTCACGATAATGACGTTTGTTCAATCGATTGAGTTACATACTTAATACCGAAATTAAATTCAGTCGAATCGAAGAAAATTCTTTGATCAACCTACGAATCGAAAATCATAATAAGCACAATAGTTATCTTGTTTATGCACAACAGTTAAAACGTTTTAACGCTAAAACGTTTTAAACATCGTTTTGAGATAATACACTTTGATTGGTGTTTATGCATAGTATAACATTTCGTTCCCACTCAAGACGTTTTAAGTAATGTCATTTGTTGTTCTGGTGTTGTTGTTCATACAGTGTTACCACATATATTTTTTTTATTCACTGTCATTCAAGTGAACTAACTGTGTTATTTTTTAAATCCAGTTAAATTTTTTATTATTCGTGCGATGCGATGGAGCAATATCAAGTTATCCTTAATGTTCCATTGTTAATTTTGTTGAAAAAAATAAGAATAAGAAGAATATTAAGCTTTTGCAATATTTTTACACGGAAAGACGAAGCCTTTATCAAAATTATATAAAAAAGAGAAA
Organism: Bombylius major; assembly: GCA_932526495.1. Taxonomy (NCBI): domain Eukaryota; kingdom Metazoa; phylum Arthropoda; class Insecta; order Diptera; family Bombyliidae; genus Bombylius; species Bombylius major. Next base: position 27,840,796 of record OW052043.1, read on the forward strand.
ACTTTTACGGTATAATTTTATTACTCAGTTAGATGTACCTACAAAGTTTTTTAATGTTACTGTACCACGATTCACATCAATTTGCAAGAAATCTAGAACTGAAGATTTTTGGAAAAATTTTGTTTTGGGATTTGGTACAGATGTAGAGTTTTTTGAAATGTTTCGAATGAAAAAAAAATACATTTTTCATGATCTGTGAAAAATTAAAATCTCATTTGGAACCTTCACCAAACTTCATTACCACACCTGTTTCTATAGAAAAAAAAGTGGCTATTACATTGTATAAATTAGCAAGTTGTGCTGAATATCGTGTTGTAGGTGATGTTTTTGGTGTACACAAAAGCCCAGTACATAAATATTTGTACCAGGTTGTGAGAGCAAAAAAAATAATTAATATAATACTTTATAAATAAATTTATTGTACTTAATTTAAAGCCGCACGCACTTTGAACACTTATACTTGTTTATTTGTAAAGAAACACTTGATAATAAAAATAACCGCCCATCAAATGTCATTTGAAATTTTAAAGTGACGTTACTAACACTAAAGTTTATATTGATTTTCAGTGTGTTACCAACACTATTTTGAAATGTCAAATATGACAATTCACTTAAAACGAAGTAAGTGTTTATGCACATTTTAAAAACGAAATGAAATTTTAAATGCGGATTTAATAGTGTATTAACTCAAAACGACGTAGAGCTTTAATGCGTTTTGAAATTTTGTTTATGCATCCGTATTAAGTCAAGACGGAGTGAGTTAATGCGAAGTAACCCTTAGCATAAACAAGATAAGTGTTAGTATCTACTCTTCGGTTAAATAGCTCAAAACATTTCTTCATAGACACGTGCCTTTTATTATATGTACCTACCATATTTAATTACATTTTTTTTTCTTTTGTTGAATAATAAATTTCCGTTGGAAAATTTTAAAAATTCAATACGATTTACATATTTTTGTACATTTTAAAGAACAATTTGAAAATATTTTCAAGAAACTATAAACGCTACATACATAAGTATTAAAGTAGTTGATATTATGTATTTGGTATGATTAATACATATATCATAATTAGTAAGGAAAAAATATCCTGTAGAAATTTGTGAAATTTCATTCACGTACACGGCATACACACACACGGCGATTTCTCCTTGTCCACAAGTGGTTTTACATGAGAACTAAAATTATTGTGTATAGCAAAGAGAATATATATTACTACCAAAAACCATATAAATACCATATAGACAGACCAAAATGAAAATTTCTTGAAAAAAAATATTTTTCTCCCTGCAGATGGCCAGCCAAGGAGGCTCTGATAGAAAGAATAATTTTTGTATGAATTGGAATCAACAGTATGAGTGTTTGAGTGTATAAACATATTATACAATAATAATAACGTGGATTTTTAGAGCCAATATGTAAATTGCGTATACAGAAAAAAAAATACAGATCGCAAAAACGAAAAACGTACAGAAACAATATGTATAAGCGCATATATAAATTATGAGTCAATTCATTCGAAAACTATATAGGTATACAACTTGTCCGTTAAAATAATGATCATTAAATAATATGACATATAGATATATATTATACTGTATGTATAGCGTATACATACAGAATAGATAATGCATTTCATAGGATTTTGCAATTATATCCTATAATTATACATATATTGCTGGTATGGTTTTTTCTTGTCTTTTTCTTTTTGTCCACATGCATATAGTTATGCATGTATACCTATTTGATACAGCATTCTTTAAAGCTGAAATAAATGGTTATAGTTGTTTTTTTTTCTGGTTTGATTTTTTTGTTTCTTGTTGTTGTTGTACTTTTGCTACAAATAAATATGCTCGCGTAAATAAATATTTTTTGGAATAAGAATTTTATTTCAAATTACAGTGTACGCTCAATAATTTTTCCCTTCCTATTTTCAACTTTTGGTTTTTTCAACACCCAAATTTCAATAGGTAGGGGACAGTGCCCAACAGTGAGACACTTTTTTTTGTTTGGCTATATCTCAGGCACTGTTTAACATTTTTAAACGAAATAAGTTTTGTTTTAATTAGTACCTAGTTGTCTTTTTTAATTTTAGTTATTCTCAAATTTATCTCTCACTGGCAACTTACAATTTAAAAAAATTGTGAGCTGCCTATCTTGTCTCACTGTTAGAGACAGGCTTCATACAGTAAGACACTACAAAAATTCACTTTAAAAAATACAAATTTTGTTTTTTTTTTAAATTTTTATTTCCATTTCTAATTAATTTAAGAAACGTTCAAAATAAAATAACATTTTAATAGTAGGTACAGTGTCTCACTGTTGGGTCATATAGCGTGTCTCACTGTAGGTGAACATGTTATTTTACATTCAATTAAAATTCTTGAATTTTAAATTATTTCTAACCACTATTCTAACGTAATATAAATGTAAAATACACTTCAAACTTTAAAATTATTAAGCAATTGTATGTAATACATTTCACAGTTTTGACTTACATCGATCACAGCAACTACACAAAAAAAAACTTTTGACAATCAAATTCTTTTAAGTGGTTGTCAACGATGCGATTCACTTCGCAGGTGCAAGCAGCCTAACAGAACAGTTCTGTATATAGACAAACAATAAATTCTTAGTTGTGTGAAACATGTTCGAACATATCGTATGAAAGATATTGCAGTTGTCTCACTGTAGGAACTGTCTCACTGTTGGGCACTCTCCCCTACTTTAAAGGTTTTTCGATGATTTTTATTTTATAAAATAGAATAAAGTTTAAGTAAGCTAAACATGTACTGCCTAATTTAAATCACAGATTTTTGTAGAAATAATTCATTATATAATTATCATAATCAGTTTTTATAATAACAAAAACTAATTTTATTACAAAACTATTTATTGTTTTTTCAAAAATAGCGTTGAAAGTTACAAATTGTTTTTTATCCAATAATTTCAACTATTTTAAAATTTAAACAAGGCCTATTTAATCAGTTCAAATTATCGAGCTCATACTGTATGTATGTATGTGTAATTTTTGTTTCTTTTCTTTCAAATGAATATTAACATTAAAATACAAGTGCAAGTAAACACTTCGTTCTATTTTAAATTTTATACCCTCGAATCAATTTTAAGTAACAAAATGTAACATTTTTTGATTCTTTAGAAAAGAATGTTCCTGTGGAGCTAGGAAGTTGAAATTTGGCCAGAATATTCTTTGAACGGTCTAATATTGCATGAACTTTGAAAGGTTTAAATCCGTTTACTAGGGCAAAAGTTTAAATTTAAAAAATTAAATATGTAATTCAATATTTTTGAACTTTTACATAAAAACCTTTCAACCTTCAAACCTTTAGACCTTTCAAAGTTCATGCAATATTAGATCGTTCAAGGAATATCCTAGCCAAATCACAATTTCCTAGTTCCACAGGAACATTCTTTTCTAAAGAATCAAAAAATGTTACATTTTGTTACTTAAAATTGATTCGAGGGTATAAAATTTCAAATAGAACGAAGTGTTAACTTGCACTTGGTACTGTTAAAAATTATAGAACAAGAAAAAAATGCTAACGAAAATCCAAAATTAAAATCTCTTTAAAATTGAACCAAAATTTTCACTTGCTTCAGTAAAAATGTTGAAAAGAATAGCTAAATATAAAAAAATTCTTTGTTTTTATAGGCAGCTGACCTGATATGGGCATTGATTTTTAGTATAATATTACATACAATATACATTTTTATTTTTTTTAATTACTTCAAAATGTCTTCTGCGTTGCCTGAAATGTCCTCATAGATTTTAATTGCTTATTGTAAAAGATCAATTATATGAGTTTTCTATAAAATACTTTTTTAAAGGACATGTGTTACAATGAGACAATTATTAAATACTTAACAATTCACAGAATTCTTAAAGAAAATATTAAGAATGTATTAACAAGGTTGTGCACGAGTCTTCTGCGTTGCCGCCTTTATTTCAGATAAATTTAAAACATAAGGTCAGAAAAATAGAAATGCGCTATATAGTTTTAAAAGTGAGGTATAGAAAAATGTACAAGTATTAAGTCTCTACACTTGTTAAATATTGTTCCCAATATTTCTTTGTCATGGCTGATAGTCTGAACGAACCCCAAGGAACAATGAAAGTGAAACCTGAAACGGGTGAAGGTGAAACAGAAAGGAAGAAGAAGTCAGTGGTGACAAATTTTTCTAAAAGTCTTCTCGTGTTCTCTTAACACATGGCGGTGAAGTAATTTAAATTTATAATAATCGCAGTATATTTGTTTGTAATAATAAAGAATTTAAAGTTTAAATAATTGTGAACTGAAATTTAAGAATAATATTGTATTAGTTACTATTATTATTTGTGAAATAAATTGCTATGAACTTAACCTAAAAAAAAGGGTCGTTGTAGAACTGATTACTCGTAGAATTGGCACCACTCACCTACTTATAAAAGAACTGCAACTACAGCTAATTAAAATAACAATTTGCTTTATTTTAATTTTAATATTTCTTTTAGAAAAATTTAATAATTTACATTTTTTTTTTTCTTTTCTTTGAAAATTTAATCATGTCAAAGGAACAAAATGAACAGAATTGTGCATTGTGATTTGTGCGTTGAAAAAGATTCAGACCACATGGTGCAGTGCGATAGTTGTGATGCATGGTTTCATTTCGTTTGTGTAGGAGTTTCTGAAGATGTAGAGAACCACGACTGGAATTGCAAAGATTGCCGAGATTCTTCAGTTAGTTCAAATGCTACATTGAAAGTCAATGATACCAACGAAGACCAACACCGTCAAAATATCGCTGCCGCTGCTATTACCATGTCCAAAAATGATGCTACTTCCTTTCAAACGATAAATTCACAAACAGCAAAAAACACTTCTGCTGCTGATATTGTTCTAGACATGAATACACCTAAAGGTTTAGAATTTCAGCGCCTCGAAGAAGAACGTAAGCTATCACAATTACGTTTACAAGAACAAAAACGGTTAGATGATGAGTATTTAACAAAGAAGTACCAGTTATTATCTGGAAGTTATAAGACAGTACCAACAAAAGAATTACCGATTACATCTAGATATTTACCGGCTGTCTCTTATGGACAAAATACAACACACAACTTCATTCAGAAAGATTTACCTAAATTTTCTGGTTATCCTGAAGATTGGCCGCTTTTTATCAGTAGTTATGAGACAAGCAATGCTGCTTATGGGTTTTCTAATATTGATAATCTTCTTAGGCTACAAGCATGCTTAAAAGGAAAAGCTTTCGAATCGGTACGCAGTTTGCTTTTAATGCCGTCAACAGTTCCAGATGTTATCGAGACTCTTAGATTGTTTTATGGTCGTCCTGAATTAATTATCAATACATTAATACAACAGGTTCGCAAAGAATCACCACCAAAAATAGACAAGGCAGATACAATTATAAATTTTGCAATACGTATACGTAACCTATACGCAACAATAACAGCTTCTGGTCTTCAAGAACATATCAACAATCCACTGTTGAAACAAGAGTTAATAGACAAGCTTCCTCCACAATTGAAATTAGAATGGGCTATGTACAGTGTCAATAAAACACATGTTGATTTGATAATGTTTAGTGATTGGCTTTATAACGTAGCTAAAGCAATGAGTACAATAGTGACGCCGTATACATCGTCAGTAAATGAATCAAAAGAGAGAGAGAGACAACTGTTAAACTAAGGAATTATCTTCATATGCATAACGAAATATCATCCAATAGAAATAATTATAACTTATGTTTAATCTGTAATGAAAATCATACAATTGATCGATGTACAGAATTTCGGTCTTCAGCTCTTTCAGAAAAATGGTCAGCTGTGAGAAAATTTAAACTTTGTAAATGCTGTTTACGTGTGCACAATTTCTCTAAATGCAGAAATTTAATGGTATGCAATATTAATGACTGCAAGGCGAAACATAATCGGCTGCTACATAATAATAACATCAATTTAACTAATAATAATAATTTGAAGAGTGACTCACAACATACATCTGTTACCAGACATAATCTACAGCATCATACTCACAAATCAGTATTACTTCGTATAGTACCTGTAACATTACATGGTAATGGTATATCAGTAAAAACGTATGCATTGCTGGACGAAGGATCATCTGTTACGCTGATAGAAAAAGATACGGCTGATAAGCTAAAACTAGAAGGTGAAAAAGAACGGTTGTGTCTCAAATGGACTGGAGGGACAGTACGCGAAGAAAGTGATTCGAAAAAAGTTACACTGAAAATTTCTTCTAGCAGCAGTACTAGTTATTATTACAAAATAAACAACGCTCGTACTATCAATAAACTCGAATTACCAAGACAAACGGTATTATTACAGAAAATTGTAGAAAAGTTTGACTACTTGAAGAACATTCCTCTTCAGCCATATGTAAACGCAGTTCCTACTATTTTAATTGGTGTAGACAATTGGAAGTTAGGTATACCACTAAAAATAGTAGAAGGAAAATGGTCAGAACCATGTGCTACTAAGACTCGCTTAGGATGGGTGTTGAGCGGAAATCTATCAGAAAAAGCTGAACATCAAGAAGTATTTCATCATTATGAAACTTGTGAATGCAATAAAGCTCTTCATCAGACAGTAAAATAATTTATAGAATGTAACGAAATTGTGCCGCCTAAATCTACTTTGATGAGTAAAGAAGAAAAGCGTTCTATGTTAATATTAAAAGAAACAGTTAGACGTGTAAAAGATCAATATGAAAGTGGGTTGTTATGGAAATATCCTAATATTCAGCTGCCTAACAGTTACAATATGGCATTAAAACGATTACATTGTCTTGAAAGACAATCAAAGTGTGCACCTGAATTATTGTACAATATTAACGGTCAAATAAAAAACCTAGTAGACAAAGGTTATGCTCGAAAACTAACGGAGAAAGAAATGAAAACAGCTTATTCTCGCGTGTGGTATCTTCCTATATTTATTGTTAAAAATCTGAACAAACCAAATAAAATACGTTTAGTTTGGGACGCTGCTGCTACTGTTGAAGGGATCTCTCTTAATACAGTTTTATCCAAAGGTCCAGATCAGTTAGTACCGTTGACGACTGTCCTACAAAGATTTCGAGAAAAGAAGATTGCTGTCACCGGAGATATAAAAGAGATGTTTCATCAGATAAGAGTAAGAGAAGAAGATCAACATGTACAAAGATGCCTTTGGAGAAATGGTAACTCAGACCGACCTCCAGATGTCTATGTGATGCAAGCTTTAACGTTTGGGGCTTCGTGTTCTCCTAGTATTGCGCAGTACATTAAAAACGAGAATACCAAGGAGTTTTTTGAACAATACCCAGAAAAAGTTCGAGCTATTACTGACTGTCATTATGTCGATGACTTATTAATCAGTGTTGACTCACCTACCGAAGCAATAAATATAGCTAAACAAATCGAACATATACACAGTAGAGGGGGTTTTAAGATTCACAATTGGGGGTCTAATTCATCAGAAGTGCTTCATGCCTTAAACATAATAAATTATGAGAATAAAGATTTTCAATCAAATCAGTATATTCAATTGGAAAAAATTCTTGGGTTGTGGTGGCGAGCAAAAGACGATAATTTCACGTTCATAGTTAAATATGCAAAGGTAGATCCAAGTATTCTTAAAAAAGAAAAAATGCCGACGAAACGTCAACTCCTTCAAATATCAATGTCAATTTTCGATCCACTAGGTTTCTTGTCACATTATCTTATTGCTTTGAAAATATTATTGCAGAAAATGTGGATAATAAATATTGACTGGGATGAAGTTATACCTGAAAGTTTACAAAAAGAATGGTTACAATGGTTACATATGCTGCCGCAAGTAGAAACTGTGAGCATACCTAGATGTTATTCGTTACTTACCTGCAAAAAAGAAGTAGATATACAGTTACACACATTTGTAGATGCCAGCCAGGAAGCAATGGCTGCAGTAGCATATTTTAGAATCACCGTTGCTGGAGAAACGAACGTAGCTTTAATTGCAGCTAAAACCAAAGTAGCTCCAAAGCAACTAACATCAATTCCAAGATTAGAACTACAAGCAGCAGTTATTGGTGCACGTCTATCGAATTCGATTTTACAAAGCCACAAGATAATCATAAGGGAAAGAATATTTTGGTCCGACTCAAAGACGGTACTAAGTTGGTTGAAATCAGATGCCAAGAAATATAAGCCATACGTAATGCATAGAGTAGCTGAGATTTCAGAGTGTACGAGAGAAAAAGAATGGAGATGGATCCCATCTAAACTGAATGCTGCTGATATTGCAACTAAGAGACAAAAGAGTCCTTTATTTGATCCAAATGGACCATGGTTTGCAGGACCTTACTTTTTAAAGGAACCAGAAGAAAATTGGCCGAATACACCAAATGATTATGGAAGTAGTGGAGCAGAAGAGTTACGTCCTAAATATTTATTTACTCATTTCACTAGTGCAGAAGAAAGAATCGTAGATTTCGAACGTTTTTCCAATTGATTACATTTGAATAGAATAGTCGCTTGGATAATAAGATACATTTACAACTTAAAATCAAAAACAAGAAAAAAAGAAATGAACACTGGTCCTCTGAAGTCATCAGAGTTGCAATATGCTTATAATAAAATCATCATTATTATTCAGAACGAAACATATGGCGATGAAATTACTCTTTTGAAAAAAGGAAAGAAATTGCAAAAGTCTAGTTCACTATTTAATTGTTCTCCATACATAGATGATGACGGGTTATTGAGAATGCGAGGAAGAATTGATAAAGTTGCAATTGACGCAAATTATCTAAAACGACCTATCTTTCTGCCGAACAATCATCATATCACTAACTTGATAGTTAAGTATTATCATCTAAAGTATTATCATCAATGTCAAGAGACGATTGTGAACGAAATCAGACAAACATTTTGGATACCTAGATTACGTGCTTTAGTGAAATTCATCAGAAAACAATGTAATTATTGTCGTGAACAAAAAGCTAAACCACTTCATCCTGAGATGGCTACCCTACCAGCAGAACGCTTAGCAGTGTTCACTAAACCCTTCACATATGTTGGCGTTGACTATTTTGGTCCGATATTAGTTACATCAGGAAGGAAAAAGGAAAAGCGCTGGGGAGTTTTATTTACATGTTTGACTGTGAGAGCTATCCACATAGAGATAGCATACTCTTTGACTACAGATTCATGTATAGTAGCAATACGAAACTTCATGGCTAGAAGAGGTACACCAGTAACGTTCTTCTCAGATAATGGTACGAACTTTAAAGGTGCAGAGAAGGAGCTACGAGACGAATTTGGAAAAGTAAATAAAACAATGATTGGCGAAAAGCTTAACAGCTCCACAACCGAATGGAAATTCATTCCTCCTTCCGCACCTCATATGGGTGGCTGTTGGGAACGCTTAATAGGCTCAGCGAAAAAAGTGTTATATCACGTATGTAAAAACAAACGTCTAACCGACGAAAGTTTACGTTGCTTCTTAATGGAAACTGAAAATATTATCAACTCACGTTCACTCACATACATGTCAACCGATTCATCAAACAGTGAAGCTCTTACACCTAATCATTTTTTGCTTGGGTCATCCAGCGGAAGTAGATCTCCAGGTGAATTTAATACTAAAGATTTATACTTAAGATGCAACTGGCGCCTGGCTCAAAAGATGACTGATGAATTCTGGAAGAGGTGGATTCGCGAGTATTTGCCTACATTAACTCGTCGTCCAAAATGGTGTGAAAAAGTAGAAAACATAAAGGAAGGTGATCTAGTCCTCATCATTGATGAAAATTCTTCAAGCAATACATGGCCAAAGGGGATAGTCATACAAACGATTGTTGCAGAAGATGGACAAGTCAGAAGGGCTACAGTCAAGACATCTACAGGAGTTTACGAGAGACCAGTTGTAAAGTTAGCCTTAATAGGACGCAAAAAAGAGGGTGGAACATCGGCTGAAAGCGCTCGTCTCACCGAGGGGGAGTGTTAAATATTGTTCCCAATATTTCTTTGTCATGGCTGATAGTCTGAACGAACCCCAAGGAACAATGAAAGTGAAACCTGAAACGGGTGAAGGTGAAACAGAAAGGAAGAAGAAGTCAGTGGTGACAAATTTTTCTAAAAGTCTTCTCGTGTTCTCTTAACACATGGCGGTGAAGTAATTTAAATTTATAATAATCGCAGTATATTTGTTTGTAATAATAAAGAATTTAAAGTTTAAATAATTGTGAACTGAAATTTAAGAATAATATTGTATTAGTTACTATTATTATTTGTGAAATAAATTGCTATGAACTTAACCTAAAAAAAAGGGTCGTTGTAGAACTGATTACTCGTAGAATTGACACCACTCACCTACTTATAAAAGAACTGCAACTACAGCTAATTAAAATAACAATTTGCTTTATTTTAATTTTAATAACACTTTTATTATCCAACAATTTTTTAATAAAATTCCTCACAAAGTGTCTTCGATGTTAACAGAGAATCGACGTAAAACAAAAATACACACATGCTTAAGAAAATAATTTCACACGTACAGTATATGGTTTAATAAATACATATTGTAATGTAAAAACACAAACACAAAAATTTTAGTTCTATGTCCAACCACTTGGGGACAAGGAGAAATCGCTAAAATGATAAAAGTTATGCTGATTTGAAATGTAACTGTCAGTAACGGACAAGTGGGCTGTCTTTATGATGTAATTATATAGTCATTGGATGTAATTATATAGTCATTGATTACTACTTAAATAGAATATAACTTAGAGGTTTAATGTAGCCGTTTAATTCAAATTTTTGAATTTTCATGTCTGTATGTTTGCCAATTTGGCTTCGAATAAGCTCATGAGATGTTTGACTATACCAATGATTATAGATTAACACATTCTTATTAATTATCTTTGACTATACAAGAGTGCAAGAGGAGAGATGTGAAAAGAAGAAACATGTAAAGGAAATTGAAGAAATAAAGAATAATTAAGAACATGCCATAATTCTAATATTCATCTTATAATGCAGTACTGTTGTTGTATACCATATGATATTTTTTAGTTTTTTTTTTATTGTAATCGTATACATTTTTGCATATTTATAAAATGTGTTTCGGAAAACAAAACTAATACAATCGAATATGTATGTGAATTTTGTATAAAAGGAAAAATAAATATTTTTATTTTCCTTGTTTTTTCAAATATTCTGCTTTTATTTTTATACTGCATTCTAATTCTTCTAAATTAATGATAATTTATTTAATCGGATTTCAATTTTGCACATTTTGCTTCTTTTCATGATTTATTTTTTTTTTTTTGTCAAATTTCATGTTTTTTTTTCAACTTATTTTCATTCGGAATAGAAGGATTTTTTTTAGTTTTTGTAGTAGGTTGATAGGTAAAATGAGAAAAATGACTAACTAGGTAATAATATATTAATTCATTTGTTTCGGAAATATATGATATGTACTAATAACTTTCAAAACATTTAAATAACAAATTAAAACAGAAGAAGAAAAAACTTAACTAAAAATATTTTTATAAGTACAAATTTTATTTTGTAATGAACTTTTCCTGTAATTGTATTATTATTGAAAAATAACGTAGGTATAAATTTTCAACTTGAAGAAAAATTAATTTTTACGAGCATTTTCTGAATTATTAATAGTTTTAACTCATTTTCACATCCACATAAATTAGAGTATATACCTACACGGTTAAAAATTAAGGGGAAAATTTTATAAAATATTTAGGTACACCCAGTACTTTATACGTACCTATAACGTACTTGTTATTAAAAAATTTTATAAAATTTATAAAATTCAAAAGTATAGATCTTGTTGACACAGAAAAAGTTTAATTTTTATTCATTTTATATATCAAAACAAAGTTAATAAGAATACTATATAGAATTTATAAGTTTATTTATCATTTTTATAAATCTGTAAAATTTTTTATAAACTTCAACTTATCAAATGTTCTATAAATAACTGAAAATCTATTTTATAAATTCTTTTTATAATTTTAATCCTTTTTTGAGTATTGAGAGATCATTGTTTACAGGTAATGTCTATATAAAAGTAGAACATGTCTGCTGTACAATGGCAATGATTATAGATTAACACATATTTAAAAAGTGATAAAAACAATACAAAATTATATAATTAATTAATTAATTATATTTTACTACATACCTTATGTTTAATTCCATTTTCAAATAACTATAGGTATCACCTATAATTTTTACGTGATGAAAATATCACAAAAACATGAGAAGTAACAGCTTCACACGAATGATCCAGGTTTAAGTAAAAGAACTGAACAATTTTTTTTTATAAGGTATAATTCAAATAAATATATATAATTTAAAAATACAAAATTAAACAATAGAGTTCATTATTTCCCTCCTTATTCTAACTCTAGTTTGATTTTGTCTTTCTTCTATGTCTAAAATGTAATTATTTTCGTTTTCATTCAAATTTATTAAACGTCAAACGGAAATGTTACCGTTTGTAGTTCATATAGGGTGACCAGGTGTACTCTAAAAAGAGTACATGTACTCTTTTGAGACATTACTCTTTCTTACACTTTTTGTATTTCACTTTGTTCACTTTTGTTCTCTTTTTTGAAAAATATTTAAAAAAGTATGGAAATTGTACTACAGCCGCAGCACGCAGTTTATCCTATTTCAAACTTGGATAATTAGTACATATCCTTCCTTACACAGCTTAAAATAATATAAACTGAAGTAATTTTAGTATGGGAAGAAAAAAGTATTTGACAATGACAACTTGTAATTCAAATTGACGCGACGTTAGGGATTTAAGCACCAAAAAGGATTTCAGTCCGAAATACAGGGTGTTTCCGTTATTACCGACCAAACCGCTGGGATTTCATCCCCCCCTCCAATACGATTTTTTGTTTGTCTCGATGAGTCCTATCTATGGTATCCTTTTGGTTGGTGATAACGGAAACACCCTGTATATTATAAAATGTAAGTACATATAAATACGTGTATCTTCAAAAATGAATCGCTGCTTTGGTGATGCTAATGTTCTTTTGTTCGTGATGCGAAAACATTACTTGTTGCTATGACAACGCAAAGTTTTTAGTTGGCGATGCAACGCTATTACATGACAGCTGAATATTACAATGAATTTCGAATACTTGATTTGATGCGATGCTTTTTATATACTTTTTATCCACTTACTTTTTCCTTTGTGGGTAAGAGTGTTCCTCGTGACGTAATTGAAATTTTGGAAAGAGTTTTAGGGTAGTAAACGTGAACGGATTTATATGGGGTTTTCGGATTTGGGATGAGTGAATAGAAGGCTTCCTGTCTAAAATCGATCCTTTTATCAAAATGATTAAATATGATGGAATATTTGAAAAATATGAATTTAAAGAACGGAGAAAGTTACTGAGAAATTTCTGAAACGTCCTCAAACAACTCTTTACTCGAATATCATCGTAGTTACAGAGGCTTTATAATCAATTTTTAAAAAGTATATGTTATAAAAGTTTTTTTTAACCTTTAAGCTAATTTGAATATATGACAACGCATCATAAAAGTTGCGTTGCATTTTTGAATTTGTGACAAGCATCAGCATCGCATCAACAAAGCAACGATTCATTTTTGAAGATACACTACATTATATGTGTGTTTATAGTATAAACTATAAATATACTATATTCACTATTTTTTTTATTATAACTGAAATAATTCACTTATTGATACCTTTTACATAGCTCTTCTTTTTACTTTTACACGCGTCTTCTTTCGTTCTTCTCAATTCATTGTACATCCACAAATTTTTCAATGTATTTGAATATAAATTCTTCAAAAATATTGTTTTTGTATATATGTGTTAGTATCTTCCCCTCGTTAAATAGAAATCAGTTTGGTTGAAAAAGTGAAGAAAGATGAGGAAACCGAACTATTCCCCTGGCTACTGAACTTGGTCGTGGGGAAGAACTGTGTAAAACCCATGATTATCTACCTAACCTACCTACATACGTTTAATATGTATTGTGTACTCTATTGTACTCTTTTTTGGAATACGAAAAAGTTCCCTTTTATCCGGACATTCCACACTTTTGTTCAAGTTCGACCTGGTCACCCTAAGTTCATAATTCTATCACTTCGTAGTTACGATGAAATCATCGTATCACGTGAATCTCAGAATACCATTCTTGAATCGAAGTGATCACTACTTACGCTTCTTATCACGTGATGCGCACCTCGTTATGCTCATGCACAAATTCTAATTCCTGATAGTACATAGTAATGATTCTAATTTGTGGTATATATGTGTCTATTGGGATCAAAACCTGTTATTTTTCTCCGATGATGTTTTTGAGTAATTCATTTTTTAATGCGAACATATTCATAGAAATGCTTGTATTTTGGTATACACCCTTAATTTTGGAATTAAATTTATTAAGGAAATAATGATATTTTACTATGTATAGATATTTGCAAATGTAGATAATAGCCTATATTACAAATTCAATGCGTTTTTAGAAAAAGTCAAAAAATGGAAAAGAACAGGTTTTGATCCCAATAGACACATATATAGTTTTTGGTGTGCTTGTATAAATCTGCCGTACAAAGGACAATCGCGTCAATTACATTTTCACTCATTTTGAGTTAAATATATTTATGATATAATATATAGTTATATATATGAACTGAAGGAAAAATTCTCTATTAAAAAATATGTCTATATATTATATATTATATATATAATTTAATTTTTCCACTAGTTCATATGTATAACTATATATTATATCATAAATATATCTAAGTCAAAATGAGTGAAAATGTAATTGACGCGATTGTCCTTTGTACGGCAGATTAATGTGGCTGGCATAGTCTATTCCTATTGATGGTAGCAAGATAGTATATATTTAATAATTTTAGAAGTAGATTACGATCTGATGTGGTGTTCGATAGAATTTTTAAAAGGTTTATTGTGTTGTTACTTTTCTTTATTCAATTTAGAATGTGTGATTTCCAGTTGAGATTTTGGTCAAATATGACACCTATACAATATGTACATGTACAGGGTTAAAATAAAAATACCTCTTGTTTTTATTTACTACTAATTTAATGGACACACTTTACCGTACGATGGATAAAAGGACTAAGTGCATTTTCACTCATTTTAAGTTATATATATTTACGATATAATATATAGTTATATATATGAACTAAAGGAAAAATCAAATTATATATATAATATATAATATATAGACATATTTTTTAATAGAGAATTTTTCCTTTAGTTCATATATACATATAGCACTCATGTCTTATGAACTGAATGAACTTTTTCTGTACATTCGTGAATGAAAAAAATTAGTATACAGAAATATTTTTCACTCACTCTGAGTGATATGAATTTATAATGTAACCACCATACAAATCTCTCATGAATATATGCAAAATAATATTATTCGTAAGTGATAGAAATGGTGAAAAATCAAGGTAAATAGAATACAATAGGTATGATTGAGCCAGTATACTCTCTGCTTTCAATATGTGACGTCACTCAGTTATTTTTAAGTCATGGTATATAGAAAAGTATGTGGTATTATGGTCATAAATTTAATTTAAGGAATTCAATTTAACAGTAAAAATACATATTTTAATATATTATGTTGAAATTTTTTTATATTTTCTATTTATATGCCAGTTTTCATTTGGAAAATTAAAATATTTCACTTTTATTGTTTTTTTTTTATTAGTGTAATTTTTACAACTTTCTACTGCACAATTAACCATTATATTATTTTTAAAATTTATATTTAGAGAAAAATATTATTGTATAACAAAAACAATGACTCGCACTACCATTAACCATAAACACATATAGCCTTTTAAATAATTTCACTGAGTGACGTATAAAAACTGCTGACAAAGAGAGAGAAGTTTCGTTTCATACTGGCTCAATCATACCTATTGTATTCTATTTACCTTGGCTTTACACTACTCTATTTTTTTGTCATATCACTTATGTATGTTATTTTACATATGTATTGTCGTACCACTTTTCATTATGCTGATAATCCACTGAAATAAAAAAATTCAAGTATGTATTACGAAGTCAAATCAAATGTCATACGAAATTAGAAAAAATCACTGATATAAATAGACTGGATGGAACAACGTAGGAAACACCATACTGTAAAAATGGGACAACATTTATATTGTTGTCTCACTCTTAGGGAATCCGCCATGTCTCAATGGACGAAGTTTGATTTAAACATTTGATATTTTTAATAGATAGATGGAGGCACAATTTTCATTTAAATTAAATTCAAATTAACTGGACTTGAATTAAAATTAAATTTAAATTCGATAAAAATAAAATTGTTCCTAAATAAATCATTAACTTACTTGTTAATGCTGTTATGATACGGTATTAATACTATTGGAATTTTTAAGTAATTAAAGAAAGAGACAACAGATTTGAGAAACAGAGACACACTATCAAAAACACATTATTTCAATGGGGGATTTTCCAACGTTTTTAAATTTGAATATATTCAAATTTGACAGCTTTGACAATCAATGAGTGAAAGTGAGATGGGTAATTGAATGACCATATTATATATAAAGTCATTGGAAACTACCATCAACATTATTATTAAAAAGGATCGTAAGGTAATGGAGCAAGTATTTGGGCATATAGAAAACAAATTCAGAACGCTCTTCTGGATATTCTCACCGATACTCATCATGGGAAAATTAATCCACTTTTGGAAATTATCTCTGTATCTTTTCTCCGATCGAATGAAATTGTTGAACAACAATTTATGGTGATTATTCACCAAACAAAAATAAAGTCAGAACACACGAATGTTTGTTGAGAATTGAGGATTTTCTACAAGAAAACACAAAAAAAAAAAGTTTTGCAGAGTGTGTATGCATTAAACGTGTGCTACGAGTCCCACTTTGTCGACTGTGATCTTAGTCTTAGGACTGATTGTGGAAAAATAGAAAAATTATTTTACAGACCAAAACGTAATCTTTGAAAAAAGACATACACTTGTTGAATTTCAACATTTGTATTCTAATTTGAAAAATGACAAGAAATTTTTGATTATTTTCGAATGACAGAAGATACCTTCAATTATATTTTAAATAACATGGTGAATATTTCACCACAAGAACGTTTAGTTATGACTTCACGGTAAGTTAAGGCCTAACTAAATTTGGCTTCAAGCCACTCAAGTCAAGTTATCGAAAGTTACTCAAGTTAGCATGATAACTATATTTGACTTGTCTGACTTCTTTGACTTGTGCATTAAGTGAGGTTAAGTTGTTTTTTTATATACTTTGTGTATTGAAAACTAAATAAAATTGTGAGAGAAAAAAAAAATTAAAAATGGATAATATTTTTTTATTTATGTTTTTTACTTCTTAATTTTTCTATTTTTTTTATTCATATTTATTAAGATTTTTTCATAAATATTATTACATACATTGGCAGCAGCATCCTTTTGATATTTATCAGATCCTAGTGAGGAAAAATATTTTTGCTCAAATGATGTAAGGAACTGAGAAATAAGAAGAAGAAACGTATTTGATATTTGACAATATTGATAAATAACTTTTTTTAAAAACAGACAACATGGAATACGAAGTGGTAATTCAAAGTAAGTTGATATCTTACTTAAGTTAAATTTCTAATAGTTGATGTTAATGTGATTACCAAATGAGATATGAGAACCAAATAAGCACAGTACGTTTCTTTGGATCGATTGCTAAGTTAAGTAAGAAGAATAAGACAACTGATTTAAGTGAGATGTTAAACTGAGAAAGATCTAATCACAGCGACCAAAGAATAGCAGCTAATATAATGGAATTTAATTTGTTTGTCATTTTTTTTTTTTTTTTTTTTTTTGTGCTTATTCATTCCTTGAGGGAACAGCGCCTTCACATAACTCTTTCCATCTGACTTTGTTCCAACTGCTATTTGTGACCTTATTGGCCTGATCTTAGCATAGAAACTTCGTTGGTATTTTCCAACCTAGTCCGAGGCATGTGTTGGTTTCTTTAATCGAGTTGTTGTTATTTTCAATCTAATAGGAGATTAGCCTATTGCGATTATGTCCTTAGCTTGTTCCTGCGCCCTCTGTTGGTGATATTGCTAAGGAGTAATATCACACTTTTCCGGTTTGTGTCTATGATACCAGTTTTTCTGCAGGATGTAACGCCATCTTGTTGTTGGTAGATGTGGTTGTTGTTGTTGTTGTTTTTTTTTTTTTTTTTTCTTACTGGCTCATAGTGTTGTTATGACAGGATGAGATTAGGATTTCTCTATGTATATATATACATATACATCTATATACATATATATATATATATACATATAAGAATGGATTAGAAAGTATGGAAAAACAGGTATTTTAGGAAAAAGTGCTGGACCACGACTATGCCGGGAATCGAACCCGGGACCTGTGGGGTGATGGACGAGCGCACTAACCTCTCGACCACCCAGGCCTCAATTTGTTTGTCATAGTTCGCATATATTCGTCAGAATTGTGACGAATGTAATTCGTGCGAATGCGCATGCATTATACGACTAGCCTAAGTCAATTTACTGGTTTATAAGCGTTAAAAATAATTCGAATTAAATCCGAGTTATTCCTATTTACCATGCGTAAATTACTGTTTTTTGGAACTGAAGAAGTGTCAGTATGGCTTTTTTTATTTTAACAAAATTTATTGAAATAATATATTTTTCCTTTTACAATTAATTTTACAATAATAATTATTGATTAAATAAAAGATTGAACGTTAAACGAAACGGATTACATTACAATTATATATATCGACTTATTCTTCGTACGGTTACGATTACACGATGCTTATTCGAATTTTTAAGACATCTACCGTACAAAGGCTAATCGCGTCAATTGCATTTTCACTCATTTTGAGTTAGATATATTTATGATATAATATATACATAGTTATATATATGAACTAGTGGAAAAATTAAATTATATATATAATATATAATATATAGACATATTTTTTAATAGAGAATTTTTCCTTTAGTTCATATATATAACTATGTATATATTATATCATAAATATATCTAACTCAAAATGAGTGAAAATGTAATTGACGCGATTAGCCTTTGTGCGGCTAACGGCAGACTGACGATTGACGAACGACTGGCTCGTGATGACTCGTTATTCGTGTGACAGATCACAGAAGTAAGCATTTTGAAATTTCTTACCACTTCATATGATTGCTGTGTTTTATTGGAATTGGAAGTGCTATGCTAACTCTGTGATTTCTGACTTCCTCACTTGAAAAGCGCGTTTTTTAAGCAGTGATATATTCAGTTCGACAATAAATATACATTCATGCATAGATACTAAAAATCTCACTTCCTAAATTCGAATAAAACAGTTAGATATAAGCTAATACATTTTTCAACACACGTCATTCGGCTTTGAGAAGAAGACTCCACCTCATTCATCTTGAAGAATTTATATCTTCGGGTTAAAGTGAAAAGTCTATTATTAAAAATTAAAGAACCTCGCAGCAACAGCAAAATATACAAAAATGGGTAATTTTGAATTTCATATATGTACATATTATTTTCTATTCGATTTTATTTTATATTTTATTATTTATTTTTACTTGAATTTTTTCAGTTTAACGTTAAAACAGTATTTGAATTTATAGACAATGCTACTAAATTTAGGAATAGAAAAACAAAAATCTTATTTTGAATTTTAATTTAAAAAATGCTGATGCTGCGAGGTTGTATTTCTCGGGTTACTATAGTACATCGGTCACCGGTAATAGTAGCTATTCTGTTCGCAACTGGCAGTTTCTTCTAATTTGACATTCTGCTGACTTTCATACATGATTTTTTTACGAGTTGTCAAAATTTTGGATGAAAGATGAAAGTTAGCAGAATGTAAAATTAGCAATAACAACTGTCAGCTCCGAACAGAATAGCTAGCTACCAATATCGGAATCGGCAGTAGCCACAGTTTTTGTTTTTACATATTTTTAAATTTTGGTGGGGTGGAAATGGCTCTTTTAATGGTTATCAGATGTGTTACAAAAGAAACTTTAGTTGCAAAAAATCACAGTAAAAGGTTTATTGGAAAATTTTCAAGAAATATGGCAAGTGTTTTTATACATAATTTTTATTCAAATGTTAAGTTTGTTAATTTGTTATATAATGTGTTTGGTGTTGAAAAATATAGCAAGATGGGTTTGTGAATGATACATGATTTTTATGCATTTACAATTTTGTGCATATTATTTTTTTCATAGTTTCTCCTTGTTATAAGGTATACAAGTAGACAGAATAACAATTGGTTATAGTACGAAGTAGGTTTAAACAAAAAAGTAGAGGAAGTTGGTACCTATGTATCTTTGATTTATAGTAACAAGATTTGTAGCAGATAAACATTTTTGAATCTCTTATAAAATAAGTATGGTCTTTTACATTATAAAAATAAAATCTCAAATCATATTTTCCAGTGTTTTTAAAGATTATATTTAAGAGTAAATTTAAGCTATTAATACATTAAGTTTAAGTATTTTTATTACTGACCTTGACCAGTGAGACCACTGAGATAAAAAAAATGTTAAAATGTCACGTGATATTGAGATTACATATTATTTTGGCTCTGCTTTATTTTCTAGTAATTGTAGAATACTTGCACAAATTTAGCTTTTAAGTGAATATTGATGTTCTGATTATGAATTTGAAGCCCTTTTAGTCCTATTTTTAATGGTTTTTTTTAAAAAAATCACACACATCAAATTTATATTTTATATGATTATATCATTGATGCACCTTTTATCGAGGAGGCCTAAATCCACCCAGAATTGTAGTGGCACAGAAGATATGTATATGAATGCGTCTTTTATTAGGAAAAAAAACATGTATAATATGCTTATATTGTTTAGTTTATTCAATTTCAAGATAACTTATTATTCCTAAAAGAGTCGGAATATTTATATCTTAACTTAACCCTAGGGCTAGGATTGCCTGATCGACAATGTCGAAATTTTAGCCGTATGTATACAAATGTATACCATACATTTTATATGGAAATTTTAAAATTATTTTTTCAAAAAGTAATATCTCAGCATTCTGTGGACCAAAAACCGTCATTTTTTACACTGTTATTTGTTGGAGTGTTCTCTTTAAAATTGTCTTCCACGGTTATCCTGTCGCTTTTATAGTTTTCGAGGAAAAGGACGTAATTGGTAAAAAAACATGAAATATATACCATACATTTTAAAAATTTTAAAATTTCCATATAAAATGTATGGTTGGTTGAAGTGGCGGTTCTTTGGATTACTTCCGAAGACCCAAATAGCACTAAACGTGCCGTTTTAATACCTCACACCTCGCATCTGTCGAGTAAGAGGGATGTAAGCCCTTCTGTCATACATGCAGCTACAGTTTAAAGTGGAATGCGAACCACTAAATTCGTTGGTAGAGAACGAATTTTATTCGTATGACAGGGCTAAAATGTATGATATAGATTTGTATACTAACGGCCAATTTTGTGGTTTTGCATAAACAAGGTTTTTTGTTCTACCGATTTTAAGCTAGGACTGAAAATTGGGGTGTATATGTAGGACCCTCCAATGAATTGGTGAAGTTTCATTAAGGGTCAAAGTCCGAGTGTACTATATATTTCTCCCATTCCACGCGACCTGTTACATCACACATAACAATTTTTTTTCAGTTTTTCCTAAATAAATAGGGTAAATAGGTTCGCCAGGTATATATTTCACTACGGTACGTTTGTGTTGTTACTACAGCTTGTTTAAAAAAAAAACCAGGTACATAAACATAACACCGACCTAATTAGGTTTTCGGGGACTATTTTTGAGTTGAAATGACCAAATGCATTTTATGTAAAATAGTACGGTGTTGTTTTAGCTTCACAATGAGCGCGTATACTCCGCAGTACCAAACCGGTATAGTACTATTTTAGTACGACTAAACCATTTTAGTACTGCCCGTATATACCGTAGATGCAAATAATGAATTTTGGTTCGCACCAAAATGGTCGACCTAAAATGGTTCGGTACCATGCGTATATACCGGGACCAAAACAGTACTAGTACCGGTTCGGTACTGCGGAGTATACGCGCTCAATGTGCATTATCAAAAAGAAAAACAAATAAACTATTTAAAAAAAATTAATTTCAGTGTTCAATTTTATCATTTTCATCTTTTTTTACTAAAAGAATTTGGGAGTTTTGAATGGTCCCGTCCGTCATGTCCCGTCCCGTCCGTCATACGACATGGCAAACAAAATTTATTATATCTTAGCTTGTGCGAGTTGGAGAAATAACAAATTTCTGTCATAGTTTGCTAAGACTACCACCTAAAAATTTACCATGAAACAGGAGGTGTGAAGCTATATACTTTGAAAATTAATAATGTTGAAGTTATGACTGTAAAAACGAGTGTCATTTCATGTCCCGTCTGTCATAGTCACTTATCGCCCTATAAAATTAAAACTATAATTCTTGGAAAACATCTTTTTCGGTTTGATAGGTCTTTGGGTGGACCATTATTATTTACATTTAAATGGAATACATTTGAACTATATGAAGGTAAAAAAGAAAAAAAGATTCAAATATTTTTCTTCAATGTCCCGTCCGTCATGCATGGAATGGACGATTTATATACGATCAGGCAATCCTAGGGTTAAACAGAATCCTTTATTATTGTCAGTGGCGCCTCGTGAAGAAATCACTTGATGGGGCTGCTTGAAGTTTCAAGGATGTTAACACTCGAATTAATGTTAACACATTTTTCTCAAAAGTCTGTTCTTTTAATTTGAAAATATCCGATCTTTACTATCCATCCGACTGATTTGAAATTTTTTCAAGGTATTTTATTATTATTCTCTACAAAACTCCCTTGACACGAAAAAGATCCTATCAATAGGATGCGAGTTATAATGTACCAAAAAAACTACGCGCATCAATGCTTAGGTTCCGAAAGTTGTGCAGAAAAAACGATTTTGTGAAGACATTTTATTTGGACTTCTGTTCTGTTTTCAACACTTTTAAATATTTAAGAAGATGTATGTTTTTTTTTATTTAAGAATTGATCTTAAAAAAGGGTCTTAGCAAAATATAAAAATTCAATTAATTTAAAATTAAGTTCGTTTTTTTAATTTTGTTTTTTAACTTTATTTTAATACTTAAAATAGTTGTGTCAATCTAAAGTTACGTTTAAATCCTTTTTTTTTTTAAAAAAAATTTATTAAAAGAAAAATAATATTGAAAATTTTTTTAAGGAAATATGTATGTATTATTTCCTCAATTACGGTTGGAAATTTGCATTATGTATTTTTGAAAGCCTAATAAATACACAGGTGAAATGTTTCCTTGAATAGTGCTTCTTATTTGATTTAAATTGATGCAACATAGCCCAAGATATAATATCTCAAAGTTGCCTAGTCGAAAATCGCAATCATTCCATATAAAAATTTAAAAAAAAATGCAACAACAAAATGTATGCAAAAAAAAAAAGCAACAAAATTTTAACATTATGTTGTATTGAAAAAAAAACTAGATGAGAACGAACATTATGTTGTATTGATAGGAAAGAAAATAATTAAAATAAAAAATTTTTTTAATATAAAATGTTTTTAAAACGGACTCAAAAGTATAAAATAATTTTTCCTAGCCACATACACATTCTCAACCCCATACAGATAATCCTGAAAACTTGTGATTGCGAATTTTTAATAGCTATAAAAATACTTGTAAGATTAAAAACGAAAAACGTGGGCGCTATTCTTTACACTTCTTACTATTAACTTGCGCTATTCTTTACACTTCTTACTATTTTATCTTGCGCCCCATGTTTTTCGTTTTTAATCTTACAAGTATTTTTATAGCTATTAAAAATTCGCAATCACAAGTTTTCAGGATTATCTGTATGGGGTTGAGAATGTGTATGTGGCTAGGAAAAATTATTTTATACTTTTGAGTCCGTTTTAAAAACATTTTATATTAAAAAAATTTTTTTATTTTAATTATTTTTTGCTTTTTAGTCTTATGTGAAATTTGTCAATCGATTTTATTGATATTATTTTACATTAAAAAACAATATAAGTAAAACTAAAAAAGTTTTTTTAATTTAAAAAAACAAATATATTTGTATATACATATATGTAAAATACAGTCGCTCTCAAAACATTTGCAACTGAATAAATTTAACGTTTGTAGGTATATATTAAAATTGTAAAATTTTTTTACTTATTTAAATAATTATATACTTTCTTGGTATATTTTTGCCGAATGTTCTTTTCCTTTTTCTTTTTCTTGTAATAAATATATTTTATACACGTTTGGTATAGGCAAAAAGTTTTTAAATAGAAGAGATAGCATGTAATATAAAAATGTGTATCCGAAAATTGTTGTACTGGGGTACTGATATCAGTACCCCAAGTTATGCATTACATTGTTCTAACCGCACGTTTTCCCTCCCCATCTAAGTAGATTCGAATTTGTGGTATACACATTTTTATACTACATGCTACCTCTTCCTATATAGAATCTTTTTGGTATAGGTCATTGAACACTTATTTAAAATTAACAAATTTTCAGTATTGTAAAAACCAACGACTCCTATAGTACCAAGACTTAATGCTCAATTTTATTTTATTGTTTATATGTGTTTGAAGTACCAAATTGACATCACAACTTATTGCTTTTAATTAATCATAACTAAGTTGTGATTAAAGTTACATGAAAATTATGTTCTAATGAAATGTAGAGAAGATCCTTAGCTTTATTTTCACCGAATATATTAAATATCTATGAGCAACGTAAATCAAAAAAAAAAATGTGATAAATATTAAGTAACATAAAACTGAGAATTAATTTTTCCTTAAATCTCCCAAATTACTAAAAATATTAAATTATAATGTTCTATAAATTTGTAGATTTTTATTAAATAAACATTTTTCCCAAACATTGTTATATTATAAAATTAATAGAAATTGAGTTATTAAAGAAAAATGATAATTTTTTATTAAAATCACAATTATCTCTCTCATTTCTCGTTTTTAACAGCCACCTCTGAAAATGTAGTACCACTTGAAGAATTTTTTTATTCATTTGTTTATTTTTTCTTTCAAAAATATTATTCATGAACAAAAAAAAATTTTTCAAGTGGTACTACATTTTCAGAGGTGGCTGTTAAATATGAGAAATGAAGCATACTAAAATATTTTTGACTTGAAAATCAGAGTTTGCTTAGATTAAATTTTAGTAAAGAAAAATTAATATTTTATTTGTTTTAGACCAAATTTGAGGATCGAATATCATAAAAAGTAAAATCTTAAAACTTTCATTAGCGATGTAATATTGCATTGTCATGCAGTTCTGAGCTATGTTGAAAGTTTCAAGTCTCTATCTCATCAAAAAGTTGGTTAAAAATTAAAAATCAATTTCCAAATTTGTACCGAACAGACAGACAAGAAACCAAGCTAATAAAAACATTTTAATTTTAAAATGTACTTTATTTGTTGGTTTACAACATTGGGCTATCAATCCAACAGCCCCGTACTCCGTAGTATAAAATGATCATACACTATTGTGTAGATCAAACGAAAAAAAACGAATATGTATTATTAGAACATTTACGTACCTACATGGTAAAAAATTTTTATGTAAAATATTAATTCATCACTAAGTTATAATAAAGTTTATGGCAAATTGATTAAAAATGTTAATAAAACTAAACAAATTGTTTCAAATTAATATTTTCTAATTGTAGAATATTAATTTCATAAATGGTGTAAAATTTGTAATTTAAAATGGAAAAAAAATGTACTAACTATACTTACTAATACAATAATTATAAAATAAATATTACGAATAAATAAAAAAAATATGAATATTTATTGTTTTCAGAATTTATAACAATTTTTCCAAAAATAATTTTAAAACAAAAAATTTATTTTGGGAGATACATTTTTAACTATGTAAAATCCTATGAGAAAAAAAATTAAGAGAAAAATTTGTGTTGTATGTTGTATTGTTATTTTTGTATTAGAACATTTTCTCACTTTAGGGGCTAAACAGAAATAGCCCTACGAACACAAATTTCTTCTGAACAAATTTGAATAAAGAGAGAGAATTATTCATACACGAAGAAATATATGAAATATTACTCTTTTATAGGGCTATTGTTAAATAGCCCCATAGAGTATCAGCATGTAGTATAAGTATGATCTTATTGATTATACAAAAAAAATTTAAACGTAAAACCTATCAATACAATACCTATAGCCATATGCCTATAGCTATAGTCTATACAAGAGAATTTAAAATTTGTTTAACCATGTATATTCAGGGTTGCCACCATTTGAAAATTTATCGAAGTAGATTACATAAAAAAAGTGAAGTAGATGGGTTTAAATCGAAGTAGATTTAATAAAAACAATTTTTTATACCAATAATAATATATTCTATTATCACATTCAAAATTCATTAGTTTTATGGTAATTCAAACAAACAAAAAAACATAACAAGAATAAAATATAAAAAGATTTGAAAAAAATTGCGTATTCATATAATTAATTATATGAACCTATAATAATAAACCACATTTTAATTCTAAAAAATCAAATAATAGCTGCCTCTGCCTCTACTTGCTTATAATTTCCAGCGTCAAATTGAAACTTTTTTACAAATTTTATTAAACTATTCGAAGGATCCCATATTTTGTCGTCATTTATACTTGTTAATTCTTTTGCTAAAAGTATGTTGTGTACAGTTTTGACATTTAATTTATTTCTTAAATCAGTCTTAATCAAATTTACTGAGGAAAATTTTCTTTCAGCTGCTGCTGAACTATGTGGCAGACAGACAACACAAAATTATCATATAATTCGCTAACTCATTAAATATTTTTTCATCTAAATTATTTTTAACATTTTTCAAATTTTGCCAAAAAGTAACTACAGTTGAGTTGAGTCGTCGGACAGTGATGTAAGCATTGTTTCTGAAGAATATTAATTACCTGAACGTAGTAAAATGACGATTGTGATATTTTTATATGGTATGGAATATTTTTCTTACGCAGTGGTAGAAAATTGAGTATGGATTCAAAATCGAAGTAGATTACAAAATATCGAAGTAGGAGCTTTCGACCGAAAAATTGAAGTAGATCTACTTCGATCGAAGTAGGGTGGTAACCCTGTGTATATTGTATGTACAATGTACATAGTTATACATATGCATATATATATATTCTATTATCAATTCTCTTTCTATATTGCATGTACTTTGAAAACAATTTACAGCAAATTATTTTGGATTTTTTTCAAATATTTTTTAAAAATTAATTTTAAATTTTATTTAATGAAATTATGCAATTTAAGCTCAATTTGTTGGTGGGGCTTAGCCCCATTAGCCCTCAAGGTAGAGCCGCGTCTGTTATTGTTATGCTGACAGTGCTGGGAATATTCCAAATATTTATCGAAAGAAAGTTAAGCATTTGAATTGAATTTGATTGCAACTATACAATATTTTACAAAGTAACATGTATTTGTTATATTTTTAAAAATCGAATTCAGTATACACAAGATAGGCTGATATGCATGTTTGTTTATAAATGGTGTCCGGTTTAAAGGTTTACAAAATGAAAAATCAGATAGTTCTTGCCGAGGCAAGTAAAAAATTGTATGATTGGGTGGTAGTAATGTCAACGGTTTCCGGGGTACGAGGGGTTAAACATTTTTGCGATTTTTTTGTAAAACACCCTGTATTTTCGTTTTCGTTTTTTGCTTAGGGATGATACGCATATCTGACAAAATGGAACTCTTTGCTTTTTTAAAAAACGTAAGCATCATCTCTTCTACCCTCTTAACTACAGAAATTATTAGCGATCAAAGTCATAAATTAGCAATTTTTTACCTAATTTTTTGGAAATAGTTACCCAGTGATTTCTCGAAAAAAACCATTATTAACATACTCTTTTTTTGCAATAAATAAAAAGCACAGCTCTTTCTCTAAAAATTAGCTTGCTACGATATGACTCTATCTGCTTTGGTTGAGAAGCTACAGCCTATAGAATGAATTCACTTCACGACCGGTATACTTATACTTACTCTATACTCTGTTCATAAAGTTTTTTCAGTACAGGACTTATGGACATATTTTGTCTTGTTTCTCCTTTCAGAAACTACATACATAAATGTATTTCTGATTTTCGTCACTGACAGTGCTACCTCTTTAGTTTCATTTGGTTTTATTAGCCATCTAGGTTTACATCTGGTTTGGTGCTAGGATATTTGTCCTTTGCCTTATTCTTGAGTTCACCTAGATGTTTAGTTGAGGTCTAACTTTTAATTTTTTATCAGGAGCGTTCGCCTTTGAAGCACTCGATTCAGTGCGAATCTTATTGTCCACACCTGCCGATTTCTTCTCTTCGCTCTCGCGTCTAAGCCTTAAACCAGTGGGCCCGATCGCGTATGGCAATATTATCGCCAATCGACACATTCGAGGCGAGGCGAGGCGAGGCGATTGCAATTTGGTATCATGTAAATGGATCGTCTCGCCCAAATATTACTTTGTACGAGTTTATGCCTGATTCACTTTTAATACGGATTTTGGTTTACTCCCAATTTTATGTGGTATAAACTCCATAATTCGAATTTTGGCTTAAGTCCAATTTATTTGGGTTTAATCCCAATTTTTTTATATGTATGTGTGAGGTAAAATGCAATATGGCGGTTTCTAATTTTTATGGTGAAAGTGAAGCTGTCATGTTCTTCTTTTTTTTATGTGAAAAAGAAGAAAATGTATGCTATAAGTGTATAAAAGTATCAACGTTTGCATGTATTATTTTATTCCCAATTTACAGTTTATAGCGTACTCCCAATTTAATCCAAAATTCGAATTATTTTTTCTCCGTATAAACTGTTAACATGTGTTATTTTTAACAACATGCATTTTAAGCTGTAAAAAAGGTTTATGTATTAAATAAAGCTAGTAAATAAATATTTATTATATTTAATAATAGAAATAGAGGAAGACAGAAATAATTTTATTAAGCCAATGATTGAGTCATAGAGAGAAGAATGTGAGAATATGAAGCTTTCCTTGTAAATTTGAAAATTTTTTAAATTTTGAAGAAGAAGAAGAAGAAAGGAATATGTAATTTAATTTGAAAATCAATAGAAAAAAGAAGAATACTAATCCTCTTGAAATTATGATATGGAAATTGTAAAAAATGTAATTAATAAAAAATTAAATTATTTAAAATTTCTGTCATCTAACTCACATTTTATATAAGTAATTCAAAATAACTACTAACTAGCAATTTTTAAAGCAACAAAATATCAAATGATACCTCGGCGATAGAGTTTGTTAAAAATTAAAAGCGAATGGTATAATTGCGCAGAGAGATAATGGTATAATTTTTAGAGAATTTTTACACTAGTAGTGGTTTTTTTCTTCTATTAAAGAGAGAAAAACACTAATACACATATAAACATTTTGTGTATAGTATATATAGTATGCGCAGATCATTCGCTTTTAATTTTTAACAAACTACCTGTCAGCTAATCGCCAGTAATGCTCGAGAAAATCGCCAAAAATTGTCAAGCATGATCACATTGCCATACGCGATAGGGCCCAGTGTACAGAGAAAAGTGTAGGGTGACTTCATACCAAATGTTGCTAGAAATTTTTAGAAAAATATAATAGTACATATATGTAAAATACACTCACAGTTGGGTTTAAAATAGTCCGCATAATAAATCTTGAATGATCAAGAGAAACAACGAATTCCCTATCGTTGTATTGTAACTTTGTAACCAATATACCAAACTTATACCTACTTGTAAGAGAAAAAATTGACGTGTGACTATACTTCTGACTATACTATATATTTGATTTAGGAATAATAATATAAACTTTTTCCTACTATGTATATATTGATGGTTTTAAATGAAATCAATTTATTCACTTTTATAATATAACCTCACCGTAGGTATGTAGTCATACTTCAGTTTTTCTCTTATAAGTAGGTAAGAAGACACAATATTTTCCACCTTTTTATTTTATTTTTTGACTATTGTGCACTTTAAAAATTATAACACTGTTAATTTATCTAAGCGCACGGTAATGCGCGGCCAAGTTCAATACATAGGCCGTATACACACCGTACACTATTAATACGAACTGTTTCGAGCCATTTTTGACCTCTCGCAGCTCAGTGTCTATTAAAGCTAAACAGACAAAATTTAAACCACGTAATAGTGTGCTTGGTCCCGCCCGCTGTATCAAATTTCATGTATGTATATAGGTTCCATGCGTCTTGAGATATTGACCCCAGAAAAAGCTAATTTTGGCACTCACTCACTGACCGGTAATCAAAATCTCTAGGGTACTTCTGATAAGCCTAGAACCATGAAACTTTACACGTAGGTAGTGTTCACAAATAGTTATTTCTATAATTGTTACAGTAATTGAGCATTTTATATTATTTTTCTATCATTTATAACTCTAAATTTAGCTTCCATAGCTTGCTTTAATAAAATTAAAAAATGTCATATTTTATAATTAATTTTATATAGACACATAAAATATATAAAATATATAGGTACTGTTCTATACTAATGTTGTAAAAAATAGCAGTGATTAGTGAAAAATATTCACCACCTGAAAATTTTACATAATTTAAGGCTGTAATGTATGGAAATTCACATTGTTTGTAAACTTTCTTCCTTATTGCAGTATTGTATGTGTGCACAAATTTTGGAGAAAATAAGACTTTAGATGTACCAACCAAATCAATGTAAATCTAATACCTATGTATATTTCAATCAATTAGTTCAACAAAAATAGATGAAATCCAACCAAAAACATAAATGTTAAAAGAGGGCCAAGTTCTTATTCGTTAACTGTTGGGCCAGCAAAAGTAATGGAATCTGCATTAATGCCAAGTTCAAAGAACTTTTTCACATACACATACATACAGAACGTATTAATAATTATGAACTTGACAAAGCGATTAAAATTCGCTCAGAGATACATGAAAGAATTTGAACATTTCTGAAAAAAGATTTCATCGACGGATGAGAGCTCTTTTCAGTACCATGTGAGCTTTGGTAGAAAGTTCCTTACACCTTCTTTGGATTGTCCTTTGGATGATCTGATTTTCCAATAATATTTCAGGTGCACATGCAATCTTTTCATAACCCACTTCTGGATTTTCGTTCACAACACATAGTATAATTCTATCTTGAAGTCTGCTGGCAACCCGTTTTCGCCCAATCCTTGCCCGATTTTGTATGGATCCAAGGGTGTCTTTTTCCCAAAAAGGATTATATACTGTTTGCCGAATAATTTTTAAAATTTTTGTTAATTCTGATGCATAAACTTCACATTTCAATTAAAAAACCACTTTTGATCAAAAATACAGAGACATTTCTTTGATTTTCCCCATTTTGCACCAGTTTCTAATGAAATTCTGCACAGGTAGAGTTTTATAAATAAGCAGAAAACTATAATTCACCAAATCACCAACTTTGCTGTAAAAAAAATAGTCCAAAACTGAACTTAACTTAATTTCGTTTTTTGGAAAAATACTTTTGCCGTTGTAAAAATACTTTTGCCCCATGAAGTGATCACGTTGTACCGTTATTTTTCCAAGAACTATTGAACATCTGGGCATGAAAATTTGCACAGTCTTTCTAGACATCTCATATAAACAAATGAAAAAAAAGTAAAATGATTCATTGGAAAATAAAAAAGTTATGTAGCTTTTAATTTTTACTACAATAAAAAAATTCATTGTAAAAATACTTATGCCCACCACTGTATAACATTTGATTTGCATTCAAAAAGTCATTAAGGACTTTGGTGATAACATCAACCATTCCTTTAGCAGTACGATCATGAATATCGTAAAATGAGAGAAACTGTTCAACGGCCACTTTTCGTTTTACAAATCTTAATGTTATGGCCATTTGTGAGGTTCACGATACATCTATTGTTTCATCGGCCTGAACAGAAACAAAATTTGCTACTTCAATTTCTTTTTTTATTTCATTATACATAATAAATTTTAGAAATACAGTCTAAAAGTTCGTTTTGGATAGTTTTCGAAGTATTTCGTGCAACTTTATTATTTTGCAAATAATCATCCAAAACGTTATCAAAAGATCTTGCATACGATACGAGATCTAAGAATATTCCGCAATTGGAGCTCTCTTCTTTTTCATCATGTCCCCGAAGACTGAGGTTGTGTCCTCCACAAAATTTTAAAATGTCAATCATTTTACTAAGAACATGTCTATTTTTCGTCACGGTTTCATTATATTTTTTTACTGAAGCAGCATAGCCCGAATTAAGTTGAGTTGAGACACTATATTAATTGAGCCAAAAATTTGAAAATCAATGGCATTTTGCAAATGACTAGAGCTACTTTCATGCTTTTTGATTCTTTCATGCTTCATGTCTCGAAAGCCGGTAGATGTCCAAGTAGGCTCGCCTCCGAATAAAAGGCAATAAAAGCAAAATAATGAATTTTTAGCTTCACTAACAGTAAGCCAGGACTTTTTTTTTAACCATTCAGCAGAAAATTTTCTTGTTAACTTTTTATCGGAGCTTGATAAATTTAAATTAGGAGTTTGATGCGGACCTAAGTGTTTAATTTCCAATTTTTCTTCAAGCGAATGCGAAGAAAATGGTTTTAATAAAAGATTATCAATGGTATTCATTTTTAATTTTAATTTTCCTTCGAATATTAATTCCGATTTGAAAAAAAAATTTTAAGCGTAGAAATACAAATTTGCCTTGAAAATCGTCCTGAAAAAATTAACTTGATTTAAAAAAAATTTTTAGCGTAGAAATACAAATTTGACTTGAAAATCATCCTGAAAAAATTAATAAAAAAATAATAAAAGGTAGGTACTGTTTTTTTGAACGATAAATTAGTTTATTTACCGCTGTACCTTTTAAGTAGAAATTACAAGTACAAAACTTGTAATTTGCGATGAAAGTTATTAGATTACAAGTGCAGAACCTGTAACCTGGATGAATTTTCTTGAAATTTAGTTACTAGCTTACAAGTACAGAACCTGTATGCTACGAATATCTATAAAAATACTCAAGTTCAAAACCTGAATATTAAGCTGAAAAATAATCTCAAATCTTCCCTAAAATCAGTGCTCTAGGTAGCCTCACCTAGAGAAAATAAAAGGCTTGATTCACTGAATTCAAAGAATTAATTTATTAAATCAATTTATATATTTATATGTATATATTATATATTATGTATATATTTATATACAAAATTTCTAATATCATCAATGCAAATTTACAATAACACATGTATGAATTACTTAATTGTCATAAATTTTACTTTTCATATTATTGACCTAAAATTATTCATGAAAACTGCATAATAAACAATTTTGCAAAATTAACAAAATTCTTTTTTATTATTACACAATTAATTATTTCATAATACATTAGCTTACTACTTGGATGGTTGTGTTGTAACTTGATATGTTATTGTTTACATTTCTTATAATGTGTGTTACAATAAATTTGCACTGTTAACAAATTGAACTTATAATTAATATTAACCTATATTAAAGAATTTGATGACAAACAAATGTGAAATAAATTTAAATATATATAATGGACAATGGGTTCTTAACATTCTCCCGGGCCTTGAACAATTTCTTTGTTCAAGTCTGTTGCTGAGGTGAAACGAAATTTGCTTCTACTGGGGAACCGGTACTATCTGTGGCAATTTTGTTTGTTTTTTATGGTGTAGACATTTCCATAAAAGGCCGATGCCAAGCACAAGGACCAAGCTGAGGCTGGCATAGCTGACCGAGTAATGATGACGTCTGAATTCGGGCATTTGTTTTTCTTGTTGTTGGAGACCCTTAATGCTTGCCTTGAGTTGATTGATGTCGTCTGCAAGTATTTTTGGAGATATCTGCTGTTGAGAAGCTGCTTTGACGTAATATGGCTGTATTGTTTCTTTGATGTCCTGTGTTGGAATAATGGCGGTATTGATAGTAGTTTCATAACTGCTGTGGCCTTGTAATGTTGATACTTCATCTTTCAGTGTGCAATCCTTTGTTAATTCCAGAATTCCAGCTCCTTTTAATGTTTTTCGTGAAATCTTGTCATCGCACATGATGTTAATTTCTGTGGTTTGGTTTACGACATATATCCACTGATTTGGTGTGTGTATAGTTTTGTCCATCTCGGTACTTTTTTCGATGTTATAAATGGACAAGAGGTTTCAAAGTTATCTGTTTCCTTTGTTCTTCTGAAAAGTTGATGCTGTTGTTCGCATACGTAAACAGAATTTTCGACAATATTACGTTTTGTAAATTCTTGATGACTGAGTGTATAATACGTATCTCGATGAAGATTCACTAATAAATACTCTGAAGACGGTTGCATTGTAATGAATGTTCCATTAATTTCTACAGGAACTGGTACTGCAGTTAAAATTTGAAATATTTCAGGAGCTAGTAATGGTAAACTGAGTCGAAAAATAAGGTAGTCATTCGGAAATCTTCCTTCATCAAACTGTATAACTGTTGATAATTGTTTTGTAATGTTGGCAAATGTAGAGTTGGAGGGATGTTATCTTTGATTGTATTGAGCTGCATTTGTAATTGTCTTGGAGACAGGAGTAATGGACTAATTTTACCGTGGTGAGTGTCGATCACGACATCAATTAGGGCTGTTTGAATTCTCTGATAATTGGTTATAGCAAGTACAAGCCTAAGTACTAGCCTGTTAAATATTTCGATTGTCCTTTGCTCACGTAAGATACTATTGATTGTTTGCATTGTTTCATCCAACTGAACGTGAAAATCTTGTAACTTTTGTTCTGTAGTTGCCTGAAGATTTTTCATTATGTTTGTTGTTGAATCAATGATCGATGTCTGATTCTTGAGCAAGTTACGATCTTGCCTTTTATATAAATCATTTATTATGTCCTCCATATTTTCAGCATATTCAAATCCAACACTCCAAACAGGGATCTGGCCACATTTTCAACAATATCAAGTGGTGCTCTTTTTGTTCTAGTATGTGATACTAAAATCTCATTGCCGCTATTCAGTTCAGCTATGTTGGAGTTTATTTGTGATAATGTGTTATTGCAATTATTTTGATCTGTCATTAACGTACAAAAGTATATGACTCAGACGCTGTGTTAACCCTTAAAGGCATGATTTTTTATTTTGATTTGAAATAATTGAAATAACTCTTGAATTGCAGATATCCGGTTGGCTACAAAAGTGTGGTAAGATGATGATGTAGCCTTAATCCATGCCAAGACTATCTCTAAGTCCGTCCAACAGAAGCATGAATCCTTCCATTGTAAGTCAATTTTTATTCTGTCGAGCAGTTGAGCTCCAAGTTGCGCAGCACAAAGTTCGAAACGTGGTAATGTTATTGTTTTGGTTGGAGCTACACGTGATTTGGCGCATAACAATCGAACAATCACAGAGCCATCTTGAAGAGGTGAGCGTATGTAAATTGCACATTCGTAAGCCTTCTCAGATGCGTGACAGAAAACGTGAAGCTGTTTTGACTTGATCATTTTTCCAGATGCTATGTGTCTTGGAATTCGTATTGTGTGTAGTTCCTGCATGGATTTTCTATACTGAATCCACTCGGTGTACATATGTTGAGGAACTGCTTGATCCCAATCCAGCTTTAATTGCTTCTTCATTTCGGCGCGTGTTATGTGAAATTCATCAGATACTGGTGTCCATTTTACCCCTAAAGTGCTTACGTGGTGTTCCTTGTCATAATGTAGTTCTAATTCAGCAACGCGATCTTCGACTGGAACATGCTCTAATAGTTTCTTGTGATTCGATGACCACTTCCGTAGCCTGAATCCTGCCGATTTCAAAAGCTCATTGAGCTGATATTGTTTTTCCAGTGCTTCTTGTAGGGTATCAGTCCCCGCCATTGCGTCATCGACGTACAGTTCATTTTATATGGCTTCTGCTCCCATTGGAAATGCATATGCTTTTTATGTTGCTAAATGCTGCAAACATCTGATTGCCAAATATGGTGATGACGTTAACCCATATGTAACGGTGTTAAGTTGATAATACTTAATTGGACTTCTTTCATTATTTCTCCAGGCTATTATTTGAAATTGTCGATCGTCTGGATGTATCAAAATTTGCCGATACATTTTTTCTATATCGGCAGTGAAAACATACCTGTGCGTGTAATTGAAATCTAAGCAACATAGAAACCAAATCTGCTTGAATTTTTGGTCCTGTATGAAGTATATCATTTAACGAATGATTTGTCGATGTTTTGGAAGATCCGTCGAATACCACCCTAAGTTTAGTTGTTGTACTTTCAGGCTTCAACACGCAATGGTGCGGCAAAAAATAACATGGCAGAGATATATTCCGAATGTCGATTTCGGACATATGGCCAAGTTCCTCATACTCTTTTAAAAATGCATTGTATTGCTCCTTAATTTCAGGGTTATGTTTCAGCTTTCTTTCCATGGCGAATAATCTTGATATGGCTGCGCTCCTTGATTCACCCAAATTTGCACCTTCAATAGAA
The DNA here is from genome assembly GCA_932526495.1 of Bombylius major. Lineage (NCBI taxonomy): Eukaryota > Metazoa > Arthropoda > Insecta > Diptera > Bombyliidae > Bombylius > Bombylius major. The sequence goes on from OW052043.1 coordinate 27,877,431, forward strand.
AATGGTAAACGCACCACAAATCTGCCTGTGTGGTCTCTTTTAGTGGTAGATGTGAAGAAAATTTCGCATTTCTTTTCCTGTGGGCTCAATTTTAATGATGTAGTTTCAGGGTTTTCTATATTCCAAAATTTGTATAATAATGGTGCTAATTTGCTTTCATTTGCTTGTACATATACCACAAAGCGATGTTGATGGCTTATGACTGCTCTGAATTGTTCCTCCTATCACCCATCCTAAGACAGTGTTTTGTAGCACGGGAAGTTCATTGGACAATTTTTTTTGGCCTACTGATAAGAGCTCAAAATATTTTTCAGCTCCAATGAGTAAATCTATTTTTTCAGGACGGGAAAATTCAGGATCAGCCAATTCGATGTTTCAAGGAATGTTCCAACCAGTTATATTTAAGGTTGTGTCAGGATGATATTTTGTGATTTCTGGCAAAACTCTGTTGTTGTGTTTTTTAGAACACTTAGTACCGTTTCTCATGCAATTAATGCAGAGCTTGTTCTTGGTTAGTATTTTTAGTCGATCAGCGGGTGTTTTTGTTAAGAATGAATTGCACGCATATAATGGATGATTTGCCTTACAATTCACACAAGAATTGTTGTGGTTGGTTATGGCTGTTAACGCAGACGATGGTCGTTGAGATTTATTGAAAGAAAGGCGTCCACTCACAGTTTCTAGAGCTTGAAATCGTATTTACAAAAATGATAAGACGACCTTCAATGGCGTAAGTTCTTTTGGAGACGTAAGCGATTGTTCATAGAGTATCATGGTATTGTCAAATTTCTTTAACAGCAAATGCACCAGCATTGGATCCCATGTTTCGACAGAAATGCCTACATTTTTAAGACCTAACACAACTTCCTTGGTATATTGTGGAGTCATTGGAAGATTTAAGCGACATTTCATTAAGATGTTCTTGTAATCTGATGAGAATATCTTGAATCCATTCCTCGAGTTCAAAATAATATTCCTTCGTATATTCTTCCTCAGAACTGATTTCCCAAATTTCGTGAACGTGATTGTTGCGTCTGAGTTCTTGTGCATGGTGATTTAGCACATTGATTTTTACTTCATAGAATGCTCGTGGTTGCAGTGTTGTTAGCGATGTCTCAACTTTTTATAAAAAGTAGGTGATGGTTTGCTTTAGCGCCTTTTGAATTTTAATCCGTTTCATAAACAAGTCATTTTTTGGAGCTTCATTTTCTACAACCTTTGCATTTTGACTAGTTGATTCTCCTTGTAAATTATTTTGAATGACATCTTTCTGCTCACCCTGTTCCAATTCCAATTTTGTGACATAGGCTTTACAATGTTAGTTTTAAAGTTATTGTAGACGAATTCACCTTGCCGAAAATATTGGTTTTTAAAATATAATTCGTCTGCGTATTGATCAGAAAATACGTTAATTTTTGCATCATTGGCTGCAAATTTGATCCACAATTCTTCCAACTGAGTTGATTTCTTTTGGAGATATTCTTTTGTTTTGCGAGTGATAAAGTCCTTTTTGTAGTTGGCCCATATCCTATCTATTTCAGACCCTATCGTATCTTGTTCAGATATAATTAATTGTAAACTTATAGCATCCATTTTTTTTTTCACTGTATTCACTGAAAATTATTCATGAAAACTGCATAATAAACAATTTTGCAAAATTAACAAAATTCTTTTATATTATTACACAATTAATTACTTATTCCATAATACATTAGCTTACTACTTGAATGGTTGTGTTGTAACTTGATATGTTATTGTTTACATTTCTTATAATGTGTGTTACAATAAATTTGCATTGTTAACAAATTGAACTTATAATTAATATTAACCTATATTAAAGAATTTTATGACAAACAAATGTGAAATAAATTTAAATATATATAGTTAATGGACAATGGGTTCTTAACAGCTTTGATTTTGAATATTTCACTGAATTTAATTTAATTTTATTATTATAACACAACACCAATTTTATTTTAAAAATATGTTTCAATTAAAACAATTAATGTTTAAGTTGAACAACAACTAATTAAAAAATTTGGTTAACATATGCATTGTAGAAAAAATCGTTATAAAACAGCTACCTGATGCATTTCTACAGAATTTCACCAACTACACACCAAGTAGCATTGCCACCGTCGCAAACTGGTTTAAAACCGGTTTTTACAACTGCTCAAAATACACCTTATGGTGGCACGACCTAGTTGTAACGAGTATGAGTGTATTACAACCGTCAGCTAAAATTATTTTAGACTATTCTTATTATACCAAGTTGAAAAAAAATTGTTACAAGTAGCGCATTTCTACCTGGTGTAATTTGGCTGTTTCACATTTATTTTCATACATATAATACTCTCTAAATATATTGTCAATCTGAAAAATAAAAATAATAAAATAAGAATAATAAAAATATCTCGAAAATTATGCATTTCTCGAAAAAAATGAAGATAGCAAATCGATGCAGAACCAATTGAGCATTCTTTTTCTGTGATAAAAAATGGGGGTTCATTTAAGTCTTTTTTGAGTAAAGCAGGGTTAAACACAAAAAATAGGTAAAATTCACAAAATTTTGATTTTGAGGGCGTATATCTTTTTAAAAGTTAAGAATAGAGGAACAATTGAGGCATCATTGGAAAGGACAAAGAGTTCTCTATATTTTCTTCTAAAACAAAGTGACCCTAGAGTGCCCCTGCAAAAAGTTATGGGGTGTTTGGTGGAAAAAGTGCAAAAAAACTTCAACGCTCTCTAGCGGCCAAACCGTTGGGATTCTGTGTTGAGTTTTGTACAGTGATTCATGTCAATAGTATTTATTGATTTAAGATATTCTTACTTAAAACATGATTTGAATAAAAAGATGATTCGGAAATGAAAATTTTTAAAAATTATCTCTTCATAGGCGTCATCATCAACACAATTTCGTATTGAAAGTGATACATTTGGTGAACTTAAAGTTCCATCCGATAAATATTATGGTGCACAAACTATGCGATCACAAATTAATTTTCCAGTCGGTGGACCAACAGAACGAATGCCTGTAATTTAAAATATAATTAATTAATTACATACATCTATTCAAAGTTTTTATTTTTTATTTTTGAAAGCTTCCTGTTGTAAAGGCAATGGGAGTACTAAAAAAAGCTGCTGCTGAAGTTAATAAGGAATACGGTTTGGATCCAAAAATTAGCGAAGCTATATCAAAGGCTGCAGATGATGTTATTTCTGGAAAATTATACGAAGACCATTTCCCCCTGGTAATATGGCAAACTGGATCTGGAACTCAAAGTAATATGAATGTTAATGAGGTAATGTTTAATAAACTATACGACTTTATTCATATACATATGTAGAATGACTCGTAAATTGTAAAAATTCAAGGTTATTAGTAATAGAGCCATTGAAATTCTTGGAGGAGAGTTAGGATCAAAAACTCCAGTACACCCCAACGATCATGTTAATAAATCGCAAAGTTCTAATGATACATTTCCTACAGCTATTCACATATCTGTTGCTGTTGAGTTAAATAATAATTTAAAACCCGCAATATCTACTCTTTATAATGCCTTAAAATCTAAATCGGAAGAATTTAATGATATAATAAAAATTGGAAGGTAAGATTTTCTTTTAAAAATTAAAGAATAAGTTTATAACTCTATTATAATTTATAACAGAACTCATACAATGGATGCCGTTCCTTTAACATTGGGCCAGGAATTTAGCGGCTATGCACAACAAATGGCTTTTGCTCTTGAACGAATCGATTCTGTTTTACCTAGGGTTTATCAACTAGCTATAGGTGGTACTGCTGTAGGAACTGGACTAAATACTCGCATTGGATTCGCAGAAAAATGTGCAGCAAGAATTTCACAATTAACAGGACTACCATTTGTAACCGCTCCAAATAAGTTTGAAGCATTAGCAGCTCGGGACGCCATGGTTGAAGTTTCTGGCTGTCTTAACACAATTGCCGTTAGCTTAATGAAAATAGCCAATGACATCCGATTTTTAGGTTCAGGACCTCGTTGCGGTTTAGGAGAATTAAGTTTGCCAGAAAATGAACCAGGAAGTTCTATTATGCCAGGAAAGGTAAATCCAACACAATGTGAATCGTTGACAATGGTTGCATGTCAAGTTATGGGTAATCATGTTGCTGTGACAATTGGTGGTTCTAACGGCCATTTTGAATTAAATGTTTTTAAGCCATTAATAGTTTCAAATGTTTTAAGATCAATACGATTGTTAGGTAAATTAGATGCAAAGTTAAAATTTTGAACAAGCTCTTTCAAATTACATATCTTTTTTCAGCTGACGGATCTAGAACATTTACATCAAATTGTGTGTCTGGTATAAAGCCGAATACTTCAAGAATAGCCAAAATTATGAATGAATCTCTTATGTTGGTTACGGCTCTTAATCCTCATATTGGATATGACAAAGCAGCTAAAATAGCTAAAACTGCTCACAAAGAAGGATCAACACTTAAAGAAGCAGCAATAAAATTAGGCTTTCTTACTGAGCAACAATTTAATGAATGGGTTAAACCAGAAGAAATGTTAGGTCCAAAATAAAAAATTGTTATTTTTATAAAATAAAAGACGTTGGAAAAATATAATATTTATTTTTGTTTGGTGAACAATCACCATAAATTGTTGTTCAACAATTTCATTCGATTGGAGAAAAGATACGGAGATAATTTTCAAAAGTGGATTAATTTTCCCATGATGAGTAACGGTGAGAATATCCAGAAGAGCGTACCTTACGATCCTTTTTAATAATAATGTTGATGGTAGTGTCCAATGACTTTATATAAAATATGGACTGTACACCTTCTTGTTTCATGTGGGCTCAAGACAAATTTCGTTAATTCCCTAAGAGTGAGACATATACATATATGCATTATTTTCGTTCATTCAATTACCCATCTTACTTTCACTCATTGATTGTCAAAGCTGTCAAATTGGAATATTTAAATTTAAAAACGGAAAATCCCCCATTGAAATAATGTGTTAACAAGTAAGTTAGTTTAAGGACAATTTTATTTTTATCGAATTTAAATTTAATTTTAATGAAAATTGTGCCTCCATCTATCTATTAAAAATATCAAATGTTTAAATCAATCTTCGTCCATTGAGACATGGCGGATTCCCTAAGAGTGAGACAACAATATAAATTTTGTCCCATTTTTACAGTATGGTATTTCCTACAGTTGTACTGTCCAGTACTATATAAAGTCATTGGTAGTGTCTGAGTGAAGTTTAACTGCGTATCAAATAAACAGTTTATACGAGAAAAATAATCCGAATAATGGATTAAATTGGAAGTAACGTGTAAACGGTAAATTCGGATTAAAATAATACATGCAAACGTTGATACTTTTATACACTTATAGTATACATATTATTCTTCTTCCACATAAAAAAAAGAAGAAGAACATGACAGCTTCACTTTCACCATAAAAATTAGAAACCGCCATATTGCATTTTACCTCACACATACATATAAAAAAAATGGGATTAAACCCAAATAAATTGGACTTAAGCCAAAATCCGAATTATCGAGTTTATACCACATGAAATTGGGAGTAAACCAAAATCCGTATTAAAAGAGGATTACGTATATACTCGTACAAAGCTACAAAAGTATTATTTGAAAAAAAATATGCTATTTTCATGGAAAAAATGTGCCAATTTTATGCCAAGTAACATCAATTTGTGCTTCTTTTGTGCTCAAAGGAAAAAGGATCAGAAACTTAAATTAAATTGAAAATTTTTTTTATTTCCATTCAGAAAAACAACGTACAAAAAAACAAAAAACATTGTCACGTTAAAAACAATGTAAAAAAATACATAAAAGTATTAAGATTATTAATCAAAAATAAATCCTCTTTAATTCATTACTTGCTGTTTCTTTATCTTTTTTTTATTTATTGCCTCCTGTTTCTTCATAATCTTTTATTTATTGCCTCCTGTTTCTTCATCTTATTTGAAATATCAACAAAATTCACTTCTTCAATTGGATTCTGTTTCTCGCACTTCTCGGAGTTATCATAAATTGAATAATTAATACGTTTTACCAAAAATAGTATATAGGAAAAGATAAACATTTTCATATGTCGAAATGGAAGCAATTTTATTTTTGCTATTACCTGATATCAGGTGGCAACATGTTGAAAATTTTCATTAAACATTCTGCATACACTTCGCATCACTTGGATACATAATCAAAAATCTTTATCAACAATTTTCAAATTTTTGCAACACTTGATCATCGTCTATTAAATGGTAGCAGTGTAGGAATTTAGAAGAGACGGACAAAATTTTGAGGGGATAAGACAGCACAAAAAAAGGAAATGTTGCTGTTGTGTGAAGCAGTATATTATATATTATATATTATATAATGACGAATATTGAAATATATGTACAAAAACAAAAACGTTTCTTCAAAAGTTGACTTTTTTTTTTATGTGGGAGGCTTTGTATTATATGTAAAGCAATTTAAAGCAACATTTCCTTTTTTTGTGCTGTCTTATCCCCTCAAAATTTTGTCCGTCTCTTCTAAATTCCTACACTGCTACCATTTAATAGACGATGATCAAGTGTTGCAAAAATTTGAAAATTGTTGATAAAGATTTTTGATTATGTATCCAAGTGATGCGAAGTGTATGCAGAATGTTTAATGAAAATTTTCAACATGTTGCCACCTGATATCAGGTAATGGCAAAAATAAAATTGCTTCCATTTCGACATATGAAAATGTTTATCTTTTCCTATATACTATTTTTGGTTTTACTAAATCGTCAGGTATATCGTAATCATGACAACATTTAGCCTGAGTTTTTAAAAAATATTTCACTGTTATAAGTGAATTTAAAAGTTTCGAACCCATTCGATTTCGAAGTTTAGATTTGAAAAAACTCATTCGACTAAATACACAAGTGTATCCATTATGCATTATAGAATATGAAAATTTACAAATGTGCTGAAATTATTCTTTTTTCAGTTAAATGTGCTAGCATAATTTTGTTCAAAAAAATGTGCTTCTGTTGAAAATGTATGCCGAAATAGCACAAATATTGCTCATATGACATTACTGGTTCATTTTTCGTCACCCTCTCAATTTTAAAGCATGAACAACGTTCAGTGTTGTGACCACATCAGGTTCAAATAGTAGTATATCTAAGAAATGAATAGTAGTAGATTTTGGCAAAAAGTAGTAGAAATGAAAAACGTTTATTATTCACATGTATGTACATATAAATGTAATAATTTGTTATAAAAGTTGAAAATAACAATAACAAAAATAAAACTTTTTTCAAAATATTTAAAGAATTGTAACTTAAAAAATTAAACAAAAACGAAAAAAAAACTAAGCCCTTCAATATGTGACTTCCATTACTAAAAGTGTAGCGATGATTATATTTTAGAAGCTCTGTGGACGGTTCGAAAACATCTTCATCATTTTTATTAATTCCTTACTTAATAGAATGTTTTTAATAGTATCAATTTTCAATTGGTATCTTTTACTAGTGATGACATAAACTGTGATTTTCAAAGAGTAGGAGCAAACTGTGATTGCTCTTTTCGAATCACAGTGATTGAAACCTGTGATTTAGTCACAGACTGCTATTTTATATCTTTTAGTGATTGCTCTTTTTTTCTGTGTGATTCACTTCTATACTAGACTAGTACTGACTGAATAGTGAAATAATAGCAGATGAGCAGACTGCGATTTTATTTCTCTCTTTTTTTTTGATTTTCATTTAACCAGAACATGTTTGGTACGTATATATGCGATTTTAATTTTTTTTGGAAATTTATTTTTGACTCGAAGTTTAAAATAATTTAAATTATTTATTATAAAGAGATGTAATGACGGTTAAAGTAGATTAGATTAGATTAGATTGAAATAGGGCTATTGTTGCACTTCGACCTTTGCAGATCTTTTGTACAGCCCATGCTTCTCATAGATTTAGGCTTTTTGTAAATCCTAAGATTATATTTGAAGGTGCACCAGACTTCCTCAGGCTTCAGGAAAAACTGGTGCAAGTATCGCACTTTTTTTGAGACCAAAGCCCCGCATTCACACAGAATGTGTTTTGAGGTCTCTTTGGCCTCTTTGCAGAACCTGCATTTGTCATCCTCTTTGAGCCCTATCTTGCTCAGGTGGTAGTTGAGCGGACAGTGCCCAGTGATAAGTCCCGTGAATGTCCTCAACTCGTTCCTATTGAGGTTGATCAGTTTCTTAGCAATGTTAGCTGAAGGTTTAATAAACTCCTTCGCTTGCTTATTACCGGGAGTCTTTTCCCAGTAGGAGATGCACTTTTCCATCTCCTATTTTCTTATAGAACCCTTGGTGTAGCTTTTGGGCAGTCCACAGAAGGGTTCTGGACCAAAAATTTTGGAGCTGGCGCCTTTTTTCGCTAGGGAGTCCGCCAGCTCGTTGCCCTTGATTCCCTCGTGTCCCGGAACCCACATAAGATAGACTTTGTTTGTTCTGGCGAGTGTTATAACAGTCTTAAGACACTCCAGTACTAGCCTCGACTCAATTTTGTGAGCGTTGAGGGCTTTTAGCGCAGTCTGACTGTCTGAAATTATGTAGACTGTGGCTTTATTGAAGCCTTTTTTTAGGCATTCGGTAGCACACATGTCTATGGCATAAATTTCAGCTTGAAAGACCGATGGATACTTGCCTAAGGATTTGAAGAGGCTTCTTTTTGGGCCTGCTACCCCTGCTCCCACTCCCATATCGGTTTTTGAGCCATCTGTGTACCATATAGAGGCTCCTTTTTCGAAAGTTATTTTGTTTTCTCGCCAAGACTCACGATCCGGAAGCAGTACTTTGAACGGCTTTTCAAAGTTTAATATTGCTTCCATTTTGTCAGTCACTTGACTGATTTGGAAATCCTTAAATTTCTCAAGGATTTTAAGGTTATATGTTAGGCTACCAGGTTTAAGTTTCCTGGTTCTCTGCAATTTAAGAGCCCAGCTCAGTGCTTCTTTCTTAATTTGTATGTTAAGAGGTGGCAAACTGAGCATGGCTTCTAGTGCTGCTGTTGACGTAGTTCTAACAGCTCCTGTAATACTGAGACACGCTAGTCTTTGTATTTTATTGAGTCTGTTTTGAACCGTTGTTTGATTTGTTTTTGGCCACCATATGGCTGAAGCATATGTGATTATGGGTCTTATAATGGCCGTATATGACCAATAAACCATTTTCGGTTTCAGTCCCCATGTCTTGCCAAAGAGTCTGTTACAATTCCATAGAGCTATAGTAGCTTTATTAATGGAGTTGTTTATTTGTTTGTTCCAAGTGAGTTTACTATCAAGTATAATTCCTAGATATTTGACCTCACTTGAGAAATTTATTCGCGTGCCTTTTAAAGAGGGTTCCCTTAAGTTGGTTTTCCTTCTTTTTGTGAAAGGTACGATGGTCGTCTTATTAGGATTTATAGAAAGTCCTTCCTCAAGACACCAGTTGTTAATAAAGGTTAAGGCTTGTTGTAGTTGCCTGGAGATTGTTGCATCGTCCATGTCCCTAGCTGTTATTACCAGGTCATCTGCGTATTCCTGCGCCTAAAATCCTAGAGATTCAAGCTTGTATAGGAGGTCATCAATAACCATAGACCATAGTAAAGGTGATAAAACCCCTCCTTGAGGGCATCCTTTAATGGCTTTGACTGTTATTGATTTGGACAGGGCAGCCCTCTCAATTGACTCAAATGAGGTGTTGTCGAAAGCTCCCTCAATGTCAATGAAAGCACTTAGTGCTATTTCTTTTGTATCTATAGTTCTGTTTATTTTGTAAACTAAACTATGTAGAGCAGTTATAGTTGATTTACCTGCTTGATAGGCATGTTGATTGGCATTTAGAGGCTTTTTTGCAAGTATGCTGTCTCTAATATGCTGATCAACTATTTTTTCCATTGTCTTTAGTAGAAAGGAGGTAAGACTTATTGGTCTATATGATTTTGGCTGGGCATCGGGTCTTTTGCCTGCCTTAGGTATGAAGACTACCTTTGTCTTTCTCCATGGTTTGGGAATGTGACCCAACCTAAAACTTGCTTTAAACAAGTTTTTAAGGTTTGAAGAGATCCATACGAATCCTTTCTGTAACAGTATAGGGTAGATTCCATCTTCCCCTGGTGTTTTATATGGTTTGAAATTATTTATCGCCCATAAAATTTTTTCTTTAGTGAATATTTTGCTAGCTAGACTGTGTGTTCTACTAGAGACTCTTGTGTGAGTTCCTTGTAGAACAATCTCGCTCTCTGGGTTTATTGAACCTGGGAAGTGTGTTCCTAGTAGTAATTCTAGGGTTTCTTCTTGGTTCATAGTATATTCTCCATTAGGTTTTTCTAATAAGCCTATTCCATTGGAGTGAACTTTTGAAAGGATTTTGTGGAGTCTTGCTGTTGTAGGTAGCTCTGTGACACTCTCACAGAAGTTCCTCCACGTTTTCCTTTTGGATTTTCTTAATTCTTTATTGTATTCAGTTAAAGCTTTTTTGTACTCATACCACTCTTTAGTACGTTTAGCTTTATTGAATAGTTTCCTGACTTTTGATTTTAAATTGCTTAGCTCCCGGTTCCACCATGGAACGTCTCTAGCGATCCGTTTAGGCTTTACCGGACAGCTATCGTTGAATGAATTTATTAGAGATTGCTGTAGTCTAGTCGCTGCTAGATCCAGCTCATCCTTGGTGTCTATTACGCCCTCTTGACCTATACAGTTTTTCAAGAGTTCATCGTAAAGGATCCAGTTGGTACGTTTTGGATTTTGGTTATATTGGATGTTAGAGACGTTAGCTTCTATATCAAATCTTATGTGCATATGATCCGACATAGAAGTTTCATCTGACACATGCCAATTAATGATTTTGTCACATGTTGCGTGTGGATAGGGTTAAGTCAATGACTTCTTGCCTTATGGTGTTTCTAAAGGTGGGTTTATTGCCTGAATTATGAACTATAATATTATTACTGCTTATGAATTCTAGTAGGCACTCACTTCTTTTGTTGGTGTCCGAGCTTTTCCATAGCGTATGGTGCGCGTTTGCATCGCAGCTCAATGTTAGTTGTGTGTGGTTGTCCTTACAGTACTGAAAAAGTTTTTGTGTTGAGCTTGGTGGAGGGTCTTTTTCTGTGATGTCGAAGTAGGCGGAGGCTATTATAGCCTTTTGCTTACCCGACTGTGTAGGCACCTCCGTCAGTACTGCCACCAGGTCTTGTGTAATGAATCCTGGAATTGGTAGGAAATTTATTTTGTTATTTATTAACAAGGCTGCCCTAAGCCTATCGCACTTGTTATCAAATATTAACTTACTGTTTGGTGTTTTGAGTCCCTTGATTTGTCCTCTCAATGTCCATGGTTCTTGTATTAGTCCCATGTCCAGTTGTTCTTTAATAAACCTTCGGCAAAGCACATGTGAGGCTGCTTTGCAGTGGTGAAGGTTTATCTGCACACACTTAATGTTGTTGGATTTGCCTAGATGACCTTTATCTTTTGAAATTTTTGTCTTCTCCGTAGAAGCTTTTGAGGTTGAGGCCTTCGGTTTTGCGGGTACTTTCTTGTCCCCACTTTCCTCTGGTACCTTTTTACTTACCACTCTTCTACGTCGAAGTTTTATTTCGCTAAACTTGTAGCTTATTCTGTAGTCGTTCACTTTCAACTCGGCTATGGATTTGTGATCGACTGACAAAGTGAGCAGGGCGGACGTTTTGTCATTGGATCTTCTTACGATTCTCCAATCATCCACTCTGTACTCATTTTGTCCTTTAATGAGTTCCATAATGTCCTCATTTTTATCCTTAGCGCTGTTTGGAAAGTTTCCGACTAAGATTTGTGACCGAGGAATATCCTTTTCCTCGACTAGAGCTAGCTCTGCTCCATCCCACGGTTTCAAGTATTTGATAGATTCTTGAAGCCATTGCTTAGTGGTTTCATTGGCGCATCTGAGCACAAGCCATCCTGGTTTGTATGTAGCCCCTAAGAATTTTGGTTTTATACCACTGTCCTTAAGTTCTATAATCCTTTTCAGAATCTGATCCTGAATGGCACCCATTTGTTCCGTAGACAGGAGAGCTTCTGGAAAGTGTTTTGCCAGGATACCTACTTGTATGCTTTCAACGGCTTGTTTAAAACTTGCTGTTGAAGGCACATTTTCGGGTAATGTAGGAGAAACGATTTCATTATTCTGAGGTTGCTTGGCTTTTTTAGAGCCAGAGGCCTCAGAAGTTGAGTCGCCAGAGCGGCCTCTTTTGAGATTGTCTCTCCTACTTTGATTTGTAGGTTGAAGAGCCTTTAGCCGTGCCTCTTCTATGCCCAGCCTTTGTAACAAAAGTTTCTTCAACCTCTTTCGTCCAGCTCCGCTAAGTTTTATCCTTTTTTCGGAGTCTTTGAGATTCAACTTCTGTAAGGAAGTTTCAACCCCAGCCTCTTCATTCCGGATTGAATCAGTTTCGCTGTCTATTTTAGATGACACGTTAGTAATTGTGTCATTGTTACTGTCATAATAGTCGCTTAAGCTATCTAAGCTTTCAGCTTCCATTATGAGATTGTCAAACAGAGGAACTTCTCCCTCTGTTGAAGTTTTTGCGGTTGATGCTATTGGAGGTGCATCGGCCTCTTTTTTGTTTTTTTGATTCTGTGTTTCCATAAGTGGTCCCACGAGTAGCACGGGAAAGTACGGTCACCCATGGCAGAACCCTGCATTACCATAGGAAGGCTTTATTGAAACTGGAGGTCGCCTGGTATCCAGAGTTCGCATATTAACGACTAGGCACTCCCCTAGCCACGCATCCCTGGGCATATGCTGTTCCACCCTTGGATTGGACGCCCAATCTATTGTTGGCCAAACTCTCAACAGAGACATGACCGTACTGAGAGTCTGTTACCAGTGGCACCGCGTGGAGGTCATAGTTGGACTTCCGACAATTCAATAGTTACGGCATGCTCCATCGGTCTTGTACGATTTCACATGTTAATCCCCCTATTGAAAGGTCAGCTGCCACCGACGGTTAAAGTAATTTCAATGAATTAAATTTGAAAATAATTTGACAATTCGAATCGAATACAACCGTACTTATACTTATAAATTTCAAAAATCGCAGTCACTGTTCTGCTCTTTATTTTAAACCAAGTTCGAATCAAATACAAACGTATGTATACTTACACTCCGCGTCACTTGATTACGGCCACTTATTTTTTAAAGTTATTTTGGATATTACTATAAATTTTGTTACGTGGGTATTAGTTTTTATACTTGTACATATATATTTCAAAAATCGCAGTCACTGCTCTGCTCTCTATATCTAAGTTCGGAGTACCATAACAAAAAACAAAATGCATGTCTGGATTTTGATAACAACGACGCTTTACTTACACAAATTACAGAAGATAATCAAACTGAGTATGAGCAGTAAACAATATATCCACTTCATGAAAAACGGCAAAATTCAACGGCGTCAGGACTATATCAAATGCTGAAAGTAAATGCAGCTCCTATAGATAACCGTGATCAAGACATTGATGTTAAAGGTTTTCCGGACATATACGGCGAAGGTAAATTCGGACAATTTCATCAGCGACAAAAAAAAAACTTCTGCTAAATTTATTAAATGTAGATTGACATCAAGTCATTCTCAATTTAGACGCCGCCAACAATACCTATTTTATCTTTTAAATGGTGCTAATTTACGTCAGTTGAGCGCCGGTATTTATTATAAATTAAATGTAACTAATCAGAGAGAACGATTAACAGCAAAAACATATTTAGATTTATTAGAAAAAAATGAACTAGAAGGAGATTTGTCGGCAATATTTGGACGTTTACGGAATACAGAGCAGTTTTGGAATAAGCCAAGAAGTGACGTGATGTGTATGACAAGGCATTATGGTCCAGCAACATGGTTTTTAACCATTAGTCCGTCTGAATGGATCTGGACGGATCTTGCTGATTATATTAAGGAAATAAATGGTCAAGAAATGGCTAATAAATCTACAAGTGACTTAGTCGCTCTTGATCCTGTAGCTGCATCTAGGTTCATAGATGTTAAATTTAAAGCTATTTTAGAATTTCTAACTTCACCCGATGAACCTTTAGGAAAAATTGAACATTACTTCTGGCGACGAGAATATCAGTCGAGAGGATTGCAGCACTTCCATTTGATGCTTTGGGTAAAAGATGCTCCTATTCTGCAAGATTCAACAGTAAGCGAAGTTGCAGTTTTTATAACTAACTACGTAACATGCATTATTCCAGACAAAACTAAGTCACCCACCTTATATGAACGTGTTGTTAGATATCAAACTCATAAGCATAATAATTACTGCTTGAGAAACAGAAAAACAAACACCGGCTACAAAAAAGTTTGCAGATTTGGCTTTCCGCGGTCTGTTACCGACCAAATAAATATTAGAGATGTAACCGATTCCGTAGCAGGAAGAAGAACCTTACCGAGGACAAAAGAGTCTATTTTAATTAATGATTATAATTCGTCACTTCTTCTTCCTTGGAATGGTAACGTAGATATTCAGTATGTAGGTAAAAAAACAAATATCTTAAATTACTACATTACTAAGTATACAACTAAAGGAGAAAAAAGTCATACTGCAGAAAAGTTTAATAATGTAAATTCTACAAAATCCCTCAGAAGTAGATTGTATTATGTGGGTCTGCGTGCTCTTAACAATAGAGAGTGTGGTATTCTTGAGGCTAGTGATACATTACTGGGCATTTCTCTCAGTGGAACAGATCCACATACTACCATTAGATGGATTGATGTTAATATTTACAGGAATAGAAGAGTAAAGTCAAAAAAGGAAATTAACGAATTAGATTCAGAATCGACAGATATTTTCTTTGAGTCATGGGTAGACAATTATTATCCACATAGGCCTGATGAGCTTGAGAATATCAACTTGTATGACTTTGTACGATGGTACCATATAGTAAGCAGTCCACCTATAGCGAATCAAATAGAGTTTTATCAGTTAGCTTGTAACAAATTTTTGAAAAGAAGAAAACAGCCGTATTTAATTAATCACTATATTTATGACGTCCATAAATTCTTAGAAAATTATTATTTTTCAATTTTAATAATGTTTAAGCCATGGAGAGATATTCTTGAACTAAAAGCTGGACAAAATACATATACTGAAGCTTTTAACTCGATACAAAATAGTATTAGAGATGGTTTGAACTACGCAGAAAAACAAAATATATTTATAGATAATATTGAAAAAGCATTTGAGATGATCGAAGCTAAGATTTCTGAAATTGAAAAAAATAGACAATGCGAAGAGGAAAATGATGACGAAGATAATCCGTTGAATTTTGAACCAATAGAAGCGAGAAATGCAATGGAAGATTTCAGAAATGTAGAAGTAAAAGTATCTGATGAAGAAATGAACAAAATGATAGAAGATCTTAATTCAGATCAAAGAGTTTTTGAAACGGTTACGAAGAAACTGAGCAATGATTCTGACATACTAAGGCTCTTTGTAAGTGGCACAGGAGGAACTGGAAAAAGTTATTTAATACATACAATTAAAAGCTGGATCAATAAATATTGAATTAGAATGTAGCTGTCGCAGCACCAACAGGTATAGCAGCGTTCAACATTAATGGCTTAACTATTCATAGGCTGTTACAGTTACCAGTGGAACACGGATTTATACCTAAATACAAACATCTGTCTGATCAAGTTTTACAAGTCTTGAGATGAAGTGTCTATGATATCAAACATAACATTAATGTACATATATTCATTTACGACTAAATTTATGATACCTCAGATAAATACAACGGTTGGATTGGAGAAAAACATATTATAGTGTTTGGTGATTTATTGCAGTTGCCACCAGTAAGACAAAATTCTCCGTTTGAAAATATATCAATTGCAGATGTTAATAAATTGTTAGGCTCATTAAGTGCCCCTAATCTATGGAAAGAACTATTTACGAACGGCGAATTGTCTACCAATATGAGACAGAAAAATGACTCTTTATTTGTAAACATGCTAAATCGTTTAAGACTTGGGATTGTAACTAACGAAGACAACGCAAAACTGAATACAAGAATAGTGAATTTCAATACTGCCTCTAATGAAAATAAATTAGGAGAAATCACCACCTACATTTCATCGGTTATGCCAAACAATACAGTAGCATACTTCCAACAAAAAATATGTGCGATCAGCTTAATGAAGCAATGCTAAAAACCATTAAAAAAAACCTGAAGTAGAAATAGAGGCGCTAGACGAAATAGATTGCCAAAGATATTACAAAAATAAAGCCAAGGAGGCGTTAGAGAAGTATGAAGAGGATTCATCGTTGACTGCAGGTCTACAACAGAAAATAAAAATAAAAATTGGAGTCAGAATAATGATAAGGAAAAATATTGCATCAGAATATTTCTGTGGTCCAAACAGTGGGTACGGCGTTGAATAAAAAAGCTAATCTAAAACGAACAAAAAATTATAAAACACGAATATCAAAGAGAAAAAGACTTTAGATGTACAAATCAATATAATTCTACCTATAAATAATGTAAACAAACCTATAATTCAACAAAAATAGTTGAAATTCAACCAAAAAACATAAATGTGAAAAGCGGCCAAGTTCTTACTC
Organism: Bombylius major; assembly: GCA_932526495.1. Lineage (NCBI taxonomy): Eukaryota > Metazoa > Arthropoda > Insecta > Diptera > Bombyliidae > Bombylius > Bombylius major. Next base: position 27,894,056 of record OW052043.1, read on the forward strand.
GTTAACTGTTGGGCCAGCTAAAGTAATGAAATCTGCATTAATGCCAAGTTCGAAGAACTTTTTCAAATACAAAATTTCAATACAGAACGTTTAATAATTATGAACTTGAAGGTTTTAATTTATAATTTTAAAAGTAATATAATATCAATAATTGATGGTAAATAAAAACAAATAAATATTAAAGTTTAATACATAGGCCGTATACACACCGTACACTATTAATACGAACTGTTTCGAGCCATTTTTGACCTCTCGCAGCTCAGTGTCTATTAAAGCTAAACAGACAAAATTTAAACCACGTAATAGTGTGCTTCGTCCCGCCCGCTGTATCAAATTTCATGTATGCATGTAGGTTCCATGCGTCTTGAGATATTGACCCCAGAAAAAGCTAATTTTGGCACTCAATCACTGACCGGTAATCAAAACCTCTAGGGTACTTCTGATAAGCCTAGAACCATGAAACTTTACACGTAGGTAGTGTTCAACGCGTAGGTCAAGGAAAAATTACCAAATCTGTGTGCTGGACAAATAATTATTTCTATAATTGTTACAGTAATTGAGCATTTTATATTACTTTTCTATCATTTATAACTTTAAATTTAGCTTCCATAGCTTACTTTAATAAAATTAAAAAATGTCATATTTTATAATTAATTTTATATAGACACACTAGCTGGCCCGGCAGACGTTGTTCTGCCCTTTCGTTTATGTGGCGTCCTTGTCCTTGTCTTGTAGTGTCTTGACATAAATTAGAAACATTTTTAACTTTCATTTTTAATATTTAATTAATATGTATCAAAAATTTTCAATTGCTTTTTTAATAATAACCCGCATAATTTCAACCCGCATAATCCCACACTGATAAGAGAAAAAAATCTCGACTTATTTGATCCCCCGCTGATAACACGTAACCTTGACACCTGTAAACCCTCACTTATAACACGTAACCTTGAACCACGTAACTCCGCACTGATAACATGATGACGTCACTGAGCCGAAGCCGTGATCCAGAACGGGCATATCCCTATTACTCTTTACAATTATACGTTTTAATTCAATTAAATTGTTTTTGATTAAGGTTACTTAGATTGAGGCAAAGCGATTAAAATTCGCTCAGAGATACATGAAAGAATTTGAACATTTCTGAAAAAAAATTTCATCGACGGATGAGAGCTCTTTCCAGTACCATAGGAGCTTTGGTAGAAAGTTCCTTACACCTCCTTTGGATTGTCCTTTGGATGATCTGATTTTCCAATAATATTTCAGGTGCACATGCAATCTTTTCATAACCCACTTCTGGATTTTCGTTCACAACACATAGTATAATTCTATCTTGAAGTCTGCTGGCAACCCGTTTTCGCCCAATCCTTGCCCGATTTTGTATGGATCCAAGGGTGTCTTTTTCCCAAAAAGGATTATAGACTGTTTGCCGAATAATTTTTAAAATTTTTGTTAATTCTGATGCATAAACTTCACATTTCAATTAAAAAACCACTTTTGATTAAAAATACAGAGACATTTCTTTGATTTTCCCCATTTTGCACCAGTTTCTAATGAAATTCTGCACAGGTAGAGTTTTATAAATAAGCAGAAAACTATAATTCACCAAATCACCAACTTTGGTGTAAAAAAAATAGTCCAAAAATGAACTTAACTTAATTTCGTTTTTTGTAAAAATACTTTTGCCGTTGTAAAAATACTTTTGCCCCATGAAGTGATCACGTTGTACCGTTATTTTTCCAAGAACTATTGAACATTTGGGCATGAAAATTTGCAGTCTTTCTAGACATCTCATATAAACAAATGAAAAAAAAGTAAAATGATTCATTGGAAAATAAAAAAGTTATGTAGCTTTTAATTTTTACTACAATAAAAAAATTCATTGTTAAAATACTTATGCCCACCACTGTATATATGTAATTATAATCACAATTTATTTTTGACTTTACTGACGCACTTAACTCGAAAGAATAAAAAATTTACGTGTCATATGACAATGAATAGTGAATGATGAATGGGATCAAAGAACCATCAGTACTACATCAGTCGTGCATTCTATAATTTTCCTCTTAATAATACGATGGTGGGAATCAGAAAAGAATCAATTCTACATCAGTAACATTTATCATTTCGTTTTCTTAACAACACCATTTTGACTACCACCACCAAACTCATCTCTATTGATGGTAGGAATCAAAATATCTTCATTAAATCATCAATAGAAAAAAGAGAAAAAATGTAGAAGACTAATTGATACCCGAGTATCGATACCAAAATGTTATCTGGGCGATACCCGAGTGCGATCTTTAAGTTTATGAATCGTTGCGTTTTTATTAAGAGCATGCAAAAAGTATATAAAATCATTAGAGATTCCAGTTTACATTTTTTTTGAAATTATAAAATTTTAGTTTTCCAAGCAATAATAGATGGCGCAACCAGGTAATTCCAATAGTGAAGCTCATTTTTGAATTTAAAATTTTGATTTTTTCGTTGATTTCGAAATTCGATGATTTTATATACTTTTTGAATTTTGTTTACATTACCCATACGATCATTATTATGTATGTGTAATAATATGCTTATATGAATTGTTATGAGTATGCATATATGTATATTTTTTACAACTGGTATAAATGTTTTTTATGTGATTGATAATGACTTGAATTATTTTTTGTTTATAATTTTTTTTCAGTTTAATTTTTCGTAAAATAATTTATTAATACATATTAGTTTAAATAGTTAGATAGTTTTTGTTTAATAATTCTATTACAGATTTTTATTTTTAAAAAGTATTTTTATTTTTCTTCTTCTTTTAATATCCTAAAGCATATCAGCTGACTTTTATTTTCGAATTAGTAGGAGGAATTAAGAAAATATGTAAAAAGAATAATACAAATTATAAATGCATATCACTTTTCTGAAGATAGACAAAGACAGAAGAAATATTTGTTCAATGATCAATATGGAATGAAATATGAATTATATTTGAGATACAGTATTAGTTCGGTAATTTGAACCTCTATATTTTCAACACCTAAATTTCTGTAATTTCGGTTTCTGTATTTTTGTAAAGAGGTTTTTTGTGATTTTACTTTATGAAATAGCCTGAAATAAAACCAAATTAAATATGTTGTACCTAATTTCAATCACTGATTTTTGCAATAAAAAATTAATTTTAAAATCGTCATAATCAATTTCATAATTATTGTTTTAATAATGCAAATGAATTTTATTACAGAATTATGGGGTGTTTTTGTTTAAAGTAGTGTTGAAAGTGTAAACTGGTTTCTATATAAATTTTAAAATTTTAACAAGGTCGGTTTGAAATTAGTTCAAATTATCGAGATTATACTGTTATGTATATTTATTGAATGGATATATTGAAAATCATGTTTGTAAAAATTAATTTTTCTTCAATAGTTGAAAATTTTTACCTACCTACATTCATTTTAACCCTAGGATTGCCTGGTCGTATACAAACGTATACACGCGGACTTTGATCCTTTATAAAATACGATCCCTTTGAGCTAGGACCTTGAAACTATTTTTATACTAAAACATTTATCAAAGTGTTCTTTTCAGTATTGTTCTTTACAGTATTTTTTTAGTTTTTTTAGTTTTTTTAGTTTTCAAAATAAAGTGCATAATAACATGAAAAACGTGAATGTTCCATACATTCTTGTACATTCATAAAAGCAAACATCTATTGTTGGCTTTGAAGTTCTATATCTCAGCATCCTCTGAACCAAAAACTAATATTTTTGGATTAAAAAATTGCTGAAGTATTGCTTAAAAGCTGTCTTATACAGTAATTCTGTAAGTGCCATAGTTTTCAACCAAAAGGGCAAAATACGTGAAAAACCATTAAGAAGTTCAACATTTTCAACCTTATTTTCCATTTTATCTCGGAAACTAGAAAAAATATGAAACTGTAATAGCAACAACATTAAAGAGAACACTTTAATAAAGATTTCAATATAAAAATAATAGTTTTTGGTCCATGGGATGCTGAGATACAGCTCTTTGGAAAAATTTTTTTAAAATTTCCATATAAAATGTATGGTATACATTTGTATACTCACGGCCAAATTTGTGACATTCTTGATCAGGCAATCCTAGGGTTAAATAACAATACAATTGAGGGAAAAGTTCATTGCAAAATAAAATTTGTAGGTACATACCTACAACCTACTAATATAACAATATTTTTAGTTAAGTTTTTTCTTCTTCTGGTTCACTTTGTTTTAAATATTTTAAAAATTATTAGTACATACATATGTACTTACATATTATACATACTTATATTTCCGAATATATACATACCTACATATTTTTCAAAAATTATAAAAATAATTGATCTATTAGTTAAACTCATAATACCCACATAGGCCACATAATATGATAATAAAAAGTTTTCCTAAACTTAAGTTGAATTACATACATTATGTAGGTATATCTACTACCTACAAAAAATTAAAATAAATTCTTCTTTTTAGAATGAAAATAAGTTTAAAAAAAACATGAAATTTGACAACAACAAAAATCATAAAAAGAGTAAAATTTATATTCGATTTAATAAATTTATCATTATTTTATAAAAATTAAAAAAATGATTTAGAAGCAGAATATGTTAAAAAATATGAAAATTAAATATTTTTTTTCATTTTATACATAATTTACAGAACACAAGACACATTAATATCATAATCAACATTCATTATTCTCAATTGTATTGTTTTTGTTTTTCGAAACAAAATATAAATATCCAAAAATGTATACAATCAGAATCAAAACAAAATTTAAAAAAATCATATGGTATACAAAAACAATTAATACAATAATGTGTGTGAATGAAATAGAAAATAAAATAAAAATGGTAGATTTCGACGATATTTACGAAAATTCGAAATACATATTTAAAAATCTTTATACTTGTACAATTGTACTTGCAGAGCTTGAAGAACTCAAGAGCTTTACTATTGGAAAATAACGATCAAATTTTGTTGATTGTTTAAGAAATTTGAAATGTAACAGTCAAGTAACGGAAAAATTGATTGTCTAATTATATATGGTCTTTGTCACCTGTCACCACTTCCATATAAGATTCTGAAAGCTTTCGAAAGCTTTTGAAATTTTATATGGAAGTGGTGACAGGTGATCATCACCATCACTTTACAAAAACTCACCCCAGCATTCAACATGGAGTCATCACCTCGTGTACATCGTGCCTTCAGCATACATAGTATTTGCAAGGAGGATTGAAATATAAAAGAGATTCCTTCATGAGGAACGAATGAAATTCATAATTTTTACATTTTTATAAAAATTTATCTGAGAAAGCTCAAAAACTGATCTGAGAAAGCTCTGGTCTGAAGCTCTTTCGAATTGAATAGAATGAATGGGGACTGATGACTGTGTTTGTAAATTGCTTTATAATCAATATGAAAAAATGAGAAAAAACAAAACCATTGTAAATAAAACTATACATATATGTTGTTATACAAATTATATGTATAAATTATGCTTAGAACAAATGATTTAGTTTTGTGTTTTTTTTCTTTATAGTTCTGTGTCATTTTTTTGCAGCTGAAATAAATGATATTTGTTGTTGGTATTTCTTTGGCTTGATTTTTTCTTTGCTTTTATGTTATTTTTCTTTTTTCAAGCATTTTTTATTTTTGTTTGCTTATTTCGATCTTATATTCTTGACCTACCTCTACAAATCTGTTTTTCATTGGCCAGAACCAGACTTGTCTTCTTTCAGCTTTAATAACCGGTTTTTTTGAAGACAGAAGGCGAGTTGTAATACATTTTATCCAAAAGTGGGGATAAGAAACCGGTTATTGAAGCTGAAAGAAGACAGGTCTGGTACTGGCCATTATACATACTTTTTAAAAATAAAATCACAATGTTATTTTGTTCTTATCTTCTTTATCTTGAAGCATGTGTGTCACTTCCTGTAAGGCTGTATTTGATTCCTTGAACTCACGAAATTGGTTGTACATTTTGCAACCAATATTGACTTTTTGTTTGTATGTTATTATCGTATACCTTTTAAGTAATAAAACAAATAAACAAAGTTTAAATACTTATTTATTTTGTTTGTATTTTTCATCAATTTAAAAAAATATACAAGGTGCCCCGTTTGGTTTGCTTTTTCTTGATACCAGGTCTCATCAAGACAAACAAAAAACCGTATCGGTGGGGGGAGGAAATCCCAACGGTTTGGCCGCTAGAGAGCGTTGAAGTTTTTTTGCTCTTATTTCACGGTATACCCCATAACTTTTTACAAGGGCACTTTTATATAAAGTCGTATTTGATTTGGTATATCTTCCATAAAACTAAATATATCGGCTTCAAAATTTAACTAATAATAGCTTAAGTGAAGTACACATTATCATTTTAACTAACAGTCGGTGACTGATGAAAAAAACTGAACAACCACGAAATCATTTTGTCAGCATCAGTTTTACCAGTTACACATACACATTGTCATTCAACGATCCAACAGACAGTTATGCAAAAAACTGTCAGTTCAAATGATAATGTGTACCTTACTTTAGACAGTTCTCCACAAATTTACAACTCAAAAAAAAAAATCATTCAAAGTTAACGGTACAAAAACAAAAGTTCAATGTTCAAAATTATTTGTGCATAACATTTTTTGTTCAAAATTATTTGTGCAATATAAAAAAGTGTAGATGTATTTTGAAAAAAAATTTTTTTAATGCTGTTTTTTTTTTTTTAAATTTGTGTAAAAAGTTGTTTAATTTTATTCATTACTCTGTGTTGCCTACTTTAGCATCAATGACCCCTTGCAGTTGTCGGGGCATGGAATCCATCAATGTCTTTAGAAGGTCAACAGGAATCTGGCTTCTTGCGGTTTTGAAATGCTTCCAAGCTTCCAAACGTTTTCTTCCGATTTTACAAGGCATTTTCAATTTTAAATAATGCCACAAATTTTCTATTACGTTTCAAATCGGAGCTTTGTCGAGGCCATTTCAAACATTTCTGACCGAAGACACGCAGATAATTTATAGTTCTTGGTGGGTTACCCTGGTTAAATAAAAATTGATTGTGTATAAGCCTGTGACCAGCTACCAGCTAAAATTTCCAAAAAATGGCAACTATTCACATTTTCTGGCAACTTAACAACTGGGCTATAATACCACATGCACTCCCATATCATCAATTACGTTCAAATTTCCTCCGTTAGAAAGTTCAAAGAAAAATCTGTTGATAGATGGTTTTAAATTAAATCAATTTATTATTTGCCTGTAGTGAATTATTATCTAAACGTAGTTTCAAGTCGCTGTGTAAAGTTAATGCTGATTTGAAGTTTACGAGGGGCTTAACAAAAGTTTATGCAAAAATAGGGAAGGGGTAGTCCTTTTTGCATCTAGCTTCACATAAAAGTGGAACGAGTTTTTATTATTATCCAAACGTAGTTTCAAGTCGCTGTGTCAACATGTAAATGAGAAATAAGTGAAACAAGTCCTAGTGTAAATCCACCACCAAGTAAAGAAAAAATCAGGTACGGAATTTTGTTCAGTTTTCGTTCGAAGTTAGGTCCAAAAAAAATATTCCTAGAGTGTGCAACTGCATTTGGTGATAACGCTCCGTTCATCCGCACCGTCCGTGTACGAGTGGTTTAAAAAATTTCAAAGTGAATATTTTAGTATCAGATACGAGCCCGCTGTAGGTCACCCCAAAACCTCCACTGATGACACCAATGTTACTACTGTGAAGAAGGTACTTGATGAGGATTCACGAATGATGGAGGAAACGATTGCCTATATACTGGGGATAAATGCCATGGTAGTATCAAGAATCTTTAATGACACTGCAATATAACAAAAAATGTGCATGGTGGGTTTCACGTATATTTCCTAGAAAAATTCAGGAAAGGTCAGTCGCGAATTTTAATAATATTATAACGGGTGATTAGACCTGGGTTTATAATAGCAAACCTGAAACAAAACTCCAATCTTCTGTATGGAGTGAAAAAGGTCAATCTTCTCCAGTAAAAGCCTTAAATAAAAAATTCACTTAAAAAAATATCAGATTCAGAGGATCGAATGATTACTTGTCATACGAGTAGGTATGTGAGTTAAAGTTCACATAAGAGAGCCACAGTTTAATATTCGTACTTTATTTATTTTGTGAGTCACTAAGAGAACCGCAAAAATTTTATATGACTTTTTGTAACATTTCTGCCTGTTTTTTTGTTCAGCAAGGTATTTAGAAGCAAATAATTTTTTTTGTGTTATATGGGAGAAAAGTTCAAAATTTGTTAGCTAGTGATATGTGTGTTTTACATAAATAAATTTTTGGTGTTAGAAATGAATTTGTGAATTTCAACTAACAGTTCTTTCATAAATCAGATTGAAATAGTAAACATTGAAATTGTTATGTACACATACAATATATGAATATTTAATTTTTTTTTTCAAATTTATAAAAGGCATTTAAACATTTCAAAAAAATCATATGATCATTGCAAATACTTAATTTAAAACTTTAAAAAACCAAATTAAATCGTTATTATTCTGGAAATTCAAAATCAACAATTTTTAAATTTTCATCTATCCAATTTTGCATTTTTAATTTCAATTCAGGTGTATATTCACTTTGCCAACCCGAAATTTTTCCACTTCTAACAAAACCTTCTTCGCCAGTATTCAATATTTTTACTTCTTTCATTTCTTTTCCATTTACCATTGGATTTTTTTTAAAATTGTCAATATATAAGTAATCATTTAATTTTTCTATCTGTTCATCAGTTAATGGTTTTTCCAAAAAATTTGCAATTTTTTGTATTGTTCCTGTGAAATTTTTTTTCATATCTTCATAAAACATGAAAAGAACATTCGAGTGGTGTCTGTGATCCCACCCTTCTTTTATATGACTCCAGTATGGTGTCCAGGGATCTTAAAAATAAGATTGTTATTCAATTTAATATATGACTGAAAAAATTACTAATTACTCACTTAAATTTTGTTGAAAATAATCCAAATAACGTGAAAAATCTCCTTTATATCCTTGTGTCTTGTAAAGCCTATTCAAATGATAAAACGAAACTGCTACATCTTTTGGATTGCGTGCAATATAAATTAACTAAAAAGTAAAACATACATATTTATTTAACTTTAAATTATACTTTTGGTTTGCAATTTTAAATATTCTATAATATTAATTTACCTTACACTTTTGTTCCATTACACTTAAAGGTAATAAAGAAAATGGCAAATGAGTCTTAATAAACCTCCTATTTCGTATTTTTTCTAAAAATTTACATCCTGGTTCTGATATAATTTCAATGAACTCTTGTTTTTCATGATCATCCGCATTTAATTCTAATAATTCTTTTTTAACTTCATCGTGCATAAACGTGCAAAATCTTACAAAATAATATTATAAAATTTAAATTATCTTAATTATAATAATTGAGAAAAACAATAATAATAAACCTAAACGAAATACTGGAAGTGTAATAGAAGTATCATACTTATAAAAAAAACATTAAGAAAATACTACTTTTTCTTTGAAAATTTGAACTTTTTTTATAAGTTGTGTTGTAACTTTTCTAATTTTATTTATTTGTCGTTGATTTTTAATTACTTTATTAACAAATAAAACTTTGCTTTGTATCAATTAATACCATGTGTATGTTTTAAATGTTATGAAATTTTGAAATAAAAAAATCACAGTGTTCGCTCATTATTTGTTTTGATTGTATGTGTATTGTGTATGTACATATTTTATTTTGGTGTTGAACTTTTAAACATGATGGATTTTTAAAAATCGTGTAGTTTGTAATTTACTTATGTATAGTTATTTTCATATTTTATCATGATATGTTTGAAATGTTTACACTTAGGCCACAAACAATATAATAATAATAATAATATTATTATATTATTTGTGCTTAGGCACAATTTAAAAAAAAAGTAGGTACTATTATTTTACATTTTTTCCGAGTATTTCTTATTAAAAATGTAATATGTATGTAGCATAAAAATTGAATTGTGTATGTAGGTACTTACTCAAAAAATGGAAACCTTTTTGTTAATGGTTCATTTTGGGCCTTCTCAAAATTTAAATCATTTAGTATTAACCAAACTAATTCTTGTGTCCATGTTGTTCCAGATCTAGGAAATGTTGCTATCCAAATATCATCTGGTCGTGCTTTAAAATTATAAAATTTATTTGCATATTTTGCAAATTTACAAGGAAAAAAATATTTTTTTGGGCCAACTTGAACAAAACCATCACGTTCACCTATAGATAATGATAAATTAATTATGTATTTTAAAATACATGGAATAATCTGTATTTAAAAGCAAAGTTAAAATAAATTAGACAATAATATCAATATTTTAATACACAGGCAGGTATGTATACGTACCATGAAAATATTTTAATAATTCAGAATTTATTTCACTATCAATTGGCGTAATTTTATATGGAAAATAATATTCACCTTTATTATTATTAAAAGACATTTTGTTTTTAAAATATATTAAGAATAACAATACAATAACGACTTATCAACAAAAACTGCAAACAATTTAAAAGTAAAAGCAACTTGATATTATTTAGTATATTATGTACATACATATGTATATGGTATGCATACTTAAAATTGAAAAGTCAGTTATACATATCAAGAATGTAGGTATGTAATATGTATGTATGTATTATATTCAAAAACAACTTACAATAATTTTAAACTTAAATTTAATGTGTAGATACTCGCACTTATAATAAATTTCCGTGTTTTTTCAACTTGTTATGTATATTGCTTGTACGCAATAATGAAATATCGGTGAAAGTACTGAACCTCTAAAAACTGTAATAGAGAGGGTTTTAAAATTATCGAAAATTTAACGGAGTTTAACTGAGGATTTTTACACACAAAAATACTTTAAAAGTAAAAATAGGTGTAGAGAAAGTTGAACAAATATTTTTCAGTCTATTCATAAATTTTTGGGCTTTCAATAATATTATTCAGATAATACATACAGGGTGTCCGATTTCAGGTATTACGAAGTTCAACCACAGATAGGTCTCGCCGTCCGCCGAGATAAAAAATCGTATGGTGAGCCCCACAAGTTGTGATGTGACTTCTGATTCTTCTGATTTTCTGAACCAAGTTAAATAGAATCATATAGTAGGGAAATAATTTGTAGAGGAAGAACTGTGCTCTTCATGTATTGTAAAAAAAATATGTATGTTATGGCTGTATGACACGGTATTAATACTATTGGAAATTTTAAGTACTTATGCTGTTATGATACGGTATTAATTTCATGATTAATTTCGTTATTAAAAAGAGATAACAAGTATGCTTTACGGAAAAAGCAACTAGAAAGAAAGAGAGATATGACTAACACTTATTTCAGTATTAATACTGAAAATCTCAAAAAATAACTCTCCCAATTCTCCAAATTCCCAAATCCTTCCATTAATCATGAAATTTGAACATTAATATTATTTTTGTGTTGCCATCGTGTTTAGACATTTTTCATAGTTTAATATTATATTTAAACGAGTGTGACGTGTCTAATTATTTATTTCTAATTTTTTTCAGTGAGTGCAAACAAAATGAATAGAAAAGAAATAATAATCACGAACATTTATTTACTAAATTATATAATTGCCATTTACTTTAAACAGAGATACCGGCAACACAATAATAAGAAAATGTCAGCTGATTTTAATAGTGTGTCTCTGTTTCCCAAATCTGTTGTCTCTTTCTTTAAGTATACTTAAAATTTCCAATAGTTTTAATACCGTGTCATACAGCCATAAGGGTTTTTTCGAGAAATCACTAGGTTTTTCCAATTTTGGGTAAAAATATTGGAACTTATTCGATAAGGGAGTTGAAGAGATGGTGCTTATATTAATTGAAAGAGCAAAAAGTACCGTTTCGTTAAGTATGCATAGCATTTCTCTACAATAAATGACAATGGAGAAACAGAATGCGCCATAAGAAAGTCACAAAAATATTTAACCTCCTGTTCCCCGGAAACTGTTGAGAATACCATCCTCCCTCTTATACGATTTCTCGCCTGTGTTGGCGAGACCTATCTGTGGTTAAAGCTCGTAACACCAAAAACCGGACACCCTGTACATATATTTACGAGTACGTATAAGTATATACATACAATATATTATCTATCTTTACTCACATATTTTTTTTGTTTTTGGAGAATATAGACGACTGATAAAAAGCATGCATATAAGTTTTCGTGAATTATGAAAAAAAAAATAATTGAAATCTTGAAATTTTTAAATTTGATAAGATTTAAGTACTCAAAACAGTCAAAATTAAAAAACGTGTAATTGCCTTACGCATTACAATGACTATATAATTACATCATAAAGACAGCCCACTTGTCCGTTACTGACAGTTACATTTCAAATCAGCATAACTTTTATCATTTTAGCGATTTCTCCTTGTCCCCAAGTGGTTGGACATAGAACTAAAATTTTTGTGTTTGTGTTTTTACATTACAATATATGTATTTATTAAACCATATACTGTACGTGTGATATTATTTTCTTAAGCATGTGTGTATTTTTGTTTTAGGTCGATTCTCTGTTAACATCGAAGACACTTTGTGAGGAATTTTATTAAAAAATTGTTGGATAATAAAAGCGTAAAGACTTAATACTTGTACATTTTTCTATACCTCACTTTTAAAACTATATAGCGCATTTCTATTATTCTGACCTTATGTTTTAAATTTATCTGAAATGAAGGCGGCAACGCAGAAGACTCGTACACAACCTTGTTAATACATTCTTAATATTTTCTTTAAGAATTCTGTGAATTGTTAAGTATTTAATAATTGTCTCATTTATAGTTTTATTGTAACACATGTCCTTTAAAAAAGTATTTTATAGAAAACTCATATAATTGATCTTTTACAATAAGCAATTAAAATCTATGAGGACATTTCAGGCAACGCAGAAGACATTTTGAAGTAATTAAAAAAAAAAAAAATGTATATTGTATGTAATATTATACTAAAAATCAATGCCGATATCAGGTCAGCTGCCTATAAAAACAAAGAATTTTTTCATATTTAGCTATTCTTTTCAACATTTTTACTGAAGCAAGTGAAAATTTTGGTATAATTTTACAGAGAATCGACCTTTGGTTTTTCGTTAGCATTTTTTTCTTGTTCTATAATTTTTAACAGTACCAAGTGCAAGTTAACACTTCGTTCTATTTTAAATTTTATACCCTCGAATCAATTTTAAGTAACAAAATGTAACATTTTTTAATTCTTTAGAAAAAAATTCAACCTTTCAAAGTTCATGCAATATAAGACCGTTCAAAGAATATTCTGGCCAAATTTCAACTTCCTAGCTTCACAGGAACATTCTTTTCTAAAGAATCAAAAAATGTTACATTTTGTTACTTAAAATTGATTCGAGGGTTTAAAATTTGAAATAGAACGAATTGTTCACTTGCACTTGTATTTTAATGTTAATATTCATTTGAAAGAAAAGAAGCAAAAATTACACATACATACAGTATGAGCTCGATAATTTGGACTGATTAAAATAGGCCTTGTTTAAATTTTAAAATAGTTGAAATTATTGGATAGAAACCAATTTGCAACTTTCAACGCTATTTTTGAAAAAACAATAAATAGTTTTGTAATAAAATTAGTTTTTGTTATTATAAAAACCGATTATGATAATTATATAATGAATTATTTCTACAAAAATCTGTGATTTAAATTAGGCAGTACCTACATGTTTAGCTTATTTAAACTTTATTCTATTTTATAAAATAAAAATCATCGAAAAACCTTCAAAGTACCTATTGAAATTTGGGTGTTGAAAAAACCAAAAGTTGAAAATAGGAAGGGAAAAATTATTGAGCGGACACTGTAATTTGAAATAAAATTCTTATTTCAAAAAATATTTATTTACGCGAGCATATTCATTGTAGCAAAAGTACAATAACAACAAGAAACAGAAAAATCAAACCAAAAAAAAAAACAACAACAATAACCATTTATTTCAGCTTTAAAGAACGCTGTTTGCTGTATCAAATAGGTATACATACCTACATAACTATAATATATGCATGTGGACAAAAAAAAAAAAAGAAAAGAAAAAAACCATACCAGCAATATATGTATAATTATAGGATATAATTGCAAAATCCTATGAAATATGTATGTACATTATCTATTCTGTATATACTACAGTATAATATATATCTATATGTCATATTATTTAATGATCATTATTTTAACAGACAAGTTGTATACCTATGTAGTTTTTGAATGAATTGACTCATAATTTATATATGCGCTTATACATATTGTTTCTGTACGTTTTTCGTTTTTGCGATCTGTTTTTTTTTTTCTGTATACGCAATTTCCATATTGGCTCTAAAAAGCCACGTTATTATTATTGTATATGTTTATACACTCAAACACTCATACTGTTGATTTCGATTCATACAAAAATTATTCTTTCTATCAGAGCCTCCTTGGCTGGCCATCTGCAGGGAGAAAAATATTTTTTTTCAAGAAATTCTCATTTTGGTCTGTCTATATGGTATTTATATGGTTTTTGGATGTAATTATATAGTCATTGTGTATACCTATATTTATATAATATATATAACAATGTATATACATATATGTATATGTGTACATATTTTTGCATGTACCCAAATGCGTGTTTACCGTCTGTGCACATTTCATTTAATATTTGTTTTTTCTTCTTCTTTTTTTAAAATTTGTTTCATCGGTTATTATATTTTTTATTTTTTCATCCATAGAATATCAATATGTATACATAATGTATGTAAATATATTGTATTGTATAGGAATATGAATTAGAATTTTTTTTCTGATTATTGAATGCATGATAATATGAAAAATTTATCCAATTATTTTTATTTTTTTTATAGTTTTTGAAGCTATGAGAAATTTTATTGAAATCCAGAATCCAGATCCCGTTTTTTTTTGTTTTTATTTTATGTAACTACCTATATATATTTTTTTTTAAATGAAAAAGGGAATTAAGATATATTGTTTTCAATTCAAGTACTTAATTAGCAACATTACAATACACATTTAAATATATTTTATTTACCCATATTTATATTTCAAAATGTTACATAATGTGAGGTAGTTAGATATGTTGGACTCTATAAGTTTTGATCAATTAGGTGTATGTACCTATAAAATTTTATTAAAACCTTGCAGCCGGGAAATAATCACAGTTATTATTAGAAAATTAGAAAATCCCTAATGCTTGCAAAGTGTTAATATTATAGTTATAATGTTCGTGCATTATAATATACAGTAGCGGTTATGAAAGTCGCCTCACTAATAATTTCTAAAAACTTTTCTCGATACTATCTTTAAATTTTGGTGGGGATGGATGATGGTTTGTTTTTTAACTAAGTATGTGTGTTTTTTTAAGGTATTTTTTATAAGAAAAGAAAAACCATTCATGATTCTGTAATACAGCTTAATAAATAAATTATTTTTAGAAAAATGAAAATTATTTGAGTCATGCGTTTTTTCCGCTACTGTATAAACTACAATCTGCATATACAAAAATACATACTTGTATATGCTAAATTGGAAAAATACAAAATTGAGAAAAAAACAGTGAATTCAAGTTTACAATAAATTTTGTATTTAGGTACGAAGCAACAACAAAATTCAAATACGGTATTATAAAAAAATTGTAAATTTGGTTGGGTACTTGAAAAATGAAAAATAAAAACAACAATTATTTTTTTATATGTGTGTTGTTTTTGTTATAATTGATTATAAATTTTCATATAGTACAACATCAACAAAAAAATTGTCTTGTCTGTCCGCTCTATGAACAGATTTAGAACTAAAAATTTATTTTTCAACAGCTTTTCTGTTTTAAAATATCTACTTCTTATTAATTATCTTTGTTCATACGTTCCTCGTGAAGGAATCTCTTAATACTTGATACTTTTTGAGTACTACATCAGTCGTGCATTCTATAATTTTCCCCTTAATAATACGATGGTGGGAATCAGAAAAGAATCAATTCTACATCAGTAACATTTATCATTTCGTTTTCTTAACAACACCATTTTGACTACCACCACCAAACTCATCTCTATTGATGGTAGGAATCAAAATATCTTCATTAAATCATCATTAGAAAAGGGGAAAAATTTTGAAGACTAATTTATACCCGAGTATCGATACCAAAATGTTATCTAGGACCATTCTGACTACCACCACCAAACTCATCTCTATTGATGGTAGGAATCAAAATATCTTCATTAAATCATAATAGAAAAAAGGGAAAAAATGTAGAAGACTAATTTATACCCGAGTATCGATACGAAAATGTTATCTGGGCGATACCCGAGTGCGATCTTCAAGTTTATGAATCGTTGCGTATTTTAAGAATTTATCGATGGATGTTAAAAACATGGTATTTATTTTAGGGTACTATATGTCTACATGCACGATTTCTTTGAAACCGTAAGGAGACTCGGTTACTTTGAATGGTATTTTAATTGGGTGTCGGTCATGTTTCGCTAGTAGACATACCTCACAATTATTTATCAACTTAGTTATAATATCAACAATGATGGAATAATAGTATTTTAATTTTAATTCGTTAAATACTTTTAAAATGCCACGATGGTTATTTCGAAGGTGTTCCTCTTTAATGAGGGATAATATCACTTTTTCATCTGTAATACCTATCAATTTTTTGTTTGATCTGAGAAGTTTTAAATTTTTATTATTTGCAAAATACCTTGTATAAATTTCTGTAAACTTTTGAAATAATGCTTCTTCATAACAATAGATACACAATGCCTTTATCTTTCAACGTTTTCTTTAATATTTCAGTTATGTTATTATTTTTATCAACGATTACATGATTTAGGACTTTATTATGTACAATTTTTAGGAAGATTTTCTCTTTTTTGCAAGACGAAACATAAATTTGATTTTTATAATGGTTTATAGGTTTTTCTCTTATCTTAATGTAGGGGGTAGTGTCATTATCAGCACCGTGGATTGGAGTGATTTTTGATCCTAACTCTTCATCAGAATCATCACTATTATTATTAAATATTACTTCGACATTTTGTGTCTCAGTTTCATTTTTATTTTTGCCTGATTTAGCTAGTAAACGTGAGATTTTCGCCTTCTTTAAAAAATACGTCTTTGAAAGGCGTTATATGGGTTTCAATTTATTTAAATCTGTTTTATTCAAATGCGTTGCGAAACATGCATCTGAGATACTAGGCCCAACCACAATGCTACGTAACGTAACGTAAGAGTGAACGAACGTAAGCTTACGGCTGTCATTTTTCCGTAAATGAACCACAATAGAAAAAGTCACTTACGTAGCTTGTTTGTGTAATGTGTACTTGACAAGTTTTTGGTGAAAAGTTTTTATTGTAATTATAAATAAATTTTTTAAATTGTATTTAATATTTTAAAAATAACTTTAAAAGAAAAATGGATTAGAGGGAAAATGAATTCTATAAATAAAAGGAACCTGGAGAATTTACACATTTTACAATAATTTTAATATAACCTCACTTATCTTACGTAAAGTGCGAAGCTTACGGCAGGTTAAGTTACGGAAATTTGACATTTTAAAGTGAACGAAAGTTAACGAACGTAACCTTATGTTCATTATGGCCGTATGTATTATTTTACATTTCTCGTTCCTTACGTTACGTAATCTTACGTTACGTTACGTAGCATTGTGGTTGGGCCTACTGTCATAAGCTCGTTCATTACTAAAAATATTAGAAGACTCCTTTGGACGATCTTTTGTATACAACTCCTCTTTTTCGTTGAAAAAAAAGGGTATTTTAGCATTACGCGTAATCAAGAGACGATCCTTAAAATTTATGATCGCATCTAAATCAACAAGGATGTTATTACCGATAAGCTCATCGAAATGTCTGTGAAAGAAATAGGTATTTGATCGATTATTTCTTGAAGGATTTGCGTTTTTATTAAGAATAGTCAAAATAATATGAGTTGAAGTTTTCTCGCGGATGTTTTACATGCCGTAGTGATCTTCTTGTGTATACACATACGAAAGAAGAAACCTGTTTGTCAGAATTCACAACAACAAAAATGCATGTGTGTAAGTATCTTTTCTTCTGCGCATGCCAACGTAGTACAATACGAAACTTCAACTCTTTTGGGACAAGCTATAATAATTATTATTGTTCAGTTAAGCCATTGTTCCATTGGTTATTTTTCTCGAGTCTTTATACTTGAGAAGTCATTTAGTATGAGTGATAATGATAAGCAAGAAAAAATAACGTGGGAAAAGTGGGAGATGTTATTTTAAAATTTCAATAACTGTTAAAAGAGTCAAGTCTACTATGGATGATATTAAAATTTTTCATGCTTTAAAAAATTGTAAAAAATCATGTATGTATATCAAAAGTTTTAAATATGTACCTACATATTATGTAAGTATGTAGATATCATATAAGAGGAAAACGTTGAATTTTTGAAGAAATTAGAAAAATATTTAAATTAGTGCTCGGTATTTACAAAACGAAGTTCAAAAGGTGTTCAATAAATTTGTGCGAAGTATTATTAGAAAAGAAACGTGCCCAACTAAAATATATTTTATGGTAAAATTGTACAAAAGTAATTTCATACTGGAGTGATGTGACTTTTGCCGATAACACTGAAATTAACTTTTTTTTTGTTTCAACATCAAAAAAGTGCAAATACTTTTTTGAGTTAAATATTTTTGTATGCATATTTGATGAAGTTTTTTCTTTCTTCTTCTTGCAAATTAAAATAAATCGAATTAATTTGTATTCACAAATAATTTATGAACATACATACATATATGATTTATATTGTATGGGTTATATGAGGAATATGTAGAGTTTTCTAGTATACTGTACGTACATGCTACAAAATATAACAGTCAGCTAATTTAATAATGCGCAAAAACCATATAAATACCATATAGACAGACCAAAATGAAAATTTCTTGAAAAAAAATATTTTTCTCCCTGCAGATGGCCAGCCAAGGAGGCTCTGATAGAAAGAATAATTTTTGTATGAATCGAAATCAACAGTATGAGTGTTTGAGTGTATAAACATATACAATAATAATAACGTGGCTTTTTAGAGCCAATATGGAAATTGCGTATACAGAAAAAAAAAAACAGATCGCAAAAACGAAAAACGTACAGAAACAATATGTATAAGCGCATATATAAATTATGAGTCAATTCATTCAAAAACTATATAGGTATACAACTTGTCTGTTAAAATAATGATCATTAAATAATATGACATATAGATATATATTATACTGTAGTATATACAGAATAGATAATGTACATACATATTTCATAGGATTTTGCAATTATATCCTATAATTATACATATATTGCTGGTATGGTTTTTTTCTTTTCTTTTTTTTTTTTTGTCCACATGCATATATTATAGTTATGTAGGTATGTATACCTATTTGATACAGCAAACAGCGTTCTTTAAAGCTGAAATAAATGGTTATTGTTGTTGTTTTTTTTTTGGTTTGATTTTTCTGTTTCTTGTTGTTATTGTACTTTTGCTACAATGAATATGCTCGCGTAAATAAATATTTTTTGAAATAAGAATTTTATTTCAAATTACAGTGTCCGCTCAATAATTTTTCCCTTCCTATTTTCAACTTTTGGTTTTTTCAACACCCAAATTTCAATAGGTACTTTGAAGGTTTTTCGATGATTTTTATTTTATAAAATAGAATAAAGTTTAAATAAGCTAAACATGTAGGTACTGCCTAATTTAAATCACAGATTTTTGTAGAAATAATTCATTATATAATTATCATAATCGGTTTTTATAATAACAAAAACTAATTTTATTACAAAACTATTTATTGTTTTTTCAAAAATAGCGTTGAAAGTTGCAAATTGGTTTCTATCCAATAATTTCAACTATTTTAAAATTTAAACAAGGCCTATTTTAATCAGTCCAAATTATCGAGCTCATACTGTATGTATGTGTAATTTTTGCTTCTTTTCTTTCAAATGAATATTAACCTTAAAATACAAGTGCAAGTGAACAATTCGTTCTATTTCAAATTTTAAACCCTCGAATCAATTTTAAGTAACAAAATGTAACATTTTTTGATTCAAGGAATATCTTGGCCAAATTTCAGCTCCCTAGCTCCACGGGAACAAACTTTTCTAAAGAATCAAAAAATGTTACATTTTGTTACTTAAAATTGATTCGAGGGTATAAAATTTGAAATAGAACGAATTGTTCACTTGCACTTGTATTTTAATGTTAATATTCATTTGAAAGAAAAGAAGCAAAAATTACACATACATACAATATGAGCTCGATAATTTGGACTGATTAAAATAGGCCTTGTTTAAATTTTAAAATAGTTGAAATTATTGAATAGAAACCAATTTGCAACTTTCAACGCTATTTTTGAAAAAACAATAAATAGTTTTGTAATAAAATTAGTTTTTGTTATTATAAAAACCGATTATGATAATTATATAATGAATTATTTCTACAAAAATCTGTGATTTAAATTAGGCAGTACATGTTTAGCTTATTTAAACTTTATTCTATTTTATAAAATAAAAATCATCGAAAAACCTTCAAAGTACCTATTGAAATTTGGGTGTTGAAAAAACCAAAAGTTGAAAATAGGAAGGGAAAAATTATTGAGCGTGCACTGTAATTTTAAATAAAATTCTTATTCCAAAAAATATTTATTTACGCGATCATATTCATTGTAGCAAAAGTACAATAACAACAAGAAACAGAAAAATCAAACCAGAAAAAAAAACAACAATAACAATTTATTTCAGCTTCAAAGAATGCTGTATAAAATAGCTATATGTCCATACATAACTATATGCATGTGGACAAAACGAAAAAAAAAACAAAAAACCATACCAGCAATATATGTATGTATGATATAATTATAGGATATAATTGCAAAATCCTATGAAATACATATTATACATTATCTATTCTGTATACACTATACAGTATAATATACATATATCTATAAGTCATATTATTTAATGATCATTATTTTAACGGACAAGTTGTATACCAATATAGTTTTTGAATGAATTGACTCATAATTTATATATGCGCTTATACATATTGTTTCTGTACGTTTTTCGTTTTTGCGATCTGTATTTTTTTTTCTGTATACGCAATTTCTATATTGACTCTAAAAATCCACGTTATTATTATTGTATATGTTTATACACTCAAACACCCATACTGTTTATTTCAATTCATACAAAAATTACTCTTTCTATCAGAGCCTCCTTGGCTGGCCATCTGCAGGGAGAAAAATATTTTTTTTCAAGAAATTTTCATTTTGGTCTGTCTATATGGTATTTATATGGTTTTTGATAGAATGAATGGATATTGATGACTGTGTTCGTAAATTGCTTTATGATCAATATATGAAAAAATAAGAAAAAACAAAACCATAATTGTAAAAATTAAACTATACATAATATGTATATGTTGTTATACATATTATATGTATACATTATGCTTAGAACAAATGATTGTAGTTGTTGTGTTTTTTTTCTTTAAAGTTGTGTGTCATTTTTTTTGCAGCCAAAAAAAATGATATTTGCACCCAAGGTTAATATAATATAGGTTACATCCAAGGTTAATATAATATAGGTTACATCTTCCCATAGGCATTCCCTACTTACAATAAAAAAGTGATCAATGTGACGTCACAAGTATCAAATAATTGACATAAAAAACAAACAAAACTTTCTTTCATATATGGGAAGATGTAATCCAAGGTTAATATAATATATAGGTTACATCTTCCCATATATGAAAGAAATTTTTGTTTCTTTTTATGTCAATTGTTTGATACTTGTGACGTCACATTGACGTCACATTGATCACTTTTTTATTTTAAGTAGGTAATGCCTATGGGAAGATGTAACCTATATTATATTAACCTTGGGTTACATCTTCCCATAGGCATTACCTACTTACAATAAAAAAGTGATCAATGTGACGTCAATGTGACGTCACAAGTATCAAACAATTGACATAAAAACAAACAAAAATTTATTTCATATATGGGAAGATGTAACCTATATATTATATTAACCTTGGATTACATCTTCCCATATATGAAAGAAATTTTTGTTTGTTTTTTATGTCAATTATTTGATACTTGTGACGTCACATTGATCACTTTTTTATTGTAAGTAGGTAATGCCTATGGGAAGATGTAACCTATATTATATTAACCTTGATTTGCACCCATGTTTTGAATTCCACTTTTTCGGAATTGAAGTTGCGGAAGTGGAATTATGTGTTCTAGATTCCACTTTCACTAAATCTTCGTGAATTCAATTCCGCAAAATTTTTGTACGTGGAATTGAAATATTAATCATCTAATTCAACTGTGGCTTGTATTTGTATAAGTCGGAATTTTATTAGTAACATTTTTTTTTAAATATACCTATTAAATAAATTTAATAAATAATGAATAAATTTAAATTAATTTTAAAGTTAATGCATATTATTATTCTAGTATAATTATGTATTTCCATAAATATATTTAATATATTTTTAAAAAACACCCAAAAATAAAGAGCAGTTAGAAATATTTGTGAATTTTATAGGCAAAAATTCTTAACTAATAAATAATTATCAAAAAAAAAAAAAAGCAAAGAAAAAAATAAAACTTTTATGTGAGAATTTAACAACAGCTATTTCGAAATTAATGTTCGAAATATATAATTCCGCGTGGAATCTAGAACACCATTTTCCATTTCGCATGGATTTGAATTCGTATTCCACTTCCACTTTTAGCGGAATCTAGAACATGGGTGTTGTTGTTGGTATTTTTTTGGCTTGATTTTTTCTTTCCTTTTATGTTATTTTTCTTTTTTCAAGCAGTTTTTATTTTTGTTTGCTTATTTCGATCTTGTTTTTGACCTACCTCTACAAATCTGTTTTACATTTGATATGTATTTAATTTTATGGAATTATTAAATGAATATAATTCTTATTTTGTTGAAGGGACCTTTTAAAAATTATCCTTTACGTTTTTTTGTGTTTTTTGTTTGTTTTCAAGATTAATTTCAAAACAAGACAAGAAATCTAAAAACATTTAAATTAACACTTCATTCTATTTTTGATCGTTTTCGTAAAAAAATCCGACTTGAAGGTAAATATCTCAGGACCCTGTAGAGGCATTGACTTAAAATTTCTGCACAATATTCTGCTTTTTATTCTCTACAAAACTCCTTAAGACACCAAAAAGATCACTGAAACAGGGCACAAGTTATACAAATTTGAACTCTTATATCTCAAGCATTGTTGCACCGATTTAAATCAAATATAACGCACTAGGTCCAAAACCGTTGAAGAATTGATCAAGGATCAACGTATGAACTAAAAACGGCCCCATATGTAGGGAAAAAAAGTTTTTTGTTAAAAAATAACTTGTTTTGTATATTACCATTAACCATATGACTTTTGCCCTAGAGAACAGATTAACACCGTTTACAGTTTATGCAATGTTGGACCCTTTAAGGAATATCCTGGTCAAATTTCAGCTTCTTAGTCTCAAGGGAACATACTTCTCTAAGGAGTCAAAAATATTACATTTTGTTTCTAAAAATTGAAATTTTGAAATTAATCTTGAAAACAAAAAAAAAGCACAAAAAAATGTAAAGGATAGTTTTAAAAAGGCCCCTTGAACAAAATGCTAAATTAGAGCTCTTCATAACAAAAATTTTAAAATTTTCATACAAAATGATCTTGTTAAATTATCAATTTTATCGACCTACGTAAAATATTAGAATTAAAATTATTTAATAATTCCATAAAATTTAATATCTATGTAAAACAAATTTGTAGAGGTAGGTCAAGAATAAGATCAAAAAATAAGCAACAAAAATAAAAAATGCTTGAAAAAAGAAAAATAACATAAAAGCAAAGGAAAAATCAAGCCAAAAAAATACCAACAACAAATATCATTTATTTCAGCTGCAAAAAAAATGACACAGAACTATAAAGAAAAAAAAAAAAACAACACCTAAAATCATTTGTTCTAAGCATCATAATGTATATATACATATAATATGTATAACAACATATATGTATATACATACAATATTCATTAAAAGTCTCGAAAAGGGAGAAGAAACAAATATTTTAATACTTTTTGTGTATACATATGTATATGTACATATACATTATGCTTAGAACAAATGATTTTAGGTGTTGTGTTTTTTTTCTTTATAGTTCTGTGTCATTTTTTTGCAGCTGAAAAAAATGATATTTGTTGTTGGTATTTTTTGGCTTGATTTTTTCTTTGCTTTTATGTTTTTTCTTTTTTCAAGTATTTTTTATTTTTATTTGCTTATTTCGATCCTATTCTTGACCTACCTCTACAAATCTGTTTTACATTGATATTTAATTTTATGGAATTATTAAATGAATTTATAATTATAATATTTTTCGTTGGTCAGTAAAATTTGATAATATAAAAAGATAATTTTGAAGGGGCATTTTTAAAATTATCCTTTACGCTTTTCTTGTATTTTTTGTTTGTTTTCAAAATAAATTTTAAAACAAGACAAGAAACCTAAAAACATTTAAATTAACACTTCATTCTAGTTTTGATCGTTTTCGTAATTTTTTACGGATTTTTATCCGACTTGAAAGGTAAATATCTCGGGACCCTGTAAAGGCATTGACTTAAAATTTCTGCACAATATTCTGCTTTTTATTCTCTACAAAACTCCTTAAGACACCAAAAAGATCACTGAAACAGGGCGCAAGTTATACGGCGCCAAATATAAAATAAAACTTAAAATGCACTAGGTCACAAATCCGTTCAAGAATTGATATTTACCTTCAAGTCGGATTTTTTTACAAAAACGATCAAAAATAGAATGAAATTTTCGAGTTAAATGCGTCAGTGAAGTCAAAAATAAATGTGATTATATGTAATTAATATATAATTTTAAAAGTAATATAATATCCAGCACACATTCGACAGATTTGGTAATTTTTCGTTGACCTACGCGTTAAACACTACCTACGTGTGAAGTTTCATGGTTCTAGGCTTATCAGAAGTACCCTAGAGGTTTTGATTACCGGTCAGTGAGTGAGTGCCAAAATTAGCTTTTTCTGGGGTCAATATCTCAAGACGCATTGAACCTATATACATACATGAAATTTGATACAGCGAGCGGGACGAAGCACACTATTACGTGGTTTAAATTTTGTCTGTTTAGCTTTAATAAACACTGAGCTAGCTGCGAGAGATCAAAAATTTAAAATGGCTCGAAACAGTTCGTGTTAAATAGTGTACGGTGTGCATACGGCCTATGTATTGAACTTGGCCGCGCACTACCGTGCGCTTAGATGAATGGTTTTAAATCAAATTTAGTTTAGTGTGTGCTAAACGCGTTTATTGAAACTCAACCTTAAAGTATTACATTTGAATAAATACCTTTTTTAACACGCAATGAGTATCCTCAAAAAATGCCAAGAACGGAAAAGAGAATTGCTGGTGTTTCGGCAAGATATTTTCGAAGATTGGTCGAAGCAGAATTGGGACAAATGCGATCTGCCGTACAATCAGAGAATAATCTGACAGGTGGAGAGATTTGCCAAAGTGGATGTTCTGATGAGGAGGAAGAATATTCTAATGGGAAGGAGGGCGTCAACATGCTAAATTACTGTGATAAATCCCACATTAGAAATAGGTATTAGAAATAGTATACTTGAAGAGCTGGGCGATAAGGAAAATTTGCCTGAAACTATTTTAATCAATATTAGAATTGATGGTTTATTGTTGAGCAAATCATCAGGATTATGTTTATGGCTTATTTTGGGATTGACTATAAATGTCAATAATTCTGGAGTTGTGTTGTTTGGAGCTTACACAGGGAGAAGGAAGCTAGGTGATCCGAATGAATTTTTGAAGGACTTTGCAGATGAATACCTGACATTACGTGCAGAAGGAACTGCAATTCAAAACAAATTAATACGTTTATCTTTAAATGCTTTTTGTTGTGATACAGCCGCACGTTCCTTTATATCTCATACGAAAGGACATGCCTCGTTAACTGGATGCATGAAATGTGAACAAGTTGGCCAATATAAGTACAAAAAAGTTATATTTTCTTCGTCCAGTGGAAAAACTTATACTGATGATGATTATGTAAACAAATTGAAGATTTTTCATGGTGAAAATGGGTTACATTCGATTAGCATTCAGATGGTTAGTCAAATTCCAATCGAACCTATGCATCTTTTTGATCTTGGTGTGAGTCAACTGGATTGAAACAATTTGCGCTATACACCGGTTTACTGATTTTGAAGGACGTTCTTGATCATCATTTTCTGCTTTTCGTCAGTGCTTACCGATTGCTTGCTTGGCCCAGTAAAGCTGTCGATAATGCTGACTGTGCTCATGAAATGCTAAAATATTTTGTTGCGTATTTTTCATCAATATATAGCGAAGAGCATGTGGATGTACAAGGTATGAATCGATACAAGAAACGCATATGGATTTATCCTGATATTGAATCGGCAAAACCACCAATAGTACACAGTGAAGACTTTCCAGTGCCAATATTTACTACCTTATTAAGCATTTCCTCTGATAATGTTGAAATGTTAGATACTTAGAGTACCTGAAACCTGAAACCAACAATTCAAGCGAATTTGAAGGCTGTCCGCTGTAGTCCTGTAGTTAAACGTTTTTCTCAAGGAGAGCTTAATGACTTGATTGGCGACTTAAATTTATCGAAAAGAAAGACAAAGAAAAATATTGCCTCCAGCCTGGAGTAAAAATTACATCTCATCGGACTAGAGAGCAAGAACTACTTACGTACTTTACTCAAGAAGATGATCTCGTCTATTGTGACAATGCTTTTTGGCTTTAAAATTTGATGGCAGGGCAGGCATCTCTAATGGGCCCCAAGTTCGAACTCTTATAAACGACAATGATTTTAGAAACCAAATGACTTTAGTCGAATTGGAAGCATGAGCTCGTCCAGGTCCACGTCTTATTAGTTGTAAAAAACTTTTTGAGAAACCACAAAGCAGCAGATTATTCTAAAATAGTTACCGAAATGCTTAGGAATTTTGAAAAACTGGGGGCTAATATGAGAAATGAAATTCATTTTTTCATTCAACCTGGCAGACTACAGCGAGGAACAAGGGGAGTGGTTCAACCAGAATATCAAGATAATGGAGAAAAGGCATATAGGATAGGATAGGACCGCCATATGATGGCGGACTACTGCTGGATCTTACAAATAGATTTCTCTGACCAGAAACACGTCAGATGGTCACATAAAAAAAGTTTTTCTTGAATTTAATTTTTATTCTCGCTTTCATTTGATTAATTTAATTTAAATAAAGCAGTTGCTGTTAGACAATAGAAGTTTGAAAAATTATATTAAATTTTCTTTTGATTTTATTTAGTTTCGTTTTAATGTATTGTCATTATAAGTGGATTGTCTTTATCTCAAAAACTAGAGTCAATTCGGCAGATCTGATATTTTTTTCGTGTTCAGGAGACTACATTTACCTAAGATCGACTTCTAAATCCCGAATCGCAAAATCAGTGTTCGCCAGTGTTATTTTTCATTCTTGTATTTCAATTCAAGCAATAAACATACATAGGGTGAAATACCCAGTAACGAGCTCTTCATTTTGAACTGAATTAAAATTTTTTTTTTTTTAACTTTAGATAAAAAATATTTTTTATTGCAATTATACATATAAGTATATTGTATACTTATGTATATATTTACATGTATTTACTATTATGTAACTGGTATAACTATTTATTTAATAAGTTTTCATTTTCTTTATTTTCTTGTTTTCGTTTTGCACCATTTTTCTTTACCGTTTGCAACGTAACGCCTTTAAATTGAAAATATTCTGTTTAGTAGGTACGTTTAATTTTAGAGAATTGAAATATCCAAATGGGTTGCAAAATAAAACGAAAATTTGAATTATTTGTATTTAAAAATGTTACATTTATATTAAAATATAGGTAGGTGAGTACTTAAATACAAAGAAATTGAAATATTATTCCAATGTTTATTTTTTTCTTCAAGTGCTCGTTACTGGGTACTTTCCCCTATATTCTGGATGAACAAAAATTAACAAAATGAATAATGAAGAAGAAGATAAAAATAATGAAAAAATTCATGCGCACACACGCTAATGAGCCAAAAGTTGGTTGATTGAATAATCGAGATGTGTGTATAAAAAGAAGAATGTGAATAAATAATAAATAATCGCAAATTAGTGTTACTGAATACTGTGTAATAATTATATTAGTTAAAAAATATGTACAATATTATACAAGGTCATAGCATATAGAATAATAGCAGACAAAGTATGAATATCCAACCAAAGTAAAGCAGGAGGTATATATACACTCATGAAATAAAAAACTGAATTTTTTTTATTTTTTTTAAATTCAATTAGTGGAAATGAAATGTAAATATTTCACATTTTTCTAAACGGAAATTTCAATTAGTTAAAATGAGACAGACTGACATACACAAACGACAATATTTTTTGTTTTATTTTTCAGGTCACTGAATTAAATGTACATGTTAAATTGCTGATAAACAATAGGTCACTGAATATAATTTAACCAAATTTAACATATGTTCATAACATATGTTATTTTTAGGGTAGCCATACACAAGAATTATGAAATAAAATTTTTTGAAATGTTTGTCCGTTAGATGGTGTTGTTATTATCATACTCTATATAATTATATAGTATATATTTTTACAAATATAATTATATATTTTATATATTAATATTCACATTATATGAGTAGTATAATTTACAGAACAATGTAAAACGTAAATTACAAATTTCAATGTTTGAATTTTTTAATGTACTACCCACAAATGTATTCATTTGGTAGCACTAAATTATTAATTTTAAACTGCTGAATTCATACAATCATTCAACTTCATTGTTAATAAATTCGAATTTAAAAACGGCGGAAAAATTTTCTTATAAAAAATTATGATTATACATATTATGTACCTACTTTCTATTAATAAATAAAAATTAAGGAGAGATTTTTATTATATAAAACTTCTAATAAATATTATTAATTTTAATTTGAGTTTTTTTTACGTTGAAAAAAGTTTTAAAGTATACTTTCAGATTATAGATATTAGATATTTATTTCAATTCAATCTAGAACTCAAGTTTGTATAAATAAAAAACATAACTTTGAATCTAGATCAAGGTGGTGTGGAAATAGCTTCCTTTAAAATAAAATTTTCATTATTTATCTTTAAAAAGCATCACCAGATTTGTTACAAGTTACAAGAAAATTAACAAGAAATTTGTTATTTTCAACCTTTTCTATAAAAGGTTAAACTTGTATAAAATATAAGTCTTATTTCATTTCCTAAAATAATAATTTTAGAAAAAATGACGTTATTATTTGTTGACGATTATTATTATGATTTAATAAATATTCCTTAATACTTGTACCACAATCAATTGAATGTCGTTTTTCAGTTTTTTTTTTCACATTATTATTAACAAGATTTAATTTTTGTAAATAAAATTTATTAATGAATTATAATTTAAATTATCATCTTTTTTTATATTATTATTATTATGATTTTGTACTGATTGTGATGATATTGATGATAAATTATTATTTTTATTCACTTTGTTTCAATATTATTTATTATTGTTATTAAAATTTACATACCTACCTATAATCATAGTCAATTTGACGTTTAACATCTGATTCATAGAACGCTGAATGCTGAATTGAAAAAAAAAATTGAAAATTGAAGTGGGAATAATTTTATGTTTTATCTCTTTTCAGCTTTAATAATTTATAGTTCTATTTGTTAAAGTGAAAGACAGACTCATCTCATATTTTTTTTTTCACTCACACCAATAAGAAAAACAACAATTTTCACAGAATCGGGAACACAATTTGTTCTACAGTTAGTATTCTATATTTCTATATTCTATGACAAGGTGCTTCGATACAGAGAATGCAAAAACAGTTTTTGCAAATTAAACATAATTTATTGCATTTATACATTTACAAGTATACATATATACGTATATGTGATATGATGGAACATGTGTTATTACAATAAATTGTTTTATTTGAAAAATGTTTCTTACATATATTTTTACATATTATTATAAATTAATAAGTACCTACATATACACATATTCCTTTGCAATAGAAATACATTTTGAAATAAATACTCACTATATAAAAAAAAGTTATTTTGTTTTTACATATGTATATGTACGTATAATGAATTATGATAAAATAAATAATAGGCAAATTTTTGAAAAACTCGACCTTGAACATAAAAATGTAGAATTTTTAAAATTTCTCATCAAATCCGACCACCCCGTATAGTATGGCCCACGTTTCGTAAAACATCCTGTATACATGCATTTCTGTTACAGAACCGTTATTTTTGCGGAACTTTTTTTAAGCATAAAAATGTAAGTAAAGCTATAGTACAGCTTGAACCAAAAGAGATGAAGCTTCGTATTGTATGTAGTACGTTGGCATGCGCAGAAGAAAAGATACTTACACACATGCGTTTTCGTTGTTGTGAATCTAAGAAACAGCCCTACTAGAAATCACTCATCAATAGTGGTGTTTCCCTTTCCCTGCAAGGGGGAACTATTATTTTGCTTTATATATTCTCTCAAATGCAAAAAAAAGTACACAGCTAAAATTTTAAAATTCCTTTTACCATCAAAATTATTCGATGAGTTTTCTAATGAGTATGACATGAGTACTCAGTAGAATTTTTACTATGTTACAAGTATATAATGAGTTTTTTCCCGTGCTCAGAATAAAACTCAGTAAGAAGTTCATCTAAGTGCTCATGATGAGCTCATTAATGAAATAATCACTAATTTCTAGTAGGGTAGGTCATGTAAAACATGCGCACCTTCAACTGAAATAATTTGAGCTATAATATTTTTGTATTTTGAAAATCCATTTGAAATTTACAATTTATTATAATTTTCAAATAACCGATTTATTCAGTTATGTGTACATAAAATAATTTGATTTGTGAAAAATTAAATTTAATAAAAAATAAATATTATGGTTTTCTTTTTTAGCAGACAATTTTTACAAAATACAAAATTTCATAAATTTTGAAAACAAAGGTAACACTTATCAAAAAGTTCATCCGATTTTACATAGCCAATTTAAACTAAAGGGTAACATTGCCGGTGATGAAAATCAGAAACACATTTATGTAATTACTCAAAGAAGAAATAAGACAAAATATGTCCATAGCGCTGTGGTGCAAAAACTTATTGGATAAAGTATAGTTACTTTACTACCCAGTAAGCATGGCAATAAGAATGCAATAGTGTTTTCGTATTACAGCGGCATGTGCTGCCTATTGGGGCAATAGCATTTTTTTATCGAGAGCGATAAGGTTTACTTGAGGAAAGGTTGACAGACATTCGTATTGCTGTGAGCTATTGCATTTTTATCTCCATTACGTTAAGAAAGCAAGCCGAAATTACAAAGATTATTGCCCATTTATCGCTCAGTCGTATAATCTGCAATAGAAATATTATTGCCATATTATTGCCCACTCGTTCTATTTCCCACTTATCGCTCAGTCGTATAATCTGCAATAGAAATATTATTGCCATATTATTGCCCGCTCGTTCTTTTACCCATTTATTGTCAAGTTATTGCCACAAGTTTTGCCCAATTATTGCCCGCTCGTTCTATTGCCCATTTGCTTGCTAAAAAAATTTAAAAAAAAGTGAATAAGAAATCACAGAATAACAAAACAATATGAGTGATCAGTGATGATAAGTATCATTTTAAAAAAGGAAATTATTATGAATAACAAAATAAAAATATATGTGTATGGAAATATTTTAAGGAATAATTTACTTTGTTTGTAAGTAATTTACACACAAGTAAACAATATTGCTGAATATAAGCGTATTTAATTGTAAGATGGTGTAAATAATAAATTCCTACTTAAATTACCAAGATGCGAATTTCCCTTTACAAGAAGGATTTTTGTAAAATTTGATGCTTACATCACAGTGAAATTTCAGTGGAAAGGACTGAAAATAGACTAGGACTACTGCCACCGTCGCAAACGAGTTTATAACCGGTTTTAACAACTCCTGAAAATACACCTGATGGTGGCACCAACGTAAAACTAAATTTATAAAGCATGGACACTCGCCACGTGATTTTTTAAACAAATACATATGCAATTTTTGCGATCATTGAACTCCAAAAAATTCAAAAAATTCCATAAGCAAAAACAGTATAGAAGCTATGACTTGTTTCAATACAATATTATTCTAGAAATTGCAATGAGAAAGAATGCATACAAAATAGTACATTAAAAAAAAACATATATTTAATATGTATAGATATTTTTACCACGTATTTTTAAAGGCGACCTGGAACCTGGAACTGTCGTCATAGTATGTGTTTTTCATTTTCATAATGTTTCAGGTCGCTATGAACAATGTAAACTATACGGACACTGAGAAAAGAAACGAAATTTAAAATTTATTAATACTCAAGTGAAGGAAATATGAATACATTTTTTATCACGTATTTTTAAAGGCGACCTGGAACTGGTTTTCTATGTGTGTGTTACCTGAAATCAAATTTTAAAGGGTGTTTTCATTTTTTCTGTTGGATTTTACGTTATTTAAAATTCTAAGAAAAAATTATTAATCATTAATTTTTTAAAGACTTAATTTTATCTGTAAAGATGTAATTAGTGAAATTTTAGTTAACTTGTGATATTCTAAACCACTCACAGTTGAAAATCCCACTCGAAAACTATGACCAATTGTTATATATGAATCACCAGTAGCTAAATATCTAGAAATAAGAAAAATCACTAAATTAATTAAAAATTAATTTTTTTTTATAGGTAATTCTTTAAAATTAAGATGGAAAAATCTGAGAGATTCATATATGAAATTTTTGAGGAGTCAAAAAACAATAACTGGTCAAGCCTGTAAAAGATATAGGTCTTGGACATGGG
This sequence comes from Bombylius major, assembly GCA_932526495.1. Taxonomy (NCBI): domain Eukaryota; kingdom Metazoa; phylum Arthropoda; class Insecta; order Diptera; family Bombyliidae; genus Bombylius; species Bombylius major. The sequence continues at coordinate 27,927,181 of OW052043.1, forward strand.
CAAAACAAATGGAATTCATCCGTCCATTTGTAAAATTTGCTGCAACGACGTCAAATGTGTCGCTAGATCTAGAATTTTGTGAATCTCCTGAACCATGCGACTTTTCAAATACTCGAAAAGAAAATTCAACAGAAGAAGAAAATCCAAGAAAAAAAATCCGGAAATATGGACCACAAACTGGTTCATCAGTAGATAAAGTTATTTCATTTTTACAAAATACCAGTAACCACTGTGAGAATGCTGAAAAGTATGATGGTATTGAACACATGTTCCTTGGATTTGCCAAGACAGTTAAAACTTTTTCAGCCAAAAGACAAGCACGAGTTAAATTGCAGGTCGCACAGATTGTGTTACAAGAAGAATTAAACCAACATGAAGAAGATGAAAACTCAGTACTTGTACGTTCCATACCTTCTACTTCTGTACATAGTCCTATAGTAATATATTCTCCAAGATCTGAGGTTCAGGAAACTGTCACTTCTCAAGACTCGTTTTATCAACAAGCTAACGAGGATAATATTAGCACGAGTTCAAACAATATTTTTTATACAAAAAAATAAATAACTAATTGCTTTACTGTACATACTATTTACTTAAATAAAGTATAATATTAAAAAGTATACTTCAGAATTTACCTTAAAGTAATTGCAAGGCATTCTACAGGTGGAATAGCAGGTCTGTAGTTTGTATTTTGTTTAGATATGTCTTCAGCGATCAAACTTAGTAGCTCATCGAAAGCCTCTATTGTCATTCTGAAATATTTGAAAAAATGCTGTTCATCTTTTCTTAAGTCTTCAAATAATGTCGTAAACTCCCCTTTAATATTACGTTGCAAATTGATATTGTGTACCCATTTTCGTCTAAAAAATTAGTTTATTATATTTTTATATTTTAATTTATATGTCTCACAACTCTAGTGCAATTACCTTTTGCAGGCTTCATCTTCACATAAAGCAAGTAAAACCAATGTTCTTTTTTTTAAACAATCACACATTCTAAATGTTTATTTGGTTGTTAAATTTTACTTTACAGCACAAAATGACAAAAGATAAATTCGCGATACCGCGTTGTTGGTGTGAAAGCCTTTTGCGATAATTTTTACCGCCTATGTACCGCTGCGGTATTTGTATCGCTACCGTCCCGCGTACCGCGTTGGTGTGATTCAACCTTAAAGCTAAAATAAATGGTTGTTGTTGTTTTTTTTGGGTTGATTTTTCTCTGCTTCTTAAATAAAGTTGTAAAATTAAGTATTTTTGGAATAGGAATTTCATTTCAGATTACAGTGTGAGCTCAATAATTTTTTCCTTCTTATTTTCAACTTTTGATTTTTTCAACACCCAAATTTCAAAAGGTACTTTTAAGGTTTTTCGGTGAATTTTATTTTATAAAATAGAATAAAGTTTGAATTAGCTAAACATGTACTGCCTAATTTAAATCACCGATTTTGGTATAGTAAGTAATTCATTTTATAGTTATTATAATCGGTTTTTAAATTAACAAAAACTAATTTTATTACAAAACTATTTGTAATTTTTTCAAAAATAGTGTTGAAAGTGCAAATTGATTTTTATCCAATAATTTCAACTGTTTTGAAACTTAAACAAGGCCCATTTTAATCAATTTAAATTAAGACTTTGTTCTATTTCTAATTCTATACCCTCGAATCAAATTTAAGTAACAAAATGTAATATTTTTTGATTCTTTATAAAAGTATGTTCCTGTGCAACTGGGGAGCTGAAATTTGGCCAGGATATTCCTTAAACGGTCTAATACTGCATGAACTTTGAACAGTTTGAATTCGTTCACTAGGGCAAAAGTTTACTCATGTAAAATTGTATAGATCCCCTGTTTCTTTCGAACAACATCTTACATGCCTCTGTACCTTTTACCGTTTAGAAGTTATAAGGTATTCAAATCAAAATTTTGTCATCTTTTAACCCAGTTTTTGACTTTAACCCTAATTTTCTCTGAAAGTGCTCAATATTAATCCTCGTTTTTTATTGCAGAAAGTGAAAGTTTAATTATTTCTTTATCGATTTTTAATTCATATTTTTTTCAAAAAATGCACAGTTTTTGAGATATTGAGGAAGACTTCTTGAAAAAACTGAAAAAAAGTCTGAAATTCATTGATATTACAATATTATAACAGTTCTCTAGCTCAATCAGAATATTTGGAGGCTGTATCGAAATAATCTTAAACTAACAAAAAGTGTCAGGCGAGAGAATATGGATAACTATAAAATAAAACAGCTGAAAAGCACTAAGACTAAGAATATTTTTATCATCTGATGGAAAAAGTAATTTTTACCCAAAACTCAAGAAAATCCATACATCTATATAATCTATAATATAATCTATAAATCTATAATCTATACACAATCTGTTTCACTACAGAAAATACGGAATTTTCCCTAAACTAATTAGAGCATAGCCCTGAGATGTAAATAGAGAGCACTTGATTTCGCATTTTGCAGTACAGTTTTGTTCGCTTTAGTATTCTTTTTATTTAGTTACGTTTAAAAAAGAGATTATCGTGGGCTCAGCCTGTGCACAAAATGGAAGGAATGAAATTCTATCAATGTAATGATTTGGCCTTCTCAGTCTCCAGACTGTAATCCAATACAAAAAAGGTTTGGGGTCTTATGAAGCAGAAACTTCGTGGAAAAAAATAAAAAACACTATGGAGTGAATTTAATTTAGAATATGCTCAAAATTTAGTAGAAAGTTGTCGAAATTTTTATTTCGTATTAATTCGTATTAATATACGTATTAATTTCTGAATTTTCTATGGAAGTGGTGACAGGTGATTGGTGATCATCACCATCACTATATAGAAACTCACCCCAGTACTTCAGAGAGGTACTTCTTTTTGTGAATCAGATAATTACACATATTATATGAAGAATATTACCAAAAATAAGAAAGGTGAGGCCAGTCTCGAAGAATTTCGTTAGCGAGTGCGTTACAAGGGTTAGTAGCGCCTAAAAAATTGGAGCTCAAGCTCATCTCCTTGGCACTTTAGATTTCAGGGCTGGAGATTGGCATCAGGTATGCCAAACCCAATAACTACCAGCCCAATACTGCCGTTTATTTAAAACCGTCAAAAGTATCTTGGAGAAGCAGTAGAACTATTTTTTACATTTGCCCAAGTTGAAATTCTGGTAAATCAAAAATCTATATCTTTGCTAGTAGGATACGATGTCATCGCCAGACACGCTGTTGTAGAACTTCAAAAACAAAGAATGTGTTGAGTACCTTTTTGACTTTATTATTAGATTTAACCTTCTGATGTGTATTAGAAATAACACGCCAAAATTAATTATTGTTGGATGTTACAATGAGTACAGATAGTGATAGGGATAGGGATTCGTTTTCTGACCACAGACAGGTATACAATATACTCTTCAGTGTGAATCTTAAAATAGGAACCCTTGAGCACCGTTAAAACCCAAGAAAAATTGAATGGACTTGAATAAGCTATTCTAAACTCCTTAACCAAGTTAAGGTAGAAGAGGCTCTTACAGGTCATCGCACTCCTACTATGACTATTTGTAATTAAAGAAATTTTCGAGATTTGATGGGAACAAAGTCAAAACAAACTAAAAAGAGGGAGCTAAAGTCTTGCAAGTAAGGTTGAAGGGTTTCCTACATTTCTTCAAATACCTCATACGAACTGATATTGGAATTAAGTTCCTGAAATCCTTTTTCCCTTGTACCATCAAACCCTTTAACATTAATCCCTCTCCTGCCATATAATTTGTTGTTTGTCCCGGCGAGAGTTATCCGTGGTTTTCGGGTTGAATACCTTATGCAAAACATCCTGTATAGATAAAACAAAATAAAGCAAGCAGCAAGTTTAAACAGTTCCCTATTGATATACATACATACATATGTGTGTAATGTAGTTTTCTTGTAGTTAATTTTCGATCATTGTAATTGTGTTTTGAAATAACAAAGTGTAATGAGATTAACAGAAATCACATAAAAAAATTTATTTGTATGTTTTTTAATTATTGAAACATAAAAATATCTTTTTAATCTAAACCGACTAACTTTCCTCCAACAGTATTCAATTTTTCATTCACTGTTTTAGATATTGATAGTGCAAATTCATTCGGCACCTAAAATTACATTCAAAATGTAGTTTTTTTTAAATTATGTATTTGTTATTAAACTTACTTTTATTGCTTTATTCAAAAAATTAGCAAATACTTCATATCCGTTTACAAGCATTCGTCCTATTCCAAGAAATTTATCACCATTATTACCATATTTGTCTTCTTCTCTTATTGTATCAATAATTGGTTGTATCTAAGTGAATAAAAAAGCCAAACTTATTTATGTATAATACATATATTCAGTATACCATGCAAAAAGAAAACTTCGTTACACATACATTTCTTTTACTTGCTGTTTGAAATTGCTTGTCATCGTAAATTGATAAAATTCTGGAAGGAAGTTTTTCTGAATCCAGTTTAGCTGATTCTCTTGTTTTTATTGGTGGAGTTAGTAAATTGAGCTGTAAATATAATAATAATATTTGGGAGTAGGTATGTACTATTATGAATATCATAATTTTATATGTAAAACAAGGATCGAGTAAATATGAGTGACGTCATGCAGACAAATTTTGTTTAATTTTTTGTTATACTATATGGGAATGTTAAAATTACACAATATAAAAATATAATTATTGTTTGTATTTTTTATTTTCAAGTACGTAGTCAAATTTAATTTTTTTATACGGCGTATTTGAGTTCTGTTTGTTAATGCAACATTTTTCAGGATTCACTGTTTTCTTTCTCAAACATTTTGGATTTTTTTTCCTATATAAGTATACATAAGTGTGGATTCTATTTCATACAGAATAGCAGTCATGGAAATTGCTCTACCCACAATTTTTAATTTTTCTAAAAATAATTTTTATACAGGGTGTCCGGTTTATGGTGTTACGAAATTTAACCACTAGGTCTCGCCGATACAAGCGAGAAATCGTATGAGAGGGTACATGAGGTAAAATATTTTTGCGACTTTATTTGTGGAACATCCTGTTTCTCCGTTATCATTTATTATAGAGCAATGATAGGCATACTAAACGAAAGGAAACCCATTTCCCTTTCAATTAATATAAGCATTATCTCTTCAACCCCCTTATTAACGAAGTCATTAGCGATATGTGTGAAATATGTTAAAACGTACGTGCAGTGAACCAATTTTATTCAAAGAGCTGTATACTTTTTGTAGAAGTTTTAATCCAATGTAGCATTTTCAACATTATCATTACTATTGTTTTTGGATTGCAACCAAATTCAATTGTAATTAGAAACTGTTCTTCTTATAGAGATAGCACATTAAGGGTGACCAGGTCGAACTTGAACAAAAGTGTGGAATGTCCGGATAAAAGAGAACTTTTTCGTATTCCAAAAAAGAGTACAATAGAGTACACAATACACATTAAACGTATGTAGGTAGGTTAGGTAGATAATCATGGGTTTTACACAGTTCTTCCCCACGACCAAGTTCGGTAGCCAGGGGAGTAGTTCGGTTTCCTCATCTTTCTTCACTTTTTCAACCAAACTGATTTCTATTTAACGAGGTGAAGATACTAACACATATATACAAAAACAATGTTTTTGAAGAATTTATATTCAAATACATTGAAAAATTTGTGGATGTACAATGAATTGAGAAGAACGAAAGAAGACGCGTGTAAAAGTAAAAAAGAAGAGCTATGTAAAAGGTATCAATAAGTAAATTATTTCAGTTATAATAAAAAAAATAGTGAATATAGTATATTTATAGTTTATACTATAAATACACATATAATGTATTTATATGTAACATTTTATAATATACAGGGTGTTTCCGCTATCACCAACCAAAAGGATACCATAGATAGGACTCATCGAGACAAACAAAAAATCGTATTGGAGGGGGGCATGAAATCCCAGCGGTTTGGTCGCTAGAGGGCGTTGAAATTTTTTTGCACTTTTTCCACAAAACACCCTATAACTTTTTGAAGAGGCACTTTAGGGTCACTTTGTGTTAATATAAAATATAGAGGATCCTTTGCCCTTTGTAAAAAAACCTTACTTGTGCCTCTTTTTCTAACTGTTTAAATGTTAAACGCCTTCAAAGTCAAAATATTATGAATTTTTTTCAAATTTTTGTGGTTAACCCTGTCTTTCTCAAAAAAGCCTTAAATTAACCCTCATTTTCTATTGCAGAAAATGAAAGCTCAATTGATTCTGCATCGATTTGTTATCTTCACTTTTTTTAAGAAATGCATAATTTTCGAGATCGCAATCCGCAATTGAAAAAAATTCACAAAATTTTGACTTCAAGGCGTCTAAAATTTAAACAGTTAAGAACTGAGGCACAAGTAAGGTATTTTTACAAAGGGCATAGGGCTCTCTATATTTTTTGTCAACACAAATTGACCCTTGAGTGCCCCTGTCAAAAGTTATAGGGTACATCGTGGCCCTCTAGCGGCCAAACCGTTGGGATTTCCCCCCCTCCGATACTATTTTTTGTTTGTCTCGATGAGTCCTATCTATGGTATCCTTTTGGTCGGTGATAACGGAAACACCCTGTATTTCGGACTGAAATCCTTTTTGGTGCTTAAATCCCTAACGTCGCGTCAATTTGAATTACAAGTTGTCATTGTCAAATACTTTTTTCTTCCCATACTAAAATTACTTCAGTTTATATTATTTTAAGCTGTGTAAGGAAGCTGTGTATGTACTAATTATCCAAGTTTAAAATAGGATAAACTGCGTGCTGCGACTGTAGTACAATTTTCATACTTTTTTAAATATTTTTCAAAAAAGAGAACAAAAGTGAACAAAGTGAAATACAAAAAGTGTAAGAAAGAGTAATGTCTCAAAAGAGTACATGTACTCCTTTTAGAGTACACCTGGTCACCCTAAGCACATACTGTTGTAATTTTGTTATACTGAATTTCAAGATTATTGACTTAATTATTAGCACTTAATACAATAAATTAAGTAGTAAATGTTGTTTGATTCGTGTCAGCGGGAAGATGAGTATAAAAGAAAATGATTAAATTTCTGGATTGCCGTAGCTATTGAAAGTATTGCCTCGATTAATAAAAAATTAATTTATGATAATATAATGATATTCAGTATTTTTATTTTATTGTAAAATTTAAATTTATTATTTTTAATATTCCAACGTAATCATTATTTTATATTTTACTTTTAAATTTTAATAAAAAAATTTTTTATGTTTGATTTATAAAATTATATGTTTTCAATATGAATTTAATTTTGAATTAAATGTATGCATACAAAAGTATAATAGTAATATACTCGTATATGTTAAATTATCCTTTTTTCATCTATGATATTTTTTTTTGTTTATGTACGTACTTGTTTGTAATTTCGTTACGTTTTTCAAGCCTGAATACTTCCAATGATTATAGATTAACACAATAGATATTTCGCGTAGTACATTTGTATTTTCACTCTATTTCATTGAAGGCTCCTAAACGAAACCTTCTTGTCTGTCCTATCTGGCGAGCAAAAATAGAACTAACGTTTTGAAATTCAAACTTAAAAGAAATGATCGAGTCGAGTGATTTTTTTTATTATCCATTCGCTCATGGTCATGCTCTTGTTATTTTTTTTTTGTGTATAACCAAATCAAACCAGTTTCCAGTATAACATTGTGTATACCTATTTATATAATATGTATATATAACAATGTATATACATATATGTATATGTGTACATATTTTTGCATGTACCCAAATGCGTGTTTACCGTCTGTGCACATTTCATTTAATATTTGTTTTTTCTTCTTCTTTTTTTAAAATTTGTTTCATCGGTTATTATATTTTTTATTTTTTCATCCATAGAATATCAATATGTATGTATTGTATTGTATAGGAATATGAATTAGAATTTGTTTTCTGATTATTGAATGCATGATAATATGAAAAATTTACCCAATTATTTTTATTTTTTTATAGTTTTTGAAGCTATGAGAAATTTTACTGAAATCCAGAATCCAGATCCCGCTATTTTTTGTTCTTATTTTATGTAACTATATTTTTTTTTTTCAAATGAAAAAGGGAATTAAGATATTTTGTTTTCAATTCAAGTAGGTATCTAATTAACAACATTACAATACACATTTAAATACATTTTGTTTACCCATATTAATATTTCAAAATGTTACATAATGTGATGTAGTTAGATATGTTGGACTCTACAAATTTTGATCAATTAGGTGTACCTATAAAATTTTATTAAAACCTTGCAGCCGGAAGATGATCACAGTCATTATTAGAAAATTAGAAAATCGCTAATGCTTGCAAAAAGTTTTAACATTATAATGTACGTGCATTATAATATACAGTAGCGGTTATGAAAGTCGCCTAACTAATAATTTCTAAAAACTTTTCTCGATACTATCTTTAAATTTTGGTGGGGATGGATGATGGTTTGTTTTTTAACTAAGTGCGTGTGTTTTTTAAGGTATTTTTTATAAGAAAAGAAAAACCATACATGATTCTGTAATATAGCTTAATAAATAAATTATTTTTAGAAAAATGAAAATTATTTGAGTCATGCGTTTTTTCCGCTACTGTATAAACTACAATCTGCATATACAAAAATACATACTTGTATGTATATGCTAAATAAGAAAAATACAAAATTGAGAAAAAAACAGTGACTTCAAGTTTACAATAAATTTTGTATTTAGGTACGAAGCAACAGCAAAATTCAAATATTTTATAATAATAAAAAAATTGTAAATTTGGTTGGGTACTTGAAAAATGAAAAATAAAAACAACAATTATTTTTTTATATGTGTGTTGTTTTTGTTTATATTAATTATAAATTTTCATATAGTACAACATCACAAAAAAATTGTATGATGATGTCATGCACATTTACTCCGTCCTCATTTTCCATATAAAATTGTCTAATTACAGTTTTGAGGATTTTTGTGTATGATAAATTTTTTTTTTATTTCAAAAACGGTCATAACGTATTTTTAAATCTAATGTTGTAAGCGATTCCTTCTTGTCTGTCCGCTCTATGAACAGATTTAGAACTAAAAATTTATTTTTCAACAGCTTTTCTGTTCTGGAATATCTACTTCCTATTAACAATGACTATATAATTACATCATAAAGACAGCCCACTTGTCCGTTACTGACAGTTACATTTCAAATCAGCATAACTTTTATCATTTTAGCGATTTCTCCTTGTCCCCAAGTGGTTGGACATAGAGCTAAAATTTTTGTGTTTGTGTTTTTACATTACAATATATGTATTTATTAAACCATATACTGTACGTGTGATATTATTTTCTTAAGCATGTGTGTATTTTTGTTTTAGGTCGATTCTCTGTTAACATCGAAGACACTTTGTGAGGAATTTTATTAAAAAATTGTTGGATAATAAAAGTGTAAAGACTTAATACTTGTACATTTTTCTATACCTCACTTTTAAAACTATATAGCACATTTCTATTATTCTGACCTTATGTTTTAAATTTATCTGAAATGAAGGCGGCAACGCAGAAGACTCGTACACAACCTTGTTAATACATTCTTAATATTTTCTTTAAGAATTCTGTGAATTGTTAAGTATTTAATAATTGTCTCATTTATAGTTTTATTGTAACACATGTCCTTTAAAAAAGTATTTTATAGAAAACTCATATAATTGATCTTTTACAATAAGCAATTAAAATCTATGAGGACATTTCAGGCAACGCAGAAGACATTTTGAAGTAATTAAAAAAAAATAAAAATGTATATTGTATTTGTAATATTATACTAAAAATCAATGTCGATATCAGGTCAGCTGCCTATAAAAACAAAGAATTTTTTCATATTTAGCTATTCTTTTCAACATTTTTACTGAAGCAAGTGAAAATTTTGGTATAATTTTACAGAGAATCGACCTTTGGTTTTTCGTTAGCATTTTTTTCTTGTTCTATAATTTTTAACAGTACCAAGTGCAAGTTAACACTTCGTTCTATTTTAAATTTTATACCCTCGAATCAATTTTAAGTAACAAAATGTAACATTTTTTAATTCTTTAGAAAAAAATTCAACCTTTCAAAGTTCATGCAATATAAGACCGTTCAAAGAATATTCTGGCCAAATTTCAACTTCCTAGCTTCACAGGAACATTCTTTTCTAAAGAATCAAAAAATGTTACATTTTGTTACTTAAAATTGATTCGAGGGTTTAAAATTTGAAATAGAACGAATTGTTCACTTGCACTTGTATTTTAAGGTTAATATTCATTTGAAAGAAAAGAAGCAAAAATTACACATACATACAGTATGAGCTCGATAATTTGGACTGATTAAAATAGGCCTTGTTTAAATTTTAAAATAGTTGAAATTATTGGATAGAAACCAATTTGCAACTTTCAACGCTATTTTTGAAAAAACAATAAATAGTTTTGTAATAAAATTAGTTTTTGTTATTATAAAAACCGATTATGATAATTATATAATGAATTATTTCTACAAAAATCTGTGATTTAAATTAGGCAGTACCTACATGTTTAGCTTATTTAAACTTTATTCTATTTTATAAAATAAAAATCATCGAAAAACCTTCAAAGTACCTATTGAAATTTGGGTGTTGAAAAAACCAAAAGTTGAAAATAGGAAGGGAAAAATTATTGAGCGGACACTGTAATTTGAAATAAAATTCTTATTTCAAAAAATATTTATTTACGCGAGCATATTCATTGTAGCAAAAGTACAATAACAACAAGAAACAGAAAAATCAAACCAAAAAAAAAAAAACAACAACAATAACCATTTATTTCAGCTTTAAAGAACGCTGTTTGCTGTATCAAATAGGTATACATACCTACATAACTATAATATATGCATGTGGACAAAAAAAAAAAAAAAGAAAAGAAAAAAACCATACCAGCAATATATGTATAATTATAGGATATAATTGCAAAATCCTATGAAATATGTATGTACATTATCTATTCTGTATATACTACAGTATAATATATATCTATATGTCATATTATTTAATGATCATTATTTTAACAGACAAGTTGTATACCTATGTAGTTTTTGAATGAATTGACTCATAATTTATATATGCGCTTATACATATTGTTTCTGTACGTTTTTCGTTTTTGCGATCTGTTTTTTTTTTTCTGTATACGCAATTTCCATATTGGCTCTAAAAAGCCACGTTATTATTATTGTATATGTTTATACACTCAAACACTCATACTGTTGATTTCGATTCATACAAAAATTATTCTTTCTATCAGAGCCTCCTTGGCTGGCCATCTGCAGGGAGAAAAATATTTTTTTTCAAGAAATTTTCATTTTGGTCTGTCTACATGGTATTTATATGGTTTTTGCTATTAATTATCTTTGATACTTCTCATTATTATTTAAATTTGAATTTTTTCCAAATTTCCTAAACAAACAATATTTTTATTATTATTTTAAAAAAAACGTAATGCTTTTGGATCTTTATATAAATTGTGTAAATTGTGGAAAAAAAAACAATAATACTTAGAAATAAATTTTATTTAATAATAATACAATAATACAATTAGAATATTGAATATCAAAATAATATCAAAAAACAAAAGATATATTTTATTAAGTGTACTTCACACTTAACGATTTATCATTTGATTTATCATTTGACTAATGTAATTTGTTGTTGTTACACTAGTCAGCAAAAAGTAAAAATTCAATAACTCAGTAATAATTACAAGGCAAAATCAATCTATCGTTAAATGAAAACATAAAATTTCTTGATTAAAACTACTTTCATCAACACCGTAGATATTTTTGATATCTTATAGAGAAATTTCCATTAATTTTGTATGAATTTTCGATTTAAATACATATGTACTTTGTTATTGGTATTTTATTGTTACTCTTAATTTATTTTCGTTTCACTAAAGTATTTTTATTGTAAAAACCCAAGTGTTTCAAGTAAATTCAGTAAGTAAAAGCAATGACCATAGAAACTAATAAGACTTGGCTTTAGTACAAATCTATGAAAATAATTTTTTATTCAAAAATTCGTCTCGCATCCCAGTGAGAGCTTTTATTTTTCAAATCTAAAGCTTTGTTAGCTTAGAACAAAACCATTATAAACTTCATTTGTAATGACGAATACAATAACAAAACTTTGACGTTACATATTTATTTTTTGACAGTATTTTATGACGTCATACATTATTATGATTGCTTTGATCATGTTTTTCCAAATTTCTGTTAAAAATTTTCATTTTTTACACATGTATAACAAAAATTAATAATAATTACATTGGTGCCGTTATTTATATTTTTGAATTTTTTTTTATTTGATCAAAAATATATATTTGCTTTGAAAAATTTTTCTTTGAAATATAGAATATTTTTTTTTCATTCTTTCAAAAATTAATAATGATTACATTGTTGCCGTTATTTATATTTTTGAATTTTTTTTTATTTGATCAAAAATATATATTTGCTTTGAAAAATTTTTCTTTGAAATATAGAATATTTTTTTTTTCATTCATTCAAAAATTAATAATGATTATATTGTTGCCGTTATTTATATTTTTGAATTTTTTTTTTATTTGATCAAAAATATATATTTGCTTTGAAAAATTTTTCTTTGAAATATAGAATATTTTTTTTTTTCATTCATTCAAAAATTAATAATGATTACATTGTTGACGTTATTTATATTTTTGAATTTTTTTTTATTTGATCAAAAATATATACATATGTATGTATTTGCTTTGAAAACATTTTTTTTGAAATATAGAATATTACAGTATGACCTCTTTAATCCGGACCTCGAAAATCCGAATTATCCAGTAATCCGAATCGATTTTCTGGATACACGTAAGTATTCTGTAGTCCGAAATAATGCTCTCAAGTATTCTATAATCCGGATCATATTTGTTAGATATATTTATTGTGAAGTGAAATTACGAATGTGGAATATGGTCGTTGTGAAGTACCGTAATTCTGTCTGTTTTTTTTTTTTTTCGTGAATAAAATTATTTGATACATACTTCATTGAAGTGCAAAACAATTGTTTCTAATTTAAAGAAAAAGGTTTTTGTGAATATTCTCAGTCTCGAATCACAGAATTTTTCATTTAATTAAAAAATTCTAAACATAAATTGTATATATGCATTATTAATGAATAAATAATTTTCAAAAATAATGATGTTTTATACTGTTAAATACATATCCAGTAATCCGGATAATCGATAGTCCGGATAAGGCCGTGCATTAATTTATACTGTATTTTTTTTCTATTCTTATATTATACTTCTAGATACTATATACATACATATATAAATATATATCTCGCCCATTCCATGCATGACGGACGGAACATTGAAGAACATTTTTTTGAATCTTTCTTCTTTTTTACCTTTATATAGTTTAAATGTATTTCAGTTAAATGTAAAAAATAATGATCCACCCAAACACCTGTCAAACCGAAAAAGAAGATGTTTTCCAAGAATTTTGGTTTTAATTCTATATGTAGGGCGATAAGGAACTATGACGGATGGGACATGAAATGATACTCGTTTTTACACTCATAAATTCAACAGTATTTTTCTTCGAAGTATATAACTTCACACCTCCTGTTTAATGGTAAATTTTTAGGTGGTAGTCTTTTACTTGATGGTCTCTATTTCTTTTGTTGTATTTATTCCTCAGTAGTTTTCCTCCATCTCTGGTCCAGGTCCTTCATTCTACTTATATGACCTGCCCAATTCCATTTTAATTTTCTTGCAATTTCTATAATATTTTAAAACCCGTTTGTTTTCTGATTGTATTGCTTTTTATTTTTTGTAATTTTTTTAACTTCTAGATAATTTCAATTTCTTTATCTGAGGTGTTTATTCCTAATTTGAAATTTAATAAATAATTTATTAAAATATTATTTATATCTTCCGATTCTTTTATATTATAATATATTACCACGTTTTTTTGTCTATTGTTCATTTCTAACCTATTAATTATTTTACGATGTATGTACTTAAAAAACATTTTTTTGTTCTCTTATTTCTAAAAAAATGTTCTTCAATGTTCCGTCCGTCATGCATGGAATGGGTGATACAGTGATGTTACAATAATCCGTATACTCTAAAATCCGAATTTCCAATAGTTCGAACAATTAAAAAATCTCTATTAAGTATTCTATAATTCGAATTGAATGTTTTCTATAATCCGAATTAATGTAAAATTAGAGAAACATTGCTTTTTTTTTCTTTTTTTTTTTTATATTTTCTATATATACCTAACTGTTATCTGACTGGCAATATCCCGTTTTGTGATATTTTTAACTTTGTCTGGTGCACTTTTTATTGTATTGTAGTATTCCTTACTAGTTACAAGTTTGCCGAAAGGAAAAAAATTAATATAAAAAGAGAGTGAAAATGTAGATTAATAAAAAGCGTGCACAAAACATTAAACATTTTCATCGTTAATGATTTTTTGTTCATTTTTAATATAATTCAATAGTACTCTGTAATCCGAATATTTCACAAATTCGAATTAGGGTGTGCATTCAATTATTCGGATTATTGGAATATCACTTTATATATATTTATGTATGTATATAGTATCTAGAAGTATAATATAAGAATAGAAAAAAAATACAGTATAAATTAATGCACGGCCTTATCCGGACTATCGATTATCCGGATTACTGGATATGTATTTAACAGTATAAAACATCATTATTTTTGAAAATTATTTATTCATTAATAATGCATATATACAATTTATGTTTAGAATTTTTTAATTAAATGAAAAATTCTGTGATTCGAGACTGAGAATATTCACAAAAACCTTTTTCTTTAAATTAGAAACAATTGTTTTGCACTTCAATGAAGTATGTATCAAAAAATTTTATTCACGAAAAAAAAAAAAAACAGACAGAATTACGGTACTTCACAACGACCATATTCCACATTCGTAATTTCACTTCACAATAAATATATCTAACAAATATGATCCGGATTATAGAATACTTGAGAGCATTATTTCGGACTACAGAATACTTACGTGTATCCAGAAAATCGATTCGGATTACTGGATAATTCGGATTTTCGAGGTCCGGATTAAAGAGGTCATACTGTAATATTCTATATTTCAAAAAAAATGTTTTCAAAGCAAATACATACATATGTATATATTTTTGATCAAATAAAAAAAAATTCAAAAATATAAATAACGTCAACAATGTAATCATTATTAATTTTTGAATGAATGAAAAAAAAAAAATTCTATATTTTAAAGAAAAATTTTTCAAAGCAAATATATATTTTTGATCAAATAAAAAAAAATTCAAAAATATAAATAACGGCAACAATGTAATTATTATTAATTTTTGTTATACATGTGTAAAAAATGAAAATTTTTAACAGAAATTTGGAAAAACATGATCAAAGCAATCATAATAATGTATGACGTCATAAAATACTGTCAAAAAATAAATATGTAACGTCAAAGTTTTGTTATTGTATTCGTCATTACAAATGAAGTTTATAATGGTTTTGTTCTAAGCTAACAAAGCTTTAGATTTGAAAAATAAAAGCTCTCACTGGGATGCGAGACGAATTTTTGAATAAAAAATTATTTTCATAGATTTGTACTAAAGCCAAGTCTTATTAGTTTCTATGGTCATTGGTAAAAGTGATTTTAAAGCTAATAATGTATTCAAGTGGATAATTTTGTTGTATATTGGCCCTTATTGTGATGTTCGTCAAATGATCGAACAGCGTTCGATTTCAGATTTTGGTATTATAATTTTCGATTTTTTTCTTTTTGTTCGATTAAATAGAACAGCTGTTTCGATCACTTTTTTAATGACGAAACGCAATTTTTAATTCGAAAAATATGAAAAAAAGATGGATATTTCAAAGAAAATGTAACTTTCAATGTTTTAAATGTAATAATAATACTAATTAAATGTGTTTTTATTAATTACTACATACATTAATTATTATTTTAATAGGAAAAATACGGTAATAAGAAGCAATTAGAAGATCTTGTGAATATCATGAAAATTCTGACATAAATTAATTTTTCTCACAGAAATCCCCAAAATTGTTACAAAACAATAAAAAAACTTGCCTTACTATGTAATAAAATTTTTTTAAAGTCGAATTTAACAAATGTCGACTCTAAAAACTGAGTATGCATGAAGTTCTATACACGAATACATACTTGTAAAAATAAAATCTTCAACATATTTTGTAAAATAGCATACTCAGTTTTTAAAATCGACTATTGTTAAATTCGACTTTAAAAAAATGTTATTAGTAACTTAAAACAATTTATTCAAATATCTTCAAATTTTAACAGCTGAAAAATCGTTTAACGAAGAAAATATTCACAATAGTTCACGATATTGGCGCTTGTTACCAATGTGTATGATGCAACGCTTTTTGGTTCGTTCGATTGAGTTACACAATACCGAAATTAAATTGAATCGAATCGAAGAAGATTCTTCGATGAACCTACGAATCGAAAATCACAATAAGCCCCATTATTAATTTTATTTTTATTTTAAATTTTCCATAAATTTCCCACAATTACCTGCTTTTTTGTAAATTTTATTAAAAAATTTCCCTCGATTGAAATTGAGATCTGATCACCCCAGATTTAACAGTAGTAAGTACATTAGTACTATACATACTATACAAAAGAAGCAATAAAACAATATAATCGTCAAGTCGCTGGTTTTGAACGTTCGTGAAAGGTTTTTTGTTGTTGAAAACTATTTCACTGAAGGCGAATTATAATTATTTAGAAACAGGTAACTCTAATTCTGAACAATTTAACAGAATGGTGGAAAGTTGTTGTTTGTTGTGTGGGTGGGGGGATGCGGATAAGGCATCCACGAGCACTCAGACAGGAGAGTCCATTGTACTCAAGTACAGGAAAGTACATACAAATTCTATAATAATAATTCATTAACAATCAAATTATGTATAGAGCATAGTTCACTGACACAGTATTTTTTTTTCGTATTGCAACGTAAACTACTTTATAAGCGAAAAACATATACATACATAGTAATATGTTACAAAACTGTGTCACGGCAGGTCAGTGTACTATGCTTAATTGCTTAATATGCATTTTACAATAATTACTAAATTTTAAATTACAAAATACTAAATTAAATTCTTTCTTTTTCTTCAACAATTGTTAAAAACTTAAACTTAATGCTTAGTTTGAATGGAAATTTATCACTTTGGCATAACCGCAGTCCGCAGCTCTGCCGTACAAAGGCTAATCGCGTCAATTACATTTTCACTCATTTTGAGTTAAATATATTTATGATATAATATATAGTTATATATATGAACTGAAGGAAAAATTCTCTATTAAAAAATATGTCTATATATTATATATTATATATATAATTTAATTTTTCCACTAGTTCATATATATAACTATATATTATATCATGAATATATCTAAGTCAAAATGAGTGAAAATGTAATTGACGCGATTAGCCTTTGTACGGTAGAGCTATAGCGCTATAAAGCTTCGGTTGCCTCAAGTTAACACAGTTCATGCGTGTGTCTGATCAAAAGAACATCGTTTTACCCACTCGGGTGCTTGATAATAAACATTTGCACATTAATTTTATCGCAGAGTACGAAAATACACCCGTAAGTTGCTCACATTCAACTCAATAGCAATGTCGTCAATGAATGAAACGAGGTGCTATTCATTTTATACTCATGAGTTTTATTAATGAACACTTTGTGTATTTATGAAACTTGTAACGAAGTTACATTTTGGCCTCAATTAGCTAGCATATATTTTTAAAATAAAAAATTTCAAAATAATCAAACTAATACACAAGGAAAGTTTAATTATTTTCCTAGACATTACCGCCGCCTACTATATCTTTTGTTTAATAAGATAAACAAATTTTAAATTTTGAAAAGAATTGTTAAGAGAAAAATTCAAAAAATAAAATACTTTAAAAATTAAAAGCTAACAAATTATAAATACGCAATTTTAAAAGTATATAACTATAGGTACAATTTTTTAATTAATTGTTTTTCATAATTTAAATTGAGTTTTTTAAATAAAGTATAAGTAAACGTCCTGCTTCAACTTTTCATATACAGTGCGTGAAGTTAATATAAAGGCACCTAAAAGTTGAACATTGTTTTTTTCAAATTCTACATATTTTTAAGTTCCGTTATTCAACTTTTGCCATTATTTTGTAGAATAGAGTGTTAGAATTTTATTTTATGGATTTACTCGAGTTAGTAGAGTCGGTTGAGATTTAAAAAAAAAAAACTGTTAAAATTGAAATTTTTTGCGAAACCTTAACAACTAAGGAAACAGGAAAAGCAAAGGAAAGGGAGGAAAGTCAGATAACTCTTCTTAAGAAGACAAATCACGCCCCCTCCACCTCCAAAGCAAGTACCGAGATGCAAGGTGGCGGAAAAGTCGCGGGTACGGAGGAAAGTAGGAAAAGTCTAAAAAAGACGAGTCCTAGCTCCTCAAAACAAGGCCGGTACCAAAACCGCAAAGAGGGAAATCTTGAACGACAAGGACAAGCTAAGTCTAAAACCGAAAACTGTACAGTTGGAGAAAGAAGAACCAGCAAGGCCTCCCAAAAGGCTTCGCTCAGCAGAAGAGAGAGCAGAAAACTCAAAAAAGAAAGCGAAAACCGGATTCCACAGCAGTGAAGAACTCACTCTGGCAGTGATCGATCGTAACGACCTTTACGGGAAGCTAACGAAAGAAAAACTGGATCAATGTGGAAGCTAAAATCCTAGAAGCTATGATAACTACAGCGAAAACGCAGATGCACACAACATCTGCAAATTCGATGGTGCTGGATGGCGGAAAGGGGTGAAGGTTGTGGGATGCAGTAATAAGGAATCGTATGACTTTCTTGTCAACTGCATTGACAACATAGAAGAACTCTGGAAGGAAGTCAGGCTTGAAACGAGTCCTGCTTCGTCCCTGTCACTGCGCGAGTTGACACATGTATGGATACCACCTCAGTACCGGAGATTGCATCCATACTAAAGCTAATTGAAGTGCAGAACCAGGGACTAAGTACGGGAAACTTGAAAATCTTCAAAAACCAGGGAAAATAATGGAATAGTCCTCATGATTGCGGTTGACAGTGAGTCGGCCAAATTCCTGAGAAGAGTAGCAGCAGCAGTGAAGTTCGGACTGGGAATTCTGAAGTTCACTATCTCCTCAAATGAGGGAAGTCAATAAGCTCAGGGTGGTGCAGATAAATCTGCATCACTCTCGGGCAGCTACCGACGACCTGCTGCTCTTCATGGCAGGGGAGAACATAGATGTAGCCCTAATCCAAAGCCAAACGATCAAAATCCGAAGAAGACTGGAACATGTATCGTTCTAGTTTTAACGAGTATAAAAGCGAAACGAGGGCAGCAAAAAGATTATCATGGGCCAACTTCTGTTTCAACATAGAGTCAACAACAGAGGCAGCTAGGCTACGTAAAGTCCTACCCAAAAATCCAATACCAACTGGGAACCTCTGTAAGGAAAATGGCTCTTGGACAGAGACAGTCGTGAAACACTTGAGTTGCTTATTTCCACTCACTTCCCCGGATGCACAATACTGACTTCAATTAATAAATCAAGTATAGAATCCGCTTGAACAATGCATACATACATACTTGTAAATGCTAATCAGAGCTAATCTATTTTATTCTATTGTAATTACAATAGATTAGCTCTGAAGCTAATGCGAAAAATACAAGTTTGAGAAAGAAAACATTGACTTCAAGTTTACAATAAATTTATTTATTTAGGTACGAAGCAACAACAAAATTCAAATACGGTATTATAAAAAAATTGTTAATTTGGTTAGGCTACTTCAAAAATTACAATTAAAAACATTTGTTTATATTAATTTGTATGTGTGTTGTTTATATTAATTTCTTTATAGTACAACAACAACAAAAAAACAAAATTTGTCTGGTTACGTCGTGCACATTTACTCCGTCCTAATTTTTCACACAAAATTTACAAAATCATGAAATTAAGTACAATTTTTAGGCTTTGTAATTTGTATGTATTGAATTTTTTTTTTTGCAAAAAACGTCATAGCGTGCGTATTTTAAAATCTGATGTTCTAAAAGTACCTTTACACTATAAATTAACATACAAAGTATAGGTCACTTGTAAAAGTTTGACTGCGTTTACACTGTTTTATTTTTTTGAGAGACTTTGTAATATGACTTTACACTCGACATATCATAAAAATAGATTTTTTCTATTCCCATATGACATTCGATTTGACTTAATAATATTTGGGTTTTTTTATTTCAGTGGATTGAATGAAGTAAATTTTACTTAGAAAAAGTGATAATTTTAAAAAATAGTAATAATAAATTATCTATTTTCACACTTTACTCAAATGACATGTTAAACAGTATGAATATTCACTATGAAAATGCATTATGAAAAGTCGTATGACAATATATATGTAAAAACCATACATAAAATCATATGTCAAATCAATTAGTGTTAAGGTACTTTAAGCTATTTCTTCTTGTCTGTACGCTCTATGAACAGACTTAGAACCTAAAATTTATTTTTCAAGAGCTTCTCTGTTTTGAAATATCTACTTCTTATCCATTATCTTTGCTGGATGAGATAAAAATCCAAAAATATACAGCTGGGCTTCATTATTATTTTTTTTTAAAAACCCGATAAATGAATTCAAGTGTAAAGGAACTACGTTTTAATAAGATTTAAAAATGTATTTTGAATTGTTCTAGTAGAATCAAGATAAAAATATTGTATTCAAATTTATTTCCAATATAAGAAAAAAAGTGTTTTAAGAAATATTATTGTAAGGTTTAATTTTTGAAATAATAAGAATAGGTTTAATTTGTTCAAAAAACTGAACTTTCTATTTTTCATTAACGACGAAACCTTATCCAAAACGTCGTTATAAACTCATGTGCATATTACTTAACCGTTTCGAGACGACTTAAATTGAGCAATCGCACATTTTTTTCGTTTGATTGGGTATGATTATATTATCAAAATAAATATATGTTGGTCAGGATATTTGTCTAATATTTACGGTTGAGGAGTTATAGTCCTGGGATCAAAAAGTCCCAGCAGTATTTCTTAGTGGGATGTTTTTGTCCCCGCAGTTCTGTACTAAAAAAATATTTGTTTTAAAATTTCATAATATTTCAGATTTATTTAGATTCATCAGATTCATTAGACTCATCACCAGATTCCAAATCTGAATCGTTGGGAGAGAACAATTCATCAGATCCGCCGGATTCACTAAAACTGTCTGAATCTTCCAATATTTTTTTCACCTCCTGTGGCTTCAACGTACGTGGCATGATTGCTAAATAAAATACTTAATGAATGCACAATATTACAATATGTAGACTGTAGGGATAAATATAGCCTTATAAAAAATACTGCTGGTACATTTTTATCCCTTTGTAATTACAGGTTTGTACATAATTACCACACTAATTGTCAAAGATAAAATGACAAGTAATTAAAGCTTTTCTCAAACCAAAATAACGTCACACTTTACACGAATCTAGAAAGAACGATTTGGGATGTCATTAAACCAATTTATATTGATATTTTCAGTGTAAGTCCTTTTCAAAAAAATTCTGGGACAAAAAGGTCTCCGTAGTCTCAAAACGGTTAACTCATGATTTACAAATTGAAGTAAGTACAGGCAACATAAGCTTACTTTTCTATATTCTTTTACATTGCGTTTGTATAAATTTGTCTCGTATGTGGGGTAATTAGATCTCAATTTCAATCGAATGAAATTTTTTAAATGAAACATTACCAAGGGCTGCCAGATTAAAATTTTTTTCTTTTTCGATTTTACAAAAAAACAGGTAATTGTGGGAAATTAAAAATATTATTAGCACTAATTTCACTTTAATTCACCCACTCTTACTTACTCAATTTACTTGGATTTTTACAATAAAAATACTTTAGTCAAACGAAAATTATTTAAATTAAAAATAACAATGAAAAAAGAATAACAAAGTACTTAAAAATAAAATTTATATAATATTTTTGCCTTGTAATTACTGATTTACTGATTTTTACTTTTTGCTATTTTTTTGGTATTTCGATAACATAGGCTAATAAAATATATTCTATGTTGTTTGACATTATTTTGATATTCAATACTTCAATTGTACTATCCAATAAAATAAAGTATATTTTTATTATTTTTTTTTTCACAATTTACACAATTTTATGAAACATTCAAAAGCGTTACTTTTTTTAAACGATTTAAATTTTGTTTGAATAAGAATTTCGAAAATATTCAAATTTGAATTATAATGAAAAGTATTCAGGTTTGATTATTTGATTTTGAAGAAATTATATTATATTAAATTAAATTTGTAAAACACGCAACAAGTTTATTTTCAACAAACTGTACCTACATATGTATTTTGCTTAAATTATAATCTTGTTAATAATTCCGTCACGTAACCGTTATCTTCTGAATGTATTTTTTTCTGTTTTTAAAATAAGGATAAGGTAAAAAATTGCTTGCATTGCAGTTAAAATTAAAATATTCAAAGCTGGTGACTTTGTAAAGTACATTCAAAGTTTTTTATTGTTGTTTTCTTTATTTTCAATTTCATTAATTTTTTTAATTTAAAGTATTTTTTTTGTTAAAATCCAAGTGTTTTAACTAAATTGAGAATGTCAAAAAGTGAAGCGAAGTAAATTTAGTGCTAATAAGTTAATTAAATTTTTTTTAAATTTATTATCAATTTTAATTCTTTTATAAAATTTTCCAAAAATTTATAAAATCGGAAAAGAAAAAAAATTTTAATCTGGCAGCCCTTGGTAATATTCAATTAAAAAATGTGCCTCGATTGAAATTGAGATCTGATCACCCTACATACCAAACAGACTTTTACAGCAAATCTGTGAAAGAATATAGAAAATCATGCCTATTTTGCCCTATACTGACTTCGATTTATACAAAAGTTATAGAGTTCTAAAAAATCTGTTAATCTGCGCACCTTGAACACATGAGCTATTTAAATACGACACGTTCACGAGATGATGAATTGCTTATGTGCCGAATGTGAGCAACTCACGAGTGTATTTTTCCGTACTCTGTCATCTGTGTAAGTAATTAGTTTCAAATCAACATCAAATTCACAAATTCCTGACTTCGTATCTAACTTAGTATTTAATGTCATAACAATATTTTATTACAAAATCATTAAAAGTAAACTACAATATCAAGTGTTTACGACAAATTGGTATAATTTTTAAGGCACTATACAACAGACATAAATGTTGAGATTTTAATTTTTCTGTTTTAACTAAAAATACTTTTAATTTCAAATCTTACTTCTTAAATAAAAATTTTATCTTGAATCTGCTTATTTACATTGAATATTAAAGTAAATTTTGTATTATGTAAACTCCACATTTTCCAACATTAGTATTTTCTATTTTGAATTAAAAAATTAACAAAATCAACCAACCTTCAATTCAACTGCTGAATTTAAAAGTCCAGTCGACTTATCCAAAATAATTTGTGACCCTTCTACAATTTGATCTTGTTCATTTGGAAATGATTTTACAACATTCATTACTAATAAAAATAAAAAAATTTTTTGCAACAAAATAAAATTAACGAAATTCATTTTGATTAAACCTAAAACTATGTAGACTGATGTTTTAAATTTGTTGTTTCCAATGAAACTGAAATAATGAAAAAAAGAAAGATTTTTATTCATTTAGTCAGTCTATCTGCTAGGGGTAATATATGTGTACCTACATAACAAGTTTCTCGTTTTCATTACCCTACCTATATTATATCTATCTACCACAATAAATATTAAATTCATACCATATAATATATATTGAACGAAAACCAAACGTACATACATATTATATAATATTATGTAGGTCAAAACCCTCTATATCACAAGCCGAGTTATGACTTTCTGCACTAACACAACCAAACACGATAAAAGTGTTGAAACGTCAAAACATTCAATGCTGGTAGTACAAATAGTGATGTAAAGAAAATGTGTTTTAGTTAAATATTTTTGGCTTTTTAAATAAAATATGGTTTATAAAAGTTTTGAAATATAATAAACTAACAGTGTTATAATTTTTAAAGTGCACAATAGTCAAAAAGTTAAATAAAAAGGTGAAAAATATTGTGCCTTCTTACCTACTTTTAAGAGAAAAAATTAAAGTATGGTGAGGTTATATGTATGTATTATTTATATGTAATAAAGTGAATAAATTGATTTGATTTAATAAAATTTAATTTATAATAATTCTGATACATATATGTATTTATATGAATAATTAAAGTTTAAAGAATAATAAATAATATAAACTTTTTTCTTCTATACCTATATATTGACATGTGACTAATGACTACATTACCTATGGTGAGGTTATATTATAAAAGTGAATAAATTGAAACGAAATGTAAACACAAATATATGAAAAAAATAAATAAAGTGAACGAAATACAGAACAAATTCATTTAATTTATTAAAATTTTATTTATAAGTTTGTATTTATTGTTAAATTATTGACTCAAATCAATTTCTCACATCATAACATAATCACAAAAATTTATATAAAAAAAGTCTATGAAAAAGTAAATAATTTGGTACATAATCTTTATTGTGTAATGAAGGCAAATAGACACTTAATTTGTGATAACTAATAAATTAAATTCTATTAAATCAAATCAATTTATTCACTTTATTACATATAAATAATATAACCTCACCATAGATAGGTATGTACTATGTAGTCATACTTTAATTTTTTCTCTTACAAGTAGGTAAGAACGCACAACATTTTCCACCTTTTTATTTAATTTTTTTGACCATTGTGCACTTTAAAAATTATAACACTGTTAATTTATTATAATTTAAAACTTTTATAAACCATATTTTATTTAAAAAACCAAAAATATTCAGCTAAAACATTATTTCTTTACACTAATATTCCACCACTCTTATTAAGAAACCATAAGAAACTAAAATGTCAAAACAAAACATGGCACTTCTTACTAATACATACACAACACCAGTAGGAGGCTTTTATTGTAGAGGGTTTTGATGCAGGTACATTAATAAATGCACATATGTATGTAAATGCTTTTTCTGAGTTAAAAAAATATAGACCTATGTAGGTATATAAATGTACATATGTATGTGTATATGTATATTCTGCAAAAATCCCAAAACAAAACTAATCCTGCCTCTCCACCAGACTTATATGTCTTAACTTAAATCGTGATTTATTTTTTTTATATGAAGTTGGCTCGAAGAAAAAATCAGCAGATATAAATGTCTGACTTAAATCTGGACATAAATGTTTAGAAAAAAATCAGAGAGAATGAAAATCAAATATGGCGGAAATTGAATTTTCATGTACCTTATTATTTGAGATAATGGATATAGAGCTAATAGAGTGAAAATATTTAAGTGAAAATTATTTTAATAGAGATAATACAAATTAGTGTGAATTTTAAAAAATTTTAATAAAATTTAATTATTTTTATATGTTTTTTCTCTCTAAAAATTCACCCAACAATGAAATGTCAGAAAGACATGAAATTCTCAGCATTAACACACTAGACATATAAATCACGATTTAAGTTACTACATAGAAATAAATTTAAGTCTGGCGGAGAGGCAGCCTAAGAAAATTGTATCGAAAAATGTGATATTGGATAATGAATGACGTGTATGAATGTATATGTATGAATTGTCTAAAAACTAAATCCGGTTATATTAACTTTCTTTTCCTCAACGCAAAACCCTCTACAATAAAAGCCTCCTACTGGTGTTGTGTATGTATTAGTAAGAAGTGCCATGTTTTGTTTTGAAATTTTAGTTTCTTATGGTTTCTTAATAAGAGTGGTGGAATATTAGTGTAAAGAAATAGTGTTTTAGCTGAATATTTTTGGTTTTTTAAATAAAATATGGTTTATAAAAGTTTTAAAATATAATAAATTAACAGTGTTATAATTTCTAAAGTGCACAATAATCAAAAAAATTAAATAAAAAGGTGGAAAATGTTGTGCGTTATTATCTACTTGTAAGAGAAAAAATTAAAGTATGACTACATAGTACATACCTATCTATGGTAAGGTTATATTATTTATATCTAATAAAGTGAATAAATTGATTTGATTTAATAGAATTTAATTTATTAGTTATCACAAATTAAGTGTCTATTTGCCTTCATTACACAATAAAGATTATGTACCAAATTATTTACTTTTTCATAGACTTTTTTTATATAAATTTTTGTGATTATGTTATGATGTGAGAAATTGATTTGATTCAATAATTTAACAATTAATACAAACTTATAAATAAAATTTTATTAAATTAAATGAATTTGTTCTGTATTTCGTTCACTTTATTTATTTTTTTCATATATTTGTGTTTACATTTCATTTCAATTTATTCACTTTTATAATGTAACCTCACCATAGGTAATGTAGTCATTAGTCACATGTCAATATATAGGTATAGAAGAAAAAAGTTTATATTATTTATTATTCTTTAAACTTTAATTATTCATATAAATACATATACATATGTATCAGAATTATTATAAATTAAATTTTATTAAATCAAATCAATTTATTACTTTATTACATATAAATAATACATATAACCTCACCATACTTTAATTTTTTCTCTTAAAAGTAGGTAAGAAGGCATAATATTTTTCACCTTTTTATTCAACTTTTTGACTATTGTGCACTTTAGAAATTATAACACTGTTAATTTATTATATTTTAAAACTTCTATAAACCATATTTTATTTAAAAAGCCAAAAATATTTAACTAAAACACATTTTCTTTACATCACTATTTGTACTACCAGCATTGATTGTTTTGACGTTTCAACACTTTTATCGTGTTTGATTGTGTTAGTGCAGACATCCATAGCGCGGCTTCTATATGTAGATGGTTTTGCCTCAACGTCAATATTAAATTAAGTATGTATGTAATAATATTTTATAGCCATTTAAGCCATTTCCTTTCCTACCTATGTAGTGCATTGTATACAAATAGGTCATAGACGTAATTGTTTATTAAATTTTATTTACATACATATCATATTTTTACTTTCTTGAAGAAATTTTAAGCTATATTAAACTTTTGTAGGAGATTTTTTCTATCTCGCGCCATATAGCTCTGTAATGAACGATTTCAATTCATGTAAAATTTCTAAACTTTGAATTTAAAAGGTTTAATAGGGTAGTGGAACCATATACCGGACAGCTCTTGTTACCGGACACTATGAAATAAAAACAAAAAATTTGTGTACTTCTGTATTAACTCGTAGAAAGAAAAAAGGTCTATAATATAGCCAAAATCCTCTACTTTATTTTGATGTATTTACTTTTTATGTAGAATTTGTCACTTATGTTCTGCATGTTGATGAATGAAGACGTTTCGTGTCATAGTCTAAAATATTCTTATTTTTTTCTTAAGAAACGGTGGTTTGGAAAATAAGCTTTGTAGTGTTTTAAAATAAAATTTTGAAGATATTTTGATTAAAATAGTGATTTAGTGCAATTATGTAAGCAGAAAATTTAAAAAATAACTCAAAAATTTCAATTTTAACAATAATATTATGGTGTCCGGTGAAAGGAGCATTCTTTTGTGCAATTTCTTATTATCGGACACTGGTGTCCGGTATTAGGCTTCAGCAATTCATTTACCGGACACATACTTTTATCCCTATTTTAAGTTCAATTTCTGCCGATTTTTTAGAAAATTATATCCTGAATGTATTTTGAAAATGAAAAGAAAAAAAATAAAACTATATCGAAGCCGATTTACAAAAAGCTATTTTTGATATAACAAAAGAAAAATGAAGAACTATAAAATAAAGAATGCGATTGATGTACTAGCTAGCATCATTTAAAATGTACTGATTTCAAAAACTACTTCCACGTATCCAGAAGTAGTTTTAAGTGCTTTATTTGCAAGAAACATTAAGACCTATTATATTTTATTTTTAATTAGTTTTATAATCAATAATATAGGTCCTTTTTTTGATTGAATCCTACTTTTTGTTAATGCATATATAGATAGGTACATATATTTTTTTTAAATTTTTGTTCAATTTAAGTTTCATAAAAATGTTTTTTAATTTTTTTTGGTCAATAAATCTATAATTTCTTATTATTAACATTTTTCTATCTGTTTTCTTTATCAATATTATCAACTTTCAAGTTTAAACACTTCATTTCAGTACTGTCCGGTATTAGGAACCATTTCGTCCGGCAATAGGCACCAACTGTCCGATAATAGGTGAAATGTGAATTTTTGACTTTAAGTACTATTATTAAAAAAATAGGAATGTAATTTGAAAAAAGATTTATTGAAATTGAAAATTCAAAGGCTTTTCTATCGATTTGAAAAAGAAAATTTTCGAATACAATTATATTTCTTTGTGTAATAAGAAATTCATTTGGCAAAGTCTCTTAAGTGCCCGGTATATGGGTCTTTTACCCTAAATAGATTTTATAATTTGGACTATTTCTAGCAATTTTTATGAAAAATGGCTATGAATTGCAAAAAAATAGACGCAATTTTCAGTTTTTTTTTCTTTTTCTTTCTTTAATATTCTTTGGTATAACATTTTGTGATCGTCAATTGACGATATTCAGCTTAAAACGTTGTATTGCTGAATTTCGTCAATTGACGATCATCTGACGTTTCCAAAGTCGCAGTAACTTTTCTTTTCTTGAAAAATTTTTTTTTTAAACCTACAGAAAAAATCGTTTTTTTAAATTTATCTTTTTATGCTCCTAAATAATACTTGTTTACATGATACTTCTACACTTGATAATAACATTAATAACCGCGCATCAAGTGTCATTTGAAATTTTAAAGTGACATTACTAACACTACTCTAAAAGTTCATATTGATATGTTTAGTGGACTACCAACACTAATTTGAAATGTCAAATATGACAATTCACTTAAAACGAAGAAAGTGTATATGCACATTTTAAAAACGCATTGAAATTTTAAATGCGGATTTAATAGTGTATTCACTAAAAACGTATTAGAGTTTCAATTCGTATTGAAATTTGGTTTATGCTTCCGTATTTAGTCAAAAAGCTTCACATAAACAAGGTAACTGTTTAAATATTTTAATTGAAAATGGGCAAAAATGAAAAAAAACTAAAACAACACATAGGTATTATCCTTGGCTGAAAATAGACTAGGTAGCAGTGCCACCGTCGCAAACGAGTTTATAACCGGTTTTAACAACTGCTGAAAATACACCTTATGGTGGCACGACCAAGTTGTAACGAGCGTGAGTGTATTACAACCGTCAGCTAAAATTATTTTAGACTATTCTTATTATACCAAGTTGGAAAAAAATTGTTACAACTAGCGCATTAGTACCTAGTCTATTTTGGCCCTATAAGATGAAAAAATATATAGTGTGTAAATTGTATTCAATTTTAAACTTCGTTTTAACCGTTTTTTGTCTTTTAATAATATACAAACCGGAGCACAAAGCAAAATTTTAAAGCAAAAATTAAAGTTAAACTTCAAAAATACTATCACGCACTATACACTGCAAATGAACTTCACATTCTAAATTGTGATATGCTTATGCACCTGCATAAAAAGATTTCTGCTACTTCATCATTTTACAAAAAAAAAAACTACACTAGAAGTAGTCTAGTATGACCAAATTTAGTAACGCACAAAATTTTCGTTCATAACTTCGGTATTAAGTGACTAAAAATTGTAACTTCAAAATTCAAATAAAAATGAAACTTGAAAAAATCGTATTTGTAACACTTAAGATTAGATACATTTTTTCATTTCCAATTTCATATTAATCTAAGTCTAGATTTAATACAACATTTATAATGTTTAGCCTTAAAAATAGCTTCTAAGAATTATTTTAAGCATAGGCATAAGTAGACTTAAGTAGATGTAACTGCTAGGAGTTTGTAAATACGCCGATATGGTCTAACTTCTAACCACCTCGGCTAGGATAGTTAGGTTAAGATACTGTATTTAGTTTTTAGCCTAATTTTTTAAATAAATAAATAAATAAAATTGTGCAACGTCTAAAGAAGCATGTAATAAACTACAAGACATACATGTACATCAACCTTCAGGACCTGCAAGAAAGGTAACATTGTTTAAATAAATAAATAAAATTGTGCAACGTCTAAAGAAGCATGTAATAAACAACAAGACATACATCAACCTTCAGGACCTGCAAGAAAGGTAACATTGTTTAAGTTACTGTTGAATTTAAAAATGGCGGAGAACCAAAAAATGGCTGATCATTTGAGTGCATTTTATGAGTTGATGGAAAAATTATTATAAATTGGTGTTGAACTGCAGGATGAATTGTTAGCAATTATATTGCTTTGCAGTTTACCATCAAGTTACGAAAATTTTGCTTTTAAAATTTTAAAGACAAAACTGCTGGAGGAAGGACAGAGACGGCAAGTAAGTTCAATGGAAACTGAAAATAAAATAGCTTTTTTCACAAAAGCTAAAAACAGAACAGGAAATAAGCAGTATAACAGGAAGGAAAACTACCAAGTTAAGTCAAATGTCAAATGTGTTGTGACGTTAGTTTGTTTACAAAAATTGTAGATCATGTGGAAAAAATTGAACTGGCAGGTAATAAATATATTGAATCAGAAGGTATCGATAATGTTATCATCAAAACAAAGACTTGGGAAATTAATTTGGTAAATGTTTTATATGTACCAAAATTAAAAGCGAACTTCTTATCCATTAGCAAGGCTGCAGAAAATGGATATTTTATTAAATTTAATGAATTTGGTGCTGAAATTAGAAAAATGGACGAAACTATAGTTATGGCAGCAAAGAAGAAAAACTTGTTTATTTTTGAGGAAAATATAGGAAAGAATAAATTATTTTCTTGTTCAAATAGTGATGACTACGATTTCATAAAATGGTATGTATAATAAAAATTCGTTAATGGCAGCCACCATAACCAAAAGCATATCTGTCTCTATATTTCTATATATAAAGAAAAGAGATACATATACTTCTGGTTATTATGGCTGCTACCATGGTTATTTTTTATTTTTAAATTTTTTAAAATTTTGCATTTTCTTCTTTAAATATATTACTTACTTACTTCACAAAAATTTTTTTCTTACTTGTGCAAAGCTCAACTCAAATCCTATTATTTTCAACTACACACTAAACAACCAAGTGTTGAATAGGGTCAACTCTATAAGAGATCTAGGAGTTCATTTTGATGAAAAATTGACCTTTAAAATCCATTTTAACAACATCATTAATAAAGCCAATGCTATGCTGGGATTTATTAAGAGATGGTCAAAAGAGTTTGATGACCCATATATTACAAAATCATTGTACATTAGTCTTGTTCGCCCGCATCTGGAGTACGCTAGCCAAGTATGGTCGCCTTATTATGAAGCACACTCACATAGGATTGAAGCAATTCAAAAAAATTTCTTAAGGTTCGCTCTTCGTAACCTTCCCTGGTCTAACCCATTAAGTCTCCCAACGTATCAAAGTAGACTTAATCAAATCAACCTGGTCTCCTTGGAAAATAGACGTGAACTTGCAGACTCAATTTTCATCATTCAAGTTGTAAATGGCGGCATCATTTCAAAATTCATTCTTGACAAAGTTACTCTAAACTTTTCTACACGACTGCGTAGGACTAACCTTTTTAATGTCGCTTATCATAGAACAACATATGGCAAATTCGAACCAATCAATAGAATGATCATGTCTGCAAATAAACACCAAGATGTAATAAACTTTCACCATAGATAATTAATCTAGATTTATCAATTTGAACAAAATTTTTCATATATGAACGAATTTACAAAAACAAATCAGTAAAAAAAAGTGAGAAGCTTTTAAATATTATACATACACCTATAACATTAGTATTGCAGCAATGACATCCAACAACAATATCGTCGGTATTTAAGATCATAACACCCGAACTTTACACACTGAATAGTATATACATATATGAATAGTAATGCTATACATATATTTTCTTGATTCTTTTATTGATCTCATCTTTCATTCAATTTTGAATATTGTATACCTATATGTATATAGGGTAGAATACCTAGTAACGAGCCCCCTTGAGGAAAATTTTTGATCTTTTCCTTATACCACGGTTAAAGTATAATAAAAAAAATATGTTTTTGTTTTAATAAAATTATTAAAGCCCTATGCTCGTTACTGAATTTCAAATACAATATTTGAGCCAGTACGAGCCGTGCCAAAAATAAAATATTTTAAAAATAAAATTTTAACTATAATGGATCGTTTACAAACGAACGTGGAAAATTTTACCCGTTTAAAATTCAGCGTAGAGTGAAGTTTAGTAAGTTCGATTTTCGGATGTTTTCGAATTTATAAAGCACATTTGAAAATTCAAATTCAAATTGGCATATTTTTTTGTTCTTTGTTTGAAATATTTCGTAACAAATCTTCACTGTGAACACTTTCAATGAATAAAAATAATTTATCTTTTTCTGTTTTTGTGAAATTTTTATGGAATAAAAATGTAATTATCCTTTCTTGTAAAAACTATAACCGTCAACAATAATAGCTTTTGAATACTTCGAAATTTTAAGTTCAAATTTAAATAAATTTCGAAAAAAACTTTTATCGCTACATTTTTTACAAGAAACTTCATTAAAAAAAACTTTCGTTAATTTTTTTTAACCAGTGGGAACTAATTTTTCGAACATCCAGATTGAAAAGTAGAAGTTGAGCCTAATCTGACGCTGACTCTGCAATCTCACTCCGAGGTATGAATGCGAAAGCGATATATACTCTGACGAATAGAAGAAAGAAATGCAGCAAAATCTACGTTTCAATCTGTTATGTAAACTTAGCATTTCAAAAAAATTAGCAATTTATCACTTTTTTTTTAGTACAATATAAAGGAAATAAATATTCATCTCCTTAACGAAAACGTTAAGAAAAATGCCATTTTTGGTAGCACTTTACATTTATAAGAATTATATTTAAAAAAAGAATTTGTAATGATAAACCATCCACGCACTGCAAAGATAAAATATTTTTCTAAATACATATATAGCAAATATTCACCTGTATTTTTGTAAAAATATCTTAGTTATAGAATAAAATAAAGCCAACGGCTCATTACTGGGTGTTTCCCCTATGTATATTTAAAAACTATGAAATTTGAATTTTTTTAAATTATATGGGTGACGTCACGCACATTTAAACGGTTCTCTTTTTCCATACAAAATGTGCAAAACAATATTTTTTAATTTTATTTGAATCATATACTATTGGGCCAAACCAGACTAGTCTTCTTTCAGCTTCAACAACCGGTTTTTTCTCCTCACTTTTGGATAAAATGTATTACACTTCGCCATCGTGCTTATAAAAACCGCTGCTGAAAGAAGACTAGTCTGGTTTGGGCCATTCAGTGTGTAAAGCTCGGGTGTTATGATCAATCAAAAACCATATAAATACCATATAGACAGACCAAAATGAAAATTTCTTGAAAAAAATTATTTTTCTCCCTGCAGATGGCCAGCCAAGGAGGCTCTGATAGAAAGAATAATTTTTGTATGCATTGAAATAAACAGTATGGGTGTTTTAGTGTATAAACATATATGTACAATAATAATAACGTGGATTTTTAGAGCCAATATGGAAATTGCGTATACAGAAAAAAAAATACAGATCGCAAAAACGAAAAACGTACAGAAACAATATGTATAAGCGCATATATAAATTATGAGTCAATTCATTTAAAAACTATATACCTAGGTATACAACTTGTCCGTTAAAATAATGATCATTAAATAATATGACATATAGATATACACAGGGCCGGCCCAACCTAATTTTTCGCCCTGTTCGAAGAACAAAATTTCGCCCTTATTCTGTTTAAATTTTTAATGAATATTAAAATGTTCAAGCCGTTTCCACACCACCCTTGGGTAGACTTTCAACTCACATTTCACATTTCATATTTTGAAAATAAATCAATTTATATACATAATAATACATACTTTCATATAATTCGAATTATATACGGAACTATTTATATACATACATACAGCCTTGAAAATAAAAAAAGTTATTGCAAACTGTTCAAAATAAAATCTTGCTCCTATAGTATTATTCGATCTTCATTAGAGATGAAAAAACCCATGAAAAAAACAATTTCGTTGGATTTTTTCATATTTTTCCGGATTTTTTCATAAAAATCCTGTAGTCCTGGAAAGGAATTTTTGTAGTTTGTAATTTGGCACAAGATGTGTGAAACACCCTGTACACCCAAATTTCATTAAATATCATAAATTTACCTACTTACTTCAAAAAATTGAAAAAACCCGTTCAAATGATCTTTTTCCTATGATTATGAAAAAAAAAAAAAATTTTTTTCCTGTTTTTTTCCGCTTTTTTGGAAAAAACCCGATAAAAAGCAACGGGTGAATGTATTTTTCATTTGTAAAAAAAGCATTTAAAAAGCAGCTTTTTATGAAAAAAACGGAAAAAAACAATTTTGAAAAAATCGGATTTTTGCTTTTTTCATCTCTAATCTTCATAAAAACAAACAACAACAAAAATGCTATACACACAGTATTAGGTTCAATTTCAAATCTTGCACAGTCTCTGCTTTATCATTCTATATGTTCCGTATGGGCGCTACAAAAACAACAATATATAGCAAACTGTTCAAAATAAAATCTTGCTCCTATAGTATTATTCGATCTTCATAAAAACAAACAACAACAAAAATGCTATACACACAGTATTAGGTTCAATTTCAAATCTTGCACAGTCTCTGCTTTATCATTCTATATGTTTCGTATGGGCGCTACAAAAACAACAATATATAGCAAACTGTTCAAAATAAAATCTTGAACCTATAACCAAAATAATTCAAATTCAAAATAATATGAATTTAGAAGAGACGGACAAAATTTTGAGGGGATAAGACAGCACAAAAAAGGAAATGTGTGTAGCATTTTTGTTGTTGTTTGTTTTTATGAAGATCGAATAATACTATAGGTTCAAGATTTTATTTTGAACAGTTTGCTATATATTGTTGTTTTTGTAGCGCCCATACGAAACATATAGAATGATAAAGCAGAGACTGTGCAAGATTTGAAATTGAACCTAATACTGTGTGTATAGCATTTTTGTTGTTGTTTGTTTTTATGAAGATCGAATAATACTATAGGAGCAAGATTTTATTTTGAACAGTTTGCTATATATTGTTGTTTTTGTAGCGCCCATACGGAACATATAGAATGATAAAGCAGAGACTGTGCAAGATTTGAAATTGAACCTAATACTGTGTGTATAGCATTTTTGTTGTTGTTTGTTTTTATGAAGATCGAATAATACTATAGGAGCAAGATTTTATTTTGAACAGTTTGCTATATATTGTTGTTTTTGTGGCATTCAATTCATACGAGACTTATGTTCATAGTAGATGATTCTGTGGTCACAAGCACTAACCGCTTAAGTCTGAAGATGCTTATGTCGACTTAAGTGGTTTGCAAATGTGACCACAGAATTGGTTCACACAAAAATACAAATCTATATAAAATATTAATATTATGTAAATATTTATATTGTTCTAATGGCGCCCCTCTAATTTTGTCGCCCTGTTCAGCTGCTCTGTCTGTTCATATGTAAAGGCCGGCCCTGGATATACATATATTAAACTGTATAGTGTATACAGAATAGATAATGTATTTCATAGGATCTTGCAATTATATCCTATATATATAATTTATACATACATATATTGCTGGTATAGTTTTTTGTTTTTTTTTTCGTTTTGTCCACATGCATATAGTTATGTATGTACATATAGCTATTTCATACAGCATTCTTTGAAGCTGAAATAAATTGTTATTGTTGTTTTTTTTTCTGGTTTGATTTTTCTGTTTCTTGTTGTTATTGTACTTTTGCTACAATGAATATGATCGCGTAAATAAATATTTTTTGGAATAAGAATTTTATTTAAAATTACAGTGCACGCTCAATAATTTTTCCCTTCCTATTTTCAACTTTTGGTTTTTTCAACACCCAAATTTCAATAGGTACTTTGAAGGTTTTTCGATGATTTTTATTTTATAAAATAGAATAAAGTTTAAATAAGCTAAACATGTACTGCCTAATTTAAATCACCGATTTTTGTAGAAATAACTCATTATATAATTATCATAATCGGTTTTTATAATAACAAAACTAATTTTATTACAAAACTATTTATGTTTTTTCAAAAATTGCGTTGAAAGTTGCAAATTATATTTCTCTATCTATCTATCCATTCTATTCTATTCAATAATTTCAACTATTTTAAAATTTAAACAAGGCCTATTTTAATCAGTCCAAATTAACGAGCTCATACTGTATATATGTGTAATTTTTGCTTCTTCTCTTTCAAATAAATATTAACATTAAAATACAAGAGCAAGTTAACACTTCGTTCTATTTCAAATTTTATACCCTCGAATTAATTTTAAGTAACAAAATGTAACATTTTTTGATTCTTTAGAAAAGAATGTTCCTGTGAAGCTAGGAAGTTGAAATTTGGCCAGAATATTCTTTGAACGGTCTAATATTGCATTATTGCACCCAATTATTTACTTTTTCATAGTCTTTTTTTATATAAATTTTTGTGATTATGTTATGATGTGAGAAATTGATTTGAGTCAATAATTTAACAATAAATACAAACTTATAAATAAAATTTTAATAAATTAAATGAATTTGTTCTGTATTTCGTTCACTTTATTTATTTTTTTCATATAATTTGTGTTTACATTTCATTTCAATTTATTCACTTTTATAATGTAACCTCACCATATAGGTAATGTAGTCATTAGTCACATGTCAATATATAGATATAGAAAAAAAAAGTTTATATTATTATTCTTTAAACTTTAATTATTCATATAAATACATATATGTATCAGAATTATTATAAATTAAATTTTATTAAATCAAATCAATTTATTCACTTTATTACATATAAATAATACATACATATAACCTCACCATACTTTAATTTTTTCTCTTAAAAGTAGGTAAGAAGGCACAATATTTTTCACCTTTTTATTTAACTTTTTGACTATTGTGCACTTTAAAAATTATAACACTGTTAGTTTATTATATTTCAAAACTTTTATAAACCATATCTTATTTAAAAAGCCAAAAATATTTAACTAAAACACATTTTCTTTACATCACTATTTGTACTACCAGCATTGAATGTTTTGACGTTTCAACACTTTTATCGTGTTTGATTGTGTTAGTGCAGACATCCATAGCGCGGCTTATATATGTAGATGGTTTTGTATGAAATACATTATCTATTCTGTATACACTATACAGTTTAATATATGTATATCTATATGTCATATTATTTAATGATCATTATTTTAACGGACAAGTTGTATACCTAGGTATATAGTTTTTAAATGAATTGACTCATAATTTATATATGCGCTTATACATATTGTTTCTGTACATTTTTCGTTTTTGCGATCTGTATTTTTTTTTCTGTATACGCAATTTCTATATTGACTCTAAAAATCCACGTTATTATTATTGTATATGTTTATACACTAAAACACCCATACTGTTTATTTCAATTCATACAAAAATTACTCTTTCTATCAGAGCCTCCTTGGCTGGCCATCTGCAGGGAGAAAAATATTTTTTTTCAAGAAATTTTCATTTTGGTCTGTCTATATGGTATTTATATGGTTTTTGACTTATTATTATGTATATTGATTTGAAACTTTCAAAAGTAAAGCTCGGGTGTTATGAACAAAGCTTGGGTGTTATTGTCGGGTGTTATTG
The DNA here is from genome assembly GCA_932526495.1 of Bombylius major. NCBI lineage: Eukaryota > Metazoa > Arthropoda > Insecta > Diptera > Bombyliidae > Bombylius > Bombylius major. Next base: position 27,965,121 of record OW052043.1, read on the forward strand.
TGCACAATTGTACTGAAATTTTCATTAAATCCTGAGTCATCTAGATACTAGCCTATGCTTTCACCTTATTGATTCTACAAGCTCCTTAAGGAATAAAATTTTATTTAAAACGACTACTTTAAGCTTAAATATTGTAATTCAATAATTTGTCAATAACATAGTAATTTTTGTTTTTAATTTTTAAATTATTTTTTTGAATATTGTAAATTTGTATTGTAATATTGAAATTGTAAAAAATTGTATACTGTTTGAGTTAAAAAAAAAAATTAAATAATAAAAATAACAATTATTAATACAATCCTTTGCTAAATTTCTCAATAATTTCATCCACCATATACATTTTTTTAATTTGAGTAATTTCTTTTCGAATTTAAATAGCTAATTTTGGCACTCACTTACTGACCGGTAATCAAAACCTCCAGGGTACTTCTGATAAGCCTAGAACCTTGAAACTTCACACGTAGGTAGTGTTTCACACGTAAGTCAAGGAAAAATTAAGAAATCGGTGGAATGTGAGCTGGACAAGTAAATATTTACATAATTCTTACAGTTTTTATGCATTTTATATTATTTTTCTATCATTTACAACTCTGAATTTAGCTTCTATAGCATGCTTTAATAAAAAATAAAAAATGTCATATTTTATAATTAATTTTATATAAGACATATAGAACATATTCTGTTTGATACTAATGTTCTAAAAAATAGGAGTGCTTAGTGAAAATATTTACGGGTCTAGGAAAATTCATCGCCAGCAATTCACCGCCAGCAATTCTTCGCCAGCAATTCATCGCCTCAACAATTCATCGCTACAGCAATTCACCGCCGAGTTGCTGACAAAGAATTGCTGGCGGTGAATTGCTGTGGCGATGAATTGTTGAGGCGATGAATTGCTGGCGAAGAATTGCTGGCGGTGAATTGCTGGCGATGAATTTTCCGGATCCCATGTAACATAACAGTAGGTATAAATACATTCCTAACACAAAAAAAATTTTTTTGTATATTTTTTATTTTCGAAATAACTTTTGTAAAACAGTTTTCACAATTTTTGTTTTTAATTGTAATTTGTATCATATGGGGTATTTTAGTTTTTGCAAAAAAACTAATTACAAATTATAGAAGAAAAAAATTATTATTTTTTAACTAACAATTATTTAAAAAAAAAACTATAAAGAAAAATTAACATTATCATGTGTTTATTTATTTGTAAAATGAAAAATGACTGCGAAAGATAAAAAAGAAATTTGTGTATAAAAATGGATAAAAGATGAAAAAAAGTAAGGTACAAAATAATATTTCTTTTTTCACATATGATAAGTCCTCTTAACATCAATAATATTTTATCAACATAAAAAATATTACAAAAATCAGTAAATAATACTTACAACAATGAAAATATAAAATTACTGTACTTCGAAATAACAAAATTAAAAATAGAAAAACGGCCTCCAATCTTAAAGCTGTTTTAAGCTCTTTCTTATTCTCAGGATTTTTTCTTAATTTCTTTCATTATTTTCCATACAATACATTCAAAATTTTAAAAAAATTTGAGAAATTTTAACATTTTTTACATAATCATTCCCATGTTTTGTTTCAAGCATTACAATATACAGAATCATATGGAAACAGCTTTTCCTTTTCTCCATATATTCAGTATACATAATACATATCATTTTTTTGGTTCAATATACAAATAATTTTAACCAATTTGTATGAGAAATTGAAAATATAGGATTTGAGGATATATTTCAGGTATGTATTTCAAGAAGAAGAAGTATACAAGTAGCTAATTTGCGTATGATCACATTTATAAATTCTGCTGATAATTTACATATCAAATTTGATCGTTTATCAGGTCAAATATAATGTTCATATTAAAATGATAATAATTTTATTGAAATTTTTAAATTCTACAGTACTAAAAATAGTAAAAATCGTTTTTGTAATAAGAAATCATAATTCTTAGCAAACAAAAATTTAAACAAAATCATCTCCAATAGGCAGTAGTATCAATTTGTGTGATTTATGTAGCCAATAGGATTGTTTGATAGGATAGGACATATAATGACGATATATACAAAAAACAATTGGAAGTAAGTATGTATTATAAATACATATGTATATGTATTGCTTCGAATAACAAAATTTAGGGTAACATACCTAGTAACGAGCATTACATCAGTAATGAACACATACCTTTATTTTACCTTATACCTAAGATATTTTTGGAAATTTTTGGAAATCCTTGCTGCACATCTGGTGTTTATTATGTTATCCTTACAATGTGATAATAATTTCAAACTAAAAATGTTTGTTTCTTTTTAAATGTTACATTTAATGAGACCATACCTAATAGTAGTGTTTTTTGAGTGTTTTTGTTAAGAAAGTGAATATTTGAATTTTTTGATAATTGGAAATATATAGAAGTAGTTTCTTATGTAAATATTTATGTAATAAAATAGCTTAAATCTTAATAATAATTTAAATCTTGTTATTTATCGTTACATCGTTGAAATTATTCGATTTTTTCAATTTTAGAATATATACCTGCCTAAGTAAATCAATTTCAAAATTGATGCTCATTACTAAATTTTTGAAGTGCTCATTACTGGCCAAAAAAGTGCTCATTACTGAAATTAAGAGTTTTTGAACATTTTTATGATTTTAATGATATTTCCTTCACCGTTATAAATTTTCTGATAAAATATTTAGTATTATGTCTTTTCTTAGAAGTCATTCAATCTTCTTTTAAGACTTTTCAAAAAATAACTTCAATCCTGGCATGGCAAAAAGTTAAAAATCTTCCTTAACAGTGCTCGTTACTGGGTATTCTACCCTATATACATATTTAACTTCAAAATAAAAAAAAAATATTCTTTTTCTTTATTCTTTACCTCTATACATTTTTCAATTCAAAGACCAAAAATATAGATTATAACCACCGTACAAAAAAATTTGTATGTACATGTACTTATGTGTTTGAGAAAAATTTTACAAAAAATTTCACACTAAATTTTTTTTATTTTTCTTGAAGGAATAAATTGAATACAATATGGGTATAGTATAGTTGAAACCAGTGTATAGAGAAGAGTGTAGGGTCACTTCATACAAAATGTTGCTAGAAAAATTAGAAAAATATAATAGTATATGTAAAATACACTCACAGTTGAGCTAAAAATAGTCCACATAATAAATCTTGAATGAGCAAGAGAGACAATGAATTCCCTATCGTTGTATTGTAACCAATATACGAAACTTACATATCATAGGGGAAAACATACTGTACATTTTTTATTGACATAAAAGTTTAAAAAATCTGATTTCAGTTTTTAAAAGTATTTATTTCCGAAAAATTAGTCAATATAAAATTAAAAGTTTAAGTTCTACTTAAAAAATTATTATCACATTAAAAAATGTTCTCTGTACTCTGGTTGAAACGTAATATGCCGTCAACACAAGCCCTGTTTGAAAACGTCAATTGACTATTATAGTACGATTCAAAAAAGATGGCACAGGGTCGCGCATGTCTTACATGTGTTAGTGATCTTCTTGTGTATACATATACGAAAAAAGAAACTTTTTTCTTAGAATTTACAAAAACAAAAATGCATGTGTGTAAGTATCTTTTTTTCTGGGCATGTTTCTCTAGTATAAGTATAATACGAAATGTCATCTTTTTTAAATCGTACTATATCGAAGTTGTAGAAGTAGAAAATGTCCAAAGCATATATGAATATCCCTATGGCACTCAAAATGTTTGATCTGGGGCGTGATATCACACCCCACAACATGTTGCTTATACGTTTGTTTCTAATAATCATGTTTATAATGATATTCAGTAGCAATAATCAACAATTCCACTCATCGTATCAACATTTTTATCATGAACGAAATATATCTGTGATTCATTTACTCAGAAAATGAAACGCTCTTTCAATTTTTTTCTCTCCGAGAACAATTTTTGAATGGAAAATTTTAAAGCTTTTAAAAATTGGTTTTCCGAAAATCCACCTAAACTTTATCCATTAAGTTTTTGCACCACAGTGCTTATGGAAGAATTCATTTTTATCCAGTGTCGTTACATTTAATAGCAGTATATATATTAAACTACTCATACGCCAATCTGTTATATGTGCAATGAGACGCTGGAAAATAGAAAAAAACAATAACGGCCATCCCTTTGTTCTCGCCAGTAACACAGCTGTACGGCGACTGAATATTTTTCATTCTTGTATTTCAATTCGAACAATAAACATACATATGGTAAAATACCCAGCAATGAGCCCTCTTAAGGAAAATTTTTAACCTTCTCCTTATACCTCGCTTAAAGTATTTGATAAATAATTCCAACCAAGAGTAAAATAAATTTTCAATTTAACGCAAAAAATATGTCTTTATTTCAATAAAATTATTAAAATTAAGAAAATAACTCAAAATTAGTAAAGACCAACAACGAGCCCCTGAAATGAGCCAGTAACGATTTCTTCATTTTGAACTGAATTAAAAAGACCTTTTTTTTAAATCTTAGGATAAAAAATATTTTTTATTGCTTTTACACATCTCTTTAACGAAAACGTTAAGAAAAATGCCATTTTTTTGTGGCACTTTACGTTTATTAAAATTATATTTAAAATAAGAATTTGTAATGATAAACCATCAACGCGTTGCAAGGATAACATATTTTTCTAAATATATAGCAAAAATTCACATATACAGTGTGATTCCGTTACGGTGTCCGATCGGGAAACTACGGATAGGTCTCGGCGAGGGGAACAAAAAATCGTATTCGTGGGGGGGGGGGAATCTCAACGGTTTAGGAGTTAGAGGGGGTTAAAGATTTTTTCGAGATATTGAGGAAGACCTCTTAAAAAATCTGAAAATATTAGTCTGAAATTCATTATATTATTGGACACGTGCTTTTATTACAGTGTAAATTGAAATAAATTTACTGAAATAAAATTTTATTTCGTGGCTTCGTGGATATAGTTTTTTAATCATATATCGTTCAGTTGGGTTTTCTGAACATAATAAATTGGAAATATATACAATTTTAGTGGTACCGCTGCTTACAGAAGGTTTTGTTCTCTTGGGTCAAAGTAACCTCGGGGTTGGGGTGACTTTGTACCATTGTGTGTTTTACCACTATATTTAAAAGCAGACATTTTAAACGGACATTTTCACCCGTTAAATGTTTAGGGCACTCTATTTTTTTAAATCGATACCTCTAGTTGTGTCTTCTCAAACTGTACTTACCAATGTTTGAGGTGTCTTGAATACTTCTCTACTAGCAAATTTTAAACTATGACAATAAAATTCAATCTGACAACGACATCGTTTCCCGCGATATTAGAGAGATACCGTTTTGCATCAAACAGGGTTAAACATGCACAGGAGTACAAAAAAGTACAAAGAACATACTAGTAAAATTAAAACTGACTAGAGCATATTGTAATTACAATCTTTTTACTGTGTTGGGCCAAACTCACCCGCAAAGGGCCAATTTCACCCCAATTTACGGTATTTAAAAAAGTTTTGTTTGGTAAGTAGGTACATTATTCTAGGATCCGGAAAATTTATCACCTGCAATTCATCCTAGGCTCATATTACGCATTTATGTACATGCAAAAATATGTACATTGTACATAGTTGTTTTATATAAATATAAGTATACACAAAGTTATACTGGAAACTGGTTTGGTTTGGTTATACTCATTGCACAATAATTTTGCATCTGACATTTTGTTTATGTTTACCTTAATTTGTAACATTTTTGTAAAAAAAAAATTTTTAACAATAAAGTACGCATTAGTTTGTGCAAATATCTCAAAAAATATGACTAAAATTATGAAAATTATGCATTTTTGAAAAAACAAAGATAGCAAATCGATGTAAAATCTATTGAGCCTTCTTTTTCTGCAATAAAAAATGAGGGTTAATCTAGCCCTTTTTGAGAAAGACAGGGTTAAAAACACAAATTTGAAAAAAAATCACAAAATTTTGAATTTGAATGCGTGTAACTTTTTAACAGTTAGAAAAAGAGGAACAAGTAAGGCATCGTTTAAAAGAGCAAAGGGTCCTCTACATTTTTTCTTAACACAAAGTAACCCTTAAGTGCCCCTGTAAAATGTTATAGGGTACATCGTGAAATAAGAGCAAAAAAAACTTTAGCGCCCTCTAGTGGCGAAACCGTTGGGATTTGCCCCCTCCCCACCGATACGATTTTTTGTTTGTCTTGATGAGACCTATCTATGGTATCAAGGTTAAGCAAACCAAACGGGACACCCTGTATTTATACTTTTTTATACTGCACAAATAATTTTGCACCACAAAATCATTGCACAAATAATTTTGCACATTGAACTTTTGTTTTTGTACTGTCTAAGCTAATATTAGAGAAATTTTGAAGCCGATATATTTATTTTTATGGAAGATATGTATACAAAATCAAATACGACTTTATATAAAAAAATTGCTCTGTACAAATAATATTGCATACCACTCACTGTACACAAAACACATAACAAGAGCATACGCGATTGGATGATAAAAAAAAATCATTCGATCATTTGAAATTTTAAGTTTGAAATTTGAATATTAAAACGTTAGTTCTATTTTTGTTCGACAGATAGGACAGACAAGAAGGTTTCTTTTAGGAGCCTTTACTGAAATAGAGTGAAAATGCAAATGTACTACACGAAATATATGTTGTGACTATCTGTAATCATTGATCAGACTGTAAAACTGGTCCTTAAAGAATAAAGATGTTTTAAAAATAATCTAAACCAACACTTATGTAAACATAAAAAGTGCAGACTTAAATATATAATCATAAAAAGAAACAGAAAATAATTACAAAATCCGTTCATATAAAACAACATACATATACGTATGAAGCTTTGCAATAGTGAACAAATTCCTCGATTGTGTATGATAGAATAGGGTAGGATTACACTTGTGTTGACTGTAAAACTGGAGTAAAACTGAAATAAAATCTTAACAAGAAATGTTGTTTCTTCGCATAATGTATAACACTGATCATGCAACACAATATTCAGAGATAGAAATATTAAATTTATTTTTATAATAAATAACAATTAACAAAGTTACTATGTATATGTATATGTAAATAAATCAAGGTAATCTTGATATCAACATTTAAAAAAATTCGACTATTATTCGTATTTATTGTAAAATATTTAAATGAGTTATTTTTTTAAATTATATTTGGCACATTTCATTTTAAAACTTTTTAATCAGTATCAAAATAGTACTATAGTTATGTACATAAATGTACCTATATACATATATATGTATAATATATATATACAGTGGTGTGCAATATTATTTGTGCAGAGCAATTTTTTTATATAAAGTCGTAATTGATTTGGTATATCTTCCATAAAAATAAATATGTATATCGGCTTCAAAATTTCTCTAATAATAGCTTAGACAGTTCTCCATAAATTCACAATTCAAAAAAAAAAAATATCATTCAAAGTTAACGGTTCAATGTAGAAAATTATTTGTGCAATATAAAAAAGTGTAAATGTAGTTTAAAAAAAAAGTTTTTTTAATGCTGTTTTTTTTTTAGTTTTTGTAAAAGGATGTTTAATTTTCACTTATTTTCTTTATTTAGTACTCTGTGTTGCCTAGTTTAGCATCAATGACCCCTTGAAGTCGTCGGGGCATGGAATCCATCAATGTCCTTAGAAGGTCAACATTATTCTGGCTCCTTGCGGTTTTGAAATGCTCCCAAGGTCCCAAAGGCTTGACAAGGCATTTCCAATTTTGAATAATGCCAAAAAATTTCTATTCCGTTAAAATCGGGACTTTGTGAAGGCCATTTCAAACATTTCTGACCGAAGACATGTATATAATTTATAGTTCTTGGTGGGTTATTTATGGGTGCGTTACCCTGTTGGAATAAAAATTTATTGTGTTGATAAGCCAGTCATCAACTACCAAAGTGACATCATTCAGAATTTCCAAAAAATGACAACTATTCACATTTTCTGGCAACATAACGACTGGGCTAATACCATCATATGACGTACACCACCATATCATAAATTTTCCTCCGTATGATGTCTTGTTCAGTCGTTTATTTAAAAAGAACAGCATTAAAAAAATATTTTTTTAAAACTACATTTACACTTTTTTATACTGCACAAACAATTTTGCACCACAAAATCATTGCACAAATAATTTTGCACATTGAACTTTTGTTTTTGTACTGTCTAAGCTAATATTAGAGAAATTTTGAAGCCGATATATTTATTTTTATGGAAGATATACCAAAAGAAATACGACTTTATATAAAAAAATTGCTCTGCACAAATAATATTTCACACCACCGCACTGTATATATGTATGTATGTGTATACAGGGTGTCCCGTTTGGTTTGCTTAACCTTGATACCATAGATAGGTCTCATCAAGACAAACAAAAAATCGTATCGGAGGGGGGATTGAAATCCCAACGGTTTCGCCGCTAGAGGGCGTTGAAGTTTTTTTGCTCTTATTTCACGATGTACCCTATAACATTTTACAGGGGCACTTAAGGGTCACTTTGTGGTGAGAAAAAATGTAGAGGACTCTTTGCTCTTTTAAACGATGCCTTACTTGTTCGTCTATTTCTAACTGTTAAAAAGTTACACGCATTCAAAATCAAAATTTGTGAATTTTTCCCAAATTGTTAACCCTGTCTTTTTCAAAAAAGGCTATCAACCCCAAGTTTTTATTGCAGAAAAAGAATGCTCGATTGATTCTGCACCGATTTGCTATATTCATTTTTTTCAAAACACGCATAATTTTTGAGAAGACCTTTTGAAAAAACTGAAAAAATAAGTCTGAAATCATTGGATTATTGGACAACGTGTTTTTATTGCAGTGTAAATTAAAAATAGGAGCTAGAAGTGCAAAAAAACTTCAACGCCCTCTATCGGCGAAACCGTTGGGATTTCCCCCCCCCCTCCGATACGATTTTTTTTTGTCTTGATGAGACCTATCTATGGTATCAAGGTTAAGCAAACCAAACGGGACACCCTGTATATACATAATATGTATATGTACTTAATACTTATTTTTCTGGCTCATCCTTAAAATTTTTTTCAATAATTATAATTACATATGATAATAATTGTTATCAAATATTTTCACATATGTACATATATGTATATTATGTATACATATATGTATGTACTTTATAAATAAAACATTGATATTCAACTATAATTTAGAAAGAAATAAAACTGCATAATTAATTACTCTAGAACTATATTTTTTAATCTTCCCAACTATTTGTTCGTGTTGTTGGATCGATTGATGGTGAATATGATTTATATGTGTGCGATTCACGTCTGTGCTTAACTGTACAAAATAGTAACATTGATGTTATAAGTCCAAACAATTGTAAAAATGCAACAATTAAGCCTATTGTACCAACAACATGTAAACGTTGTACAAACCATATCTGAAGGGAATGAGCACATCCTTTATCCCACCAAAGTGAAGGATTTTCTGATCTGAAAAAAGCAGAATTTGTTAGAAAGAAATTGTGTCAATAATAAGAATAGAAAAATTGACTGTAAGATATCTTAAATTTTGTATTTGCAGTGGATACGATAGTGCCCTGGCCAAGTTGAGCAGGAGCTTCCCAGAAACCCGAACCTTCCTCTATCTAGAGTTCTTTGCGAACTTAACTCAGCCTGAGAATTTCATGTTTTTATTTTTTCTATTTCTTGGAGTAAATGAAAAATAAGTCACAAGAATTGGCTACATTTTTTATAAAGAATACTTTTGATGGATACGAGGTTCATAAATTTGTCACAACAAATTTTTTTTTAAAACGGTCTATGAAAAAATTAGATCTTAAACAAGAGTCGTTCAAGTAAATTGAAGTAGGAATAGAATTGGGGTATTTCTTCGCACAATGCGGCATCGAGCACCACGAAGGTTCCTCTTGCATTGGCTGTATATTATTACACATAATAATCATCGTGGATACATGGAAAGGTTTTTTAAATATTCCTTTCGAAAGGTGTTTTAGGTGTATAATAAAACACTGCAAATTTTTTCCAAATATCATTCACCAATCACACACTAAGTAGCATTACAACTGTCGCAAACTGGTTTATAACCGGTTTTAACAACTGCTTAAAATACACCTTATGGTGGCACGACCAAGTTGTAACGAGCGTGAGTGTATTACAACCGTCAGCTAAAATTATTTTAGACTATTCTTATTATACCAAGTTGGAAAAAAATTGTTACAACTAGCGCATTCCTACCCGGTGTGATTTGGCTGATAGAGTTGTAAATTTTAAATCTGATGCTAGCGGAAAGTGAGGACTATGTAGGAAAATAAGTAAGTTTCACAAGATAGCCTGAAAATTATCTTGAAGAAATCTGTATCATTTATGTATTTACATATGCAGGATATGAAGTGCGAATAAGTTTAAGACGTCGTATAGGAAAACAAGATTTATTATTTTCATACAATTTGCTGTTGGTCACTCATACAGGTTTGCCAATTTTTATTGTGAAATAAGAATTTCATCTGAGATCAATTTTTTTTTTGTTACTTTACTTACACCCTCTTTTTATGAAATAAAGTGATGTCTAATAATATTATCAACTTACTTGCCACACGTAACCTTTGAAATTTCATTGCCAGACCCTTCAGTTAAAATATTTCTTTGATCATAAATTGGTCGACAGCATGATTCCGGTACCCAACGTTTTCCGTTCCAAGCTCGAATATCATACCAATCTTCATATGAAGTAACACCACAGCACTCCAACTATAATGGAAGGGAAAAAAGAAGAAAGCGGAAAAACATTAAAAAAATAAATTCATATTATAATATTGTAGATATATTGTAGATACATATATACATATGCACTACTACTAACTGATTGCTGTAAATTATCCCAAATAGCAGCAACTGATGGTACTGCCAAAGCTCCACGGTCAGTTGCATTGTAGTGCCTTTCAATTCCAAAGCGCAATTCATTTGATAATGTTCTACCTAATCCACCACGGAATAGGAATGCAATCGATCCAATCAGGAATTCACTTAAGAACAGTAAAACAATGAGAATGAAATACTGAAATAAAATGAAACACATTGTAAGTTGGAACTACTTATGTTGTTATAGTTGAAGAAAAAATTACATTAGAAGAAATTGTACAGAAAACATATAACTTAAATATAAACTGAATAATATTTAAGGATAATAAGTAATGTAACATAGTTTTACCGTTATTAGAAGACATCGTGACTGACACCATGCTCCACAGCATCCAAAAAATGAAACAACAAAACTTAATACTCCAACTGATATAAATAATGAATCGGCACTTAAACCAGCATGATCAGGTAGTAAAGTTGCATATCCCTGATATGCTAATCGTAACCAAATACCAGCTCCAAGAAAAGCACAACCACAAACCTATTAATATATTAATACCATTTTTTAATATTCATGTGTAATTTCTAATGACAAAATTATAAAAATGTTATAAATTTGAATTCTATGGTCTCAGAAATAAAATAATATGTAGTTTTTTATGGGTGGATCTTTATTAATGTTGAAAAATTCAAAAGTATGTAGCCACTTTATAAAGTAATTTTTAAACATTTAAATCTTGAACACATAGTTATCAATAATTTATACATATTTCGGTAGTTTGGTTTGGTTTAGTTTGGTTGATGGGTGGAGGAGGATGTAGACATCCACGATTAATCAGATTGTATTCAGCACCCTATCTCTAGTTAATTCTTCTCGTTTTTCTAATAAGAATTTCATGTACGTATCTTTATCCTAAAAAAGGCCGGGCAACAACGGAGGTGGTAATCTGTTATTCCCTTTGCTGACTACATAAATACAAATCATTTTAAGCTCGTTATTTTTATTAAGCGAAATTCAAAAATATAAGGAAAAATCAATTAATTTTAAAGATCTGTATTTTAGCATTACATAAACTAGAAACTAATATTGTTATACTACAAAGAACATGTATTAAAGTTTTCTCTTTAGTCTTGCTTTACCACATTTTTGTGGGTATCGAGATAGAATAGAAAAAATGCTAAATATTTTGAACGTCTACATGATTTTTCGCGTTTCTCACCCTTTTGGTTGAAAACTATAATACACATAGAATAACTGTATGATAAAACATGAGGGAGGTGACTGCTGACCTTTCAATAGGTGGATCAACATTTACAATCGCACAGGACCGATGGAGGATGCCGAAACTATTCAAGTGTCGGAAGTTCGGCTATGACCTCCTCGTGGTACCACTGGTAACAAATCTTCAGTACGGTTATGTCTCTGCTGGGAATCTGGCCAACAGTAGCCTGGGCGTTCAATCCAAGGGTGGAACAGCATATGCCCATGGATGCGTGGCTAGGAAAGTGTCTAGTCGTTAATATGCGAACTTTGGATACCAGGCGACCTCTAAAACTGGAAATCAAACCTTCTCAAGGCACAACGAATTTACCTTGAGTGACAACTCTTGCCCTAATACTCGTGAGACAACTTATGGACACTTTTACAAACTTGAATCAAAAAGAGAACGATGCACCTCCAAAAGCATCAACATCAAAACCTTCAACAGACGGAAAAGTTCCTCTGGTTGACAATATCATAAGAGAAGCTAAAAGCATAGATAGCTTAAGCGACTCTTATGACAGTGACGATGACATAATAACAAACCTGTCATCGGCATTAAAAAGCCGAGTCTATCCGACATCAAGAGGCTGAAATTGAAACTTCATTCATTATAGAAGTTGAAGCTAAAGGACTCTGATAAGAGAATAAAACTCAGCCAAGCAGGTAGAAAAAGAATGAAGAAACTGCTGTAACACATTTGCAAGCTCTTCAGCCTCTTTCAACAAAAACCGGGAGATAATCTCAAGAGAGACCGCTCTGACGATTCAACTTCTGAGGCTTCTGGCTCTAAGAAAACCAACCAACCTTAGAAGGATGAGACTATCTCTAAACAAAAAGAAAAAAATATACCTTATACAAATAAGAATCCTGGCGAGTTCTTCTTTTCCAAAAACTTTCTTGAAAATAGAGCAAATGAGTTTTAAGAGAAAATAATGAAAAAGATAATCGAGCTTAAGGACAGTCCTGTAAACCCAAAATTCCTTGGTACCACTTTCAAACCTGGATGGTTAGTGTTAAGATTCACAAACGAGAGTACTAAAAAGTAGCATTAAGAGCTGATAGGAGACTTAAAGTCATGGGATGGGGCTAATTAAGTGCTGGCCACTTCCCAAATAGTGCCAAAGATATAAATGAGGACATTTTAGGACTTATCAAGGGGTAGGCTAAGTACAACGTGGACGATTGACCTATCATTAGAAGGACCAATGAGAAAACTCTGTCCGTAGAACAATAAGTCTATGGAATCCTGGAAGAAGAATAACTCAAGTTCGGTGAAGGAGGAAAAAAAAGCTGGAAGAGCGTGAGGACTCCAAGGTCCGTACCGAGCTAGCCGCTTCGACCTCTAAAGCTTCTACGAGAAAGGTCAAAATAGTAGCTAAAGACGATGGTAAACATCAAGGAAAATCAACCCTAGATTCTACCAACATCAAAAGCCTGCACTACAGTACATGATTTCCAGTACTGTTGGAGGTACCTATACAGTCGGGTAAAGAAAAGGGTATAATAGCCTCTGCTTACTTTGACATAATAGAAGCAGAACCTCCGCCTAGCGCAACACCAGTGCCGGATTAAGCCAGGGCGGGGCCGGTAGCAAATATTATCATATTTTACGGCTGTTAACTCACTGTTTTCATAACTCATTGAAAAGGTCAATTTCTCTGACGAATATTTTAATGAGCAAAAAAAAATGTTCTATGTGCGCGGGAACCCTAGAAGCGCGGGGCCGGTAGCATTTGCTTATAGGAAAGCTTAGACACCAATAAGAGGTGAGTACCTTCTAGAATACATTAATATTATAGTTAACACTTTAGGCCATAAACCCACTTTAAGAAATATCATTAGGAAATCCTTGACCTGATCCGATCTACACCAATCATCTGTGATAAAATTATCTAAGTAACATTTTTGGTATCCCGCCTCGTGGCTGCCACAAATAAGAATCGTACAAAGTGGCAAACATCAGAGACGGGAACGTCTATGGTACGTAGCAATGTGGAATGGATCGATACGTGCTTGCAACGAAATTGGGACGACAGTCGGCCTCGTGGCGAAAATGTTCCAAGATGGTTGCAAACACCACCCAAATTCGTAACTGAAACTTGAATGCTATTTTCTCACTAATACAAAAAAACAATTGAAACTGTGTTGTTTTTTTTGTTTGTAATAATTATATAAAAATTATTTAAACAATATTATTTTGTATTTTATTAGAAATTTGCTTAAAATACATACATACTTCTGTAGTTTTTATGAGAGAAAAAAAAGGAAATATCTATCTACGAAATTGTTTGTAGACACTTCTACAGTTTAGGATACCATGTTTTTTACTTACGCCCATATGCAGATGTGCGAGTGATCGTGGTTTTGTTTGCCAGTGATTGAGAATTAAAAAATCAGTTAATGTGCTAAATAAAAAGGGTGTTTAAGATTTTAAAAAAAATTTTTTCAGATGAAGAAAGTTACAAAAAAAATATATTTTATTCATTGTTGATAAACTTGAGTTTGATGAATCCGCCTCTTGAATTGTCTTGACCTTCGAAAACTAGATGATTATCGTCGGTCTGGTTCAGTTCGTCTATTTAGCGCTGGTTTTTGATTTTTTCTAAAAAGCGAAGTGGCGGGAAATTGTATGTTTTATTATCCAAATGAACGGTGATTCGCGTACTGTAGTTGGTTTTGATGATTTTAAAACATTTAATTTTGTACTTTTTGTTGATTTCGAGCGTAGTGAGTAGAGTTGAATGCTGTTTCTATATGATCCACATGGTCCACATTTATCCTTCCCATTAACATAAAAACAATTTGGGGAAAAGCGTAAATGTTCTATTTCCACTTCGGTAGGACAATTAAATACACTTAATTCTAGTCAATAGAAGTAGCACTTTACATAATCTTTTAGATTTGTTTAGAAAAAATGCACTTCTCGCGAATTTTTGTGCCTTTGTTTCGTTGATATTTAAGTTTTTGAAGGTTTTAAAACGTTCATATTCTTGTTTTAAATTCAACATTGTAATTGCAAAAGTATAGAATTACAAAACGTCTTTTATACTTATCCAAGAGTAATTTTAGATGGAAATCCAAGCCATTTTACAAAAACATTATTTTCTTATCTTTTTAAAACTTTTTCTACCTTTACGTACATAAGCTCCATTTTTATTTTTTGGACTAGATTTCACTTTTACTTTTTTGTACACATTAGATAATAAACGTATTTTATTAGAAGGATCGACATTTATAGGACGCATGTTAATTCTTTGATGTTTTGTTTTATTGTACTTTTTAAGTAAATTTTTCAATAAATCATCCACCGATAATTTTCATTCATGCTTATTTCTTTCCACATCATGTTTTTTAAAGTTCTGTTGAATCTTTCTACGATTGATGCTTTTAAGGTGCTGAAAATGGATTAGTGATTGATATCGTACTTTTTCATTAGTTTTTGGAATGTGTTGTTGAAAAACTCTTTGCCATCATCTGTTTGTAAATTTCTTGGTATACGTTTTGTGTTTAAAAGAGATTGCATGACTTTGGTAACTTCTTCTCCACTTTTTGTTTGAGCGGAAACGCTTATTCGTACTTAAAAAAAGTATCAGTTACTGTCAAAAGGAAACAGAATCCTCGATTTTTATCTGAATAAGCACTCATATCTACCAAATCTGCTTGCCATAAATCATCCATTCCTCCGATGGTTACATGACGTCGTTTGAAATTTCTACGAACTGGTTTATGTAGTTCGTTAATAACCTGTCTTCTATTCATTCTACTGGAAATTGTATAAATATTGGTTTAAAGGAAATAATAGAATTCACAAAAATAATTTTTAAACACCCCTTTACAATGATGGTCTTCGGACCTTCAGGATGCGTGAAGACAACATTTATAGAGAAATTACTAAATAACACATCGTTAATTTCGTTAATTAAACCTCAAGTAAAAAAAGTTTCATGGTGTAATGCTGAGTGACATGCTTTACTATGTATCACATAAGTATATCATTTAAAAACATCGAGTATTTAGATTTAATACCTGACGAATTCACGAATAGTACTAATGAACCAACTTTGATTGTGTTAGACGATATGATGTGATATATGTGTATAAAAACAGGATATGCCTGTGTGTGCGATAGATGATCGCTAGTCATTAATCATTATACTTACTGAGTGGAAGATTTAATCTTTATTTTCTTTTGCAGTTTTCTTCAAAAAAAGGGAAATGAAAGGATATTTTTAAAATTTTTAAAATTTCTCCCACCTGCGCAACTTTACGCCAATCTTAAACGACTGTACTGTATATATTATATATTATATACTATATAAGGATATTACACAAACATCACAAAGTTATTTGTTAATAGATTTGACTCAGGCTATTAACGAAGTCGTGAGATTTCAGACAGATATTTTTAATAAACACTTTATAACGTTTTATTGTTCTAAAGATAGTTTAAACAAAAGAAATGGTATCACGACTGAAACGATTAAGGGACAACAAGCATATGCTATATATTTTGAAAAGGCTAAACCATGTTTAAGAAATGAAATTAATAAAAATGCTGATCCTGAGGTGATTAAAACTCTTTGTGATACGATGTTTCTTGAGGTGTCACAACTACTATATATGCATAAATTTATATACAATGCTGCTACCATCTCAATTTGCTAACTTTTTTAGCAGGAAAATTCGCAAACGAAAGTTATTTGAACAGAATAGGTGCATTAACTATTTCAACCATGCATAAAAAAAATGATCTCTAGTTTCATTTTCTGTAATTTCGCAATTTTGAAATTGATAAAATAAATTAAAATTTGTCAATAATTTAATTAATTAAAATTACACACACACATTTATTAAAAAAAAATTTTTTTTCTTTTCATATCTGTGAAATAAATAACTCAATAGAGATATGTGTATGTAAATAAATAACAAGAAGAAGAACTAGAACAACAAAGGGAAAAACAATTTTCAACTCAACATCATACAACTTGTAAAGGTGGAGTTCCAATGGAAGCGTTTGGTGCGTTGCGTTTGGTGCGTTAAATGACAGCTAGTAGAAATAAGAGAGCTTATGAGAGCTGACCAAATGGCCAACGCACACAACGCGCATAACGCTCGAAAAGTTCAACAATTTTCTACGTTTTAGTGCGTTATGCGCGTTGCCAGTGTTGTTGACATTATTTTTTGATAATAAGTAACAATGTGACAATGAGAGCTGAAAAAAAAAACCAAATGACAAAAGCCTATAAAGGTGGTCTTACTTACATTATCAAAAAAACTTACAACGTGTTTCATTTATATATGCTAAAGCGAAAAAAACTTTTATAAAATGTTCAATACAAATTAAATAAAAACATATTTGTTCAAAAATATATTTATAATTTCTTTCTAGTTTAAATAACTTTATTTATATAATAATAAAATAAAAAAATTAAAGATTTCTTTATAAAAAAAAAATTGGATAGTGTAATACCAACTTAAGGTCTTGATTGGATATTTCAACGCGAAAAACGTTTTGATTGGGTCAGAAACGCCGTCAACGCTTCAAACACGCAAGTGGAATCACAACAAACAGAACAACAATTTTATTCAACTATAATTTTACATATCTAGTAAGCTATGTGACAGATAGAGCAACGGGTGATGCAAAAAAAAAACAATACAGATACATAGTAGTCCTACTGATTGGACAGAAATAAAAGCTCTACTATTACAAAATCACGGTGAAAAACTATCAGCAATTAATCTTTTAGACAAAATGAGATCCTGTCGTCTAGTCACTTCAATTGAAGATTTCACGAAACAATTAATAAATATCTCTGTAGGTTTAATAATTATTTTCTTTTGAATCCAGGCAATTTAAACAACTGAAAGTAACAAGAGAATCGCTTTAGAAACCTTTAAAAATAATTTGCCTGAACCCGCACGCAGTGTGATTTTTAGTAGAAATCCCAACACACTAGAAGATGCCTATAAAATCATTATAAATGGAAAATATCAAAAAATGGGTCCTTCTGGTTTATTTCATGAACAAACCTACAAACAAAATTTACGCATGAATCAAATAAATCCAAATGCTTTGCAAAGAAACTTTCTTACAAATAACTTAAACAATATTGCAAATAAAAATCTTTCTCCTCATGGCTTAAATAATGTAAATACAGGTAGGAATTTTAATAGAAATCCTGTTGTCCCAAATCAAACCAGATTGTCCTAAAACTGAGGTAATTCAAACAGTACCAATTATGCAAACGATAAACAAAAATTGGTCTTCTTCTAATCAAATTATAGATCCCACAATATTCGTAATCCAAAAACTGTACGAAATCACGACAATCCAAATAATTTCCAAAATAGCTCAAATCAAAGTAGACAATTTTCACAAAGAAGTTACGGAATAACAATACAGAGCCGATGGATATTTCAACAAATGAACATAAAAATTTTCAACAAGACCACTTAAACAACTACCCTATTTAGTTTTTAAAAATCCAATAAAAACCCTACGTTTTATCATTGATACTGGAGCAGAATTCAGTATCATAAACCCAAATCTTTGTCAACCAAAATAGAAAACCTTAATAAGAAGTGAATGTTTAAGGACTCTCAATCACAGTGTTTATTCAAATATAAAATGTAGAATCGCACTTTTTTAGAGGTTAAGTTTTATGAAAAATTTGATGTGTCATAGGTAATAATATTTGATTACCACTAAATGCAATAATCAACTACAAATATTTTTAAATGATGAAGAGGAAAAGTATTATTTTTCTAGCTATAATGAAAATGCTGTTTTTCTAATGAAGTGAATAGTTTCAACCTGTTAAATTATATTTAAACTTCTCATTTAAATGAGGAAGAAAAAAAATTATTGCATGAAGTTATACTGAATGATGAAAACGTATTCTACAAAGAGGGTGATAACTTATCATTTACCAGTGAAATTAAACACAGAATAGTAACAAAAAACGACATCCCAATAAACTCAAAAATATACCTATACCCCGAAATCCACAAAAAGGAGGTAGATCGCCAGATAGAAGAAATGCTCCGTTGTAAAATAATTCAACGTTCGATTAAGATTAAAGATTAAGCTTCTCAATTTTTTGTTTCTAATAAAAAGCTTTATTAGCCTCTTCCTTCTGGCTCGACTTATTCTACTAGGTAGAAAAAGAGTGTAGTCAAGACTCATGCATCAAATAAAATTCTGTTCGCGAGATATAACTAATGCTAAACTAAGCACAACTTAGAGTTACTAATTAGCAAGTACAAACCGCACATCATAGTATTGCAGTAAACCTTGTTCTTTAAAAATGAGGGCCCTGCAGTGTTCAAAGGATTCCGCTGTTATTTTTCGGACAGTAATGCTCACAATGCTTCGCAAGGTGTAGGGATTTTAATAAGATATAGTTTGAGTCACAACTGTCTCAATATAAACTCCGAAATATCAAATATAATTATTTCTGTACACACGTCACCTTCCGTGACTGTGTTATCAATTTTTATTCCATGCACATCTCACATCGTCCTAACTTCAAAATTTCTCCAATCAATTTTCTCCATCAACAATACTGTGCGGCGACTTTAACGCTCAGCACCATATGTGGGGAGAAAGTAGAATCGACCCTAGAGGCGATCTAATTGTAGACTGGCTTGGCTCTCAAACTCCTCGTTTTAATTGTTGAACTACGGTACGCATACATTCTTATCAGCACAATATTTAACCTATTTCGCCATTGTAGTCATTCTGTATTCACCTTTAAGATTTTGTTTTATGGTAGTTATTGAGTACTTACCTTCAAGTTTTGTTATACAAGTAAGAGAGTAGTGATGGCTACGAGACATGATAGACGTATCATAGTCGGTCATTTTGATAATACAATTATTTGTGAATATAAATAATATTATTAAGATAACAATTAACAATAATTGAGTTTGTGTAATACCAATTATTTAAAAGGTGATTATAGTACTGTTTCATAGGTGATTAGTACTATAAATTTTCAGAAGTAGGATTATTGAGCCTGAGGCTTAGTTGAACACGGTTTTTTTTTATAAAGGTATAGAAAAAAAGAAATTTAATAAAATTTAATAAATACAAAGTGTGGTCTGAAAAAAAAGAGTAAACTTTGTCTTAAGATTGTACAAAGTTGAAAAACTGAAAAACATAATAATAGTGGCGTGTATATTCATATAAAAAGTGAAGCGATGTCATCAATATCATTATGATATCATGAAGATGAGGCAATATACCAAACCGAAAATACAAAGTAAGTTGAGAGAATTGGGAATAAAATCAAAAGGGAATAAAGCAGAGCTGTTTAAATTGTATAAGAATGCAATGATAAAGCAGAATGCTGAAATAAACGACGATGATGAAAGAGACGACGATACAGTAATAAACATGAGTATAAGTGGTACTAATAGTGTTGATGATATTAGAATTTCAAATAAAACGAACCAAGAACAAAACCAAAATTGTACCTATTATGAGGTCAGTGTTGCCGATTTAAAATCAATAGAAATGGAAAGGAAATTATTAAAACTTGAACAGGAAATTTTAGAAAAAGAAAGAAAAATACTAGAATTAGAAAAAAAAGAGTTGAATAAAGAAAAAAAATTTATGTGAAAATAAAAGTGAAAAGATTCATTCCAGTTTTTACACCAAATAGTGAAGAAAGTCTAAATTCACAAAAGTGGATTGAAAAGCTCGCACAACTGAAAAAAATTTACAATTGGAAAGATGAAACTATACTTCACTATGCTTGTATAAATTTAAAAGGTATTTCAAAATTATGGAAAGATACAATTGAATTGAATGGTTTAACTTGGGAAAAATTTAAGAAAACAAGAAAAAAATCTGTAAAAGAGTCGTATGAAGAATATGTTTTTAAGATGAAGAATATTGCTAGTGGTGCAAATATGGGTGAGAAATCTTTGATACATTACATTTTAAAAGGTTTGAATGATTTTCGTTTAGAACAAATGTTAACGTTACAAGAAATAAATAATACAGTAGAATTGATACAAAAGTTAAAATTGTATGAAAAAATAAAACCACAACAAAAACAAAGTGAAAATGTGATCACTAAATTTATTAATTTTAATAAAAAAATTGAAGATCCAGAATTATTTCAAAACACTGCTCAACAAAATTCAACTAGTTTTCGTGCATCTAATGTGAAATGCTTCAACTGCAATCAGTTACAGAATGTTTTCAACCAAAACGTCAACCAGGAAATTGCTATACTTGTGGTTAAAAGGGTCATGTCTGCAAAGATTGTAAAGGATCATCTGGATTCAAAGGAGCAACACATTATATCAACGATATGTTCTACAAGAATACGATGATATCAGCAGTAGGTAAAGGTTATTCGAATTTTCAGGTAAATATAAACTCATTAATTGATTCAGGTAGCCCAATTAGTTTAATAAAAAATTCAGTTATACCTAAAAATTTTATTGAAAAATATGAAAATGCCTTAATGTATAATGGCATAAATAACAGTAAATTAAAAATATTAGGATTATTTGTATGTTCTATAGAAATTGATAATTGTAAATTTGATATAACTTTACATGTTGTAAACGATTGGGTTATGCAACCGAAGTGTCTACTACTATACCATAGACTTAACATTTGCTTCAGGTCCAATCTCGAATGGTTTGTCTTGGCTCGTCCATGACAATCCAGAGGGAAGCGACCATTTCCCACCAATTATCACAAACCACATTCCAATATCAATTCAAAAAACATCACCTCGTCTTGTCGAGACGAATGCTGACTGGGATAAATTCTCTAAGACAGCGTTAAGACAAGCACAGGTGATTTCTTAAAGCACCACAATTAACCAGGAAGCAGCAAACATCAAAAAAATAATAAGAACAGCTGCATTTAACTCAATGCCATCTAATCTGTCCAGACAACATCTTGAGCCGATCTGCTTAGACAATACCACCAAAGAAACTATAAAGTTAAAAAACAAAGCTTGGAAAAAATACCAAAGATGCCCCTCTGATGAGAACCTTAGGAGTTTTAGAAAACTTACTGATCAAGTACGAAGATCGGTCAAAGCTGCTAAAAAAAAATCTTGGCAAAATTTCACTAGGCCTATCTCAACCTCAGATTCTGTTCAATATTGGTTCAAATGGTAAACCCATTACAGACCCGAATGCGATTGTAAATGAATTCGCTATGGCCGGGTCTTCTTTGTCCAGCGATTCCAACATTTCTGATTTAGTTTTAAACCAAAAACACAACTTCTCCATAAACAGTAATTCCGTATACAATCATCTACTATTATACAAAGTCTCAATGCGTGAACTAGAAGATACGCTCAGCACCTTCAAAAACTCTATCCCTGGTAGAGACCAGATCACATACCGTATGATTAGCAGACTGCCTCCCATAGTAAAAAACAGACTAATAGAATTATGTATATTCCAACATCCTGCACACTGGTACAATTCCACAGGAGTGGAAGTCCGCTGCACTGGTGACGGTACCTAAATCAAACAATTGTTCTAAATCTAAATCTAAATGTGTAAAAGGCTTCAAAAAGTCACTGAATCAATTCTTCACACTGGACAACATGGTTTACGCCCTCTCAGAGGAACACTGGCGCTCTCACATGACATGGAGGAGGGGATGGCCTCAGCTTTGTCATACGGTGATCATTCAAATGTCGTGTCACTAGACCTCGAAAAAGCTTACGATAAGATTCCATCCATTTTCGTATGTCAAAAACTGATCACCTGGGGTATTGATCCAAGTTTTGTCAAAACTGTACATAGTTTCATGTCCAACAGACAGATCAGGCTTAGAGTAAATGGTTATTTGTCCAATCCTTATTACCTGGATAATGGGATTCCGCAAGGCTCACCATTATCCACAGTTTTACTAATAGTCTACATAGATTCACTACTAATGAACTTATACAAATTCCCAAACATCAAACCATACACGTATGCTGATAATATATTGTTATATGTGTTCAAATGTAATCACGAAACGATTAAAATTTTCAAAAAAGCCTCAGAGTTTGCAATTAAATGGGCTCAAGAAAATGGTGGTAAGGTACCAATAGACAAAGTTGATTTCTCACACACTTGTCGAAAACATAACTGAAATCTAAATAAGATAAAAGTAGAAAATAGACAGATAATTTCCGAAAAGAAACTAAAAATTCTAGGTATCCACTTCTGTAAAAATCTTAAGTGGGTAGAACAAGCCAAACAGGTTGTGACCAAACTAAATAAAGTCCTGAAAATGTTAGCAGCTGGATGAACGGATGCACCACCATCAGCACTCATTCCGATATCAAAAAGCCTGATTAATGGAATCTCCGGTTATGGCTTAACCCTAATTGGGGATTGTCCGTTAGCATATCGAAACAAAATTCAGACATGCTGCAACAAAATACTCCGTATAGCATCTGGTGCTTACTGTTATTCTACTTACAGAATGTGGATTGTGATCTGTGGAGAATCAGAATCATGACTCTAAGATTGAAGCTGGCAGCTAAGCAGGTGGGTTTCTTTCGCTCACTACTATTTGACATCGCACATAATTTTATTAAAAACGACTTCAGGAATAGATTTTCAACCATTCGCAAAGATATTACAATAATTTCCGAACTAGGCGGTACTTACCCATCCCCCCTCAAATACCCGAAATAAACGAAACAGAACAGAACAAGGAGTTTGTTATTGATAGGTTAGCCAAACATAGTAAGGAGAGCACGAACGTTATTACGGGCGGTTTGGTTGACTGCGGGGTTAAGGGAAAAAAATAAAAACAAGAAATTCATGATATTTACAGATTCTCTTTCTGTTGTCCAGGTAGTGAAGAACCATAACATGACAGAGTTTTTGGTTAAAATGGTCAGAAATCTACTTATTAAAAACGACATTCTACTGTGTTCGATTCTGGTACATGTAGGAATTGCAGGCAACGAATATGCAAATCTAATCGCGAAATCTTTTATAATTCGTATAGAAGTATCTGCAATGTTCGCCCTGCCAAGTCCATATGCCATATATAGGTTGGAATTAAAAGCACTACATTGTAGAAGAATGAGTAGACTTATTGAGAGTGAGTCGGAAACCATTTTAGCTTATCATGAATTAAACAAGCGGCTGATTGCATCAACCTTTAGCTCTTCGTTAAATAGAGCTGACCAGGTGATCCTAATTAGATTACGAACAGAACATACGAGATTAACTCACATGTTTCCTATGTTAAGCAGAGCGACGTCAATGTATCCTTGCTGTGATGAACCTTGCCATAAAAACTAAAAAGAATTGCTACTGAATTGTAGAACTGTTAGGGCAAAATTGGCTACCTTAGGTTTAACAGAGATCAACAGGATAGATTTATTAAATACCAGATAAAAAACAAACTCATAGAATCAAAAATTGAAAAAGTCCAATTTTTGACAATAACGAGATATTGAAAACATGTTTTTATATACTTTTTATCCACTTACAAACCCTTGACTAAATTCCTTTGTGGGTGAGAGTGTTCCTCGTGACGTAATTAAAATTTTGGAAAGAGTTTTAGGGTAGTAAACGTGAACGGATTTACATGGGGTTTTTGGATTTAGAATGAGTGAATAGAAGGCTTCCTGTCTAGAATCTATCCTTTCGTCAAAATGATTGAATATGATGGAATATTAGAAAAATATGAATTTAAAGAACGGAGAAAGTTACTGAGAAACTTCCGAAACGTCTTCGAACAACTCTTTACTCGAATATCATCGTAGTTACAGAGGCTTTATAATCAATTTTTAATTTTGCATTTTACAGTACATTTTATTTATAAAAAGTATTCGTTTAAAAGTTTTTTTTAAATATTCAAGCTTATTTAAAATCTTGAATTCTATGTATGGATGTTTCTGTTATTTTCAAAAATTAGTAAAGTGTTTTGAAATTTAAAATTCAGTTTGAGTTGCAAATTCAAAACTCATAAATATCCATTCGGGTTCAAAGTCAAAAGTAGAAAATGTCAACATCGAAATTCAATGTCATACTAGGAAAATGTCCCATAGATTTGTATAATGCTTATTTTCAAAACTTCAAAACGTCCCAGTAATTATTGTGCGTATTAAATTCTAACATAAAGCGAATTTCCCGTGAACAAAACTTAGAATAATAATAAAGCCAACAATAGATTGATTGAAAAAGAAATAAAGAAGAAGGAGCAAATTATAGAAGTATTTGACTACTTAGAAATATTTGAGAAATATGGAAAAATTTATGAGCTATAGGTTCAAATAATATTCCAATTTGTGACTGGACAGAACAAAGCAAACGGTTTGTAAAACCAGCTACAACATGACATTTCAAATTTTTGCATTCAAAACGACTCATTTTGAAACGAACAAAGAATAATAGAATATTTTTTAAAGGTGAGCCTCATTATAAGAATGATGTTGGAGAATTCCAGAGTATCTTCCAAAAAAATAAAAGTGCTCAGCGTATTAATCCATTCGTTCTACCAACTGGAGTCGCAGTGAATCAGCTAAAAACAAATGATGTGCAAAACCTCTTAAAAAACACTTTGGTGAAAACTGAGTGGAACAAGAAGAATTAGAATTTTATATAAAAATAATCTTTCAATGCAATCCAGTCATAATGATGATTGTGAGTGTGAAGAGTCAATTAAAGAGATTCCAGACCTTTTTGTTTAAATACAACTTGAAGTTTGAATTATATCACACAAAACTAAGTATATTAAGAATCGAAAATGTAAAATATCCAAGCCTTAAGTTCCATAACTGAAACAAATCCTTCGTTTGTTTCCAGTATTAATAAATGTCCATTTTATTGGTGTCTGTTTTTTATAATGTATTAGAAAATTATAAGAGATTAATTAAACTAAAGATGAATAATGTAAGAGAATTTCAAGCCAAATATAAAGACTAAATTTCTTTTTTATAATACACTGATAATTTATAGATATAAAAAACTTGATTTTTCTCAAAACAGAGATCAACAGACTTTTTTAAATATTGATTTTAGACCCCTCATTTATTCAGAATGGTTAAGGAACTAAACCTAGCTAGTCGAATTTAAAATAAAATTAGCTAGGAAAATGAAATTAATGTATAATTGTAAATAAAATGTAATATAGCTTGAACCAAAAGAGATGAAGTTTCGTATTGTACTACGTTGACTTGCGTTTTTATTGTTGTAAATTCGAATAAACAAGTTTCTTCTTTCGTGTATGTATGCACAAGAAGATCACTACTACATGTAAAACATGCGCAATGAACCTTCAACTGAAATAATTTTAGCTATAATAACATAAGTTAGTTTAAAAAAAAAATAGAAAAAATAAATAAATAAAATTTAAAGCAAAAAACCTAAAATAAGAAATCGTTATAGTTAAGACATTTTAGTTTAATAGTTTAAGAAACGTTAAGTTTAAGGAAAGTTAATTGAATTATGTAGTTAGTTAAGCTGAAATATTATATAGAAAAATGTATGTCGAGTTGCCAAAAAGCCCCGGCGGGTCGTGGTGCGGGCGAGGAGATATCAGGTTTACCTGATATTCTCCTGAAAATAAAATAAAAATAAAATAAAATGTTAATTTAAAAAATTTCTCTGGATTGAAAATGAGATCTGATTATCCCACACACGAAAAAGATTTATACAAACAATTTGTGAAAGAATAAAGAAAAGCATGCCTATCTTGAATGTGCTGACTTCCGAAAGTAAAAATAGTATAGAAATAGAGAACGTTATATTATTCGAATCCGAATGCAAAATTTTTTTAAAGAAAATGTCATTAAGCCTTAAAAAATATGTAGCTCTAAAATTCAAATTAAACCTCAGCTATATTCGCAGAAATATTAATGTCATAGCTGTGTCAGCTATGTAATCTGAAATGTAGAAAATTTAAAATGTGGGTCAAAGGTAATTGTTTGTTATCTTCTTTTTGTTTTAATTCTCTTATTTCTAGGGAATTTAGTGAATAAATAGAATTTTTGAAAAAGTTTCAACAACAAAAAAGTAAGTGCAATATTATTATTACAATAATATTATATTTGTACAATAATATTAGTACTTAGACTTATGTATGTTTTCAAAAATACGTACCCATAGAACAATATTTAACCAGCAAAATGTCCTCCGTATACAAGTATATCCTGTTTTTCCCATATTTTAATCTATAATTATAAGAAGTAAAAACTAACATATTTCACTACTTTGCTACTATTTTTATTTTTTAATTTAATTCATAGGAAAAATAGGAAGAGACAAGAGAAGTGGAAATATATTGAGTAGATAAATACGAGTATGTATTTGTAAATAGAGCACATTTTTAAACCTCGCTTATTTTTATTTTTTGAAAATAAAAAAAGAAAACCACCAAAAAATTTTATAGCAAAAAGATAATTTTTTATTGATCACATTGATCACCACCCATGTACATGTTTGAAATAAATACAGAGAACTTTCTGTAGTCGGAAGTCCAGCTATGACCTCCACGCGGAGCCACTGGTACCAGGTTCTCAGTACGGTCATGTCTCTGCTGAGAATCTGGCCAACAATAGCCTGGGCGTCCTATCCAAGGGTGGAACAGCAAATGCCAGGGATGCGTGGCTAGGTGAGTGCCTAGTCGTTAATATGCGAACTCTGGATACCAGGCGACCTCCAGTTTCAATAAAGCCTTCCTATGGTAATGCAGGGCTCTGCCATAGATGACCGTACTTTCCCATGCTACTCGTGGGACCATTTATGGACACACTTACAAAAAATAAAGAAGAGGCCGATGCACCTCCAATAGCATCAACCGCAAAAACTTTAACACAGGGAGAAATTCCTCTGGTTGACAACGTCATAAGAGAAGCTGAAAGCTTGAATAGCTTAAGCGACTATTATGACAGTAATGATGACACAATTACTAACGTGTCATCCAAGACAGACAGCGAAACTGAGTCCATCCGAAATGAAGAGGCTGGAGTTGAAACTTCCTTACAAAAGTTTCTCAAAGACTCCGAAAAAAGGAAAAAACTCAGCGGAGCTGGGAGAAAGAGGTTGAAGAAATTCCTGTTACAAGGGCTGGGCATAGATGAGGCACGGCTGAAGGCTCTTCAACCAACAAATCAAAGTAGGAGAGACAATCTCAAAAGAGGACGTTCTAGTGACTCGCCAACTGAGGCTTCTGGTTCTAAAAAAGCCAAACAATCTCAGAAAGATGAAATTTTTTCTCCTACAATCCCTGAAAATGTGCCTTCAACAGCAAGTTTTAAACAAGCTGTTGAAAGCATACAAGTAGGCATCTTGGCAAAACACTTTCCAGAAGCTCTCCTGTCTACGGAACAAATGGGTGCCATTCAGGATAAGATTCTGAAAAGGATTATAGAACTTAAGGACAGTGGTATAAAACCAAAATTCTTAGGGGCTACATACAAACCAGATGCGCCAATGAAACCACAAAGAAATGGCTTCAAGAATCTATCAAAGACTTGAAACCGTGGGATGGAGCAGAGCTGGCTCTAGTCGAGGAAAAGGATATTCCTCTGTCACAAATCTTAGTCGGAAACTTTCTAAACAGGGCTAAGGATAAAAATTAGGACATTATGGGACTCATTAAAGGACAAAATGAGTACAGAGTGGATGATTGGAGAATCGTAACAAGAACCAATGATAAAACGTCCGCCCTGCTCACTTTGTCAGTTAATCACAAATCCATAGCCGATTTGAAAGTGAACGACTACAGCATAAGTTACAAGTTTAGTGAAATAAAACTTCGACGTAGAAGCGAGGTAAGTAAGAAGGTACCAGAGGAAAGTGGAGACAACAAAATACCCGCAAAACCGAAGGCCTCAACCTCAAAAGCTTCTACGGAGAAGACAAAAATTTCAAAAAAGAAAGGTCATCTAGGCAAATCCAAGGGAGGAACAAAGGACGAAAGTCCAAGTACCATCCACAAGGCAACCTAGATGTCCAACAACATTAAGTGTGTGCAGATAAACCTTCACCACTGCAAAGCAGCCTCACATGTGCTTTGCTGAAGGTTTATTAAAGAACAACTGGACATGGGACTAATACAAGAACCATGGACATTGAGAGGACAAATCAAGGGACTCAAAACACCAAACAGTAAGTTAATATTTGATAACAAGTGCAATAGGCCCAGGGCAGCCTTGTTAATAAATAACAAAATAAACTTCCTACCAATTCCAGGATTCATTACACAAGACCTGGTGGCAGTACTGACGGAGGTTCCTACACAGTCGGGTAAGCAAAGAGCTATAATAGCCTCCGCCTACTTCGACATCACAGAAAAAGACCCTCCACCAAGCTCAACACAAAAACTTTTTCAGTACTGCAAGGACAACCACACACAACTAACATTGAGCTGCGATGCAAACGCGCACCATACGCTATGGAGAAGCTCGGACACCAACAAAAGAAGTGAGTGCCTACTAGAATTCATAAGCAGTAATAATATTATAGTTCATAATTCAGGCAATAAACCCACCTTTAGAAACACCATAAGGCAAGAAGTCATTGACTTAACCCTATCCACACGCAACATGTGACAAAATCATTAATTGGCATGTGTCAGATGAAACTTCTATGTCGGATCATATGCACATACGATTTTATATAGAGGCTAACGTCTCTAACATCCAATATAACCAAAATCCAAAACGTACCAACTGGATCCTTTACGATGAATTCTTGAAAAACTGTATAGGTGAAGAAGGCGTAATAGACACCAGGGATGAGCTGGATCTAGCAGCGATTAGACTACAGCAATCTCTAATAAATTCATTCAACGATAGCTGCCCGGTAAAGCCTAAGCGGATCGCAAGAGACGTTCAATAGTGGAATCGGGAGCTGAGCAATTTAAGATCAAAAGTCAGGAAACTATTCAATAAAGCTAAACGTACTAGAGAGTGGTATGAGTACAAAAAAGCTTTAACTGAATACAATAAAGAATTAAGGAAATCCAAAAGGAAAACGTGGAGAAACTTGAGTGAGAGTGTCACAGAGCTACCTCCAACAGCAAGACTCCACAACATCCTTTCAAAAGTTTACTCCAATGGAATAGGCTTATTAGAAAAACCTCATGGAGAATATACTATGAACCAAGAAGAAACCCTAGAATTACTACTAGGAAGACACTTCCCAGGTTCAATAAAACCAGAGAGCGAGATTGTTCTACAAGGAACTCACAGTCTCTAGTAGAACACACAGTCTAGCTAGCAAAATATTCACTAAAGAAAAAATTTTATGGGCGATAAATAATTTCAAACCATATAAAGCACCAGTGGAAGATGGTATCTACCCTATACTATTACAGAAAGGATTCGAATGGATCTCTTCAAACCTTAAAAACTTGTTTAAAGCAAGCTTTAGGTTGGGTTACATTCCAAAACCATACCTAAGGCAGGCAAAAGACCCGATGCCCAGCCAAAATCATATAGACCAATAAGTCTCACCCCCTTTCTACTAAAGACAATGGAAAAAATAGTTGATCAGCATATAGAGACAGCATACTTGCAAAAAAGCCTCTATCAAGCATGTAAATCAACCATAACTGCTCTACATAATCTAAGCGCACGGTAGTGCGCGGCCAAGTTCAACATAGGCCGTATGCACACCGTACACTATTAACACGATCTGTTTCGAGCCATTTTTGACCTCTCGCAGCTCCGTGTCTATTAAAGCTAAACAGACAAAATTTAAACCACGTAATAGTGTGCTTCGTCCCGCCCGCTGTATCAAATTTCATGTATGCATGTAGGTTCCATGCGTCTTGAGATATTGACCCCAGAAAAAGCTAATTTTGGCACTCAATCACTGACCGGTAATCAAAACCTCTAGGGTACTTCTGATAAGCCTAGAACCATGAAACTTCACACGTATGTAGTTTTTAACGCGTAGGTCAAGGAAAAATTACCAAATCTGTCGAATGTGTGCTGGACAAATAATTAATTCTATAATTGTTACAGATATTGTGCATTTTATATAATTTTTCTATCATTTACAACTCTAGATTTAGTTTCCATAGCTTGCTTTAATAAAAATAAAAAATGTCATAATTTTAAAATTAATTTTATATAGACACATAAAATATATACTGTTCGATACTAATGTTCTAAAAAATAGCAGCGCTTACTGAAAAATATTTACCACCTTAAAATAATACCTATAATTCAACAAAAATAGTTGAAATCCAACCAAAAACATAAATGTGAAAAGCGGCCAAGTTCTTATTCGTTAACTGTTGGGCCAGCAAAAGTAATGAAATTTGCATTAATGCCAAGTTCGAAGAACTTTTTCACATAAAAAATTTCAATACAGAGCGTTTAATAATTATGAACTTGACAGGATTTTATTCAATGTGCGTGAATATCAATACATTCATATTACTTCTATTTGAAAGAAAACAAATACGGTCATTACGAAATTAAAAATTGAAACCTTTCAAGTACATAATTATTAAACGTTCTGTATTGAAATTTTTTATGTGAAAAAGTTTTTCGAACTTGGCATTAATGCAAATTTCATTACTTTAGCTGGCCCAACAGTTAACGAATAAGAACTTGGCCGCTTTTTACATTTATGTTTTTGGTTGGATTTAGTTTACAAGATAAACAGAACTATAGATACAAAAGAAATAGCACTAAGTGCTTTCATTGACATTGAGGGAGCTTTCGACAACACCTCATTTGAGTCAATTGAGAGGGCTGCCCTGTCCAAAGGGTGTAAACTCCCAGCAATTAATTGAATTAAAGCAATGCTTAATCAAAGAGAAATCGAAGCTTCGATGGGAGGCAAATCAATAACAGTCAAAGCCATTAAAGGATGCCCTCAAGGAGGGGTTTTATCACCTTTACTATGGTCTATGGTCATTGATGACCTCCTATACAAGCTCGAATCTCTAGGATTTGAGGCGCAGGGATACGCAGATGACCTGGTAATAACAGCTAGGGGCATGGACGATGCAACAATCTCCAGGCAACTACAACAAGCCTTAAACTTCATTAACAATTGATGTCTTGAGGAAGCACTTTCTATTAATTCTCATAAGACGACCATCGTACCCTTCAAAAAAAGAAGTAAAACCTACTTAAGGGAACCCTCTTTAAAAGGCACGCGAATAAATTTCTCAAGTGAGGTCAAATATCTAGGAATTATACTTGTGTAAAGTTCGAATTGTTAACGATATAATGTAGAAACCATAATTAGATAAATAAAACACATTATATCAATTAAATACAAATTAATCTTTCCTTTATTCTAATCAAACTCAAAAAACACGACTGTACTTCACAACTCCATTAACCAAGCTACTATCTAGTTTAGTTTTCCTTTCCACCTCGCTATTCAGCACATCAGCTATTCAGCACATCTAATTTTCACTTCCACCTTACAGTTCGGCCACCCTGACTACATCTTGTCCTCAAGATGATCACTCATGTCTTCGTCACTTTCACCCTCAATATCCATTTCGTCATCGAGTTCGTGTCGATATAGCTTCAACTTATCAGATGGGAACACTGATTTATACTTACGTTGAGACAGTTGTAGACCAGGCAGACTTTCTATTACATATCGGTCGTTTGGCAAAACTTGAGTGATAAGGTAAGGACTTTTGTAACGGCACTCCAGTTTTCGAGATTCACCTGTAGACGTAGGTTCAAACTCAACAAGGACCATATCGTTCGCCTTCTATTGAATTGGAGTCCGATGAACCCGGTCATACCTTACCTTCTGCATACGTTGTACATCACGAATTCTCTTTTCCGCTTCATTACGCTTTTCTTCTAGTTTTTCTGGACTAATGATATCATCGGAATGTAAGGCTAACAAAAGCTCATTTTTAAGTGTATCACGAGGCTTGAAGTTAAACATCAACTCGTACGGTGTCATCTTTGTGGTTGAATTTTTGGATGAGTTGAGTCCCCATTGTAAGCTTCTCAAATGTGTTGCCCAATCAAGTCCTTTTGAATCTTCATGCATACATTTCAGTGATGTGAGGATAGTTCTATTGAGCCTCTCAACTTGTTCGTTAGCTCTGGGTGTTCTAGTAGCAACTTTCACATGTTGAACATTGTTGACATCACAGAACTCTTTAAACTGTTTCGAGGTAAAAGCAGTTCCTCGATCTGTAATAATCCTTATTGGACAGCCAAAGTAGTTGAACGCTTCTTGTAAGACGTTTATTGTGTTATTAGTACTTGTTGTTTTAACCGCACGTAGAATACAAAATTTTGTAAAATTATCGATGAGTGCTAACACATGTGCAGTCCCTCCATGACCTTTCATAAATGGCCCAAGATGGTCCACGTTGATAGTGTGGAAAGGTACAGCTACACGTTCAATTGGATGTAGTTCACCTTCTTTTTGACCACCCTTCCGTTTGTTATATGCACATTTAACACACGAATCTATATACTTTCCAGTATATCGCCTCATTTCAGGAAACCAGAAATTTTCTTTTAGTCTGTTCATAGTTTTTTCCATACCCAGATGACCAACATCATCGTGACATGCTTTTAGCACCCGCCAACGTATATTCTTTGGTACTAAAATCTTTGTTTCATTATTTATTTTCTTAAATAAACGGCCGTTCTGTACCACATATTCATTCCTTTTCTTTTCGTCTTCCAAATGATTCGTGTCATTTAAAATATTTACTAAATTTTTCATACTGTCATCTTGCATTTGGATGGAAGCTAGCCAATCGTCGAAATTAATATCAACTTTCATGACGTCTATATTCGCCTCTTCGATTTCGTGGGAAGATTCAACCGGTCGTCGACTTAAAGTGTCGACATGTTGTGCACTTTTACCAGATTGGTGAATGTCTTTGAAGCTAAACTCTTGCAACCTTAACCACCATCTAGCAAGTCGTGGGACAATTTTGGCTTTGTTGCTTGTTGATACGATAGCTTCACAATCTGTGACGATTTTAAAATCTTTCCCAAGTAAATAAATGCGAAATCTTCCAAGTGTTTCAACGATTGCCAAAATTTCTAATTCGTATGAATGGTACGTAGATTCTGTTTCAGTGGTACGTCTACTATAATAAATAACCGGATGCCATGATTCGTTTGCATCTTTCTGTAATAGTATACCAGCCAATCCTATACAACTCGCATCAGTATGAACACGATGCTCAGCATTTGGGTTGTATAATGCCAATACTGGTTCGTCACACAAAATCTTTTTTAATCTTTGAAATGTTTCTTGATTAATTCCCCATTCAAATTGTACATCTTTCTTGGTTAAATCAGTCCACGGTTTGGCGATGAGAGCATAGTTATGAACAAAATTTCGAAAGTATCCCGCCAGGCCCAAGAACTGTCGTATCTCATGTTCATTTGTTGGTGTTGCGAATTCGGTAATAGCTTTCGTTTTAATTTTCCTGGACGAATTTCATGAGGATGAATTTGATGTCTAAGAAAGTCCATTTCTTTCTTCAAGAAAGAACATTTACTCAGTTTTAAGGTAAGTCCGTAGTCTCTTAGAACTTCTAAAACTCTCCTAAGTTTCACTATACCTTCCTTTACAGTCTTGCTAGGTATCAAGATATCATCTAAATAATTTACTGCTACCTTATCTGATCCAATTTTTGACAACACGATGTTCATCACATTTTGAAACACGGCTGGTGCATTCACCAAACCAAATGGCATTTTATTAAATTCGAAATAACCAGTTGATGTCCAAAAAGCCGTATACTTCTTGCTGCTTTCGTCAACTCGTATCTGGTGATAACCTGAAGCAAGATCCAATTTCGTGAAATATTTACATTCAGAAAGCGATGACAACACATCTTCTACCACTGGCATAGGAAACTTTTGCTTTATGGTTGATTTATTTATCTGTCGAAAATCTATGCAGAATCTCTCACTACCATCGTTTTTCTTTGTTAATACAATTGGTGAATTGTAGCTCGATGATGATGGACGTATGATACCCTGTTCTAGATATTCAGTTACAATTTGATCAACTATTTTCCTTTTTGCAAAACGGATTCGATATGGTTGAACGCAAATAGGATCATTCGTTTTTAATTCGATTTTCATTTCACCCACTTTCGCTTCTCCCAATTCGCTTGTAACTTTTGCAAAACACTCCCTGAATTCTGTTACAATATCAACTAATTCATCGCTTTCATTTTGTTCTATCATACCTACATCTAGGTCTTTAATTTCGATTGGTTCAAATATTTGTGACTTTGACATTACATTTTTAACAAACAAATCTTCACTTTCATAAATTTCCAACTTTCCAGCTGTCTTAACAATTTTGACTTGTGGTTGATGTAACAAAGAACGTCCAATCATTAAAGGTTGTGTTTGTACATGATTTGGAACTATTAAAACTTCAACCCATGATTTCAATTTATCTACTTTAATTTCAGCATATGTTCGACCTAGTGTTTCACAATTTCATCCACCAAAACCCTTAAGCGGTATTGAATATGTTTCATAACTGATGTTTTTATCTTCTGCTTCTTTCTTTTTTAAAGTGACACAATCGCTACCCAAATCAATAAAAGATACAAACGGTTTATCATTAATATACGCGTCTTCAATATACATTGACTTTGCTGTTGTTGTCATGTACATTTCTCGTGTGTTCACGTTCTCTTTTATTTGCTGATGATTATTTGATTGTCTGCAGTCACGTTTAACATGACCAACCCAATTACACCGATAACATCGTTTTTGCTGTTGTCTTGGCTGTTCTGTTTGTGTCTTGACGCCCACCTTATCTATCCACCGTATTTGTTAATTATTTCATTTACAGTTCTAGCTGTTGATCCCATTAACATTTTTGCCATTTCAGCAATTTTTAATCCATTCAAAATATATTTAACAACAGCATCTTCATCTACCTCACCTTTTTCTGCTATTGCTTTCATGACATAAATATACTCCAAATAGTGCTCACCAAATCTTTGTTTACGTTCTTTCAATTCTTGGTGAATATCAGCTAAATTATATATTGTTGGAAAAGCCTTCTTGATTTCCGCAGTAAATTGGTTGAAAGATGTAGCAACATCAACACCGTTATTATACCATAGCTTTGCACCACCTTCCAATTTCATACATGCAGCTAATAATAGAATGTGTTCATTCCACCCATGTGCTTTTGCAAGCAGTTGTATTTTGTTGACCCATTTTTCTACACTCGTGCTAAAAGTATTGTTTGGATTAAACGTTGGAATCATACCACTTACCTCCGTTACACTGAATCCTGGTACATTAATTTCGTTCTTCTGCATTTGTAATAATAATTTCTCACTTTCTAGCAGTTGCATTTCACGTTTCATTAATTCCATTTCCGTTTTGAGAAACTCAACATCTTTCAAATCTTTCTTCATTTCATCATCAGCTGTCACATTCCTATTCCCACCTGTTTCATTCTTCTTTTCACCAGCTGTGGTTAATACTGATTGAGTCTCGAATCTCGAATGGTCGATAGCATCATTTTCGATTACTTCCCTAATTACATTCGCGTCGCCATTTTTATGAATTTCATCTGCCTCTTCCAATCTGTTTATCAGCTTCGACTTATTCCCGGATGCTTTTAATCCCAATTCACCCAACCGGTTGCGCAACTCTTTAACAGACATTCCTTTATAACCTGCCGTTATAATAATCTAACCAATTCTCTAATAAGACCCTTATTTTGTACACAAATTTATTGCCGTCGTGCATACAATAATAACATAAAATACAAAGACTAGCGTGTCTCAGTATTACAGGAGCTCTTAGAACTACGTCAACGGCAGCACTAGAAGCCATGCTCAGTTTGCCACCTCTTAACATACAAATTAAGAAAGAAGCACTGAACTGGGCTCTAAAATTGCAGAGAATCAGATAACTTAAACCTGATAATCTAACATATAACCTTAAAATCCTTGAGGAGTTTAAGGACTTTCAAATCAGTCAAGTGACTGACGAAATGGAGGCAATATTAAACTTTGAAAAGCCGTTCAAAGTACTGTTTCCGGATCGTGACTCTTGGCTCGAAAACAAAATAACCTTTGAAAAAGGAGCCTCTATATGGTACACAAATGGCTCAAAAACCGAGTTGGGAGTGGGAGCAGGGGTAGCAGGCCCAAAAAGAAGCCTTTTCAAATCCCTAGGCAAGTATCCATCGGTCTTTCAAGCTGAAATTTATGCCATAGACATGTGCGCTACCGAATGCCTAAAATGGTGGAAATGGCTTCAATAAAGCCACAGTTTACATAACTTCAGACAGTCAGGCTGCGCTAAAAGCCCTCAACGCTCACAAAATTGAGTCGAGGCTAGTACTGGAGTGTCTTAAGACTGTTATAACACTCGCCAGAACAAATAAAAATTATCTTATGTGGGTTCAGGGACACGAGGGAATCAAGGGCAACGAGCTGGCGGACTCCCTAGCGAAAAAAGGCGCCAGCTCCAAGATTGTTGGTCCAGAACCCCTCTGTGGACTGCCCAAAAGCTACACCAAGGGTTCTATAAGAAAATGGGAGATGGAAAAGTGCATCTCCTACTGGGGAAAGACTCCTGGTAATAAGCAAGCGAAGGAGTTTATTAAACCTTCAGCTAATATTGCTTAGAAACTGATCAACCTCAATAGGAACGAGTTAAGGACAATCACGGGACTTATCACTGGGCACTGTCCGCTCAACCACCACCTGAGCAAGATAAGGCTCAAAGAGGATGACAAATGCAGGTTCTGCAAAGAGGCCAAAGAGACCTCAAAACACATTCTGTGTGAATGCGAGGCTTTGGTCTCAAAAAAAGTGCGATACTTGCACCAGTTTTTCCTCGAAGCCTGAGGAAGTCTGGTGCACCTTCAAATATAATCTTAGGATTTACAAAAAGCCTAAATCTATGAGAGCACGGGCTGTACAAAAGATCTGCAAAGGTCGACGTGCAACAATAACCCTATTTCAATCTAATCTAATCTAATGTATGTGTGTAATTGTTGACTGTACTTTTGCATTTTTTTTCCATTTGACATTTATTGGAGTTAAAAGGAGTTTTCATTACAAAATGTTTGATTTTGTCCTTAGACCATAACTTTTCTTGGACTCCCATTCTTACATATTTTTGTGATTCTGTTTGTAATATTTATTTCGCAGCATCTGGTACAACTTATTGGAATTTTTTCAGTTCAGAGTTTGTTTATTGTTTGAATAGTATTTTATAGTGTTCTAAATAGCCTAGGTTAAATAGCCCTCTTTTAAATTTATGCCAAATTAATGGTTTACTTGGTTTTTAATTCCCTCAATTTCATGAATTCTTTTCTATTTTTCTTAGAATCTGATTTAAGAGAATTGATTATTGGTTCAAATCTATTGAGGGTGTTTTTCATATCATGGGTAGATAACAGGATTATGTCAAATTTTGTAACAATGTCAACTTTGTCTGTATTTATTTCGGCGTATCTTGTCTCTGATTTAGTTGTTTCCATTATTAGTGTTTGTTGGGACAACGGTAGTATCATTAGTAGGAGGATCAGTAGTGTTGTTCTGGTGAACTGCAAATTTAAATGGACGTTTTATGTTTTCTTCATGCACATTTCTTAAATTATACTTTTTCACTAATTTACTTATTTTACTTTTATCTTAATTTATTCAATTTCAATCATTTAAATTTTTATATATTTAAATTCTCTGGGCCCATAACCTGTTGAATTTTAATATTTTATTTATAAAAAGTAAGAGATGATTTAAATAAATTTAGATTATAATTTTAAGTTAAATTATATGAGCCAAGTAAATTTCAATTATTACTTTACAAGTTGAGATTACAATGAAGACTGAA
The DNA here is from genome assembly GCA_932526495.1 of Bombylius major. Classification (NCBI taxonomy): domain Eukaryota; kingdom Metazoa; phylum Arthropoda; class Insecta; order Diptera; family Bombyliidae; genus Bombylius; species Bombylius major. The sequence goes on from OW052043.1 coordinate 28,004,095, forward strand.
ATAGAATGATTATACCTGGTACCTACTTCCAGTATTACAATTCATTACGGTATTCTGTTATCATTACAATATCATTATAAGTTATATACATAGTACTATGGATAAATATAGGTATACAATGATAACATGATTTTACATTTTTATAATATTACAGTGCATATAAAATACATATAAAATATTTTGCATATCTAACACCTCCCCTCAAAGTAATTTTTATTTAACTTTCTTTATTCCCAAAAATTCCTTACATTGGTGAAACTTAGGTCCTGGGAGTGCTTTTGTTAAAAAATCGGCAGGCATGCGATCTGCTGACATATATTGAATACCAATTTCTCCTTTTTCAACTATTTCCCTGATAAAGTGGTACCTTACATCTATATGCTTCGTCCTATTATGAAATACAGGATTCTTAGCTAGGCGGTGTGCCCCCTGATTATCATTGAAAATAGTTACAGTTGATTCCGACTCGTGTAGGTCGTTCAATAGTTTCTTGAGATATATCGCTTCCTTTGAAGCATCGCTGATAGCCATATATTCCGCCTCCGTACTAGATAAGGCAACAGTTCTCTGCTTACAGGATTCCCAGCTTACACATGCTCCAGATAGCGTGAATACATACCCAGTGTATGAACGTCGATCATCTATCGATGCACCCCAATCTGAATCAGCATATCCAATTAAATTATCATCAATTTTCTTAGATGTAAGCCCATGATCAAGTGTCCTTTGTAAGTAACGCAATACTCTTTTAGCTGCTGTCCAGTGAACATGCGAATGGCAATTGTTGAACTGGCTTAACATACTTACTGCATAAGATAAATCCGGTCGAGTAGATGTAGCTAAGTACATGAGTGAACCAATCAAATTCTGATATGGGTAAATCGAATTTTCCAAATTCTTGTCCTTTGACAACTTAACGTTTGCATCTAATGGGGTTGTTAAAGATTTACATTCGCCCATGCGAAAACGGTTCAGAATTTCACGACTATATCTTTTTTGACACATAGTAATCGTTTTACGATCTTCACTTTGTTTGAATTCTATCCCTAGATAGTTGTAAATTCTTCCCAGATCTTTCATTTCTAACTTTTGATTTAATTTACCTTTAAGGTTTTCTATTAAATCTTCGCTTGTTGACATTAAAATTAAATCATCAACATACACAGCAATTATCATGATGTCTCGATCTGTTTTTTGTATGTAGATACATGGATCAGCACTTGTTCTTTTAAGTCCAAGTACTTCCAATTCTTTGTCTAATTTACAATACCATTGTCTTCCAGATTGTTTTAATCCATACAATGATTTTTTCAGCAAGCATACTTTTCTTCCTTTATTTTCCAGTTTGTGTAACCAGCTTTTTGCTGTATTTCTGATTTTCATTTCTAACTTCTTGTTATTTGAAATCTCATTCATGTTACTTTCAAACAGTTCAGGAATTCCATGTATACTTTTTCACATAATTCACCGTTCAGGTATGCCGTAACCACATCCATTCGGTGTAATACCATTTCATGTTTGACTGCTAATGCCATTAAAATTCGAATTGAGCTTGCTCTTATTACTGGTGAAAAAGTTTCAGCATAATCTATACCTTTCTTCTGTGCAAAACCACGTGCTACGAGTCTAGCCTTTTTCCTTTCAATGTTATTCAAGGAATCGTATTTCTGAGTCAGTACGAGCTTTCCTTTAATTAAGTTTGTATTTTCAGGAAGATCTACAATGTCAAATGTTTCATTTTTCACAATAGCTAAATATTCTTGATTTATGGCTGCATTCCATTCTTCAACATCATCCCCAATTAAAGCTTCAGATAGACATATAGGTTCGGAACCCATAACGAAATTTGCAGATTCATATTCTGATTGTTCACTTGTTTCAGGATATTGTATTTCACCATGTTCAGTACTCCTTGTCTGTGTAGGAAGTTTTTTATTTATGAAAAACTTTCTCGGCCTTCCTCTTCTGCCATTTCTTAACAATCGTGGTCTTCCTTTTCCTCGTCTGCTAGCTGTTGATGAAGCTAGATCTAATGTTGTTATTGGTTGAGGTTGGCTTGAATCTATAACATTATTTGGAGATGGTTCTGCAGATGTTGAATCATGCAGTATAACATCAATGTCTTTTTCAGGTTTTTTCAACAATTTCAGGTTTCAATCCGGCATCCTCATTTGGACCATATTCAAAACAATCGTCAAATTTCGAATTAAATTTGAATTCTTCAGTGAATACGACATCTCTGCTGACAATTATTTTCTTTTCATTTTCATTCCATAGTCTATAAGCTTTTGATTTTTCAGAGTAACCGATGAACATACATTCTTTTGATCTTGACTTAAATTTGTCTTTGTTCTGTTCTTTATCTAAAACGAAAGCTTTAATACCAAAAATTTGAAAATAACTTACATTTGGTCGTCTACTAGTCAAAATTTTGTATGGAGTGGTACCATTCAAGGATTTGCTGATACATCTATTTCGTTAGACGTTAGACTGAACCATTAAGCTCCTAGCTGTTTCTATTAAAGTTCTATTGTTCCTTTCGGCTAGCCCGTTTTGTTGTGGTGTATACGGCACAATAAGTCTTCTATGCATTCCACTTTCTTCTAGTATTTTATCTAATTCTTTGTTACAGTATTCCAATCCATTATCTGATTGTAAAAATTTGATTTTCTTTCCACAGTAGTTTTCAACAAATGATTTATATTGTTTAAATGCATTCAGAACTTCATTTTTCTTTTTAATGAAAAATATTTCACACCACCGAGACCTGTCATCAATAAAAGTGACAAAATATCTTGCTCCAATGAGTGACGCTGTTCTCATTGGACCACAAACATCTGTATGTACAACTTCAGTTTTTCTTTCCAGATTACTTTTCTTAAATGGTGTTTGTGTCTGTTTTGCTTTAATGCATATTTCACAATTTCGATTCTTTGTTTCTTTGTTAATTTTCATTCCAATAACTTCTTTATTTTGTGACATATTTATCAAATAGTCAAAATTCAGATGCCCAAGTTTCTGATGCCATCTTATCATATTTTCTTGACTTTTTGTCAGTAGATTTGCAGTTTCATATGATTTCCTGATATAGTATAGATCGTCCCGTCCCGTTTTTTAGACTTAGGTATCTCACTTTTTCTAAATCAGAAGCATTCAGTTTCATTTCGCCTACACCTTGTATTTTCGTTGTATCCATTCGCTAGATTCAACACTTTTTCAATGTTTTGCATGTGAGAGGTACAACCGCTATCTAAACACCAATCGTAGTTTTTATTTATATTACGTTTTAATTGTACCATAGCTATCTCTTTTTTATCAATTTGTTTTTCAGTACACATTTTTGAAGATTCATGTTTTTGTTTTTGCTTTTCTCTACATTCCGAAGCCTTATGACCAACCTTTTTGCATTTAAAGCATTTGAACTTAAATTTTGGTTGAGATTTATTCACATTTAATTTCGAGTAACTTTCTTTTGATTTCTTATCACTACACCCATGTGAACTTTGGGAATACATTGCATTTTGAATGTTTCCACCATCTCTTGTTTTTCTAGCTTCAAAGTCTTCCATAATTTTAATTTTCAGAACATCTGGTTTCGGTAATTCATCGCGGGATTCTATCGCACATCGAAAGTTTTCAAAATTTTCAGGCAAGCTATAAAGAAGCATTATTGTTAATAAATCATCATTTATACTTATCTCCATATCCATCAATTTGTCTACTGCGTCGAAGAATTCATATAGATGCACTTTGATATCCGTTCCATCCACCATTCTGTGTGTTATCAACTTCTTCAGCAATGTTGCTTTCCGAGCTGGACCTTTTGATGCATAGATCTCATGGAGTTTCGTCAAATCTGATCTTGCTTTTCTATCGCGTTGTATCCAGGTATTCACTTTCTTTTGTGAGTCTTCATTTCCAGATATCAAATTCGGTTTTTTAATCTCACCACTTACGTATCCCCAAGTATCATTTTTAATTAGTAGTGCTTCAACTTGAAGCTTCCACGTATCGAAATTGTCTTTACCTAGACGTTCGATATGTGTAGACACGTAGCTCATTTTCACTAATTCACTTATTTTACTTTTATCTTAATTTATTCAATTTCAATCACTTAAATTTTTATATATTTAAATTCTCTGGGCCCATAACCTGTTGAATTTTAATATTTTATTTATAAAAAGTAAGAGATGATTTAAATAAATTTAGATTATAATTTTAAGTTAAATTATATGAGCCAAGTAAATTTCAATTATTACTTTACAAGTTGAGATTACAATGAAGACTGAAATAGAATGATTATACCTGCTAATAACTCACTTTTTAAAATAAAATGCATTTTGAGCATTTGCAGTATTTTTAATACATTTAAAAGATAATCTGTTAGTCTTAGGATTAATTTTTCCTTATTGCGCAGTAGAAATATTTGGGATGCATCCCAAAAAAAAGTGATAAGGGAGTTTAGAAAAATTACAAAGGAAAGCAAGATATCTCCCTAGTGAGGTCTATGGGATGAATACAAGAGTCAAATATGATTAAACAAAGAAAAAACGCAATTTATATTACTCATCTAATTTAGAGTTGTGAAATTACGTGATTCTCAGTTTAGTAAATGATTTTGTAAAGTATTGTAAAGATTTTGTAAATAGTGAAAAATAGTGAAAAATTGTGGAATAATTAGTGAAAAATTGTCCAAAGTTTGATTAATTTAATTAGAAAACAATTAATAAGGTGAGAAAAATAATAAGGTAACAATTTTCTCTTTAATGCATAAAGGAGGCCTCTCTCGTGAGTTAAAAAGGAGATCTCTTTTTTCACTTTCTAAGGAGCTTTCAGGGAGTACTCCTTTTGGCGGACATGCTTATGGAAAAAGGAGGATAAAAAAGTACGAAGAGGGAGTTCTTCTGAGCTCCCCAGAAAGGCATCCTTTATGCATTTCGGATGCTCACTTTTCCTACTGGGTGGTAAAATATTACAATTATATATGTACATATGTATGTAAAATATACAAGTTATATCATAATATGTAAAGGGACAATATAAATTAATAATGGGTCCTATTCTCAAAGTCAGTAAGTCGTGAATAGTGGATTTAGTTATAATGACGTTCAAAATTAATAATCGATGTCCAAATTTTTAAAGAATATAACTTCGCTGAACTAGGCATAAAAGAAGTTTATAGTATGTCGCACTATCACAACAAATTATTTAAAAACTGTAATTATTATTCTATAAGTCTACAGAAGGATAATTGGAGTATAAGTGATTTTTCATTGACATTGATGACATTTTTATTTGAATTTCACTGATAAAAAAACTTTAAAAATTTGACATAGGGATTTTTAATTTTTTATAACTTCATATTTATGATGTATAGGACTTAGTAAGTTTTGTTACAACATTTTTATGAAAATTTCGAAAAAAATGGTGTAAAAAACTCAATTTAGCCAAAATGTGACTTAGTGACTTTTCGCAGAACAATTACGATTTAACATTTTTAAAAATTAGTTTTATATTTTGCGAAGTAATCTGTGAATTCTCGACGATGAAGGAACATTAACTTTATTTAATACAATACCATTGATTAATTATTATACACAGAATTGAATCATACATCAAAAAAGCTGGAACGCTTTAGCGTAATAATGCTTTTTACTCTCGCACCCATTTCAAAGGCAGTGAAATAATATATACTATATACAGGGTGTCCGGTATTAATGTTTACAAAATGAAACCACAGATAGGTCTCGCCGAGACAAGCAAAAAATCGTATGGGGGGGGGGGGTAATCTCAACGGTTTAGCCGCTAGAGGGCGTTGAAGATTTTTGTGACTTTTCTTATAAAACACCCTGTATTTTCGTTTTTGCTTTTTGTATAGGAATGATACGCATATTTAACAAAAGAGAACCCTTTGCCCTTTAAAATAACATAAGCATGATCTCTTCAGCCCCCTTATTACAGAAGTTATTAGCGATCAAAGTCAGACATTTGCAATTTTTTACCTAATTTTTACAAAAAATGTATAATTTTCGAGATATTAAGGAATACCTTTTGAGAAAACTGAAAAAATAAGTCTGAAATTCATTGGATTATTGGACACGTGTTTTTATTGCACTGTAAATTGAAAATAGAAGCTAGAAGTGCTAATTTTCAAATGCAAATATCTCGAAAACTATGAGGCCCTTATTATGTAAGTCGATTCACGGTAGACTTAAAGTCGAGTCACAGTATTATAAGTTTCTATCACTGTAGACTTTTTTCTATTCCATAGACTTGTCAAGTCGACAGCAATTTTGCCAGCGACTTCGAGTCTATTGTATGTGATTTAAGTTATATACACAATATATGAGAGTTTTTTAAATAGTTATATTGTGAATAGAACATTTATAAAATAAATTATATAAAATAAATCTTAATAAGCACGCAAGTTTTAAAATTTTTGGTATAGATGAGGATCTTTGTGACCTTCTCAAATAAGGTTCTCGTTCTATATCTTCTAATAATTTTAAAAAAATCTCTTTCGTCAATCTAAAATTTTTCTTAAATCTGAAATATTTATGACAAACTTTAATAATAATAAGTATTTTTTATACCGAAAACAGAAAATTTACATGATTTCATCCATATCCAGAGGATTTGAATTTACTCTGAAGCGCCTTCTTTTCCGAATTGTTGACAAAATCTCAGCTCGACGATCTTCATTAATTTCATTTTCAAAAACATCAAACCAAATAAAAAAACTCAATATTTTATATTTTGTCCGTTTTTATTTTATAAATTTAGATGTAAAAAATAGCAAAATATATAGACTATTCACTTGAAAATATTAAAAATTAGTTATAAACACGTCTAGTAGAAAATTTTCCTTTCAAACGGTAACTCTTTTTTAAAAAGTCTATAGGCTTACATAATACCATGACTTATTTCAATAGACTTGAAAAAGACGAGTCGATTCTATTCGCATCGACTTACATAATAAGGCCCTGAGTTTTTTGCAAAAATTGAACACAGCAAATCGATGCAGAATCAATTGAGCCTTCTTTTTCTGTAATAAAAAATGAGGGTTAATTTAAGCCTTTTTTGAGTAAAGCAGGGTTAAACACAAAAATGGGTAAAAATTCACAAAATTTTGATTTTAAACGACTCTAACTTTTTCTTCTACATTTTTTCTTAATACAAGGTGACCCTAGAGTGCCCCTGCAAAAAGTTATGGGGTGTTTAGTGGAAGAAGTGCGAAAAAACTTCAACGCCCTCTAGCGGCCAAACCGTTGGGATTTCCCCCCCTCCTCCAATACGATATTTTGTTTGTCTTTAAATTTAATTTTAATTTGAGCTTTTATCTATCGATTAAAAATATCAATTGTTTAATTAATCTTCGTTATATGTACATATATATGAAGTTAAGCTAGCTTCAGACTACATTATTTAGCATATGTTTGAAAACTCATACGGTGTGAATTTATACATATCTGCCATTTTTCAGTCATATGATAAAAGCATATGTTTTTTTGAAATTAGAACAAACCCTAATTCCTATGACAAAAGCATATGCTTTTTAATTTTTGCAACACTTGATCATCGTCTATTAAATGGTAGCAGTGTAGGAATTTAGAAGAGACGGACAAAATTTTGAGGGGATAAGACAGCTCAAAAAAAGGAAATTTTGCAGTTGTGTGAAGCAGTAGTTCTTCTTTTTCGAATCACACAGAAATATCAAATAGGTGTAAACAGATATCAAACGCCATGATTTTTTGAATCATATAACAAAACATTTGAAAGTTATATGACTGAAGCATATGCTAAATAATGTAGTCTGAAGCTAGCTTTAGTCCCATTTTTACAGTATGGTGTATAATAGAGAAGTTCTATCCAGTTATATGTATATGATATCAATGCAATGGTTTAATCCCAATTTTTGTATATTTTGTTTAACGTAAAATGCAATAAGGCGGATTCTGATTTTTATGGTACAAATTTTAGAATAGGAAAAAAGAAGAAAAACATGTATGCCATACGTGTATGGACGATTGCATGTATTATTATAATTTCAATTTTAACGTTTATGCGTTACTCCAAATTTAATCCAAAATTCGGTTTTAATTCGAATTGTTTTTTACGCTATAAGCGAAGAATATTAATAAAGATGGCCAATTTCATACAAGAAACTGAAAATTGCGTCTGATTTTATGCAATACATATACATTTTTCATAAAAATTGCTAGAAATCGTCCAAATTATAAAATCTATTTTACCAAGCGAGATGCAAATTCCACATGTTCGTGGGGACACAACAATTCAAATGTTCGAGAATTCAGGGTAAAGCGGTTTGCTAAAAATTATTGGAGTAAAATAAAACTATACTTATGTGTAGTATTTTTGAATAAAAAGATAATTATAATTTATTTCCAATATTACAAAATATTACCTTTTTTTTTCACTTCACTTCACTGAAATAAAATTTAAAATGAAAAACTGTTTTCTGTATTTGAAAATTAAAAAATTATCTTACATTTTCAATTTTTTCATAGTTTAGTTTTATTACTTAGGTAGATCAATCTTTGTCATCCATAAAAACTATGTGCCCAGCGGCGATATTAAACATTGATGACATTTTCCTCAATGCTGTCATCAATGAATGTATGTAAGACAAATGGAACCCATGACAATGTCATGCAAAGATCCAGGGATATTCTGAGCGAATATTATATATTATGAGTAATATATGAAAACGTAGTTTAAACATGTTTCATTTATTTATTTTTCATTGCAGTTTTTACGAAGTTTTTAAACAATTCAGAAGTGAAGTGTAAGTGTTAAAACTTTTTGAACAAAGTATTGTGAAATTATAGGTGTACATAAATTTGGTTTCTAAAAAGTGAAATTTAAATCTTTAAAATAATAAATAATAATAATAATAATAAAACATTAAAAAGGATTGTAAGAAAAGAAAAAGATTTTTTTTTTTGAACAAAGACAGTTTTATAAATGACCAACAATGGCAAAGTCATCAATGTTGTCATGCATTCTTGTCATTGGTGAAAGCATTGGTGTTTTAAGTCAGCAATAGTCATTACTGACACCTAATGTCATCGCTATGTTAATGTCATCGAGAGAGTCAGCTATGGTCAGTTATAATCATCGATGAAAGCATCGATACTGTCTTCGATGACTGCGCTGCTGGGTGGTAAGCAAAATTTACATGGTACAAATACACCTAAACAAAACGAAGATGTTTACATGCGAAGAAGAAGAAAAGGCACATATGTACGTGTGAAAGTAAAGTAATAAAACTGAAGAATAAAAAATAACATGAACTAAGTAATACATTCTCACAAAACGAAGAGCTATCTTAACTCCGTGCATAACAAAAACATATACAATAATGAAATATCATGTAGGTACTAGGTATGTACATATACATACGTATACTGGGGAAATCAAATGAAATTGTGTGCAGTTTGAGCGGGTTTACACGAAAGGCTTTTTGCACGGCCTTGTCGCCCATTACGCTTTGTTAAATTACGAAAAAGACGTACGTACGTTTACACAGTCACTTTTTTACCCTGACTTAAATTCTCTTCATTCTTTTTTATACCGATTTCTTGCTTGGTATGATGAAACGACAATATAGGTTGTGTATATTTCATCTCCATATATGAAGATAGATATGAGCTGTGTCACTACAAATATAAAATGAAAAGGAGTTGCGATAATATAAAAAAAATTTCAAAATTACGAATATAGCACAAAAAGGAACAGGCGTGATCGAAGAAAAAGATTGATTATCCTGTGAGTGACTACCCACCACATACTTGTTACTTCTTTCCTATGTATAACCGGTTTTTACGTTCTACAACAGGTAAAAAAGTGACCGTCTAAACTCTGAATTTAAAACACACTTTTTATCTTATGCTGTCATATGTAATTTTACATTAAAAATATTGTTCGTAGAAATGTCTCTTTTAGACGTATGGGAAATTTTGACGTCATTTTTGGGGAAACGATTTAATTGTTTTTTAAGCAATTCTATTGGTTATTTTTTTTTCTGTACCGTTATGCGAAAGTGCTTTCGCTTATTTATCTTTACGCTATGCTATGCTATTTATAAGCCTGTATAATGTTAGCAAAAACAATTAATGTCCATAGAGGTAGATCAGGGTTGAAAAAAGTAGATTTGTATCTATACAAGATCATCATTAAAACAATTTTTCTCAGAATGCCTCAATTCTTTTCGCGTACATTGGTATTCAACATTTTTTTTAAACTTTTATATGATACTTAAATATATGAGTTTTATGAAGTATCTACCACAACTCAATGAGTTAAACACGAGTATAATGGCATTCATGCTTTTTATACATAACAGATTCAACACCCACATGGCAATGAAACACTAAAATATTTTATTTATCATACAATTTGAGAACTCTTATTAATAGAAGTTTAAGTATATATTTGCATTGTGATATACGTACATGTTCTTGGATTATATTGCATTTTGAACAATTATAGAAAATAAAGTCCACTTTATACCATGATTTTTATTTTACTGAATTGTAAATCCGGATGTTGATAATCAGACACTAGCCAATAGCTATTATCATAACACATTATTTGTAATAATTATACTATAAAAAATGTTTTTTTTTTTATTTTAAATTATATTTTATACATACACCTATGTACATTTCATTCAATTATTACATAAAATAGGTATGCATACACAATAAATAAAATCAAATTGTTATGAGGAAATTTACAATATTATTAATGTTGATTTAACTTGAACAATTTGAAAATTATTATTAAACTTGTTAAATACAATAGTTTTAGGGTGACTAAATGTCCTCTTTTCAAGAGAACATATCCTTTTTTCAGACAGTATTTTTTGTTTTTTTCTCTTCCCTCTTTTTTTTTTCTAAGGTCACTTTCGTTCTCATTTTCTTTTCATCTCAACATGGTAACAATTTTCTACGTAAACTTTCTTTATTGTAATTAAAAATTCGTTAGATTTCTGAAGTAATGAAAACTTGGAACAAGTGTTTAGTCTAATCTCTTTTCAGTAGAATATTTCATTCATTACACTTTACAGTTGATGTACAAACTTGATTAGTTAGCAATCTATACTATATTCACTAAGTTTTTTCACTGCAGGTCTTATGGAAAAGTTCATTTTTATACAGTGTCATTACACTTAATACTTTCAATAGTAGTTTACTATTCCAGAAACACTCAATAATAATTACTCAAAGAAGAAACAAGAAAATATGTCCATAAGACCTGCAGTGAAAAAACTTAGTGAATAGAGTATATATATATATAGACAACCCGTCATCTAATTTGTCTTCTGAATCTGAACGAAGCCAATTTATAAGGAATTATATAATATTTTATGTTTTTCTCTAGTTTATACATATACTGAAATTTTAATTGTTTGTGATTTTTTTTTGTTTTTATTGTTTTTATTTTGCTTAAGTCCTTACATTATTTAAAAAATATATATTTTTGGTGACCCTTTTTTTGCTTTTTCCGCACACCTATGATCCTTAATTACATGATAACGGATGGCGCAATTGAACTAAATTTATTTTTGTGTTATTGTAAACAGTATTAGCCTTCAAATTAAATAAAAAACAAAATTTTCGGAAGCGAGTTTTTTTTTCAGGAGCCCGAATAAATGAGAAAATTTTAGGAAAAAAAATCATAAATTTCAAGTTTATGAACTCTTTTCTTGAAAGTGAAATTATTACATACAATAAGTAACACACCAAATGAAAGGTAATTTCAATAGCCATTCACAATGAATTTTGATACATAGGGTGCAAAAAAAGTTACAGGTGATTTTGTGTTGAGAGGTCTTGCATGAAACTCATAATTTTGAACGCCCTCTAGCAGCGAAAATAGACACGATCGAAAGTTTCGCTAGTACAATTTTTTTCATGAAATAGTCCAGTGAATATCGTGGTACCACTCTTGGTAGTTAGAAACAAAACACCCTGTACATATGTATGTACATATATGAAAATGTTCATGCTAGCTTTGCATTTCCTATTTCATTTATATATTTTTTAAATAAAGAATGAATTCTATCGTGTCCCGCATTTTTTTGTTTTTTTTTTATTGTAATTGAGGTGCTTCTTCTTCGATTCGACTGAATTTAATTTCGGTATTATGTAACTCAATCGAACGAACCAAAAAGCGTTGCCATATACACATTGGTTACAATCGTCATTATCGTGAATTATTGTGTATATTTTCTTTGAACAATTTTTCAGCTGTTAAAATTTGAAGATACATATTTAAATAAATTGTTTTAAGTTACTAATAACATTTTTTTAAAGTCGACTTTAACAAAAGTCGACTTTAAAAACTGAGTATGATATTTTACAAAATATGTTGAAGATTTTATTTTTACAAGTATGTATTCGTGTACAGAACTTCAATGCATACTCAGTTTTTAGAGTCGACATCTGTTAAATTCGACTTTAAAAAAATGTTATTAGTAAAGCAAGTATTTTATTGTTTTAGAACAATTTTTGGGATTTCTGTGAGAAAATTAATTTATATCAAAATTTTCATGATATTCACAAGCTCTTCTAATTGTTTCTTATTACCTGTATTTTTCCTAATAAAATAATAAATAATGTATGTAGTAATTAATAAAAACACATTTTATTAGTATTATTATTACATTTAAAACATTGAAAGTTACATTTTCTTTGAAATATGCGTATTTTTTTCATATTTTTCGTATCACAAATTGCGTTTCGTCAGTAAAAAAGTGATCGAAGCAGCTGTTCGATTTAATCGAACAAAAAGAAAAAAATCGAAAATGATAATACCAAAATATGAAACCGAACACTGTTCGATCATTTGACGAAAATCACAATAAGCACCTGATACCTGATTTATTTATTTATTCATTTTATGTACAAATAAATAATAATTACGACAAGGTATGTATTATGTAGTTATATGACAATTTGACAATACATTTTTGACATAATTTTGTAACGGTCGTTATTGTAAGTCAAAATATTTTTGAATTTCAAAGTTAAAATTTCATAGCCGTTAAATTGTCCACATTGACGTCATTTTATTTGTCAAATTTGTCTTTTAGGCTATGCACAGCTATTTAGCATACCTCCTTATTCATTCTATTTACTATAAGATTGAGCAAAGCAATCAACTTTATTAGGGATAAAAAGCCAACAGTATTTGAGCATTTTTTTTTTGATTTCATTTGATTTTAATCAACTTTAATATAATTTTGAAGTATTTTAATTTATATATTATGTACATTGTACATACATATAAGTATATATAATTCTATAATGCCACAACTAGGAAAATAAAAATATGACAATGCCAATGGATAGAGTTCACATTCTCGGAGAAAAAACCTACCAATAGAAATACTGATCTATAAAATTGTTAATACAAATAAACTTTTTTGTTTTGTTGTAGGACAATGGTGAATTGATGATGCCACAAAAAAAAACATAGGTATATATTCTATATAGCTACATAAAATATGTATGTGTAATATTATTCGGATCAATGTTGGATCGTATAGATAGTAGTAGGAATTAGGAATTTATTTTAAATCTCTAGTTTTAGCTTTTTATAATATGTATTTTAAACACAGTTTTTTAAAATATGTACCTAGTTACAACTGCTAAAATGCTGATACTGGAAAACAAACCCTATAACTTTTTATTTAAATATTCGGACAGAATACAAATAAATGTAATTTAGTATATATTTATATTATTTTATGTTGATATAACAAGAGTAAAATAAAATTTCTTTAGCAATAGCAACACAACGAAAAAACTTAACCGCGCCAAACGCTATATATTTACAAACTAAAATATAAAATAACTAAAACTAACTGAACTACTGTAATGTATATATGTAATATAATATAATAGTCAAGTCAGTCTGATTCTGATGATGATCTGACTCTACTCTGTGCTGTGCTGAGTGCTCATGGTAAATAGAATAGGAAGGTATGCTGAAAAGCAATATGGCGGAGATTTTTTTTCGTTTTTTAGTGACATTACAATAAGTTGATGACGTTGCTGCGAAGGAAAAGTTTTTGTTTACATTTTTTTTTATATGTAGTTTGCATAGTGGCTAGTGATAAAGTTGTATTATTTTATAAATAAAGTGAATTTAAATATATTTAAAAACTATAATTGACTATATATTATTGAAAAAAAAAAAATCTATTAAAATGGTTAAATGTGTGGTGATGTCCTGTAAAAATTATACCGGAAAAACAAAAGAAAAAGTTAAATTTTTCAGATTTCCATCTGAAAAAAATATGTTTGAGAAGTGGATTCGGGCCTGTGGTGTGAAACCAGTAAAATGTTTCATATATGAAAAATAATTGGGCCGTGTGTTCAAATCATTTTGTGGAGGAAGATTATTTATTAAAAGACAGACTGCTAAATACACCTCTGCAAAAACGAACTCCTTAAAACCTTTTAAGCTCCTTAAGGGTTCATGTACTGTTTTTTTTATAAATCTTCAAATTGTTATACATACTTATGATAGTTATTTTTTCTAATCAGTTCCTTTTTTTCTTCAGCAATTGGAAATGAACTTCATGTGGTGCACAATAGCTATTTGAATACATCATCATCAGACTCCCCAAAGAATGAGCCGAATGAAGTTCAATGTGAAAAATTACATTGTAAATTCAAAGAAAAAATCCATGGTCTAGAATATGAAACAGATCATAATGTTCTTTTAACGTATGGAGCAAAAGAATTTTCTTTGATCTCATAATTGTGTGAGTAGTAAAATATTTTGATTTAAAATCTTAGAAAAATTGTCTTTTTGGCTCTTTTTTTTTTAGAAATATGAAGGAAAAAATATCAACGAAGAATTTAAACTACTTTCCTGTTCGAAAATTACGGATTGGATTAGTAATGGGCTGTTTTTAAATAAAAATACAAACCCAGAAATTGCAAAATTTTATCTATTAACAGCTCATAGTGTCCTTTTAATTGTTGAATATTGTTTTCATGAAAACGCATTTAAAATTCTAGAAAAATATTCATGTATTGATAAATCCACAATGTATTGTTCGCATTTAATGGAATCAAATTCAAATTTAACAATTTTTGGAGGTAATTAGGGAATTCTTTTTAGAATTTTTTTCGTATTAAATTAATTTCATTTTGTATTTTATAGGAAACGCATTTGGTGAAGTGATTATCTGGACCATAAATGATGAAACAATTACCAATCATTATCCAGTTTTACATCGTATTTCTGCTCATTCTGGTGTAATATTTTCTATTGATGTAAATATGAAATTTATGTTGATGACAACAACTTCAGATGATAGATCGATACGTTTTTGGAAAATACAAAATAAAATGATCCATGATACTACCACCGTTGATGATGATTGGAAAAATAAAGAAATTTCACCATACAAAAGTGGTTATGCTTATACAGCAAGGGTATTCAAAGGAAAAATTATTGAAAATGGTTGGTAGAAGGGAAATAATTAATAAATTGAATCATTTCGATCGTTTCAAAATTCAACACTTTGCACAATCTTTCCACCGAAACTACATTTCGATGTTTCAATAATCATCAATTCACCAAGGTGAATGCACCATATACCTAGTGTGGACTCAATGTTGAATTCTGAAACGTAGCCAGTCTTTTTTAAGTCTTAAATTTTTGAATTTATTTTAGATAATCATCAGTTTGCAATTTCTGTTGGTGAAGATTCAAATTTATGTGTATGGAATTCAAATGGTGAATTAATATTCAAGCGGCGACATCATTTTGGTGCAATTATATGGAATTTTGATTATTATGAAAAAACTAAAACATTATTAACAACCAGTAATGACGGAAATTTAATTAAATTTGAATTAGAAAAAATTTTCAAATCATTCAGCGTGAATAGTGATGATGATGATAATAATTTAAAAGTTAAATTATCTGCCTTATTCTACATCAAGTCATAACTTGTGACCAGTCATAAGTATATTCACCAAACTAGTTTATGACCGTCATAATCAAGTTCAAAGTTGGGTTCAAAATGCTAGTAGCAAAGCTAATAGGTCAGCAAAACAGTTAAAAGAATTTTATGGTCATAACTTGACTTGATTTTTATATGTGATGAAACTAAAGAAATATTATTATGTGATGATAATGGTAATTGTATTTATATAAATTCATATGAAAATATTGAAAATCCATTGTATCATATTAATTTTCAATTACCATCATCAATTAAAAATGGTTTACAACGGCAGAAATTATAAAAAATCGTTGGTTTTTAATATGTAACCGTCAAGGACATGTTTATTTATATTCATTAAAAAATAATATTGTGGAATTGAAATATACTTTCAAAAATATACTTAAAAAACATTTAATGCAAATTAATTATTCAGATGATATAAATGATTGTTTGTATTTGAAGACAAGCGGTCGTGATGGTACAATAAAAACGATAAAATTAAATGAAAAAGAAACAAATTTACACAATTAAAACAAATATTTTATTTTTAGATTTTTTATAATATGAGCTTATAAAGTATGGGATATGAGGATGTGATTCTGATAAAATGTATATAAATACCTACCTACCTAAAATATATAAAATATTTAAGGTAGCAAAAAAATGTATACTTTCGATATTTCACAGAAATGATGAGAAAAATATTTGTATAAATTTTATACAATTAATTAATTGAAAACAATCTGAACAGAAAATGAAAAAAATTTGAAGAATTGCAAACAAAAAATGTATACATATATAATTATTGTGAACGTACAACAGTTTTTATTTCTAAAAATTCAAAATTTCTTCGCAGCTACGTCATCTGTAACTGACATTTTTATTTTAGGTTAAAACCCCCTTTTCAGCATACCTTCCTATTCTATTTACCATGCTGAGTGCTGACGTACTTTGAGTGTCCTGTCACCTATGGTGTGGTGGGTGACCCTTTCCATATTCCATTCCAAGTCCATCTCAACTCAACAAACATGAAACACAAACAAGTCAACTAACAAATGAAGATCTACCCAGATAGCACGGGACTGATGAAGAACTGATGTTGGACTGATACTCAGGTATCAAAGGATCGATACCTTTTAGTTACCAAAACTGATGTTTTTATATGGACCATGCCCGCATTCTGATTGGTTGAATTTGAAAAAGGGGAAATTGACTGTGATTCCTTGCATTAAATATGTATCGATACTGTATTGATATTTTGTACTGATGCTGAACTGAAGAGTAGAATCAAAAAAGTAATATTTCTTGTAGTTTCGTTAACAAAATAATTGCAAACTTTAAATTCTACACTTTTTATATGTAATTTTTGTAAAGTTTGCAATTATTTTGTTAACGAAAATGCAAGAAATATTACTCTTTTGAACAATGAGGAATATTTTCATTGAAATAAACTATTATGTTTTCTATATACGTCACACTATAGTGAATGAGGGATCAAAGAAACATCAGTACTATATCATTCGTGCATTCTATAATTTTCCCCTTAATAATATGATGGTAGGAGTAGGAATCAGAAAGGAATCAATTCTACATCAGTAACATTCATCATTTCGTTTTCTCTACAACACCATTTTGACTACCACCACCAAACTCATCTCTATTGATGGTAGGAATCAAAATACATATCTTCAATAAATCATCATTAGAAAAGGGGGAAAATATTGAAGACTAATTGATACCCGAGTATCGATACCAAAATGTTATCTGGGTACTTACATACATAAACAATGTGAATTAAAATTAAACTGAACTTTTTAACGAAATTAACTTCAATCACTAATACAGGGTGTTTTTTTCTACGCACCAAGAGTGGTACCACAATATTCTCTGGACCTTTCAACACAAAATCGTCTAACTTTTTTTGCACCCCATATTATAAATGGCTATTGAAATTACCTTTCATTTGGTGTAGTGTAGTACTTATTGTATGTAATAATTTTATTTTCAAGAAAAAAGGTCATAAGTTTGAAATTTATGATTTTTTCCAAAAATTTTCTCAATTAATTGGGTACCTAAAAAAATGCACAACCGAACATTTTTTAAATATTTATTTTGAAAGCTAATATTGTGTATAATAAATTTAAAAAAATTCAGTTCAATAGTGCCATCCGCTATCACGTAATTAAGGATTATAGGTGTGCTGAAGGGGCCAAAAAAGGTAAAAAATGGATCTTTATTGAATTCCAAACGATCCAAACGATACCCCTGTATATTTCTATACATCAAACAAGGTGTGATGTGACCAGTGTTTTCAGTTTTCACCTTACAATAAAAACATGGACTAGATTTTAGAAAAACAAATGGAGTAGATTGGAAAAAATTGGAGTAAATTGAAAAAACCGTATTTTCTATTTTTTATTATTTTTCAGTTTTTTGAATTATGCACTGTATGCAGTGCTGTTCATAATTATTTGTGTAGAGCAATTTTTTCATCATGTATTGCAGCAAAAAAATTACAACAAAATAAAAAGTGTTTTCTTTCTGCATATTTAATACCTTTAGCGATAACCACATTTTGATTTTCCTTCATAAAATGAACTAAAATCTCAAATTGTTTTTTTGTTGTATTTTATTTAAATTATTTTAAAAAATTATTCAAAAAGTAATAAAAAACAATACAAAATTATATAATTAATTATATTTTGCTACTTACCTTATGTTTAATTCCATTTTCAAATAACAATATCACCTATAATTTTTACGTGATAAAAGTATCACAAAACCCAGAGAAGTAACAGCTTCACACGAATGTCAGAAAACCAAAAAAAGTGACAACTATCACTTTTTCGATATTTATCACCTAATTCGCAAGTGGTAATACCACACTAGTAAAATCACTTCGTATCACAAGTGATGCGCATCTCAGAATAAGGGTCACTATCTAAATGAAAACAATCATGTTGATTTTTTTCTGAACTACAAGCATAACATAAAGAGAACATAAGTTTTTTATTTTGTTGTAAGGGTAAAACAGGATGGAAAACGTCTTTTGGTGGTAAGATCTTACATTTTACAATTCCGTTTGTTTTTGATAAGTCGATTAATCAACATTTTTCATGTCCAATATGTAATTTAGGGTGATCAATTGGAAATTTACCGTATTTGCACACCCATGGATACAAACAGCCAAAATAGACTAGGTAGCAATGCGCTAGTTGTAACAATTTTTTTCCTACTTGGTATAATAAGAATAGTCTCAAATAATTTTAGCTGACGGTTGTAATACACTCACGCTCGTTACAACTTGGTCGTGCCACCATAATACCCCAAACACAATACAGCGGTTATTCGCGACGGCATGCGGCGACGGCAAGCTTTGCATGTATTTTGTTATTGTTCTTGCCGTCGCCGCATGCCGTCGCGAATAACCGCTGTATTGTGTTTGGGGTATAAGGTGTATTTTCAGCAGTTGTTAAAACCGGTTATAAACTCGTTTGCGATGGTGGCACTGCTACCTAGTCTGTTTTGGCCCAAAGAACATACATACATCGATATATTTAATTTTCTCACCTTCTTTACATTTATAATACTTGTAAATATTTCCTGTTTTACCACCATATGTTTTTAACTTGTCATTCAATTTGTTTTCTTTAATTTGTTGAAGAAAATCACACTCCCACTTCTCAATGACTTCGTACCCAAAATTGCGCAAACGTTCTGCTTTAAAAAAGTCGCTTCATACCATATATCTTGTTTATGCACAAAGGTTAAAACGTATTAACGATAAAACGTTTTAAACATCGTTTTGAGATAATACATTTTGATTGGTGTTTATGCGTAATACAACATTTCGTTCTCACTCAAAACGTTGTACACCTGCGTGTGTAATAACAACTACTTAAAACGAAGTAAGTGTTTATGCACATTTTAAAAACGAAATGAAATTTTAAATGCGGATTTAATAGTGTATTAACTCAAAACGACGTAGAGCTTTAATGCGTTTTGAAATTTGGTTTATGCATCCGTATTAAGTCAAGACGGAGTGAGTTAATGCGAAGTAACGCTTCGCATAAACAAGATAATAGATTCAAAGTACTACTAGGGTCATCATGTAATGGTTCATCTCTTTTGTATATTAAACACTTCTTATGCCCGTGATAATAACAAAAGGCCCAACCACAATGCTACGTAACGTAACGTAAGAGTGAACGAACGTAAGCTTACGGCTGTCATTTTTCCGTAAATGAACCACAATAGAAAAAGTCACTTACGTAGCTTGTTTGTGTAATGTGTACTTGACAAGTTTTTGGTGAAAAGTTTTTATTGTAATTATAAATAAATTTTTTAAATTGTATTTAATATTTTAAAAATAACTTTAAAAGAAAAATGGATTAGAGGGAAAATGAATTCTATAAATAAAAGGAACCTGGAGAATTTACACATTTTACAATAATTTTAATATAACCTCACTTATCTTACGTAAAGTGCGAAGCTTACGGCAGGTTAAGTTACGGAAATTTGACATTTTAAAGTGAACGAAAGTTAACGAACGTAACCTTATGTTCATTATGGCCGTATGTATTATTTTACATTTCTCGTTCCTTACGTTACGTAATCTTACGTTACGTTACGTAGCATTGTGGTTGGGCCTAAACATAGAATTCAAAAACTTGATTTTTCTCACTCCAAAAACCATCCACTTTCATACCATTCAAAATAACTTCTCTACTTTTTGCTACATGTATAATCTCAATTTTTCTTTGTTTTTCTTCCCATATTAACCATTGTATACTTATTTTAGATGATTTATCAGCCAATCTATAATAATTTTTAGGTATTAAACCAATTCTTTTTGATTCTAGAAACTGACGTCGAAAAATAAGATTACAAATTTAGTTTTACGTTGCTCTAAAAGAACATTATTTACATATGTATGTCTATTAGTGTGAGTAACAGATGTCAGCTCTAGAATTGTAGTGACAATATCATTTAACTGATACATTATCCAACACATAGTAAACATATTTTCTATCACAAAATGCACTGTCTGTTTTTGAAATTTTCCATAACTTCTATAACTTTCCATTATGCTCAAATTTCTTACCAACACGCGAGTTACATATTGTAATGTAACAATAAAGATGGAAATACGAAGAGTCTCGAATTCTTGGAACTCATAAAATCAATTAACCCATAATAGAACTCATAAAGTTACAATACTTGTACAATCACAAAAACCACAAAATAAAGGATACATAAATATGTCGATGAATATCCTAAAGGATATTTCTTAAAACAATCGTGAGAAATAGAAAATAAAGTAAACGGATACATAAATATATCCTTTATTACCATCTCAATGATCGTGAGAAACAACTAAGTGGAAAGGATGCATAAATATGTCAACATTAACAGATATCCTTTTTACTATCCTAGTGATCATAGAAGGTATGTAGCAAGTAATAAGTATCAAGTAGCAAATAAAATAAAATAGATATTTAGACTTTTAGAGTTAAGTAATTTTCTCACGATACTTTTAAGATAATATGTACGAAACCGAGGTTTCATTAAAGATTAAGTTTTAGAATAAGGTGAGTTATAATTTGTACACTAAATTGAACGGTTATCTGCGTTGTGAATCTGAAGATTCACATTTATTAAATATGTTTTATTTAAAACAACTTTGAATTATTTTCGTTTTCCTTTATCAAATGAAAACATTAATAATATAATTCGCGCATCCAGTTTCCGCAACAATTTCTTTCAATATTGCGAAATAACTCTTTTTGCAATTTTTTTTGTGTATCTAATATACTCGTACATACATATTTGTATTTTTATAGAATACATACTTCTCTTTAAACACCGAACTGAGTTATCACTTTGTTGATCAGAAAATGTATCCATTTAATTGCACATAAATTACAGGTTTATTTCATTCATTTTCTGAACCTATTGAGACAGTTTTTAATTTATGTCAAAAGTCTGCAAGAAAGGGTATTTCGGTATTTGTATAATAAACTGTAATACCTACAATATAATAGAATTCTATAACAAAAATCTGTTGTAATAAGAATGAAAGCACAATAAAATTATTGTGATTTTATTTGAGTCCCTTCAACTTTACACCAAAATGACAAACATTAATAAAACACTTTTACAATTTAAATTTACAATCTATAAGTATTAGACAAAAGTACCAACTCAATTCAAATGCAGTAAAACTGCACATTTTTTATAAATTTCTAAATTACAAATAAATCTACTCATCTTGAGATTTTCATTTTTATAAATATAAATCTTATTTTCTTGTTTGAATAATTTTATTTATCTTTTCTTAATTTTTGACTTGAAACTTCGATCGCTTCAAGCCATAGCATTAAATCTTTTGGCATTTCTGAACGTATCATTTCTGGAAATTTTTTCATAATTTCAACAACATCACAATTTGTAATACATTGTTTTGATAATGCAACAGCACGAACAAAGCCGTCTGCTAATGTCATAAATTGCTGTTCTAAATAAATTGCCTTGTCATCCCACCATATTAAACGAGTCTGAATTTTGTATAAATGGAAAATAGGGATTGTTCTTCTGTATCGTATACTCGATGCTCCTTGTACAGCTCCACCTTTACATTTACGAACTTCTTCATATAAACCAGTTAATGCATAAAAATGAAATCGTGCAAAATCTAATTCACGTAGATATCGTGCATTATTCATGTGTTTGATAAATATATCAACATCCTGTGACGTACAAATACCTAGATAGGAAAATATAATACATAATAATATTATCAACACATATAAATAAGTAAAAAAAAACACAAAATTAAAAAATATAGTGATATATGATATATACATAGTGACCCTTATTCTGAGGTGCGAATCACTTGTGATTGTGATACGAAGAGTAAGTAGTGAGTAGTGATCGCTTCGATTCAAAAATGGTATTCTGAGATTCATGTGATACGATGATTTCAAATGAAATCAAATTGATTGAACTGGAGTTAGAAATTAGAATAAGGAGGGAATTGAGAAATAATGAACTCTATTGTCTAATTTTGTATTTTCAATTTACGTATATTTATTTGACTTATACTAATTAAAAAAAAATTATTGTTCAAGTGGTAAGTAACAATGAGCGTGGTAAGTAGCTTTTTGATTTTATTATACAAACTAACCTCCTTGTGTTTAACAAGGTTAAGGATAACACCTTAAATTCATCTTCTCTAGTACAGTGTTAGCTGTTAAACTCTATACAGTCAACTCAACAATAATTTTAAAATGGAGGATATCGAAAAACACTTCTGTGTGTGAACTTGAACAAAGTAAGGAAACCTCAAAATAAGAGACTGGAAGGAAGGGCATTCAGTCGTGTCTTCAAAAGTAAACTTAATTAAAAAAGCGAAGGGAGAAGAGGTCACGAGTGCGATTAACTGCCTTATTCTACATCAAGTCATAACTTGTGACCAGTCATAAGTTTATTCACCAAACTAGTTTATGACCGTCATAATCAAGTACAAAGTTGGGTTCAAAATGCTAGTAGCAAAGCTAATAGGTCAGTAAAACAGTTAAAATAATTTTATGATCATAACTTGACTATGACGGTCATAAAACTAGTTTGGTAAATATACTTATGACTGGTCACAAGTTATGACTTGATGTAGAATAAGGCAGTAAATCGTGTCCGAAGGATGCGCTAAACGTAAAAATTCGTGCTTGAACATAAGGATAACTTCTTTTTATTACTTTTGTTATATTTCAAATTGTTGTTCTTTTTAGTGATCAAATTAGTTAAATTTTTTTTATCTAAACTTTTCGACCTTTTTGACGACTAATTTCTTTATAACTTTTAACAAAATAATACAAATTAATTAATAATTAATTAATAAACATTAATTAATAATACAAAAAATTTTACGCATTTGGAACTGGTACGCTTCCTGGCGTTTATAGTCAAAATAATATGAGTTGGCGAATCTCGCGCATGTCTTACATGTGTTAGTGATCTTTTTGTGTATAAATATACGAAGGAAGAAACCTCCTTCTTAGAATTCAATACAACAAAAATGCATGTGTGTAAGTATCTTTTCTTCTGCGCATAGTTTTCTAGTATAATACGATTTGGCAACTTTTTTAAATCGAGCTATAATATTCTTCTTTTTACTCTTCGCCAGTGTTGCCAACACAACTAAATAAATTGCCAGCCAATTGAAATAACTATTCACGGGTTTTACACAGTTCTTCTTTACGACAGTATTCTCAATAGTTCGCTGATTTCTATTTAAAGAGGTGAAGATACTAACGCATATACACAAAAACAAGTTTTTGAAGGATTTAAAATTCAAATGCATTGAAAAATTGGTGTATGAACAATGAATTGAGAAGAAAGAAGGAATACCTGTATAACAGTGAAAATGTCGAGCATACTGTCGCAAGGAGGATTGAAATATAAAAGAGATTCCTTCACGAGGAACGTATGAATTCTTAATTTTTACATTTTTATAAAAATTTATCTGAGAAAGCTCAAAAACTGGTCTGAGAAAGCTCTAGTCTGAAGCTCTTTCGAATTGAATAGAATCAATGATTATAGATTAACACAATAGATATTTCGCGTAGTACATTTGTATTTTCACTCTATTTCATTAAAGGCTCCTAAACGAAACCTTCTTGTCTGTCCTATCTGGCGAGCAAAAATAGAACTAATGTTTTAAAATTCAAACTTAAAAAAAATGATCGAGTGATTTTTATTA
The DNA here is from genome assembly GCA_932526495.1 of Bombylius major. Lineage (NCBI taxonomy): Eukaryota > Metazoa > Arthropoda > Insecta > Diptera > Bombyliidae > Bombylius > Bombylius major. Next base: position 28,028,850 of record OW052043.1, read on the forward strand.
TCCATTCGCTCATGCTCTTATTTTTTTTTTTTTGTGTATAACCAAATCAAACCAGTTTCCAGTATAACTTTGTGTATACCTATATTTATATAATACATATAACAATTAACAATGTATATACATATATATATGTACATACATATTTTTGCATGCACACAAATGCGTGTTTACCGCATGTGTGTGCACATTTCATTTAACATTTGTTTTTTTTTCTTCTTTTTTTAAAATTTGTTTCATCGGTTAGTATAAAATTTTTTATTTTTTCATCCATAGAATATCAATATGTATGAACATACATTATGTATGTAAATATATTAGCTGCTTTCGATTTGCCATTTCCAAGTACTTGCGAGTACTAAAATGTGTCTTGGATAAATGGGTAAATCGAACGACACAAAAATTTTGATAGGTGTCAAAACCTAAAAATAATTTTTATTTTGTCATATATACATATAAAAAAGAAAAACACATCTAGTGCTCTTAGTTTTTAACTATAAAGCCCTCTGTTGTAAAAATTGTGCGTAACTACTTGTATCAACTTGAAAAATTTTACATGAGTAGTTACGTGTAGATGATTTAGCACAGACTTCCACCTTATCTACCCGCAAGTACTTGAAAGTGGCAAATCGAAAGCAACTATTGTATTGTATAGTAATATCACAAATAATATAATAATACAGATGGGTATTGTAAATGAACTGAAATGTTATTCAGTGGTAATAAAGAAGAAGAACAAACAATTTTTATGTTTGCGTCTTAACTATAGTTTTTTTAAAAACTTAAAACAACAACAACATTACCGAACTTTGAGTTTTTTTTATTTATGTTTCCAGTTTCCACTTTTCATTTCATCATGATTTTTTGATTTTTTCCATTTCTAACTTGTAGCTGACATTTACCTTGTTTATGCACAAAGATTTAAACGTATTAACTCTAAAACGTTTTAAGCATCGTTTTGAGATAATACATTTTAATTAGTGTTTATGCGTAATACAACATTTCGTTCTCACTCAAAACGTTAACCATCTGCGTGTGTAGTGTAATAACAATTACTTAAAACGAATAAAATGTATATGCACACTTTAAATGCGCATTGAAATTTGGTTTATGCATCCGTATTTAGTCAAGACGGAGTGAGTTAATGCGAATTAATGTGTCGCATAAACAAGGTAATTGTTTATGATTTGTTATAAACATAGGTTTAGAAAGTGGGGCATCCAATTATCAAAAAAGCGAATACAGTAGAATCTCGATAATTTTACTACCTGATAATTTCCTATATTTACAGCGAAAGAAATTTTGCTTACTCTATAATTTCAACAGCCATAATTTATACATGAATTTACACATAAAATACATATTTGAACATTTGAATATTTGATTTGATTTGTGAAAGGCTTTATTTTTGATTTTTTTGTTGTGTTAATTAAAAATTGAGAAATAAATAAACTAATCTTTTTTTAATTTCATGTGTGCGTTTTACTTCCATACATACATACATATTTAGTTTAAATTTTGTATTCAATAATTTCTACTATCCCGTAATTTCAACGAGGGTAGTTTTAATTAGGTAAAATTATCGAGATTCTACTGTACATAAATCTAAAATACCTAATTCTTTAAACCATACAATGTCGGTTGAACTGAACAGTTACTTGTGCGTCAGCAAAAGTAAAATACAATATTTATGTACACAATATACCTACATACAATAATAATGTCTTTTATTTGCTTGTCACATATTTTTGTTGTTGTCGGTTAACAATTATTGTACCTAAAGGAAAAGGAAACAAAAAACTGAAAACTTTGTCAGTTTATTTTATTATATAACATCATGATAGGTTTATGTCTTTGCTAATCATATCACATTTGTCAGTTGATCGTTGTCAGTTAACCAAAATTCATGTGCAACATTTTGTACAACAGTTTTTATATATCTGAATTATTATATTGTTTGTGGTAATATGAATTATAATTTGTTTTCTGATTATTGAATGCATGATAATATGAAAAATTTATCCAATTATTTTTATTTTTTTTTATAGTTTTTGAAGCTATGAGAAATTTTACTGAAATCCAGAATCCAGATCCCGCTTTTTTTTGTTTTTATTTTATGTAACTATACCTATATTTTTTTTTCAAATGAAAAAGGGAATTAAGATATTTTGTTTTCAATTCAAGTACCTATAATTAACAACATTACAATACACATTTAAATACATTTTATTTACCCATATTTATATTTGAAAATGTTACATAATGTGAGGTATAGCTTGTCCCAAAAGAGTTGAAGTTTCGTATTGTACTACGTTGGCATGCGCAGAAGAAAAGATACTTACACACATGCATTTTTGTTGTTGTGAATTCTAACAAACATATTTCTTCTTTCGTATATTATGTATACACAAGAAGATCACTACGACAAGTAAAACATGCGCAATGAACCTTCAACTGAAATAATTTCAGCTATAGTTAGATATGTTGGACTCTATAAGTTTTGATCAATTAGGTGTATGTACCTATAAAATTTTATTAAAACCTTGCAGCCGGGAGATGATCACAGTCATTATTAGAAAATTAGAAAATCGCTAAAGCTTGCAAAGTGTTAACATTATAATTATAATGTACGTGCATTATAATAAACAGTAGCGGTCATGAAAGTCGCCTAACTAATAATTTCTAAAAACTTTTCTCGATACTATCTTTAAATTTTGGTGGGGATGGATGATGGTTTGTTTTTTAACTAAGTATGTGTGTTTTTTTAAGGTATTTTCTATAAGAAAAGAAAAACCATACATGATTCTTTAATACAGCTTAATAAATAAATTATTTTTAGAAAAATGAAAATTATTTGAGTCATGCGTTTTTTCCGCTACTGTATAAACTACAATCTGCATATACAAAGCTACATATTTGTATATCCTAAATGGGAAAAATACAAAATTAAGAAAAAAACAGTGACTTCAAGTTTACAATAAATTTTGTATTTAGGTACGAAGCAACAACAAAATTCAAATACGGTATTATTAAAAAATTGTAAATTTGGTTGGGTACTTGAAAAATGAAAAATAAAAACAACAATTATTTTTTTATATTTGAGTTGTTTTTGTTTATATTAATTATAAATTTTCATATAGTACAAACCAACAAAAAAATTGTATGATGATGTCATGCACATTTACTCCGTCCTCATTTTCCATATAAAATTGTCTAATTACAGTTTTGAGGATTTTTGTGTAGGTATGTTAAATTTTTTTTTATTGCAAAAACGGTCATAACGTATTTTTAAATCTAATGTTCTAAGCGATTCCTTCTTGTCTGTCCGCTCTATGAACAGATTTAGAACTAAAAATTTATTTTTCAACAGCTTTTCTGTTCTGGAATATCTACTTCTTAATTATTATCTTTGATAGAATGAATGGGGATTGATGAATGTGTTTGTAAATTGCTTTGGGGTAAAATAGACTTGGACTGCTGCTACCGTCGCAAACGAGTTTATAACCGGTTTTAACAACTCCTGAAAATACACCTGATGGTGGCACGACCAAGTTGTAACGAGTATAAGTGTATTACAACCGTCAGCTAAAATTATTTTAGACTATTCTTATTATATAAAGTAGGAAAAAAATTGTTACAACTAGCGCATTACAACCAATGTATTTTCACCCTTTATGATCAATATGAAAAATAAGAAAAAACAAAACCATTGTAAATGAAACTATACATATGTATGTATTTATATGTTGTTATACATATTATATGTATACAATATGCTTATAGTATTTTTATTTTTGGAAGTCAGTATTGTGCTTATGGAGGCAGTACCCGATGAGTTTTTTGCCTTGGTAATGTTTAATTTAAAAGATTTCCCTCGATTGAAATTGAGATCTGATCACGCCACACACGAGACAGATTTATTCAAAAAATTTGTGAAAGAATATAGAAAAGTATGCCTATCTTGCCTGTACTGACTTCCAAAAATAAAAATACTATAGAACAAATGATTTTAGTTGTTGTGTTTTTTTTTTCTTTATAGTTCTGTTTGTGTTAGTGTTTGAATGAAGTGTTAATTAAAATGTTTTTATATTTCTTGTCTTGTTTTAAAATTTATTTTGAAAACAAACAAAAAATACAAGAAAAGTGTAAAGGATAATTTTAAAAATGCCCCTTCAAAATTATCTTTTTATATTATCAAATTTTACTGACCAACGAAAAATATTATAATTATAAATTCATTTAATAATTCCATAAAATTAAATATCAATGTAAAACAGATTTGTAGAGGTAGGTCAAGAATAGGATCGAAATAAGCAAACAAAAATAAAAAATGCTTGAAAAAAGAAAAAACATAAAAGCAAAGAAAAAATCAAGCCAAAAAACACCAACAACAAATATCATTTTTTTTCAGCTGCAAAAAAATGACACAGAACTATAAAGAAAAAAAACACAACAACTAAAATTATTTGTTCTAAGCATAATGTATACATAGAATATGTTTAACCATATATGTATAATTTTATTTACAATGGTTTTGTTTTTTCTTATTTTTCATAATGATCATAAAGCAATATCAATGATTATAGATGAACACAATAGATATTTCGCGTAGTACATTTGTATTTTCACTCTATTTCATTAAAGGCTCCTAAACGAAACCTTCTTGTCTGTCCTATCTGGCGAGCAAAAATAGAACTAACGTTTTGAAATTCAAACTTAAAAAAAATGATCGAGTGATTTTTATTATCCATTCGCTCATGCTCTTATTTTTTTTTTTTTGTGTATAACCAAATCAAACCAGTTTCCAGTATAACTTTGTGTATACCTATATTTATATAATATATATAACAATTAACAATGTCTATACATATATATATATACATACATATTTTTGCATGTACACAAATGCGTGTTTACCGTCTGTGCTCATTTCATTTAATATTTGTTTTTTTTTCTTCTTTTTTTAAAATTTGTTTCATCGGTTAGTATAAAATTTTTTATTTTTTCATCCATAGAATATCAATATGTATGTACATACATTATGTATGTAAATATATTGTATTGTATAGGAATATGAATTAGAATTTTTTTTCTGATTATTGAATGCATGCTATGAGAAATTTTACTGAAATCCAGAATCCAGATCCCGCTTTTTTTGTTTTTATTTTATGTAACGATATATTTTTCTTTTTAAATGAAAAAGTGAATTAAGATATTTTGTTTTCAATTCAAGTACCTAATTAACAACATTACAATACACATTTAAATACATTTTATTTACCCATATTTATATTTGAAAATGTTACATAATGTGAGGTAGTTAGATATGTTGGACTCTACAAATTTTGATCAATTAGGTGTACCTATAAAATTTTATTAAAACCTTGCAGCCGGGAGATGATCACAGTCATTATTAGAAAATTAGAAAATCGCTAATGCTTGCAAAGTGTTAACATTATAATGTACGTGCATTATAATATACAGTAGCGATCATGAAAGTCGCCTAACTAATAATTTCTAAAAACTTTTCTCGATACTATCTTTAAATTTTGGTGGGGATGGATGATATTTGTTTTTTAACTAAGTATGTGTGTTTTTTTAAGGTATTTTCTATAAGAAAAGAAAAACCATACATGATTCTGTAATACAGATTAATAAATAAATTATTTTTAGAAAAATGAAAATTATTTGAGTCATGCGTTTTTTCCGCTACTGTATAAACTACAATCTGCCTGCATATACAAAAATACATACTTGTATATGCTAAAGCATAGTACTCAGATCGACCTGAATTCAGTTTCCTATTCAAAATACATGTAAAAAAAGGTGACTGAATTCCGTCAAGAAAATATTCCGTTCCCTTTTTGTTTTGCAGTACTGAGTTCGAGACGGAAAATAAGTTTAAATTGTCTTTGCTAAAATTTCTAAAACTTTTCAAGAGGTGGCGCTGACGATCACTCTCCACTACTTTTTCGCAACCATTGAAACAAAATAAATGTACAGACATTTATTCCGTTCAAGCGATGTGGTAAATTTGACAGTTGTTGTCAACAACAATTTAAAAAACAACACCTGCTTCATTTTTTATGGATGCTTTTTTAATTTTTAAATTTAAATTTAAACAAAAATGTCGTTTAATTTACGTTTCTCCAAATATTTCTACGTCACTATACACAAAATTTTTCCGTGTAGAAATAAATAGTAAAAATAAGAAACTGAATTCAGGTCGATCTAAGTACTATGCTTAAATGGGAAAAATACAAAATTGAGAAAAAAACAGTGACTTCAAGTTTACAATAAATTTTGTATTTAGGTACGAAGCAACAACAAAATTCAAATACGGTATTATTAAAAAATTGTAAATTTGGTTGGGTACTTGAAAAATGAAAAATAAGAACAACAATTATTTTTTTATATGTGTGTTGTTTTTGTTTATATTAATTATAAATTTTCATATGGTACAAACCAACAAAAAAATTGTATGATGATGTCATGCACATTTACTCCGTCCTCATTTTCCATATAAAATTGTCTAATTACAGTTTTGAGGATTTTTGTGTATGTTAAATTTTTTTTATTGCAAAAACGGCCATAACGTATTTTTAAATCTAATGTTCTAAGCGATTCCTTCTTGTCTGTCCGCTCTATGAACAGATTTAGAACTAACAATTTATTTTTCAACAGCTTTTCTGTGCTGGAATATCTACTTCTTATTAATTATCTTTGACATAACGTAAAACAAAATTAACTATTGAAAGCTTTTTCTTTTTCATAAAAAAGACAAATGTGATACCTCCTTCTCTGCCCGCACAGGGCCTGTTCACGGTTTTGTTTCATTTCCTTTTCGCATCTCTGTTATATCTTTATACTTTTTGCTGTCGTGAAGAAGACAAATGTAAAACCCGTCATTAATTTGAATTTTTTTATTTACATATTTAATAATGTGTGAAAAGATAATCAGAAACGAGATGTAAGTCATGTTAAAATCTGAATTACAAACGAAAATTATTATTGGAATTTTTTGAATATTTTTCTAAAGACAGATTTACTGAACCTTTCATAAAAATGTTTTGTGAAAATATGAAAACTTTTTGTAAAAAACGAATTTTTCATTTTCACTTTCTTTTTAACATGTCAACAAAATTTTCCAATTTTCTCGCATCGTCTTGTGAAATTATTAATAAAGTGGAGGCCTCCAAAATCCAAACCTCAGTCGCGTGTGCAGTAGTCAATCCGCAAGGAATGACACTCTGCACTAAGAGTTTCTAAGCTTCTGGTACACAAGACCTCCTCATGAGCGTTAGCCATGGACTCTATGTCGGCGATGAAGTCGATCCTTAACCGCAGAAGTAGAAACATCATAAATGTAACCATCAGGAACTTGCTGATCAACAACCCGAACATACACCTCGTTTGGTGCTCTGCTCATGTAGGTATACTAGGAAATGAGGCAGCGGATTAAAGCAACTAAATTGGCTTGCTCTCGCTTAGTATGTATCTGTATCTGAAGTATCTAAAGTCTTTTTTATTAAATACTTTTTATCCACTCACCAACCCTTGACTAAATAAATTTTTGGGTAAGAGCGACGTTCGTGGCGAAAGAGTGAAATTTTGGTATGAGTTTTAGAGTAGTAAACGTGAATAGATTTACATGGGGTTTTCGGATTTAGGATGAGTGAATAGAAGGCTTCCTGTCTAGAATCAATCTTTTCGTGAAAATGATTAAATATGGTGGAATATTTGGACAATATGGATTTAAAAAACAAGCTGTTACTGAGAAACTTCAGAAACGTCCTCGAAAAACTCTTCACTCGAATGTCATCGTCAATCTAAATGTCAAAAATAAATAAATTATGACATAAAAAGATACTGAGTTTAAAATTAAATATTAGGTCTACCGGAAAGTTCTTTTCGTTTTTAAATGAAAAGAAAATAATAATAAAATTAATTTTTCGCAATAAAAGAAAATAACAAATAGATGCAGAATCAATTCAGCATTCTTTCTGAGTATGGATTTACATACAAATGTAAAATGACAAATTCTCTATTCTATCGCATTAAAATGTAATTTTAAATAAGGTTGAATTATTTGAATTTTGTTAACGTATTTACTCACCATAAGTTGTTGTTGTATCATTCAATTTTTTTTTCTTCTGGAATAGGCGACCACAAAAGACAGTAAATACACATCTGATAAAATAATTAACATCCCAAATAATGTACAAAACCAACAGAAGTAGTAAAAATGACATAATGTATATCCTCCAGAGAATTCACCTTCTGAAATTTTATTTGAATATAAAAAAAAATGCTTTAATAACTTAAATCCTAAGAACTGTCAATGTAGTTTGACATTTTGTTCGAACATTGCATATAACATATAATCACAAACAATATAATAATACAGATACATATATAAAAACCGTTGTACAAAATGTTGACATAAACCTATAAATGATCATGATGTTATATCAAAAACCATATAAATACCATATAGACAGACCAAAATGAAAATTTCTTGAAAAAAAATATTTTTCTCCCTGCAGATGGCCAGCCAAGGAGGCTCTGATAGAAAGAATAATTTTTGTATGAATCGAAATCAACAGTATGAGTGTTTGAGTGTATAAACATATACAATAATAATAACGTGGCTTTTTAGAGCCAATATGGAAATTGCGTATACAGAAAAAAAAAACAGATCGCAAAAACGAAAAACGTACAGAAACAATATGTATAAGCGCATATATAAATTATGAGTCAATTCATTCAAAAACTATATAGGTATACAACTTGTCTGTTAAAATAATGATCATTAAATAATATGACATATAGATATATATTATACTGTAGTATATACAGAATAGATAATGTACATACATATTTCATAGGATTTTGCAATTATATCCTATAATTATACATATATTGCTGGTATGGTTTTTTTCTTTTCTTTTTTTTTTTTTGTCCACATGCATATATTATAGTTATGTAGGTATGTATACCTATTTGATACAGCAAACAGCGTTCTTTAAAGCTGAAATAAATGGTTATTGTTGTTGTTTTTTTTTTTGGTTTGATTTTTCTGTTTCTTGTTGTTATTGTACTTTTGCTACAATGAATATGCTCGCGTAAATAAATATTTTTTGAAATAAGAATTTTATTTCAAATTACAGTGTCCGCTCAATAATTTTTCCCTTCCTATTTTCAACTTTTGGTTTTTTCAACACCCAAATTTCAATAGGTACTTTGAAGGTTTTTCGATGATTTTTATTTTATAAAATAGAATAAAGTTTAAATAAGCTAAACATGTAGGTACTGCCTAATTTAAATCACAGATTTTTGTAGAAATAATTCATTATATAATTATCATAATCGGTTTTTATAATAAAAAAAACTAATTTTATTACAAAACTATTTATTGTTTTTTCAAAAATAGCGTTGAAAGTTGCAAATTGGTTTCTATCCAATAATTTCAACTATTTTAAAATTTAAACAAGGCCTATTTTAATCAGTCCAAATTATCGAGCTCATACTGTATGTATGTGTAATTTTTGCTTCTTTTCTTTCAAATGAATATTAACCTTAAAATACAAGTGCAAGTGAACAATTCGTTCTATTTCAAATTTTAAACCCTCGAATCAATTTTAAGTAACAAAATGTAACATTTTTTGATTCTTTAGAAAAGAATGTTCCTGTGAAGCTAGGAAGTTGAAATTTGGCCAGAATATTCTTTGAACGGTCTTATATTGCATGAACTTTGAAAGGTTGAATTTTTTTCTAAAGAATTAAAAAATGTTACATTTTGTTACTTAAAATTGATTCGAGGGTATAAAATTTAAAATAGAACGAAGTGTTAACTTGCACTTGGTACTGTTAAAAATTATAGAACAAGAAAAAAATGCTAACGAAAAACCAAAGGTCGATTCTCTGTAAAATTATACCAAAATTTTCACTTGCTTCAGTAAAAATGTTGAAAAGAATAGCTAAATATGAAAAAATTCTTTGTTTTTATAGGCAGCTGACCTGATATCGACATTGATTTTTAGTATAATATTACAAATACAATATACATTTTTATTTTTTTTTAATTACTTCAAAATGTCTTCTGCGTTGCCTGAAATGTCCTCATAGATTTTAATTGCTTATTGTAAAAGATCAATTATATGAGTTTTCTATAAAATACTTTTTTAAAGGACATGTGTTACAATAAAACTATAAATGAGACAATTATTAAATACTTAACAATTCACAGAATTCTTAAAGAAAATATTAAGAATGTATTAACAAGGTTGTGTACGAGTCTTCTGCGTTGCCGCCTTCATTTCAGATAAATTTAAAACATAAGGTCAGAATAATAGAAATGCGCTATATAGTTTTAAAAGTGAGGTATAGAAAAATGTACAAGTATTAAGTCTTTACACTTTTATTATCCAACAATTTTTTAATAAAATTCCTCACAAAGTGTCTTCGATGTTAACAGAGAATCGACCTAAAACAAAAATACACACATGCTTAAGAAAATAATATCACACGTACAGTATATGGTTTAATAAATACATATATTGTAATGTAAAAACACAAACACAAAAATTTTAGCTCTATGTCCAACCACTTGGGGACAAGGAGAAATCGCTAAAATGATAAAAGTTATGCTGATTTGAAATGTAACTGTCAGTAACGGACAAGTGGGCTGTCTTTATGATGTAATTATATAGTCATTGGTTATATAAACTGACAAAGCTTCACAGTTTTTTGTTTATTACTTATAGCTTTAACTCTTATAGCTTTGTAATTTCAAAATTCAAAAATTTTTGAACGAATTAGGAGCAGAGGGGAAAAACAAAAGGGATATGTATTATTTTACTCTCAGAGCTTTCAATTCAAAAATGATTTGAAGCTTTTTTCAATTTATATATATGTAGTTTTTTCTAAACTTTGACGTCATACATTATGATTGCTTTGATCATGTTTTGGCATATTTATGTTAAAAATTTTCATTTTTTACAAATGTATAACAAATTAGTATTTATCATAACTGCATTGTTGCTATGGCAACTTAACAAATTACGATTTATACTTTTTATTTTTTTTTTTCGTTTTGAATAAAAATACATAGGTATTTGCTTTAAAAAAAAATTTTTTTTTTGAATATGAAATATTATTTTTCTTATACCTCTAAATACTATATATATACATACATATACCTATATATTTTAGTTTTTGTAATTTGTGAGGAAAATATTTTTTTTTTTCAAATTTTAAAAATATATTTTAATATGTATATTAAAAAGATAATATATATATTATTTAAGAGAAGATACTTTTCTACAGCATTTTTGTTGTTGTAGAGTCTAATAAATAGGTTTCTTTTTTCGTATATTTATACACGATATATTAAATAATTTGCAAATATATACATATGTATTTAAAAAATCAATCAAAGTAGGGAAAAATAAAACAATTGAATTTTAATTTGATCTTGCAAACGAAAAAAAAATAAAAAGTATAAATCGTAATTTGTTATGAAATGAAAATTTTTAACATAAATATGCCAAAACATGATCAAAGCAATCATAATGTATGACGTCAAAAAATCCTCTCAAAAAAAATGACGTCAAAGTTTAGAGAAAACTTTGAGAGAGCATAACTAAGCTTTTAAAATAAAAGCTTGGGGTACTCGCGCCAGAACCCCAGAATAAAAATTTTTATATGAAGAAATTTTATATGAATAAGAGTTTTTCTTATTACATATTTTTTGGTTAAAGTTAAAAAATGGGTGAAAAAATGACAAAATTATGGATTTGAGGCCTTATAACTTTTGAACGGTAAGAGGTACAGCGGCAAACCATTTGTTGATAGAAAGGCACAGGGGTCCTTCACAATTTTGCAAAAGGGTAGGTGAGCCTACCGTGCTCCTGTGAAAAGTTATATGGTAAAACAAGGAAAAAGCATCAAAAATCTTTCCCCCTCTCTAACTCCGTAACGGTTGAGATTACCCCCTCCCCCCCCACCAATACGATTCTTTGTTCGCCTCGCCGAGACCTATCCGTAGTTTTCCGGTCGGACACCGTAACGGAATCACCCTGTATATATAGTTTTCTCTGAACTTTGACGTCATACATTAAGTGCGTTCGAATCACACGATTTATCAGATAATTATCAGTTCCACAGTTCCACATTTGTTCTACATTTGTTCCACTCACCTAGTTTTCCATTCTTTTCAGTAGATGTCGCTAGCTTTTAACTAATCTTAAAGTGAAAAAAGTGATAAAAATTTTTTTGGTTCACTTGCTGTGTGGAACTAATCAAAAAAGAAGAAGACATGTTTAAAAAGTTGACTGTTTATGAATTCTAAATTGTCAAGATGGAATATAAAGTAGAAGTACTTACTCACTAAATTTAATTAAGTTTTTCACTAAAAATCAACTGCCTATGTACATAAAAGAACTCGAAACTTCAACTGACAGTCAAAAATCAGCTAGCTGATATTTTTGACGTTCCAGTCATCCAAATTTTTCAGTTTAATATCAATTTGTACGATTTGAAGCTTCGCTTATTTTAAATCAGAACCGAACTGATAATATCAGATAAATCGTGTGATTCGAACGCACTTATTATGATTGCTTTGATCATGTTTTGGCATATTTATGTTAAAAATTTTATTTCTTACAAATGTATAACAAATTAACATTTATCATAATTGCATTGTTGCTATGGCAACTTAACAAATTACGATTTATGCTTTTGATTTTTTTTTTCGTTTTAAATAAAAATACATATTTGCTTTAAAAAAAATTTTTTTTTTTGAATATGAAATATTATTTTTATTATAGGTACACCTCTAAATACTATATATACAATTCATACATATACATACCTTTATATCTTAGTTTTTGTAATTTGTGAGAAAAATATTTTTTTTCTTCAAATTTTAAAAATATATTTTAATATGTATATTAAAAAGATATTATATACAGGGTGTCCTGTTTGGTTTGCTTAACCTTAATACCAGTGATAGGTCTCATCAAGACAAACAAAAAATCGTAACGGAGGGGGCGGGAATCTCAACGGTTTCGCCGCTAGAGGGTGTTGAAGTTTTTTTGCTCTTAATTCACGATGTACCCTATAACTTTTTACAGGGGCACTCAAGGGTCACTTTGTGTAATAAAGAAATGTAAAAAACCCTTTGCCCTTTTCAACGATACCTCACTTGTTCTTCTTTTTTTAACTGTTCAAAAGTTACACGCATTTAAAATCGAAATTTTGTGAATTTTTCCCAAATTTTTGTGTTTAACCCTGTCTTTCTCAAAAAAGGCTTAAATTAACCCCAAGTTTTTATTGCAGAAAAAGAATACCAATTGATTCTGCAATGATTTGCTATGTTTGGTTTTTTCAAAAAATGCATAGTAAACTTAGCATAACAGATTGAAACGTAGATTTTGTTGCATTTCTTTCTTCTATTCGTCAGAGTATATATCGCTTTCGCATTCATACCTCGGAATGAGATTGCAGAGTCATCGTCAGATTAGGCTCTATTTCTACTTTTCAATCTGGATGTTTGAAAAATTAGTTCCCACTGGTTAAAAAAAATTAACGAAAGTTTTTTTTAATGAAGTTTCTTGTAAAAAATGTAGCGATAAAAGTTTTTTTCGAAATTTATTTAAATTTGAACTTAAAATTTCGAAGTATTCAAAAGCTATTATTGTTGACGGTTATAGTTTTTACAAGAAAGGATAATTACATTTTTATTCCATAAAAATTTCACAAAAACAGAAAAAGATAAATTATTTTTATTCATTGAAAGTGAAGATTTGTTACAAAATGTTTCAAACAAAGTATATATAGATATGTCAGTTTGAATTTGAATTTTCAAATGTGCTTTATGAGTTCGAAAACATCCGAAAATCGAACTTACTAAACTTTACTCTACGCTGAATTTTAAACAGGTAAAATTTTCCACGTTATGTTGTAAACGCTCCATAAATCGTAATTTGTCATGAAATGAAAATTTTTAACATAAATATGCCAAAACATGATCAAAGCAATCATAATGTATGACGTCAAAAAATCCTCTCAAAAAAAATGACGTCAAAGTTTAGAGAAAACTTTGAGAGAGCATAACTAAGCTTTTAAAATAAAAGCTTGGGGTACTCGCGCCAGAACCCCAGAATAAAAATTTTTATATGAAGAAATTTTATATGAATAAGAGTTCTTCTTATTACATATTTTTTGGTACAATACAATTATTAACCGACAAAAAAAAACATGTGACCAGCAAATAAAAGACATTATGTATTGTACATATGCATGCATACAATATTGTATTTTACTTTTGCTGACGCACAAGTAACTGTTTAGTTCAACCGACAGTGCATGTTTTACATGGGATCCGGAAAATTCATCGCCAGCAATTCTTCGCCAGCAATTCATCGCCTCAACAATTCATCGCCACAGCAATTCACCGCCAGCAATTCTTTGCCAGCAACTCGGCGGTGAATTGCTGTAGCGATGAATTGTTGAGGCGATGAATTGCTGGCGAAGAATTGCTGGCGGTGAATTGCTGGCGATGAATTTTCCTAGACCCGTTTTACATAATTAGGTATTTTAGATTTATGTACAGTAGAATACAGATAATTTTACTTAATTAAAACCATCCTCGTTGAAATTACAGGATAGTCGAAATTATCGAATACAACATTTAAACTAAATATGTCTGTATGGAAGTAAAACGCACACATAAAATTAAAGAAAAATAAGTCTATTTATTTCTCAATTTTTAATTAACACACGAAAAATCAAAAATAAAGCCTTCTACAAATCAAATCAAATTTAGATTTTTTTCGATTTAACATGTTCAAATATGTATTTTATGCGTAAATTCATGTATAAATTATGGCTGTTGAAATTATAGAATAAGAAAAATTTCTTTCGCAGTAAATATAAAAATTGTAGAATACCATTATGTATTCAAGGACAAACTGTTGAAAAGATCATGATTTGAAATTATCGGATAGTAAAATTATCGAGATTCTACTGCATTCACTTTTTTGTTAATCGGATGCCCCACTTTCTTAACCTATGTTTACAACAAATCATAAACAATTACTTTGTTGTTGCGACGCATTAATTTGCATTAACTCGCTTCGTCTTGACTAAATACGGATGCATAAACCAAATTTCAAAACGCATTATAACTCCACGTCGTTTTGAGTAAATACACTATTAAATCCGCATTTAAAATTTCAATACGCATTTAAAGTGTGCATACACTTTCTTCGTTTTAAGTAATTGTTATTACACACGCAGGTGTTTTAACGTTTTGAGTGAGAACGAAATGTTGTATTACGCATAAACACCAATTAAAATGTATTATCTCAAAACGATGTTTAAAACGTTTTATCGTTAAAACGTTTTAACCTTTGTGCATAAACAAGGTAAATGTCAGCCACAAGTTAGAAATGGAAAAAATAAAAAAATCATGATTATTGAAATTTTCAAAATAACTACAAGTGAAAACATAAATAAAAAACTCAAAGTTGTTCGGTAATGTTGTTGTTGTTTTAAGTTTTTAAAAAAGCTATAACTAATAGCCTAGGCAGACCAAGCTAAAGTACGTACTTGAGTACAAAAATAAAGCACGAAGTATGAATTCATCGACTTTTCCCATACATTTGTGTACTTTAGCTAGGCACAAAAATTTATGTACCTTAGGTACAAAGTACGATCTTCAGCGCCACTTGTTGTCAATAGTAGAAGTAAAATTTGTGTTGAGCCTTGCACCAGTAAAAAAAAATGTGTGAAGTAATGTATTTAAAAATAAAAAATAAACATGGTTGCTGCCATAATAACCAGAAGAATATCAATGTATCTCTTTTTTGTATATATAGAAATAAAGAGACAGATATACTTTTGGTTATGGTAGCTACCATTTTCAATTTTTGAGCTAAATTTCCGTATTTTTATTAATTTTAAAATAAATTTAAACGTCAAAATTAAGTACAAAATAAATTTAAACGTCAAAATAAAGTACAAAAACCGGTGTGTCACCAAAATAAATTACAAAGGCAAAGTACGTACTTTATTCGTACTTTATATTGGGGTGTGTATAGGCTATAAGACGCAAACATAAAAACTGTTTGTTCTTCTTCTTTATTACCACTGAATAACGTTTCAATTCATTCACAATACTAATCTGTATTATTATATTATTTATGATATAACAAATAACAAACACTGAACATACTCGTATGTAGTAGTTACTGGAAAAAAAGTAAACTGTGAAATATAAAAATAACATAAATAGTGCATATTCACAAAGGTGCCTATTGCGAATATCACCAAGCGATCGATGAAATGTCGATCGAAAAATTTGGTATTGGGAATATCGATTGCAGTCGAAGCAAGTTCGATTACAGTCGAACCCGCTTCGATTGTATTTTTCTTCACGAATGTTATTCGATTGACAGTAGTTGTTTTATTTTCGTGGTGTATCTTTTGGTTAAAAAGTCTTTTTTGTAAGTTGTTGTTAATTTTTTGGTTTTAAAATGATGTAAGTACATATAATTATTATTATTTATTAATTTTAATTTAGTTCTAGTATAAGAAATTAATAAATATTACTTGTTTTTTTTTCAACTAAACTGGAATGTTATTTGTTTTATCTTTTCTACTTAGAACAATATTTAATATTATTTTATTATTTTAAAAAAATATAAAAAAATTAAAATCAAGCATTTATACAATATCAATATTCATATGAGTTCATGAAATGTCAAAACAAATCATTCACAATAATTTAGAAAATTAATATGCAATTTAAATTCAAATGAGGCAATGCTTTTAGGCCTATTCGATTGCGTTACACAATATCAAAAGTAAATTCAATCGAATCGAAAAGAGTTCTTCGATCGACTGTCGAACCGATGACCGCAATAGACACCTTTGTGATTTTTCTAATTAAATTCACTATAATTTAAAATTACAACACTAATTTTGTGTAATTGTTTTCAAACACCACAAAACTCTAATAATAATGAAGAAAACTTGAAAACGAGTGACGCTTCTCAAGTGTCGCATTTGCTTAGTGTATTTTTGGAATTTATTTATAACTGTAATGGCCAGTTTCACAGTCGAAGCTTAAGCAGAGTTTAACTTTTAAACTAAGTTTAAGCACTTTTTTCAGTTTTACAGTGAAGGCTTAAGTGTTAAACTGAGTTTAACATAAGTCGTACAAATTGATAGCTTAAACTCTATTTGAGATTTAAGTTAAAGTTAAAAAGAAAAAAAGAAAACAACTGCCTATCTATCTATCTATCTATCTGTTTTGTCCCCAAATTTATTATAAATTGAAATTTATAAGAAAAAGTGTTAAAATGTCACAACAATTGCCACTGCCATCTAGTGGCTGTACAATGACATCTACAAGTTCCATTATAAATTCATTCACAATGATAGGTTTAACTAAAGATATAGGAGCTTATTGTGATTTTCGATTCGTAGGTTGATCGAAGAATCTTCTTCGATTCGATTGAATTTAATTTCGGTATTGTGTAACTCAATCGAACGAACCAAAAAGCGTTGCATCATACACATTGGTTACAAGCGTCATTATCGTGAATTATTGTGAATATTTTCTTCGTTGAACGATTTTTCAGCTGTTAAAATTTGAAGATATTTGAATAAATTGTTTTAAGTTACTAATAACATTTTTTTAAAGTCGAATTTAGCAAAAGTCGACTTTAAAAACTGAGTATGCTATTTTACAAAATATGTTGAAGATTTTAATTTTTCAAGTATGTATTCGTGTACAGAACTTCAATGCATACTCAGTTTTTAGAGTCGACATTTGTTAAATTCGACTTTAAAAAAATGTTATTAGCAAGGCAAGTATTTTATTGTTTTGTAACAATTTTGGGGATTTCTGTGAGAAAAATTAATTTATGTCAGAATTTTCATAGTATTCACAAGCTCTTCTAATTGCTTCTTATTACCGTATTTTTCCTATTAAAATAATAAATAATGTATGTAATAATTAATAAAAAAACACATTTAATTAGTATTATTATTACATTTAAAACCAGAGTGCGGGAAAAATCATTCACGAATGAAAAAAATTCAATTTTTCACCAATTTTATCATTCACGAATTATATTTAAATTACAAATTCTTATCACTCATAAAGAATGAAAAATATTTCTGTATACAAATTTTTGTCATTCACGAATGTAAAGAAAAATTTCTTTCCATATCGTTCCTTCTCACGAATGAAAAATAATAGAAACGAATAGAAATGAAAAATTCTTTATGTATTCTTTCTATCCTCTTTCTTAGAATTTACAACAACAAAAATGCATGTGTGTAAGTATCTTTTCTTCTGCGCATATTTTTCTTTTATATAATACGATTTGGTATCTTTTTTAAATCGAGCTATACCAATTCTTATCACGAATTTATCACTTGTGATAAATATCACGAATGATAAATATTTTTGATTCTCAATTTTTTTATGCTCACTCACGAATGAAAAGAAACGATATTGAAAACAAAATTATAAAATTCATGAGAGTAAAAAATAAATATGAAATATGCATATTTTTTTCATATTTTTCGTATTACAAATTGCGTTTCGTCAGTAAAAAAGTGATCGAAACAGCTGTTCGAAAAAAATCGAAAATCATAATACCAAAATCTGAAATCGAACGCTGTTCGATCATTTGACGAAAATCACAATAAGGGCCATAGTTAAGCTACAAATATAAATTGACTGAGAAACGAAAAAAAATTTAAGTGAAGCTTAAGCCATGTTTTAGGTTTAACTTAAACTCTGCTTAAGCTTCGACTGAGGAACTGGCCATAAATCTTGATCGGCGAAAATTTTTTTTACAATTCTCTACAACACCTGGCTCGTTTGCTAACGGCACTTATTTGACCAAAAAACACTTGTATTTTACAAAAATAATGAAAAATTGAGTGAGGCTATCCAAGTGTCGCGCAGTGTACATATGTGTAATAAGGTGTAAATAAGTAAATAAGGTGATTATTAAAAGGAAATAAAAAACTCATAAATCACGTGTACTCATAAATTTTTATTATCTTCCATTTCTAAAAAAATAGTTTGTCCCAATACTTTTTTGAGCCAGTGTACGTAAAATACGACTTTCTATCGCCATAATGTCCGGATAAGCTCTTATATTCATATTCGTATAGGCATATGTATGTATGTATGTATGCATATGTACATATATGTACCTATATATTATTTATTTCAAATTCAACATAATTATGTTTTATTTAAAAGACGCATATATACTAAAATGTATCTGTATATGTATTTACATTCATCATATATTTATAGTTTCACAATTATTAGAAATTTTTAAACAACACTAATGAAATGCAAAAATGTATGTTAAGCTTAAGCTATGTAATATATTATATGTATACTTATTTAAAAATGTATTAACTCAATTTGAAGTCTTGGTTTTGCCACACATGCTGTATGTTTTAATAGTTAGAATTTACAATAAAAAATTCAAAGAAATATAGTCAATGAAAAAAAAAATTACAAAATCGTCGAAAATTAATAAATACATAATTAATGTATGTACGTATTTTTCTAATTTCTGTAATTATCATGAATATACCACTTATTTGTAAAACAAATACATACCTTTCCTATATGTCTTTTTAAAATTTTTACAATTTAATGATTACTAGAAAAATTACATATAACAGTCTTACAATCTAACTGACAAAAGATTCAACTTTAACTGCCGCTCACAATCAAAAACAAAAAACATTTACTGGTGAAATGTTGAATGGAAGACCTTTTTTTCAGGTGTTTTTGTTTATTACATGCTGTTATGTATGTATGATACTTACTTTTTTTCTAGCTTAGTTTTCAAATATTAAGTTCACAAAATTAAGCAATGGGTGAATGAGACAGTTGCTTTGGAGTAAGGAGATACGATATAGACAAGCAACTAATAAACGTTGATTAAGGTATACGTAATGTATCAAGTTCATTAAGTAGTTGTCATTTATCTTGTTTATGCACAACAGTTAAAACGTGTTAACGCTAAAACGTTTTAAACATCGTTTTGAGATAATACACTTTGATTGGTGTTTATGCATAGTACAACATTTCGTTCTTACTCAAAACGTTTAGAGTAATGTCACCTGGTTGTTCTGGTGTTGTTGTTCATACAGTGTTATCACCATAGATTTTTGTGATTTATTTCGAATGCCAGTAACTTCTCTCTTCTTGAAAATATCTTTTTTTTTTCAAACACAGAAAAAAATGTTTTTTTTTAAAATTTTATCTTTTTATGCCTCTAAATAACACTTGTTTACTTAGT
Source organism: Bombylius major (assembly GCA_932526495.1). NCBI lineage: Eukaryota > Metazoa > Arthropoda > Insecta > Diptera > Bombyliidae > Bombylius > Bombylius major. Next base: position 28,049,201 of record OW052043.1, read on the forward strand.
TCTACAATTAACAATAACCGCACATTAAATGTTATTTAAAAATTTAATGTAACGTTACTAACACTACCCTAAAACCTGATATCGATGTTTTGTGGCTTACCAACACTATTTTGAAATGTCAAATATTTGACAATTCACTTAAAACGAAGTAAGTGTTTATGCACATTTTAAAAACGAAATGAAATTTTAAATGCGGATTTAATAGTGTATTAACTCAAAACGACGTAGAGCTTTAATGCGTTTTGAAATTTTGTTTATGCATCCGTATTAAGTCAAGACGGAGTGAGTTAATGCGAAGTAACGCTTAGCATAAACAAGATAATTGTATTATAAATCCTGAATTTTCAAATCAAATTAAATTTAAATGTAATTGTTCAATATCTTCCATAGATAAACCGAGTTTGTTTTTCCGTTTGTGGTTAATATTTGATCAATTTGATGGTAAGTAACGACCGTCCCATCAAGAGCTGCGTTCCATTTTGGTAGTTTCATCTACTCCGGAGTAGTTTGTCCTACTCCCAAGTACTCCCAACTACACCATCTCATACTTTGGTGTAGTTGATCATCTTACTCAGGAGTAGTTATATCGATTTTTACCACCAGAGTATTTTTAATTTTCAAAACTTCCAAAAGATGGATTTGACTTTTTTAGGGTTATGTACTTTGTTTTTTTTGAATTTTTTTACATAAAATACAAATCATCATTATCAAATAAATCTCATTTTTTGTCATATTATTATTAAATAATAGACAGTGAGAACGTATGTCAAATAAATTTTATGGATTTTAAATTAAGGAGGATAATATTTTTTTCATTTTTAATGTTGATCAAATTAAAAGAAAGTAGTGAAGACAGTAATGATGATGATTCACCTCGAAATACACAGCCGATAGAACAAATATTTAACAATAACATATTTGATCTTGATAGCATGCATTATATTTAAATTAAATAATGCTAAAATACGATACAAAATTTATTGAAGATTATTTATAAAATTGTTGAAGTAAAATAAAACATGCAACAATTATGAAAAAATTGTGTTTTTGATTTTCTTACCTCAACAAATACATACGTATGTACTATGTATATGTATGTACATTTTTCCTAAACTAAAAATCCATTTTTATAACAAAGAAGAGAAAAATTTACACAGATTTGAAGGTTAAGAATTACTCTTGAATTGAATTGACCGTTCCATTTATTACTGGTGATGAAAACTCTCAACTACTCCGAAGTAGATAAAAATACCAAAATGGAACGCAGCTAAGAAGACTATTTTCTAAAGCGGACTAATGCTGGATTTCTTCAGTCTCAACTTTCTTGTCCCTAACTTTAGCAGTAAGATAATAAAGAGATTTGCATTTCTTCACCTCTGATTAGATTAAGATACAGATGAAGTACTGATTATTTATTTAGGTGCTACCTAACTAGATATAGCTCGATTTAAAAAAGATGGCAAATCGTATTATACTAGAGAAACATGCGCAGAAGAAAAGATACTTACACACATGCATTTTTGTTTTTGTAAATTCTAAGAAAGAGGTTTCCTCCTTCGTATATGTATACACAAGAAGATCACTAACACATGTAAGACATGCGCGAACATTTGCCATCTTTTTTGAATTTTACTATAGTAACTATTTATATAGTTATATACTATACTATAGTAATAAATTTGTCATTTTAAAATTATTTTTGTAAAAATTGCTATAAATTCTAAAAACAATAGATATTCATATTATTTTTATTTATTCATGATATTTATTTTATAATTATTGTATTACCTATTATAATTAAACTTTTTTTTTCATTTTAAATTACCAATTTTACACCATTTATGAAATTCATATTTTACAGTAAGAAAATATAATTTTGAAATAATTTGTTAAATTTTATAAACATTTTAAATCAATTTTTCATGAATTTTGTTACAGCTCAGTGATGAATTAATATTTTACATAAAAATTTTTTACCATGTACGTAAATGTTCTAATAATACATATTCGTTTTTTTTTTTCGTTTCATCTATACAATAGTGTATGATCATTTTATACTAGGGGGCAGTTGGTTGATTGCCCAATGTTGTAAACCAACAAATAAAGTACATTTCTTCTTTCCTATCAACACAACATAATGTTCGTTCTCATCTAATTTTTTCCAATACAACATAATGTTTAAATTTTGTTGCTTGTTTTTTTTTGTATACATTTTATTATTGCATTTTTTTTTTTAATTTTTATATGGAAGGAATGCGACTAGCCAACTTTGAGATATTATATCTTGGGCTATGTTTTATCAATTTAAGTCAAATAAAAAGCATTATTCAAGGAAACATTTCACCCGTGTATTTATTAGGCTTTCAAAAATACATAATGCAAATTTCCAACCGTAAATTGAGGAAATAATACATATTTTGTTAAAAAAATCTTCAATATTATTTTTCTCTTAATATTTTTTTTTTTTTAAAAGGATTTAAACGTAACTTTAGATTGACACAACTATTTAAGTTTTAAAATAAAGTTAAAAAATAAAATTAAAAAACGAATTTTTAAAATCAATTCCTAGAACAGAAGTTCAAATAAATTGTCTTCAGAAAAAACATTTTTTCTGCACAACTTTCGGAACCTAAGCATTGATGCGTCTAGTTTTTTTGGTACACTATAACTCGCATCCTATTGATAGGATCTTTTTCGCGTCAAGGGAGTTTTGTAGAGAATAATAAACAAAATACCTTCCAGAAATTTCAAATCAGTCGGATAATAGAGTTCGGATATTTTCAAATTGAAAAAACAAGTTTTTGAGAAAAACGTGTTAACATTGATTCGAGTGTTAGCATCCTTGAAACTTTAAGGAGCCCCACCAAGTGATTTCTTCACGAGCCGCCACTGATTATAACTAAGTTGTGATTAAAGTTACATGAAAATTATGTTCTAATGAAATGTAGAGAAGATCCTTAGCTTTATTTTCACCGAATATATTAAATATCTATGAGCAACGTAAATCAAAGAAAAAACGTGATAAATCTCCCAAATTACTGAAAATATTAAATTATAATGTTCTATAAATTTGTAGATTTTTATTAAATAAACATTTTTCCCAAACATTGTTATATTATAAAATTATTAGAAATTGAGTTATTAAAGAAAAATGATAATTTTTTATTAAAATCACAATAATTATCTCTCTCATTTCTCATTTTTAACAGCCACCTCTGAAAATGTAGTACCACTTGAAGAATTTTTTTATTCATTTGTTTATTTTTTCTTTCAAAAATATTCATAAACAAAAAAAAACTTTTTCAAGTGGTACTACATTTTCAGAGGCGGCTGTTAAAAATGAGAAATGAAGCATACTAAAATATTTTTGACTTGAAAATCACAGTTTGCTTAGATTAAATTTTAGTAAAGAAAAATTAATATTTTAGTTGTTTTAGACCAAATTTGAGGATCGAATATCATAAAAAGTAAAATCTTAAAACTTTCATTAGCGATGTAATATTGCATTGTCATGCAGTTCTGAGCTATGTTGAAAGTTTCAAGTCTCTATCTCATCAAGAAGTTGGTGAAAAATTAAAAATCAATTTCCAAATTTGTACCGAACAGACAGCAAAAAGTATATAAAATCATTAGAGATTCCAGTTTACATTTTTTTTGAAATTATAAAATTTTAGTTTTCCAAGCAATAATAGATGGCGCAACCAGGTAATTCCAATGGTAAAGCTCATTTTTGAATTTAAAATTTTGATTTTTTCGTTGATTTCGAAATTCGATAATTTTGTATAATGTTGCAATTTTGTTTACATTACCCATACGATCATTATTATGTTATGTTATGAGTATGCATATATGTATATTTTTGACAACTGTATAAATGTTTTTTATGTGATTGATAATGACTTGAATTATTTTTTGTTTATAATTTTTTTTCAGTTTAATTTTTCTTAAAATAATTTATTAATACATATTAGTTTAAATAGTTAGATAGTTTTTGTTTAATAATTCTATTACAGATTTTTATTTTTAAATAGTATTTTTCTTTTTCTTCTTCTTTTAATATCCTAAAGCATATCAGCTGACTTTTATTTTCGAATTAGTGGGAGGAATTAAGAAAATATGTAAAATGAATAATACAAATTATAAATGCATTTCACTTTTTTGAAGATAGAGAAAGACAGAAGACAAAGAAGAAGAAGAAGAATTGACCAATATCAATATCAATTATAAATATAATATGAATGTTTTATGTAATAATGATAAACATACTTTTATTGTTTTTTTTTTCTTACAGTTTAATATTTTTTGAAAATATTTTATCAATTTAGTTTAAATAGTTTAGAAAGTTTTTGTTTAATAAAATAAAACTATTACAGATTTATCCTTCAAAAATTTCACTTCTTCTTTTTCTTCAAATATCCTAATGCATATCAGCTGACTTTTGTTTATTTTCAAAGAAGATAAGAAAAGTAGGAAGGATTAAGAAAATGTGTAAAAAGAAAAATACAAATTATAAATGCATATATATATCACTTTTCTGAAGATAGACAAAGACAGAAGAAATATTTGTTCAATGAGCAATATGGAATGAAATATGAATTATATTTGAAATACAGTATTAGATCGGTAATTTTAACCTCTATATTTTCAACACCTAAATTTCTGTAATTTCGGTTTCTGTATTTTTGTAAAGAGGTTTTTTGTGATTTTACTTTATGAAATAGCATGAAATAAAACCAAGTTAAATATGTTGTACCTAATTTCAATCACTGATTTTTTCAATAAAACATTAATTTTAAAATCATCATAATCAATTTCGTAATTATTGTTTTAATAATGCAAATGAATTTTATTACAGAATTATGGGGTGTTTTTGTTTAAAGTAGTGTTGAAAGTGTAAACTGGTTTCTATATAAATTTTTAAATTTTAACAAGGTCGGTTTGAAATTAGTTCAAATTATTGAGATTATACTGTTATTCATATTTATTGAATGGATATAATATTGAAAATCATGTTTGTAAAATTTAATTTTTCTGCAATAGTTGAAAATTTTTACCTACCTACATTCTTTTTAACCCTAGGATTGCCTGATCGTATACAAACGTATACACGCGGACTTTGACCCTTGATAAAATACGATCCCTTTGAGCTAGGACCTAGAAACTATTTTCATACTAAAACATTTATCAAAGTGTTCTTTTTAGTATTGTTCTTTACAGTATTTTTTCAGTTTTTTTAGTTTTCAAGATAAAGTGCATAATAACATGAAAAACGTGAATGTTCCATACATTCTTGTACATTCATAAAAGCAAACATCTATTGTTGGCTTTGAAGTTCTATATCTCATCATCCTCTGAACCAAAAACTAATATTTTTGGATTAAAATATTTGCTGAAGTATTGCTTAAAAGCTGTCTTATACAGTAATTCTGTAAGTGCCACAGTTTTCAACCAAAAGGACAAAATACGCGAAAAAACATTAAGAAGTTCAACATTTTCAACCTTATTTTCCATTTTATCTCGGAAACTAGAAAAAATATGAAACTGTAATAGCAACAACATTAAAGATTTAATAAAGATTTCAATATAAAAATAATAGTTTTTGGTCCATGGGATGCTGAGATACAGCTCTTTGAAAAAAAATTTTAAAATTTCCATATAAAATGTATGGTATACATTTGTATACTCACGGCCAAATTTGTGACATTCTTGATCAGGCAATCCTAGGGTTAAATAACAATACAATTGAAGGAAAAGTTAATTGCAAAATAAAATTTGTGGGTACATATGTACCTACTAATATAACAATATTTTTAGTTAAGTTTTTCTTCTTCTTCTGGTTCACATTTGTTTTAAATATTTTAAAAATTATTAGTACATATGTACTTACATATTATACATACTTATATTTCCGAATATGTATATAGGTACCTACATATTTTTCAAAAATTATAAAAATAATTGATCTATTAGTTAAACTCATAATACCCACATAATATGATAATAAAAAAATTTCCTAAACTTAAGTTGAATTACATACATTATGTAGGTATATCTACTACAAAAAATTAAAATAAATTCTTCTTTTCAGAATGAAAATAAGTTTAAAAAAAACATGAAATTTGACAACAACAAAAATCATAAAAAGGAGTAAAATTTATATCCGATTTAATAAATTTATCATTATTTTATAAAAATTAAAAAAATGATTTAGAAGCAGAATATGTTAAAAAATATGAAAATTGAATTTATTTTTTCATTTTATACATATCACAAGACACATTAATATCATAATCAACAATCATTATTCTCAATTGTATTGTTTTTGTTTTTCGAAACAAAATATAAATATCCAAAAATGTATACATACAATCAGAATCAAAACAAAATTTAAAAAAATCATATGGTATACAAAAACAATTAATACAATAATGTGTGTGAATGAAATAGAAAATAAAATAAAAATGGTAGATTTCGACGATATTTACGAAAATTCGAAATACATATTTAAAAAACTTTATACTTGTACAATTGTACTTGCAGAGCTTGAAGAACTCAAGAGCTTTACTATTGGAAAATAACGATCAAATTTTGTTGATTGTTTAAGAAATTTGAAATGTAACAGTCAAGTAACGGAAAAATTGATTGTCTAATTATATATGGTCTTTGCAGACAGACAAGAAACCAAGCTAATAAAAACATTTTAACATTTTAAAAAATACCATATGGTACACAAATACAACAACAAATACCGCATTATAAGATGAATATTAGAATTATGGGCGTGTTCTTCATTATTCTTTATTTCTTCAATTTCTTTTACATGTTTCTTCTTTTCACATCTCTCGTCTTGCACCCTTGTATAGTCTAACATCTCAAGAGCTTATTCGAAGCCAAATTGGCAAACATACAGACACGAAAATTCAAAAATTTGAATTTAACGGATAAATTAAACCTCTATTGTAGTATATAAATTCTCTTTGCAGCTAGTTAGCAGAATTTTTTAATGAAAAAATCCAAACCTCTAGCTAGGTGTCACCTACACTTAGGTGACACCCAGCTAGTTGAGACTTCTGGAAAAATCCAGCATAAGTGGTGTTGAACAGATGAAACCTTTTAACAGGTGCAACGGTGAACAAACTTTTATTTTTAAGTAATAATTTGCAATAACTGTTTATTTAATTCTATTTTAAAACGTTTTGATTAGCTTGCTTTCTTGTCCTTGTCTGTCTGTCTGTTCGGTACAAATTTAAAAATTGATTTTTAATCAACTTTTTGATGAGATAGAGACTTGTTGAAACTTTACACATAGCTCAGAACTTGATTTTCAAGAAAAACTATTTCACTATAACAATCAATTATAAATATTTTAAATAAATGAGTTTAGTGCAAGTGATAATAAGAAAAAGATAAAGGAAAAGAACATTCCGCAATTATATAACAAGAAAGTATTCAAGTAAGTAAAAAAAATTTGAAATTTTAATTTATTAAAATTAAATTAAATTCATTCATTAATTATTTTTATTATTTTATTTTGTTTTGTTATGGAATGTTTATTTAAATATGCAGTATGTATATATTTTTGAAAAAATAAAAACGTTTGTTACGAACTCGTGGATACAAATTTCAACTTTATTTATCTGTATTATTGCAGAAAATCATATGTACATGTATACATACTTGGATAAATTCATTTTGTTGAATAATATAATACTTAATGCCTAGACAGACCAAACTAATAGCCTAGGCAGACCAAGCTAAAGTACGTACTTGAGTACAAAAATAAAGCACGAAGTACGAATTCATCGACTTTCTTCATACATTTGTGTACTTTAGCTAGGCACAAAAATTTATGTACCTTAGGTACAAAGTACGATCTTCAGCGCCACTTGTTGTCAATAGTAGAAGTAAAATTTGTGTTGAGCCTTGCACCAGTAAAAAAAAATGTGTGAAGTAATGTATTTGAAGAAGAAGATGCAAAATTTAAAAATAAAAAATAACCATGGTAGCTGCCATAATAACCAGAAGTATAATATATTTCTCTTTTCTATATATGTAGAAATAAAGAGACAGATATCTATACTTTTGGTTATGGTAGCTGCCATTTTTTTAACAGCTGAACAACTTTCATTCAAAATAAATTTAAACGTCAAAATTAAGTACAAAATAAATTTAAACGTCAAAATAAAGTACAAAAACCGGTGTGTCACCAAAATAAAGTACAAAGCCAAAGTACGTACTTTATTTGTACTTTATATTGTGGTGTGTCAAAGAGTATTAATATACTACTATAGAGATTTAATCTCAAGCTCTCTCAAAAATCAAGAACATAAAAACATACATAAATATTTGGCTTCGAATAAGCACTCAATATAGCTTTTAAGTCTTTCGAACTAAATTCAAATTTTTTCCGTTTTTATTTGAATTTTTTAATATAAATCAGCTGTTTTCGAAGTAGACAGCAGAAGTATGTAAAAATTAAGAAAATGTTCAAAAAGAATAATACAACACAAATTTCTAAAGCATATCGCTTATAAGCAGATAGACAAAGACAGAAGATAAAGAAGAGGAATTGATCAATATCAATTTTAATTATTGTATAAATGTTTTTTATGTGATAATGAATTGAATTATTTTTTATTTATCATAATTTTTTTAAGTTTAATTTTTCTTAATATAATTTATTAATGTTAGTTTAAATAGTTAGATAGTTTTTGTTAAATAATATTATTACAGATTTTTTTTTTTAAATTGCATTTTTCCTCTTCTTCTTCTTCTTTAAATAATCAGCTCACTTTTATTTTCGAAGTAAGGTGGAGTTAAGAAAATATTTAAAAAGCATAACACAAATTATAAAAAATAAACGCATTTCATGATCCATATGAATTATTATTTTGTATGAATGTTTTTTTATGATTATAAATTATTTATATTATTTGTTATTTTTTTTTTTCAGTTTAGTTTTTAAAAAAATATTTTAATAATTTTATTTTAAATAGTTAGATGGTTTTTGTTTAATAATATTACAGATTTTTATTTTTAAATTGTATTTTTCTTCTTCTTCTTCAAATATTCTTAAGCATATCAGCTGATTTTTATTTTCGAATTAGTAGGAGGAATTAAGAAAATATGTAAAAAGAATAATACAAATTATAAATGCATATCACTTTTTTGAAGATAGAGAAAGACAGAAGATAAATACATATTCTAATGCATATCAGCTGACTTTTGTTTATTTTTAAAGCAGATAAGAAAAGTAGGAAGGATTAAGAAAATGTGTAAAAAGAATAATACAAATTATAAATGCATATCACTTTTTTAACCCTAGGATTGCCTGATCGAGAATGTCACAAATCTGGCCGTGAGTATACAAATGTATACCATACATTTTATATGGAAATTTTGAAATTTTTAAAAAAAAAAAGATATCTCAGTATTCCGTGAATTAAAAACCGTAATTCTTTTACCTTAATATTAATTGAAGTGTCCTCTTTAAAACTGTCCTGTACAGTTATCTTGTTTTTCTTTTATTTTTCGAAATAAAGTGCAAAATAGGGTAAAAAACGTTAACTTTTCACACATTTACAAATTCGACCAAAATTAAGACCTAAAGTTGACTTTGAAGGTCTAGATCTCAGCATACCGTGAACCAAATACTATTTTTTTTATATTGAAATCTTTATTAAAGTGTTTTCTTTAATGTTGAACACTTTAGCAAATAATTAGGCCAAAAAATTACGGTTTTTGGTCCACGGAATACTGAGATATCTTTTTTTTTAAAAAAATTTCAAAATTTCCATATAAAATGTATGGTATACATTTGTATACTCACAGCGAAATTTGTGTTTTTGCATAAAAAAGGATATTTTGTTCTACCGATTTTGAGCTAGGACCTTGAAAATTGCGGTGTATAGAGAGAACCCTCCAACGAAGGATTCGGTGAAGGTTTCAAGCTCCTAGCTCAAAGGGATCGTATTTTTATCAAAGTCCGCGTGTATATGTTTGTATACGATCAGGCAATCCTAGGGTTAAAGTGGACAAAGACAGAACATATATTTGTTCAATGTTGTTGCCAGTTTTATGAAATGTTATTTTTGTTCTGCTTAAAAATACATGGGATAAAAATGTTATTTGTCAACAAATTTTTTTAATACACAAAAATTTTTCAAATAGATACGATACATATTCTAATTCACATCAGCTGACTTTTGTTTTTTTTTTCATTAAAAAAATGCTTGTAAAAACTAATTTTTCTTCAAGTTGAAAATTTATACCTTATACATTCTTTTTCAATAACAATACAATTAAAGGAAAAGTTCTTAATTAAAGGAAATAAAAAACATGAAATTTGACAAAAAAGAAAAAAAAAATCATGAAATTGATTTCCGATTAAAAAAATTATCATTATTTTATAAGAATTATAGAATGCAAAATAAAAATTAATAATAAAATTATTTATGTTTAATATTTTTCATTTCATACAAAATTCACATACGACATACAAAACATGTATCAAAAATCAAAATACAACGTAAACATTAATTTAATTTTCTCTATTGTATTATTTTTGTACTTCCAGAATCAAAACAAAACTAAAAAAATACCATATGGTACACAAATCCAACAACAAATATCGCATTATAAGATGAATATTAGAATTATGGGCGTGTTCTTCATTATTCTTTATTTCTTCAATTTCCTTTACATGTTTCTTCTTTTCACATCTCTCGTCTTGCACTCTTGTATAGCCTAACATCTCAAGAGCTTATTCGAAGCCAAATTGGCAAACATACAGACACGAAAATTCAAAAATTTGAATTTAACGGATAAATTAAACCTCTAAGTTATATACTTTTTTGGTGTGTTTAGGCTTTTATTCTCAAATAGGAATCTTTTAAATAGTTTAAACTAATCTTTATTTGTGTACTCGATTGTCGAAAATATTGCTAGTTCCCATCACTAATTTCATGTTCTTGTCAAAAATTAAGTCGGTACATTTCTAATTCTCTACCCTGAAAATCATAAAATTTTAATCGAGACTCTAAAATTTCAAATTGAAATTTAAAAACCAATTTTCTTTACAACTTATTCCAAAACAAAATGTAAATAATTCAATGTCATGTCATTATCACTTTATTTTGACATAATGCGCTACTATCGAGATAGGTAACAAATCATGAATTAAAAATAATCAGTACTTCACCTGCCGGCTAAACTTTAGACAATATATGTACGCAGTGCGTTCCAAGTATTCGCGACCTAACCTATTAGGGAAAACGAGAATTGAAAAATTTCTTTTTTATCTTTTAATATAAATTCTATTAAAATACATGACACAAATCGTCAAATTATTTATAAGTATGATTTATTTATTTTATTTATACATGTTTCCGGAACATTCTTCCTCTATTAAAATACATTTTTCAGAACTTTTAATTAATGTTTCTCTACTATTAAAAAAATAAGAAGAATCTTTACCCTTAAAATGAGTCAAAACTGTTTGTCGAACTTTTTCATCGGTCGTAAATTTTTTTCCCCTTAGCTCAGACTTGAGCTTTGGGAATCTTTCCTCTTCTCTTTTCAAAAATTGATTGCCCCAACTGCCGTAATAAATTAGCATAATAAACAACGTTATAGCTTGTCCCAAAAGAGTTGAAGTTTCGTATTGTACTACGTTGGCATGCGCAGAAGAAAAGATACTTACACACATGCATTTTTGTTGTTGTGAATTCTAACAAACAGGTTTCTTCTTTCGTATATTATGTATACACAAGAAGATCACTACGACAAGTAAAACATGCGCAATGAACCTTCAACTGAAATAATTTCAGCTATTACAGTCGTATAGCGTTCTTTGAAATCAATTAACAGAATTGCCTAGCAAGCCCAAAAAATCATTGCCACAGTTTGTTTCATGCTCTGAGTCACCTCCGTATTTTTTGGAGATGGTTCTCCTTTTTCCTCCACTCCATTGAATCTCTTTTTGACAAAGGATCGTGGTAAAAAACGATTGTATCGTTTCCAGTAACAATCCACCACTGTAAAAAGTTTTCCTTATCTTCGTCGTAAAGTTTCAAAAACTGTTTGCAAATTGCAACACTCGACTCTTCCTTTTTTTGACCACTACTTAGAAGTTTGGGCACCCACCTTGCACATGTAGAATACGGAAAGTGCTGATTTTTTTCTAGCTTGTTCTGATATTTCCTACAATTTTAGTCGCCAGTCGTTTAGTACAACTTTTCCCACTTTTTCACTGTTATTCGAATAGTGGTAACCGTTGATGGACCTTTTGCACGTGAGTCATCTTTTTTATTCACAACGAAAACGCTTCCACCACTTTTTAACCATTGTTAATGATGGTGAAGAATGCCAATATACTGCATGCATCCATTCGTTCTTTAATTTTGGTTGGTGTTAAACCTTCTTTTCTCAAAAATTTAATAACTGCTCGGTACTCTATATTTGACATTTTTTGCTACACACAGTACTTGCACTTACTTTAATTGCAATAACACTAGGGTTGGACTAAAGTACTCGAGTACTACTTGGTATCGAGTACATTCACTCGATACTTCGATACTTTTGTACTCGATACTTTTTTGGGATACTTACTAGATATTCGATACTTTTTTGCAAGTAGATACTTAGATCAGGAGGCGCCCTAATCCCCGTACTTAATAGCGTTTGGTAATACACTTGTCATATGAGGTTTTTTTTGTTTTTTTTTTGCTCGTTTCCTTGATTCTCAGATTACACGTGCTCTGTCATGAGTACTTTTGTGCTCATGTACTCATACTCGATACTTCGGTCGATACCAATTTGGTATTACCAAGTAGTATCGCTACTTTTCAAAAGTACTCATCAAAATACTTGTACTCGATACTTTTTGGAAAAAGTCCAACCCTAAATAACACGCTAATTAATATCAAAGAGAATTTATATACTACATACAGTATAAATACTAGTAGTATATTAATACTCTTTGTTAATATGCATACGGACCAGCGTTGTCGTTTCCAATTTTTTAGAGGAGTATTTTTGTCACCAAAAACGGAGTATTTTAAGGTAGACGGGAGTATTTCCAAAGAATACAACATACAACCCAGTGTAAACATAGAGATCAGTAATAACAAAAAAAGTACTTTTTCAGAATTAAAATTTTCAGACAAAAAAAAAAAGTTCTTTTCTCTATACGCGGGGCCATAAAGAAAAATCTAGCTCGGCTTAGATAAAACCAAAATCGAAGTATTTTTAATAGCAGCGGAGTAGGGGAGTAGGGAACATAGAAAGGGAGTAGAATAGAATTACTCCGATCGGAGTAGAACGACAACGCTGATACGGACATGAGCTCGTATTTATAGTTACATATAGTCATTTGACAACCCTCCCTCCCCGACGGTATAAAATTTGTTGTCAGGTTCTTGCTAGAAAAGTATATCAGGTCGCGAATACTTGGAACGCATTACGTACATATATGCATTATTTTCGATCATTCAATATATCCACCTCACTTTCACTTATTGATTGACGTAGCTGTTGAATTTGAACACGTTGGAAATTCCCAGGGAAGGTATATAAAAAGGTAAGTTACTGATTTATTTAAGGACAACTTGATTACTTAATAGTTTAATTTAATTTTTATCAAATTTAAATTTTATTTTAATTAAAAATCATAGTCCATCTACATACCGATTAAAAATATCAAATGCTAAATTAATCTTTGTTCTTTAAAACATGGCGGATTCCCTAAGAGTGAGATAGCATTTTGCAATATAAACTTACTGCCTTATTCTACATCAAGTCATAACTTGTGACAGTCATAAGTCTATTCACCAAACTAGTTTTATGACCGTCATAGTCAAGTTATGACCATAAAATTCTTTTGACTGTTTTGCTGACCTTTTAGCTTTGCTACTAGCATTTTGAACCCAACTTTGAACTTGATTATGACGGTCATAAACTAGTTTGGTGAATAGACTTATGACTGTCACAAGTTATGACTTGATGTATAATAAGGCAGTTAGTCTCATTTTTACAGTATGGTGTATAATAGAGAAGTTCTTTCCAGTATACAGGGTGATTCGATTTAGGTATCCGACCCGGATATTTGCACTTGAAAATTAGCATATTTAGCACCTATTTATTTAAGATAGCAAATCGATGCAGCATTCTTTTTCTGCAATAAATAATGAGGGTTAATATGGAGCACTTTTCGAGAAAATTAGGGTTAAAAAATTTTGATTTGGAGGCCTTATAACTTCTGATGTATAAGAGGTACAGGGGCATATAAGATGTTGTTGTCAGGAAAAAGGGGTCCTTTCCATTTTTGCTAAAGGTTGGTGACCCTAGCGAGCTCCTGTAAAAAGTTAAAGAGTAAAAAAATTAAAAGGTACATACTAAAATCTTTCCGTTTCTAACTCCGTAACAGTTGAGATTTGTTCGCCTCGCCGAGACCTATCTGTATAAGGATTTATATACCTGTGTAAAATGACAAATTCTTTATTCTATCGCATTAAAATGTAATTTTAAATAAGGTTGAATTATCTAAATTTTGTTAACGTATTTACTCACCATAAGTTGTTATTGTATCATTCAATTTTTTTTTCAACTTTAGCAGACCAGAGACTTCTGAAGAATTTGGGCATTAACGTGATGCTATTTTCAAGAAGAAGATAATTAATCTGAGGAAAATTGAAGTAATAAAATTTCACTTCATCAGTTCCAATAAAACACAGCTTTATGTACTGATTTGGTAAAAAGATTTGAAAGTAAACTGAAAGCTAAGATTTGTGACATCTGCCATCTCATTCTCAGTCTCACCAAAAGTTAATTAATAATTTGCTTGCAATTTTCTTGGTTTTACAAAACCGATATTAATTACATGAAAGTTTTAAAACAAATTTTTATGTTTTGGTTGTGAACAAATAGAAATTTAAATAAATCAGTATTGAGAAATAAAAAAAATGTTAAGAAGAATTTGCCAATACCGTGAAAAATGTTATCGAAAAAATCCAATACACTTCAAGGAGTATTCCCATCCACATTGTAAGAGAGAAGTTTTCGTTTACAGCGTCTGTTAAATTTAATTTGGTTTTATTTAAAAATTTCAGTGGAAAACATTTTATCAAAAGGTTTAAATAATGTGACTAATGAATATGATGTCCCAGATGATTTGTTTATGTCCAAAGATATTGTCCTAGTACAATTACGAATCCTTGAAAATGTTATTCCAGAATTAAAAAATCAATCATGCAACGATGAGAAAGCAAGCGAGGATGAAAAAGAATCACAAGAACTACTCAAATGTCATTCCGTACCATCTACATCGAGAAATTTAGAAACAGCAAGAGATTCGTTTGAGACCAAAAATGCAAATCAGTTAAATGTAACAAATATAAATAGAGAAAATCCATCATCGAGTAGCTCAATTCGACATCGAAGTCCATCTCCAGAAACGTCTGCATTATGCACCATTAATGAATCACATCTTTCAAAGAAACAAAAAATCAGTAGAAATATTCATAATTTTATCCCAGTAGTACTACCCAAAGGACAAATGGCAAAAAAGTTAGAAAATGCTGCTCCATATAATTTCTTTTTGACAGCAGTTACAAATTCTCCAGCAACTCATAATGAACCGTTGACAATTACTTTTCAAGGCATGCATAATAAGTAGAAATTTTACAGTTAATTAAATCTGCAATTCTTATTTTGTTTTATGCATAATTTCTTTTATTTTTTTTAAAGAAATTCTTGATAAAAGTCTTGGAGAAATTGAATCATCTGTGCAAATAAATTTTATGGTACATATTGAATGGGTATTATGTCACTACTATTTCGCAGGATGTGTGTAAGTTTTCCAAAAATCTATGTAGGTACTTTGAAAACATTTATATACTACTATGATCCAAAAAGTACCAGGAATCCTCAATTTTAAAAAGAGCGCTGTAAAAAAATGTGATAAATTTGTTTTTCCCGAGTTGGTACATCTTTCAGTGATTGACACAATGATATCACTGAAAGGTGTATCAACTCGGGAAAAAAATTCATCACATTTTTTACAGCGATCTTTTTAAAATTGAGGATTCTAGCAACTTTTTGATCATGATAGTATTTTTTTAAATACATTTCTTTTTCCAGAGAAAAGCCACTTTTAGTTCTTTATGGCGACGAAACACCAGAATTATTAAAAATTTCAAGTAGAAAAGCACAAGTGACAGCAATCAAAATACAAATGAATTCACCATTTGCTACACATCATTCAAAAATTATGATGTTCGCTTATACAGACGGTTCAATGAGAATTGTAATTTCAACGGCTAATTTATATGAAGATGATTGGCATAATAGAACACAAGGTTTATGGATAAGTCCAAAATTAGAGCCAGTACCAGAAAATTGTGATATATCATATGGTGAAAGTCCAACAGGATTTCGAAATGATTTCATGTTATATTTAGTTGAATATAAAATTTCAAACTTACAACCATGGATTTCCAGAATTCGAAAAACTGATTTTAGTAGTATCAAGTATGTAAATATTTCTTTATAGGCATAATTTCCAATAAGCTTAATCAAAAGCTGAAAGTAAAAAATGAAGTCTAATTTTAATAAATTTTTAAAGTGTATTTTTTGTGGCATCAGTTCCTGGAGGTTTCCGTGAATCACAAAACCGTGGGCATCCATGGGGTCATGCACGTGTAGGAAGCTTATTAAGTAAGCACACAACGGAAATTGATGAAAATTGTCCAATAATAGCCCAAAGCTCTAGTATTGGAAGTCTAGGACCAAGTGTACAGTCATGGATATTACCAGATATTTGTAATAGTTTTCGTAAAGATTCAGCACAATTGGGAATCCGACGAATACCAAAATTCAAAATGATTTTTCCAAGTTTTGGTAATGTCAAAAGTAGTCATGATGGATTATTGGGAGGTGGTTGTCTTCCATATGGAAAGAAAACAAATGATAAACAACCATGGTTAAAAACCCATTTAAATCAATGGAAAGCAAAAGCCAGGCATAGATCACAAGCGATGCCTCATATTAAAACATACTTTCGGTGGTCTGATCAAAATTTATATTGGTTTATTTTAACATCAGCTAACTTATCAAAAGCAGCTTGGGGAGCTTTTAATAAAATTTCGAAAGTTGAACCAACTTTACGAATTATGAACTATGAAGCTGGCGTTTTATTTTTGCCAAAATTTATTGTAAGTTGAAAACTACCAATTAACGCTTAAAAACTTATGTTTACGTGTTTTTTTATATGCATGTATTATTTATATAATACATTAAATCATTTCTTTTCAAGATTGGCGAAAATACATTTCCATTGGATAAGAAAAGGCATGGAATTCCACCATTTCCAATTCCCTATGATATACCATTGACACCGTATGGTCCAGATGATACACCATTCGTGATGGATTATTTATTGGCAGCCATAAATGAATAATTTGTTGGTTTTTCTTTTTTTCATTTCAATACACATACATAGGTACATTATACAGTCATTTTGTTGTTTTTTTCTGCTTGTTTTATTTATAAGGATTCATAAACCGAACAATAATAAATTGATGCATGAATTGCATGTTGAATGTAAGTAGGTATAGAAATAATTTATGTATGTAGTCTGGCCCCGAAAAGTATATAAAAGCATATATGGTCCAAACAAATATAATAGTCCAAAACTGACAAATCTTTCCACAAAAAATATGAAATAACTTTTTTTTAAAATTATATGCGAATTTTCAATGAAAATAGAAAAGTATAAAATGTATTTATACCTGCAAAAAGTTAAAAAAGAAAGAAAAAATGTGGTTGAAACTGGATTTAAACATACAACAACTAAAATAAGAAAAACGAAAAAATTTCAAATTTCTTCAAGTACAATAATATAATGTGATTTTAAAAAATTTTTATAGGTATAGGCCCTTATTATGTAAGTCGATGCGAATAGAATCGACTCGTCTTTTTCAAGTCTATTGAAATAAGTCATGGTATTATGTAAGCATATAGGTAGACTTTTTAAAAAAGAGTTACCGTTTGAAAGGAAAATTTTCTACTAATCTGTCAAATCACGTTTGTTTTTGTTGTGTTTATAACTAATTTTTAATATTTTCAAGTGAATAGCATGGTAAATAGAATAGGAATAGAATAGAATATTCTATTTACCTTGGTGAATAGTCTATATATTTTGCTATTTAAAATCATGAGTTTTTTTATTTGGTTTGATGTTTTTGAAAATGAAATTAATGAAGATCGTCGAGCTGAGATTTTGTCAATAATTCGGAAAAGAAGGAGCTTGAGAGTAAATTAAAATCCTCTGGATATGAATGAAATCATGTAAATTTTCTGTTTTCGGTATAACAAATACTTATTATTATTAGTTTGTCATAAATATTTCAGATTTAAGAAAAATTTTAGATTGACGAAAGAGATTTTTCTAAAATTATTAGAAGATATAGAACGAGAACCTTATTTGAGAAGGTCACAAAGATCCTCATCTATACCAAACATTTTAAAACTTGCGTGCTTATTAAGATTTATTTTATATAATTTATTTTATAAATGTTCTATTCACAATATAACTATTAAAAAAAACTCTCATAAATTGTGTATATAACCAATGACCATAGAAACTAATAAGACTTGGCTTTAGTACAAATCTATGAAAATAATTTTTTATTCAAAAATTCGTCTCGCATCCCAGTGAGAGCTTTTATTTTTCAAATCTAAAGCTTTGTTAGCTTAGAACAAAACCATTATAAACTTCATTTGTAATGACGAATACAATAACAAAACTTTGACGTTACATATTTATTTTTTGACAGTATTTTATGACGTCATACATTATTATGATTGCTTTGATCATGTTTTTCCAAATTTCTGTTAAAAATTTTCATTTTTTACACATGTATAACAAAAATTAATAATAATTACATTGTTGCCGTTATTTATATTTTTGAATTTTTTTTTATTTGATCAAAAATATATATTTGCTTTGAAAAATTTTTCTTTAAAATATAGAATATTTTTTTTTTCATTCATTCAAAAATTAATAATGATTACATTGTTGACGTTATTTATATTTTTGAATTTTTTTTTATTTGATCAAAAATATATACATATGTATGTATTTGCTTTGAAAACATTTTTTTTGAAATATAGAATATTACAGTATGACCTCTTTAATCCGGACCTCGAAAATCCGAATTATCCAGTAATCCGAATCGATTTTCTGGATACACGTAAGTATTCTGTAGTCCGAAATAATGCTCTCAAGTATTCTATAATCCGGATCATATTTGTTAGATATATTTATTGTGAAGTGAAATTACGAATGTGGAATATGGTCGTTGTGAAGTACCGTAATTCTGTCTGTTTTTTTTTTTTTTTCGTGAATAAAATTATTTGATACATACTTCATTGAAGTGCAAAACAATTGTTTCTAATTTAAAGAAAAAGGTTTTTGTGAATATTCTCAGTCTCGAATCACAGAATTTTTCATTTAATTACAAAATTCTAAACATAAATTGTATATATGCATTATTAATGAATAAATAATTTTCAAAAATAATGATGTTTTATACTGTTAAATACATATCCAGTAATCCGGATAATCGATAGTCCGGATAAGGCCGTGCATTAATTTATACTGTATTTTTTTTCTATTCTTATATTATACTTCTAGATACTATATACATACATAAATATATATAAAGTGATATTCCAATAATCCGAATAATTGAATGCACACCCTCATTCGAATTTGTGAAATATTCGGATTACAGAGTACTATTGAATTATATTAAAAATGAACAAAAAATCATTAACGATGAAAATGTTTAATGTTTTGTGCACGCTTTTTATTAATCTACATTTTCACTCTCTTTTTATATTAATTTTTTTCCTTTCGGCAAACTTGTAACTAGTAAGGAATACTACAATACAATAAAAAGTGCACCAGACAAAGTTAAAAATATCACAAAACGGGATATTGCCAGTCAGATAACAGTTAGGTATATATAGAAAATATAAAAAAAAAAAAGAAAAAAAAAGCAATGTTTCTCTAATTTTACATTAATTCGGATTATAGAAAACATTCAATTCGAATTATAGAATACTTAATAGAGATTTTTTAATTGTTCGAACTATTGGAAATTCGGATTTTAGAGTATACGGATTATTGTAACATCACTGTATCACCCATTCCATGCATGACGGACGGAACATTGAAGAACATTTTTTTAGAAATAAGAGAACAAAAAAATGTTTTTTAAGTACATACATCGTAAAATAATTAATAGGTTAGAAATGAACAATAGACAAAAAAACGTGGTAATATATTATAATATAAAAGAATCGGAAGATATAAATAATATTTTAATAAATTATTTATTAAATTTCAAATTAGGAATAAACACCTCAGATAAAGAAATTGAAATTATCTAGAAGTTAAAAAAATTACAAAAAATAAAAAGCAATACAATCAGAAAACAAACGGGTTTTAAAATATTATAGAAATTGCAAGAAAATTAAAATGGAATTGGGCAGGTCATATAAGTAGAATGAAGGACCTGGACCAGAGATGGAGGAAAACTACTGAGGAATAAATACAACAAAAGAAATAGAGACCATCAAGTAAAAGACTACCACCTAAAAATTTACCATTAAATAGGAGGTGTGAAGTTATATACTTCGAAGAAAAATACTGTTGAATTTATGAGTGTAAAAACGAGTATCATTTCATGTCCCATCCGTCATAGTTCCTTATCGCCCTACATATAGAATTAAAACCAAAATTCTTGGAAAACATCTTCTTTTTCGGTTTGACAGGTGTTTGGGTGGATCATTATTTTTTACATTTAACTGAAATACATTTAAACTATATAAAGGTAAAAAAGAAGAAAGATTCAAAAAAATGTTCTTCAATGTTCCGTCCGTCATGCATGGAATGGGCGAGATATATATTTATATATGTATGTATATAGTATCTAGAAGTATAATATAAGAATAGAAAAAAAATACAGTATAAATTAATGCACGGCCTTATCCGGACTATCGATTATCCGGATTACTGGATATGTATTTAACAGTATAAAACATCATTATTTTTGAAAATTATTTATTCATTAATAATGCATATATACAATTTATGTTTAGAATTTTGTAATTAAATGAAAAATTCTGTGATTCGAGACTGAGAATATTCACAAAAACCTTTTTCTTTAAATTAGAAACAATTGTTTTGCACTTCAATGAAGTATGTATCAAATAATTTTATTCACGAAAAAAAAAAAAAAACAGACAGAATTACGGTACTTCACAACGACCATATTCCACATTCGTAATTTCACTCCACAATAAATATAGCTAACAAATATGATCCGGATTATAGAATACTTGAGAGCATTATTTCGGACTACAGAATACTTACGTGTATCCAGAAAATCGATTCGGATTACTGGATAATTCGGATTTTCGAGGTCCGGATTAAAGAGGTCATACTGTAATATTCTATATTTCAAAAAAAATGTTTTCAAAGCAAATACATACATATGTATATATTTTTGATCAAATAAAAAAAAATTCAAAAATATAAATAACGTCAACAATGTAATCATTATTAATTTTTGAATGAATGAAAAAAAAAATATTCTATATTTCAAAGAAAAATTTTTCAAAGCAAATATATATTTTTGATCAAATAAAAAAAAAATTAAAAAATATAAATAACGGCAACAATGTAATCATTATTAATTTTTGAATGAATGAAAAAAAAAATATTCTATATTTCAAAGAAAAATTTTTCAAAGCAAATATATATTTTTGATCAAATAAAAAAAAATTCAAAAATATAAATAACGGCAACAATGTAATCATTATTAATTTTTGAATGAATGAAAAAAAAATATTCTATATTTCAAAGAAAAATTTTTCAAAGCAAATATATATTTTTGATCAAATAAAAAAAAATTCAAAAATATAAATAACGGCACCAATGTAATTATTATTAATTTTTGTTATACATGTGTAAAAAATGAAAATTTTTAACAGAAATTTGGAAAAACATGATCAAAGCAATCATAATAATGTATGACGTCATAAAATACTGTCAACAAATAAATATGTAACGTCAAAGTTTTGTTATTGTATTCGTCATTACAAATGAAGTTTATAATGGTTTTGTTCTAAGCTAACAAAGCTTTAGATTTGAAAAATAAAAGCTCTCACTGGGATGCGAGACGAATTTTTGAATAAAAAATTATTTTCATAGATTTGTACTAAAGCCAAGTCTTATTAGTTTCTATGGTCATTGATATAACTTAAATCACATACAATAGACTCGAAGTCGCTGGCAAAATTGCTGTCGACTTGACAAGTCTATGGAATAGAAAAAAGTCTACAGTGATAGAAACTTATAATACTGTGACTCGACTTTAAGTCTATTCGACTTTAAGTCTACCGTGAATCGACTTACATAATAAGGGCCATAGCCCATAGTGGAAGAATTAAAAATAAGCAACATTTTGTGTATACATAGAATTCATTTCTACTTTACCGCACTCTACTTTTGCGTCTGTTCTAAACTTTCTCGCTTCTACTGCCTTTCGACTTTCGTTCATGATTAAAATGTTGATACGATAAGTAAAATTGTTAATAATTGCTACTGAATATCATTATAAACATGATTATTAGAAACAAACGTATAAGCAACATGTTGTGGGGTGTGATATCACGCCCCAGATCAAAAATTTTGAGTGCCATGAGGATATATGGACTTTGGGCATCTTCTACTTCTACAACTTTGGTAATACCGAAATTAAATTCAGTCGAATCGAAGAACATTCTTCGAACAACCTACGAATCGAAAATCATAATAAACACCTAAGTGTTAAAAATACTAATTAAAATCAATTAACATTGCATGCAATTGCATTAGTACATATGTATATATTTTATTTATTTAAAAAAAAATTTTATTTGGTACTTATGCTGGATTTCTTCAGAAATCTCAACTAGCTGGGTGTCACCAAAAAATATGTAATAAGAAGAACTCTTATTCATATAAAATTTCTTCATATAAAAATTTTTATTCTGGGGTTCTGGCGCGAGTACCTCAAGCTTTTATTTTAAAAGCTTAGTTATGCTCTCTCAAAGTTTTCTCTAAACTTTGACGTCATTTTTTTTGAGAGGATTTTTTGACGTCATACATTATGATTACTTTGATCATGTTTTGGCATATTTATGTTAAAAATTTTCATTTCATAACAAATTACGATTTATACTTTTTATTTTTTTTTCGTTTGCAAGATCAAATTAAAATTCAATTGTTTTATTTTTCCCTACTTTGATTGATTTTTTAAATACATATACGTATATATTTGCAAATTATTTAATATACAGGGTGATTCCGTTACGGTGTCCGACAGGGAAACTACGGATAGGTCTCGGCGAGGGGAACAAAAAATCGTATTGGTGGGGGTTGGGCAATCTCAACGGTTTAGGAGTTAGAGGGGGTTAAAGATTTTTGGTACTTTTTTCATATTTTACCCTATAACTTTTTACAAGGGCACGCTAGGCTCACCAACTCTTCTCATAATTGTGAAGGACTCCTGTGCCTTTCCATCAACATCTTACCTGCTGCTGTGTATCCGACCATTCAGAAGTTATAAAGCCTCAAAACCATAATTTTATCATTTTTTCACAGATTTTTGGACTTTAACCCTGCTTTACTCAAAAAAGGCTTAAATTAACCCTCATTTTTTATTGCAGAAAACGAAGGTTCAATTAATTCTACATCGATTTACTATCTTCATTTTTTTCGAAAAATGGATAATTTTTGAGATATTGAGGAAGACCTCTTAAAAAATCTGATAATATTAGTCTGAAATTCATTTGATTATGGACACGTGCTTTTATTACAGTGTAAATTGAAAATAGGTGCTTGGAATGCTAGTTTTCAAATGCAAATATCTTGAAAACTATACATTTATTGAAAAAACCAAACATAGCAAATCATTGTAGAATTAATTGAGCCTTCATTTTCTGCAATAAAAAATGAGGGTTAATTTAAGCCTTTTTTGAGTAAAGCAGGGTTAAAGTCCAAAAATCTGTGAAAAAATGACAAAATTATGGTTTTGAGGTCTTATAACTTCTGAATGGTCGGATACACAGCAGCAGGTAAGATGTTGATGGAAAGGCACAGGAGTCCTTCACAATTATGTAAAAGAGTTGGTGAGCCTAGCGTGCCCTTGTAAAAAGTTATAGGGTAAAATATGAAAAAAGTACCAAAAATCTTTAACCCCCTCTAACTCCTAAACCGTTGAGATTGCCCAACCCCCACCAATACGATTTTTTGTTCCCCTCGCCGAGACCTATCCGTAGTTTCCCTGTCGGACACCGTAACGGAATCACCCTGTATAGAAAAGTATCTTCTCTTAAATAATATATATTATATCTTTTTAATATACATATTAAAATATATTTTTAAAATTTGAAAAAAAAAAATATTTTTCTCACAAATTACAAAAACTAAGATATATAGGTATATGCAAGGAATATAGACTAAAAAGGAATGACCGATTGAACATTGCTCTAAGCTTTTAGAGGTGTGACGTCACCAGACTGAAATATCTATAGCTTTTGAGTAAACCTTTCGTGTATTATCTGAGTAAATGCATGTAAAATATATGTGAAGATTATCATACAAAATAATAAGGAAATAAAAACTAAAAATCATATTTATGTGAATGTTTTTTTATTTTTTTTGCTTAACACATTTTATTTAAACTGTTTATTTAAAAATTGTATATGAAAATATATCCTACACCTAAAAAATAATTCTTTGATTTTATCATTTAAATCAATGTTTTTAGATTTACTTACAAGATATTTTTTAAAACCAACACGTGTTAATGATAAAGTATTATTATTATTTTTGAATACATTTTCTAACAACTTAATTCGTCTACCCATGTAAATGACCCTATGTTCTCTCCTTTTTCGTAAAGAAAATATTTCCCCAATTTTAGTTTATATGCAATGTACCCTGCCAAATTTTGTAATGCATCTTAATGAAATTCATCAGAATCATATGTGATGCAGTTTATGTCATTCTCATATTCTTCTTTATAAATCTCATCTGAGAATTCGTTATTATCATTTTGTTTGTCATTTTCGATATCAATTGTTTTTCTTTTGTTTTTCAATCAGTTTAATATATTATATAAAATTTGTTTCACAATTCAAAAATCGAAAGATATATTCACTAAATTCAAAAAATGTCAATAATAATATTAATTTAATAATTAATTAATTTAATAATAACAATTTTTCAACCACATAGGTAAATCACATCACATTAGAATTTTTAACCATTTTCATTTTTCATCCATTTGACGTTTACCAAAAGCTTAGAAGAGAGAGCTTTTACTTTCATAGTAAATCGGTCACTCCTTGTTTATCTATATTCCTTGGGTATGGTATATGTATGTATATTAGACTATCCCTTATTTTGTAAACTTTCAGATTCTCAGTGTCAAAAAAGTTTCATGTTATTCGGATCACGAAATCCAGAGATATTCAAGTTTTATATCTGATTTTTGAAGAAAACGTGCTAACATACTAACATATGTTTAATTTGACTACCTCCCATATATGTTGAAAAATTTTTGAAGACCATTTCGTGCCTTAAAAAAATATGTTCCCGGAGTAGTAGGAAGTTGAAATTTGGGCAGTATATTTCTTGAAAGGTTTTCTTCCACACAAACGAAACGAATGAAAAAAAATCGTTAACTAGGGCAAAAAGTAGAGGGTAAAGTGCACAAAATCGTCATTTTTTGAAAAAAAAACAAAAAAATCACATTGAAATCGGCACGGGTAAATGATGTTAAATTTACCTGTTTTTTTGGTATTTCTACTTTAAATTGAAGAACGAAAAAAATTAGGGGGTAGGACACTGAGAATCTGAAAGTTTACAAAATAAGGGACAGTCTAATGTATATAGTATTTAGAGGTATAATAAAAATAATATTTCATTTTCAAAAAAAAAATTTTTTTTTAAAACAAATATGTATTTTTATTCAAAACGAAAAATAAAATAAAAAGTATAAATCGTAATTTGTTAAGTTGCCATAGCAACAATGCAATTATGATAAATACTAATTTGTTATACATTTGTAAAAAATGAAAATTTTTAACATAAATATGACAAAACATGATCAAAGCAATCATAATGTATGACGTCAAAGTTTAGAGAAAACTACATATATATACAGATATATATATATATATATATATATAAATTGAAAAAAGCTTCAAATCATTTTTGAATTGAAAGCTCTGAGAGTAAAATAATACATGTCCCTTTTGTTTTTCACCTCTGCTCAAAATTCGTTCAAAAATTTTTGAATTTTGAAATTACAAAGCTATAAGAGTTCTTCTTATTACATATTTTTTGGTGTCACCTAAGTGTAGGTGCAATGAGCGCGTATACTCCGCAGTACCGAACCGGTACTAGTACTGTTTTGGTCCCGGTATATACGCATGGTACCGAACCATTTTAGGTCGACCATTTTGGTGCGAACCAAAATTCATTATTTGCATCTACGGTATATACGGGCAGTACTAAAATGGTTTAGTCGTACTAAAATAGTACTATACCGGTTTGGTACTGCGGAGTATACGCGCTCAATGATTATAGATTTACACAATAGATATTTCGCGTAGTACCTTTGTATTTTCACTCTATTTCATTAAAGGCTCCTAAACGAAACCTTCTTGTCTGTCCTATCTGGCGAGCAAAAATAGAACTAACGTTTTGAAATTCAAACTTAAAAAAAATGATCGAGTGATTTTTTTTATTATCCATTCGCTCATGCTCTTATTTTTTTTTTTTTTTTTTTGTATAACCAAATCAAACCAGTTTCCAGTATAACTTTGTGTATAGATTTATATAATATATATATATACATATATGTATATATGTACATATTTTTGCATGTACACAAATGCGTGTTTACCGTCTGTGCACATTTCATTTAATATTTGTTTTTTTTTTCTTCTTTTTTAAAAATTTGTTTCATCGGTTGTATATTTTTTATTTTTTCATCCATAGAATATCAATATGTATGTACATTAATTATGAATGTAAATATATTGTATTGTATAGGAATATGAATTAGAATTTGTTTTCTGATTATTGAATGCCTGATAATATGAAAAATTTATCCAATTATTTTTATTTTTTTTATAGTTTTTGAAGCTATGAGAAATTTTATTGAAATCCAGAATCCAGATCCCGCTTTTTTTTGTTTTTATTTTATGTAACTACATATACAGGGTGTTTCACCGTTCGTGTGCCAAACTGAACAGGGTGGTAGATCTCGGTGAGAAACGAAAAAAATCGTATGGGAGGGGGGGCTCTATTCTCAATGGTTACCGAGTTATTCAAGGTCAAACAAAATTTTTTTCGAAGAGTAACCAGTTCCACTTTTCGCAACATATTTCAGCGTTCGCTAAATCTGGAGAAATAAATGAAAATTATTTTCATAAACAACCTTCAGACCTTTCAAAAAATGTCTTTTACAAAGTTTTATGTTAATTGGTTTTAAAGTTATTGTAACTCAAAGTCAAAAAATTTTGAAAAAAATTCGTCATTTTTATGTTCAAGGTCAAATATCTCGAAAAAAACCCTTATTATTTTTTAAATTTTTTTAGCTTAAATAAAAGCTTATTTTGTCTACTCTAACTTGGCTTTAAATTTTGTTACATTATTTTTATCCGTTCATAATTTATGAATCATAATTTAAGGGCAGTTTTTTCAAAATTAATTAAATTTGTTGTTCTAAAGAATTATTCAATTGCATTTTGGTATGTTTTATTTGACTCTCTGTGTTAATTACTTGGTATTCCTGAAAAGGACTTATACTAGTCCTGGTTAGGAGTTATTTTAGTCCTGAAAAGGACCTATTGTAGTCCTGATACGAAGTTATTGTAGTCCTGAAAAGAGCTTATTGTAGTCCAGGAAAGGACTTTTTTGAAATTCTGGAAGGGATTTTTTGTAGTCCTGGAAGAAGCTAATTGTAGTTTTCAATGCTTTTGAATACATTTTGGAGCTCTTTGTCTGATTGCGCCTTTCAAATATTTTATTAATAAATTTTCTTAACTTTTCTTCCGGCTCTTATTTGTATCTAAAATGGAGGGTGACACATCGAAAACAATTTGTAAAAGGCATTGAGCGAACGCTAAAATATGTTGCGAAAAGTGGAACTGGTTAGTGGTTACTCTTCCAAAAAAATTGTCTTTGACCTTGAATATCTCGGTAACCATTGAGAATAGAATTTTCGAGATATTAAAGACCTTTTGAAAAAACTGAAAAAATAAGTCTGAAATTTATTAGATTATTGGACATGTGCTTTTATTACAGTGTAAATTTTATGTAACTATATACCTACATATTTTTTTTTTCAAATGAAAAAGGGAATTAAGATACATATTTTGTTTTCAATTCAAGTACCTAATTAACAACATTACAATACACATTTAAATACATTTTATTTACCCATATTTATATTTGAAAATGTTACACAATGTGAGGTAGTTAGATACATATGTTGGACTCTACAAATTTTGATCAATTAGGTTTACCTATAAAATTTTATTAAAACCTTGCAGCCGGGAGATGATCACAGTCATTATTAGAAAATTAGAAAATCGCTAATGCTTGCAAAGTGTTAACATTATAATGTACGTGCATTATAATATACAGTAGCGATCATGAAAGTCGCCTAACTAATAATTTCTAAAAACTTTTCTCGATACTATCTTTAAATTTTGGTGGGGATGGATGATATTTGTTTTTTAACTAAGTATGTGTGTTTTTTTAAGGTATTTTCTATAAGAAAAGAAAAATCATACATGATTCGGTAATAGCCTAGACAGACACGTAGTATGGATACGCCATGGTACCAATACCATGGTTTCAACAATACCACGAAAATTCCGACCCCTGACAGACATGTAGTATCTTTACCATGACATGGCTAAATGACATTTGTTTGAATAATATTTAAACAATTAAAAAATTAGAAAACTATAATGTTGCTTTGCGTGCTTTATCCATAGCGAATGAGTGTTCACACAGTTCTAATTTAAAATTGTGAAATGCAATTATTAATTATTTTCCACTTCTAAAAACAAAACAAAAAAAATTGAGAAAAAAAAAACATTATGGTGTCATTAATGTCAAGAATTTAGGTTTTAGCTATTCACGCATGGCGCTAACAACCGTTTTCACTTTGGTTTTAACATCTAGATGGCGGTGATTTCAATAAATTCTTGCAATACCAGAGTAATACTACGAAAAATAATGTAGTATCAATATCCTCTATATACCACGTATTTTTCGTGGTTTATAATGAAAATTTGGTGACACACACGTAGTATTTACGTGGTATTGAAATTTCGTAGTATCAGAAACCTATGTCTGTCTCCCCTATAATACAGCTTAATAAATAAATTATTTTTAGAAAAATGAAAATTATTTGAGTCATGCGTTTTTTCCGCTACTGTATAAACTACAATCTGCATATACAAAAATACATACATACTTGTATATGCTAAATGGGAAAAATACAAAATTGAGAAAAAAACAGTGACTTTAAGTTTACAATAAATTTTGTATATAGGTACGAAGCAACAACAAAATTCAAATACGGTATTATAAAAAAATTGTAAATTTGGTTGGGTATGGGTACCTACTTGAAAAATGAAAAATAAAAACAACAATTATTTTTTTTTATATGTGTGTTGTTGTTTTTGTTTATATTAATTAAAATTTCAATATGGTACAACACCAACAAAAAAAATTGTATGATGATGTCATGCACATTTACTCCGTCCGCATTTTCCATATAAAATTGTCTAATTACAGTTTTGAGGATTTTTGTGTATGTTAAATTTTTTTTTATTGCAAAAACGGTCATAACGTATTTTTAAATCTAATGTTTTAAGCGATTCCTTCTTGTCTGTCCGCTCTATGAACAGATTTACATAGAACTAAAAATTTTTTTTTTAACAGCTTTTCTGATCTGGAATATCTACTTCTTATTAATTATCTTTGGTAGGTGACACCAATGATTATAGATTAACACAATAGATATTTCGCATAGTACAGTACAGCTAAATAAGATTGGCAAAAAGTCGCGCAGGTGGGGGAAATTTTAAAAATATTTAAAATATCCTTTCATTTCCCCTTTTTTGAAGAAAACAGCAAAAGAAAATAAAGATTAAATCTTCCACTCAGTAAGTATAATGACTAGCGATCATCTATCGCACACACAAGGCATATCCTCTTTTTAGCTGAAAAAAATAACAACATCCTACCATCCGATGTTGTTTGTATGACGAATGCCATACTACTGAAAAAAAATTTAAAGGATAGTGAAGAAAATACAGAATAACAAAAACAATATGAGTGATCAGTGATGATAAGTATCCTTTTAAAATAGGAAATTATGTAAGATCGTGTAAATAATAAATTCCTACCTAAGGAACAAAATACGAATTTCTCTTTTCAAGAAGGATTTTTGTAAAATGTGATGCTTACATCACAGTGAAATTTCAGTGGAAGGGAAACTCAGATCCTACTGCGCATACTTCCCATTTGCCAATCTTATTTAGCTGTACTGTACATTTGTATTTTCACTCTATTTCAATAAAGGCTCCTAAACGAAACCTTCTTGTCTGTCCTATCTGGCGAGCAAAAATAGAACTAATGTTTTGAATTTCAAACTTAAAAAAAATAATCGAGTGATTTTTTTTATTATCCATTCGCTCATGCTCTTATTTTTTTTTTTTTTTTGTGTATAACCAAAAATCATATAACTACAAAGATAAACAATTGCCATATATCCTCATGTCACCATTAGTTTTTACTTCTACACCTGATATCAGGTGGCTACATGTTTACTGAATGTTATCAACATTTTATGCTTATGCAACAATTTTAAAATCCAGAGCAAACCAAAAATACGTTTATGTTGCTAAACATTATATGTACGCAATAATGTGTCTGTTTACCAAATATAAATAATGGTTGTTGCTACGGCAACATAAATTACGATTTATACTTTTGAATTTATTTTCATTTTGAATAAAAATATATATTTGCTTTAAAAAAAAGAATTTTTAATACTAAAATATTTTTGACTTGAAAATCAGAGTTTGCTTAGATTAAATTTTAATGAATAAACATTATAGTATTTCTAAAACTAGCATTAGATATTCTATAATGTAAAAGAAAATGAAATAACGTGCCTATTGATTCTGATCTCCTGATTCAATACGAATAAAATTTTCATATTTCTCAATGAAAATGAAAAATATTAAAATATATTTTTAAAATTTGAAAAATAAAATGTATTTTGTATATAGTATATGTATATACGAGTATCTATATATGTAGTATTTAGAGGTATAATAGAAATAATATTTCATATTAAAATAAGCTTAAGGTTAAAAAAACTTTTATAACATATACTTTTTAAAAATTGATTATAAAGCCTCTGTAACTACGATGATATTCAAGAAAGAGTTGTTCGAGGACGTTTCGGAAGTTTCTCAGTAACTTTCTTCGTTCTTTAAATTCATGTTTTTCGAATATTCCATCATATTTAATTATTTTCAAGAAAGGAATCGATTCTAGACAGGAAGCATTCTATTCACTCATCCCAAATCCGAAAACCCCATGTAAATCCGTTCACGTTTACTACCCTAAAACTCTTTCCAAAATTTCAATTACGTCACGAGGAACACTCTTACCCACAAAGGAAAAAGTAAGTGGATAAAAAGTATATAAAAAAGAGCAACAACCATTATTTATATTTGGTAAACAGACACATTATTGGGTACATATAATGTTTAGCAACATCAACGTATTTTTGGTTTGCTCTGGATTTTAAAATTGTTGCATAAGCATAAAATGTTGATAACATTCAGTAAACATGTCGCCACCTGATATCAGGTGTAGAAGTAAAAATTAATGGTGACATGAGGATATATGGCAATTGTTTATCTTTGTAGTTATATGATTTTTGGTATAACCAAATCAAACCAGTTTCCAGTATAACTTTGTGTATACCTATATTTATATAATATATATATATACATATATGTATATATGTACATATTTTTGCATGTACACAAATGCGTGTTTACCGTCTGTGAACATTTCCAGTACTTTCATGAATGCGTCGACGACGCTGACGGCGTAAAAATCATGTTCATAAATGACTTTCCAGTGCAGTCGTGGAATGGTATCATGTTCATTAATTCAAGCATGCAGCGCAGCCGGCTGAAATTACTCAATCGTTTTCAGGCGACTGCGATGTTTATTTTCAATTAAAACGAATAGTATTGTACATTTTTTTTCTGATATTTATTTAGTTCGATTTTAAATTTAAAATAAGATTCAAATTAATTAAAAATTATTAAGTTTTATAAACATTTTGACGTCATATTTGAAGATAGCGAATCATGTTCATTTATTCTAATAACTGCTTGCATGCACAGTTGACGACTCTGATTACTATTCCAGTGCATTCAAGTCGTCGACGTAGGTTGACGACGCGTTAATAAAAGTACCGTTTATTTAATATTTGTTTTTTTTTCTTTTTTTTTTAAAATTTGTTTCATCGGCGGTTAGTATAATATTTTTTATTTTTTCATCCATAGAATATCAATATGTATGTACATACATTATGTATGGAAATATATGTATATTGTATTGTATAGGAATATGAATTAGAATTTGTTTTCTGATTATTGAATGCATGATAATATGAAAAATTTATCCAATTATTTTTATTTTTTTTATAGTTTTTGAAGCTATGAGAAATTTTACTGAAATCCAGAATCCAGATCCCGCTTTTTTTTTGTTTTTATTTTATGTACCTAACTATATATTTTTTTTTTATAAATGAAAAAGGGAATTAAGATATTTTGTTTTCAATTCAAGTACCTAATTAACAACATTACAATACACATTTAAATACATTTTATTTACCCATATTTATATTTGAAAATGTTACATAATGTGAGGTAGTTAGATATGTTGGACTCTACAAATTTTGATCAATTAGGTGTACCTATAAAATTTTATTAAAACCTTGCAGCCGGGAGATGATCACAGTCATTATTAGAAAATTAGAAAATCGCTAATGCTTGCAAAGTGTTAACATTATAATGTACGTGCATTATAATATACAGTAGCGATCATGAAAGTCGCCTAACTAATAATTTCTAAAAACTTTTCTCGATACTATCTTTAAATTTTGGTGGGGATGGATGATGGTTTGTTTTTTTAACTAAGTATGTGTGTTTTTTTAAGGTATTTTCTATAAGAAAAGAAAAACCATACATGATTCTGTAATAGCCTAGACAGACACGTAGTATGGATACGCCATGGTACCAATACCATGGTTTCAACAATACCACGAAAATTCCGACCCCTGACAGACATGTAGTATCTTTACCATGACATGGCTAGATGACATTTGTTTGAATAATATTTAAACAATTAAAAAATTAGAAAACTATAATGTTGCTTTGCGTGCTTTATCCATAGCGAATGAGTGTTCACACAGTTCTAATTTAAAATTGTGAAATGCAATTATTAATTATTTTCCACTTCTAAAAACAAAACAAAAAAAATTGAGAAAAAAAAACATTATGGCTGTCATTAATGTCAAGAATTTAGGTTTTAGCTATTCACGCATGGCGCTAACAACCGTTTTCACTTTGGTTTTAACATCTAGATGGCGGTGATTTCAATAAATTCTTGCAATACCAGAGTAATACTACGAAAAATAACGTAGTATCAATATCCTCTATATACCACGTATTTTTCGTGGTTTATAATGAAAATTTGGTGACACACACGTAGTATTTACGTGGTATTGAAATTTCGTAGTATCAGAAACCTATGTCTGTCTCCCCTATAATACAGCTTAATAAATAAATTATTTTTAGAAAAATGAAAATTATTTGAGTCATGCGTTTTTTCCGCTACTGTATAAACTACAATCTGCATATACAAAAATACATACATACTTGTATATGCTAAATGGGAAAAATACAAAATTGAGAAAAAAACAGTGACTTTAAGTTTACAATAAATTTTGTATATAGGTACGAAGCAACAACAAAATTCAAATACGGTATTATAAAAAAATTGTAAATTTGGTTGGGTCCGTACCTACTTGAAAAATGAAA
The DNA here is from genome assembly GCA_932526495.1 of Bombylius major. Lineage (NCBI taxonomy): Eukaryota > Metazoa > Arthropoda > Insecta > Diptera > Bombyliidae > Bombylius > Bombylius major. The sequence continues at coordinate 28,083,479 of OW052043.1, forward strand.
AATAAAAACAACAATTATTTTTTTTTATATGTGTGTTGTTGTTTTTGTTTATATTAATTAAAATTTCAATATGGTACAACACCAACAAAAAAAATTGTATGATGATGTCATGCACATTTACTCCGTCAGCATTTTCCATATAAAATTGTCTAATTACAGTTTTGAGGATTTTTGTGTATGTTAAATTTGCAAAAACGGTCATAACGTATTTTTAAATCTAATGTTTTAAGCGATTCCTTCTTGTCTGTCCGCTCTATGAACAGATTTAGAACTAAAAATTTATTTTTCAACAGCTTTTCTGTTCTGGAATATCTACTTCTTATCAATTATCTTTGATTCTATTCAATGCGACAGAGCTTCAGACCAGAGCTTTCTCAGACCAGTTTTTGAGCTTTCTCAGATAAATTTTTATAAAAATGTAAAAACTATGAATTTTGACGTTCCTTGTGAAGAATCTCTCTATACTTGATACTTTTTGCACACTCTTATTAATCAGTGATGCATCCAAAGTCGGTCTGTGCCGTAGTAGATTGGTCCGAAAATATGTAGTAAATCAACGAAAAATGTAGTAAAATTTTTTGCAGTTGAACAAAACAGCTTTGTAATTCAACATAAACTTTTAAAACGTTTATTCAATGGAGAATAAATGCAAAAAAAAAGAAAATTTATAATGTAAATTACATTACAAAAAAAAAAACATTTATTTTTTTTATTTCAGAAACATAATAAAATGTTGACTTTTGACATTCTCAATTCTTCCATTTTATTTAAAAATTATCAGTTTTATCACTTTATTCTATTTCACTTCAATCATGGACATGGACGGTACTGCCAGAAATTAAATTTTAATAAAATAAAGTCATATCCACATTTCACATGTTTAATTATATCACAAACACAATGCACAAGAAAAGAACAATGGACATGATATGACAATTGTCAATAGCCGATAGGTTGTATTATATTGTATTGTAATATGGTTGATGGAATATAATAGCCTAGGCAGACCAAGCTGAAGTACGTAGAGTTTGTTAAAAATTAAAAGCGAATGATTGCGCATACGACATATATTATACACAAAATTTTTATATGTGTATTAGTGTTTTTCTCTCTTTACTAGAAGAAAAAAACCACTACTAGTGTAAAAATTCTCTAAAAATTATACCATTATCTCTCTGCGCAATTATACCATTCGCTTTTAATTTTTAACAAACTCTACTTGAGTACAAAAATAAAGCACGAAGTACGAATTCATCGACTTTCCCCATACATTTGTGTACTTTAGCTAGGCACAAAAATTTATGTACCTTAGGTACAAAGTACGATCTTCAGCGCCACTTGTTGTCATTAGTAGAAGTAAAATTTGTGTTGAGCCTTGCACCAATAAAAAAAAATTTGTGAAGTAATGTATTTAAAAATAAAAAATAAACATGGTTGCTGCCATAATAAACAGAAGAATATCTATCTCTTTTCTGTATACATATATAGAAATATTGAGACAGATATACTTTTGGTTATGGTAGCTGCCATTTTTAATTTTTGAGCCAAATTTAATACAAACCTTGTTTGAAGATTTTTATATAATTCACCAATTATGTATTGTGATGTATAATTTTATATTTTTACTAAATATTTAACAATGTTTAAATATTTATCAACAGTTGAACAATTTGTATTCAAAATAAATTTAAACGTCAAAATTAAGTACAAAATAAATTTAAAAGTCAAAATAAAGTACAAAAAACGGTGTGTCACCAAAATAAAGTACAAAGCCAAAGTACGTACTTTATTTATACTTTATATTGCGGTATGCCTAGGCTATAACACTTAAACTGAAGTAGATTTAATTTAGTGCGAAGTAGATTTTGTATGAGTGAAAAATGTAGAAAATCTACTACAAATGAAGTAGAGGATGCATCACTCATTGATTATGTGTATACACTATACATAATATATTATGATCAGTGATGGATGTTGACGTGTCAACAATCATAATTTGACTGACACCGTCAACAATCGATATTTTTGTCAACAATTAAAAATTGTCAACAATGTGTCGACAATGTGTCAACTATCCTATCCTATCCCTAACCGTAAGTCGAAACGTAACTGACGTATGTCTAATCTGTAATCAAATCATTCTAACTAAGCCAACCTAACCTTGAAAAAAACTGAAAATTTGAAGTGATTTAATTTAATAATTTATATATATAATATACTATATTAATTATATATAATAAAATAGAATAAAAATTTATAAATATAAAGTATAAATAAACAAGGTATAAATTATAAAAGCAACTAAATCATTTAGTTGTAAAATAGTTGGACGTCCTAAAAATGTTATGTTTAAAGAATTTTTTTATGTTTATAAATTTTATTTTTCCTTCCTTTGTTTTGAAATTTTTATTTATGGAATATAATTAAATAAAAATGAAATCGTTAACTTGACGTTAACAGTCAGTGTCAACAATGTCAACAATGCTAAGTAAACAATTAGTATTGTTGACACGTCAACAATACAATTGTTGACGTAGAATTGTTGTCGTGCCCATCGCTGATTATGATTAGAACTATATTTTTTTTATATATATTATATATATATATATGTATATATATTTTATAAGATAAATGATTTTATAGTATTTTTATTTATGGAAGTCAGTATTGTGCTTATGGAGGCAGTACCCGATGAGTTTTTTGCTTTGGTAATATTTAATTTAAAAGATTTCCGTCGATTGAAATTGAGATCTGATCACCCCACATACGAGACAGATTTATACAAACGAAATGTGAAAGAGTATAGAAAAGTATGCCTATCTTGCCTGTACTGACTTCCATTAATAAAAATACTATAGTTGTTTTTTTTCTTTTCTTTAGTTCTGTGTCATTTTTTTGCAGCTGAAAAAAATGATATTTGTTGTTGGTGTTTTTTTTGGTTTGATTTTTTCTTTGCTTTTGTGTTATTTTTCTTTTTTCAAGCATTTTTTATTTTTGTTTGCTTATTTCGATCTTATTCTTGACCTACCTCTATATAAATTTTATTTTACATAGATATTAAATTTTATGGAATTATTAAATGAATATTGGTAGGTCGGTAAAATTTTATAATTTAACCTTAGGAGAAGAAGATTATTTTGTTTGGAAATTTAAAATTTTTTTATGAAGAGCTCTAATTTAGTATCTTGTTGAAGGGGCCTTTTTAAAATTATCCTTTACGTTTTTTTTTTCGTATTTTTTGTTTGTTATAAAGATAAATTTCAAAACGAGAATGACGAGCAGAATATTGTGCAGTCAATGCCTTCACAACGTCCCGAGATATTTACCTTTGAAATCGCATTTTTAACGAAAAAGATCAAATTCAAAACATGCATAATTTTCGAGATATTAAGGAAGACCTTTTGAAAAAAATTAAAAAATAAGTCGAAAATTCATTTGATTATGGACACGTGCTTTTATTACAGTGTAAATTGAAAATAGGTGCTTGGAATGCTAGTTTTCAAATGCAAATATCTTGAAAACTATACATTTACTGAAAAAACCAAACATAGCAAATCATTGTAGAATTAATTGAGCCTTCATTTTCTGCAATAAAAAATGAGGGTTAGTTTAAGCCTTTTTTGAGTAAAGCAGGGTTAAAGTCCAAAAATCTGTGAAAAAATGACAAAATTATGGTTTTGAGGTCTTATAACTTCTGAATGGTCGGATACACAGCAGCAGGTAAGATGTTGATGGAAAGGCACAGGAGTCCTTCACAATTATGTAAAAGAGTTGGTGAGCCTAGCGTGCCCTTGTAAAAAGTTATAGGGTAAAATATGAAAAAAGTACCAAAAATCTTTAACCCCCTCTAACTCCTAAACCGTTGAGATTGCCCAACCCCCACCAATACGATTTTTTGTTCCCCTCGCCGAGACCTATCCGTAGTTTCCCTGTCGGACACCGTAACGGAATCACCCTGTATAGAAAAGTATCTTCTCTTAAATAATATATATTATATCTTTTTAATATACATATTAAAATATATTTTTAAAATTTGAAAAAAAAAAATATTTTTCTCACAAATTACAAAAACTAAGATATATAGGTATATGCAAGGAATATAGACTAAAAAGGAATGACCGATTGAACATTGCTCTAAGCTTTTAGAGGTGTGACGTCACCAGACTGAAATATCTATAGCTTTTGAGTAAACCTTTCGTGTATTATCTGAGTAAATGCATGTAAAATATATGTGAAGATTATCATACAAAATAATAAGGAAATAAAAACTAAAAATCATATTTATGTGAATGTTTTTTTATTTTTTTTGCTTAACACATTTTATTTAAACTGTTTATTTAAAAATTGTATATGAAAATATATCCTACACCTAAAAAATAATTCTTTGATTTTATCATTTAAATCAATGTTTTTAGATTTACTTACAAGATATTTTTTAAAACCAACACGTGTTAATGATAAAGTATTATTATTATTTTTGAATACATTTTCTAACAACTTAATTCGTCTACCCATGTAAATGACCCTATGTTCTCTCCTTTTTCGTAAAGAAAATATTTCCCCAATTTTAGTTTATATGCAATGTACCCTGCCAAATTTTGTAATGCATCTTAATGAAATTCATCAGAATCATATGTGATGCAGTTTATGTCATTCTCATATTCTTCTTTATAAATCTCATCTGAGAATTCGTTATTATCATTTTGTTTGTCATTTTCGATATCAATTGTTTTTCTTTTGTTTTTCAATCAGTTTAATATATTATATAAAATTTGTTTCACAATTCAAAAATCGAAAGATATATTCACTAAATTCAAAAAATGTCAATAATAATATTAATTTAATAATTAATTAATTTAATAATAACAATTTTTCAACCACATAGGTAAATCACATCACATTAGAATTTTTAACCATTTTCATTTTTCATCCATTTGACGTTTACCAAAAGCTTAGAAGAGAGAGCTTTTACTTTCATAGTAAATCGGTCACTCCTTGTTTATCTATATTCCTTGGGTATGGTATATGTATGTATATTAGACTATCCCTTATTTTGTAAACTTTCAGATTCTCAGTGTCAAAAAAGTTTCATGTTATTCGGATCACGAAATCCAGAGATATTCAAGTTTTATATCTGATTTTTGAAGAAAACGTGCTAACATACTAACATATGTTTAATTTGACTACCTCCCATATATGTTGAAAAATTTTTGAAGACCATTTCGTGCCTTAAAAAAATATGTTCCCGGAGTAGTAGGAAGTTGAAATTTGGGCAGTATATTTCTTGAAAGGTTTTCTTCCACACAAACGAAACGAATGAAAAAAAATCGTTAACTAGGGCAAAAAGTAGAGGGTAAAGTGCACAAAATCGTCATTTTTTGAAAAAAAAACAAAAAAATCACATTGAAATCGGCACGGGTAAATGATGTTAAATTTACCTGTTTTTTTGGTATTTCTACTTTAAATTGAAGAACGAAAAAAATTAGGGGGTAGGACACTGAGAATCTGAAAGTTTACAAAATAAGGGACAGTCTAATGTATATAGTATTTAGAGGTATAATAAAAATAATATTTCATTTTCAAAAAAAAAATTTTTTTTTAAAACAAATATGTATTTTTATTCAAAACGAAAAATAAAATAAAAAGTATAAATCGTAATTTGTTAAGTTGCCATAGCAACAATGCAATTATGATAAATACTAATTTGTTATACATTTGTAAAAAATGAAAATTTTTAACATAAATATGACAAAACATGATCAAAGCAATCATAATGTATGACGTCAAAGTTTAGAGAAAACTACATATATATACAGATATATATATATAAATTGAAAAAAGCTTCAAATCATTTTTGAATTGAAAGCTCTGAGAGTAAAATAATACATGTCCCTTTTGTTTTTCACCTCTGCTCAAAATTCGTTCAAAAATTTTTGAATTTTGAAATTACAAAGCTATAAGAGTTCTTCTTATTACATATTTTTTGGTGTCACCTAAGTGTAGGTGCAATGAGCGCGTATACTCCGCAGTACCGAACCGGTACTAGTACTGTTTTGGTCCCGGTATATACGCATGGTACCGAACCATTTTAGGTCGACCATTTTGGTGCGAACCAAAATTCATTATTTGCATCTACGGTATATACGGGCAGTACTAAAATGGTTTAGTCGTACTAAAATAGTACTATACCGGTTTGGTACTGCGGAGTATACGCGCTCAATGATTATAGATTTACACAATAGATATTTCGCGTAGTACCTTTGTATTTTCACTCTATTTCATTAAAGGCTCCTAAACGAAACCTTCTTGTCTGTCCTATCTGGCGAGCAAAAATAGAACTAACGTTTTGAAATTCAAACTTAAAAAAAATGATCGAGTGATTTTTTTTATTATCCATTCGCTCATGCTCTTATTTTTTTTTTTTTTTTTTGTGTATAACCAAATCAAACCAGTTTCCAGTATAACTTTGTGTATAGATTTATATAATATATATATATACATATATGTATATATGTACATATTTTTGCATGTACACAAATGCGTGTTTACCGTCTGTGCACATTTCATTTAATATTTGTTTTTTTTTTCTTCTTTTTTAAAAATTTGTTTCATCGGTTGTATATTTTTTATTTTTTCATCCATAGAATATCAATATGTATGTACATTAATTATGAATGTAAATATATTGTATTGTATAGGAATATGAATTAGAATTTGTTTTCTGATTATTGAATGCCTGATAATATGAAAAATTTATCCAATTATTTTTATTTTTTTTATAGTTTTTGAAGCTATGAGAAATTTTATTGAAATCCAGAATCCAGATCCCGCTTTTTTTTGTTTTTATTTTATGTAACTACATATACAGGGTGTTTCACCGTTCGTGTGCCAAACTGAACAGGGTGGTAGATCTCGGTGAGAAACGAAAAAAATCGTATGGGAGGGGGGGCTCTATTCTCAATGGTTACCGAGTTATTCAAGGTCAAACAAAATTTTTTTCGAAGAGTAACCAGTTCCACTTTTCGCAACATATTTCAGCGTTCGCTAAATCTGGAGAAATAAATGAAAATTATTTTCATAAACAACCTTCAGACCTTTCAAAAAATGTCTTTTACAAAGTTTTATGTTAATTGGTTTTAAAGTTATTGTAACTCAAAGTCAAAAAATTTTGAAAAAAATTCGTCATTTTTATGTTCAAGGTCAAATATCTCGAAAAAAACCCTTATTATTTTTTAAATTTTTTTAGCTTAAATAAAAGCTTATTTTGTCTACTCTAACTTGGCTTTAAATTTTGTTACATTATTTTTATCCGTTCATAATTTATGAATCATAATTTAAGGGCAGTTTTTTCAAAATTAATTAAATTTGTTGTTCTAAAGAATTATTCAATTGCATTTTGGTATGTTTTATTTGACTCTCTGTGTTAATTACTTGGTATTCCTGAAAAGGACTTATACTAGTCCTGGTTAGGAGTTATTTTAGTCCTGAAAAGGACCTATTGTAGTCCTGATACGAAGTTATTGTAGTCCTGAAAAGAGCTTATTGTAGTCCAGGAAAGGACTTTTTTGAAATTCTGGAAGGGATTTTTTGTAGTCCTGGAAGAAGCTAATTGTAGTTTTCAATGCTTTTGAATACATTTTGGAGCTCTTTGTCTGATTGCGCCTTTCAAATATTTTATTAATAAATTTTCTTAACTTTTCTTCCGGCTCTTATTTGTATCTAAAATGGAGGGTGACACATCGAAAACAATTTGTAAAAGGCATTGAGCGAACGCTAAAATATGTTGCGAAAAGTGGAACTGGTTAGTGGTTACTCTTCCAAAAAAATTGTCTTTGACCTTGAATATCTCGGTAACCATTGAGAATAGAATTTTCGAGATATTAAAGACCTTTTGAAAAAACTGAAAAAATAAGTCTGAAATTTATTAGATTATTGGACATGTGCTTTTATTACAGTGTAAATTTTATGTAACTATATACCTACATATTTTTTTTTTCAAATGAAAAAGGGAATTAAGATACATATTTTGTTTTCAATTCAAGTACCTAATTAACAACATTACAATACACATTTAAATACATTTTATTTACCCATATTTATATTTGAAAATGTTACACAATGTGAGGTAGTTAGATACATATGTTGGACTCTACAAATTTTGATCAATTAGGTTTACCTATAAAATTTTATTAAAACCTTGCAGCCGGGAGATGATCACAGTCATTATTAGAAAATTAGAAAATCGCTAATGCTTGCAAAGTGTTAACATTATAATGTACGTGCATTATAATATACAGTAGCGATCATGAAAGTCGCCTAACTAATAATTTCTAAAAACTTTTCTCGATACTATCTTTAAATTTTGGTGGGGATGGATGATATTTGTTTTTTAACTAAGTATGTGTGTTTTTTTAAGGTATTTTCTATAAGAAAAGAAAAATCATACATGATTCGGTAATAGCCTAGACAGACACGTAGTATGGATACCATGGTACCAATACCATGGTTTCAACAATACCACGAAAATTCCGACCCCTGACAGACATGTAGTATCTTTACCATGACATGGCTAAATGACATTTGTTTGAATAATATTTAAACAATTAAAAAATTAGAAAACTATAATGTTGCTTTGCGTGCTTTATCCATAGCGAATGAGTGTTCACACAGTTCTAATTTAAAATTGTGAAATGCAATTATTAATTATTTTCCACTTCTAAAAACAAAACAAAAAAAATTGAGAAAAAAAAAACATTATGGTGTCATTAATGTCAAGAATTTAGGTTTTAGCTATTCACGCATGGCGCTAACAACCGTTTTCACTTTGGTTTTAACATCTAGATGGCGGTGATTTCAATAAATTCTTGCAATACCAGAGTAATACTACGAAAAATAATGTAGTATCAATATCCTCTATATACCACGTATTTTTCGTGGTTTATAATGAAAATTTGGTGACACACACGTAGTATTTACGTGGTATTGAAATTTCGTAGTATCAGAAACCTATGTCTGTCTCCCCTATAATACAGCTTAATAAATAAATTATTTTTAGAAAAATGAAAATTATTTGAGTCATGCGTTTTTTCCGCTACTGTATAAACTACAATCTGCATATACAAAAATACATACATACTTGTATATGCTAAATGGGAAAAATACAAAATTGAGAAAAAAACAGTGACTTTAAGTTTACAATAAATTTTGTATATAGGTACGAAGCAACAACAAAATTCAAATACGGTATTATAAAAAAATTGTAAATTTGGTTGGGTATGGGTACCTACTTGAAAAATGAAAAATAAAAACAACAATTATTTTTTTTTATATGTGTGTTGTTGTTTTTGTTTATATTAATTAAAATTTCAATATGGTACAACACCAACAAAAAAAATTGTATGATGATGTCATGCACATTTACTCCGTCCGCATTTTCCATATAAAATTGTCTAATTACAGTTTTGAGGATTTTTGTGTATGTTAAATTTTTTTTTATTGCAAAAACGGTCATAACGTATTTTTAAATCTAATGTTTTAAGCGATTCCTTCTTGTCTGTCCGCTCTATGAACAGATTTACATAGAACTAAAAATTTTTTTTTTAACAGCTTTTCTGATCTGGAATATCTACTTCTTATTAATTATCTTTGGTAGGTGACACCAATGATTATAGATTAACACAATAGATATTTCGCATAGTACAGTACAGCTAAATAAGATTGGCAAAAAGTCGCGCAGGTGGGGGAAATTTTAAAAATATTTAAAATATCCTTTCATTTCCCCTTTTTTGAAGAAAACAGCAAAAGAAAATAAAGATTAAATCTTCCACTCAGTAAGTATAATGACTAGCGATCATCTATCGCACACACAAGGCATATCCTCTTTTTAGCTGAAAAAAATAACAACATCCTACCATCCGATGTTGTTTGTATGACGAATGCCATACTACTGAAAAAAAATTTAAAGGATAGTGAAGAAAATACAGAATAACAAAAACAATATGAGTGATCAGTGATGATAAGTATCCTTTTAAAATAGGAAATTATGTAAGATCGTGTAAATAATAAATTCCTACCTAAGGAACAAAATACGAATTTCTCTTTTCAAGAAGGATTTTTGTAAAATGTGATGCTTACATCACAGTGAAATTTCAGTGGAAGGGAAACTCAGATCCTACTGCGCATACTTCCCATTTGCCAATCTTATTTAGCTGTACTGTACATTTGTATTTTCACTCTATTTCAATAAAGGCTCCTAAACGAAACCTTCTTGTCTGTCCTATCTGGCGAGCAAAAATAGAACTAATGTTTTGAATTTCAAACTTAAAAAAAATAATCGAGTGATTTTTTTTATTATCCATTCGCTCATGCTCTTATTTTTTTTTTTTTTTTTGTGTATAACCAAATCAAACCAGTTTCCAGTATAACTTTGTGTATACCTATATTTATATAATATATATATATACATATATGTATATATGTACATATTTTTGCATGTACACAAATGCGTGTTTACCGTCTGTGAACATTTCCAGTACTTTCATGAATGCGTCGACGACGCTGACGGCGTAAAAATCATGTTCATAAATGACTTTCCAGTGCAGTCGTGGAATGGTATCATGTTCATTAATTCAAGCATGCAGCGCAGCCGGCTGAAATTACTCAATCGTTTTCAGGCGACTGCGATGTTTATTTTCAATTAAAACGAATAGTATTGTACATTTTTTTTCTGATATTTATTTAGTTCGATTTTAAATTTAAAATAAGATTCAAATTAATTAAAAATTATTAAGTTTTATAAACATTTTGACGTCATATTTGAAGATAGCGAATCATGTTCATTTATTCTAATAACTGCTTGCATGCACAGTTGACGACTCTGATTACTATTCCAGTGCATTCAAGTCGTCGACGTAGGTTGACGACGCGTTAATAAAAGTACCGTTTATTTAATATTTGTTTTTTTTTTCTTTTTTTTTTAAAATTTGTTTCATCGGCGGTTAGTATAATATTTTTTATTTTTTCATCCATAGAATATCAATATGTATGTACATACATTATGTATGGAAATATATGTATATTGTATTGTATAGGAATATGAATTAGAATTTGTTTTCTGATTATTGAATGCATGATAATATGAAAAATTTATCCAATTATTTTTATTTTTTTTATAGTTTTTGAAGCTATGAGAAATTTTACTGAAATCCAGAATCCAGATCCCGCTTTTTTTTTGTTTTTATTTTATGTACCTAACTATATATATTTTTTTTTTATAAATGAAAAAGGGAATTAAGATATTTTGTTTTCAATTCAAGTACCTAATTAACAACATTACAATACACATTTAAATACATTTTATTTACCCATATTTATATTTGAAAATGTTACATAATGTGAGGTAGTTAGATATGTTGGACTCTACAAATTTTGATCAATTAGGTGTACCTATAAAATTTTATTAAAACCTTGCAGCCGGGAGATGATCACAGTCATTATTAGAAAATTAGAAAATCGCTAATGCTTGCAAAGTGTTAACATTATAATGTACGTGCATTATAATATACAGTAGCGATCATGAAAGTCGCCTAACTAATAATTTCTAAAAACTTTTCTCGATACTATCTTTAAATTTTGGTGGGGATGGATGATGGTTTGTTTTTTTAACTAAGTATGTGTGTTTTTTAAAGGTATTTTCTATAAGAAAAGAAAAACCATACATGATTCTGTAATAGCCTAGACAGACACGTAGTATGGATACGCCATGGTACCAATACCATGGTTTCAACAATACCACGAAAATTCCGACCCCTGACAGACATGTAGTATCTTTACCATGACATGGCTAGATGACATTTGTTTGAATAATATTTAAACAATTAAAAAATTAGAAAACTATAATGTTGCTTTGCGTGCTTTATCCATAGCGAATGAGTGTTCACACAGTTCTAATTTAAAATTGTGAAATGCAATTATTAATTATTTTCCACTTCTAAAAACAAAACAAAAAAAATTGAGAAAAAAAAACATTATGGCTGTCATTAATGTCAAGAATTTAGGTTTTAGCTATTCACGCATGGCGCTAACAACCGTTTTCACTTTGGTTTTAACATCTAGATGGCGGTGATTTCAATAAATTCTTGCAATACCAGAGTAATACTACGAAAAATAACGTAGTATCAATATCCTCTATATACCACGTATTTTTCGTGGTTTATAATGAAAATTTGGTGACACACACGTAGTATTTACGTGGTATTGAAATTTCGTAGTATCAGAAACCTATGTCTGTCTCCCCTATAATACAGCTTAATAAATAAATTATTTTTAGAAAAATGAAAATTATTTGAGTCATGCGTTTTTTCCGCTACTGTATAAACTACAATCTGCATATACAAAAATACATACATACTTGTATATGCTAAATGGGAAAAATACAAAATTGAGAAAAAAACAGTGACTTTAAGTTTACAATAAATTTTGTATATAGGTACGAAGCAACAACAAAATTCAAATACGGTATTATAAAAAAATTGTAAATTTGGTTGGGTCCGTACCTACTTGAAAAATGAAAAATAAAAACAACAATTATTTTTTTTTATATGTGTGTTGTTGTTTTTGTTTATATTAATTAAAATTTCAATATGGTACAACACCAACAAAAAAAATTGTATGATGATGTCATGCACATTTACTCCGTCAGCATTTTCCATATAAAATTGTCTAATTACAGTTTTGAGGATTTTTGTGTATGTTAAATTTGCAAAAACGGTCATAACGTATTTTTAAATCTAATGTTTTAAGCGATTCCTTCTTGTCTGTCCGCTCTATGAACAGATTTAGAACTAAAAATTTATTTTTCAACAGCTTTTCTGTTCTGGAATATCTACTTCTTATCAATTATCTTTGATTCTATTCAATGCGACAGAGCTTCAGACCAGAGCTTTCTCAGACCAGTTTTTGAGCTTTCTCAGATAAATTTTTATAAAAATGTAAAAACTATGAATTTTGACGTTCCTTGTGAAGAATCTCTCTATACTTGATACTTTTTGCACACTCTTATTAATCAGTGATGCATCCAAAGTCGGTCTGTGCCGTAGTAGATTGGTCCGAAAATATGTAGTAAATCAACGAAAAATGTAGTAAAATTTTTTGCAGTTGAACAAAACAGCTTTGTAATTCAACATAAACTTTTAAAACGTTTATTCAATGGAGAATAAATGCAAAAAAAAAGAAAATTTATAATGTAAATTACATTACAAAAAAAAAAACATTTATTTTTTTTATTTCAGAAACATAATAAAATGTTGACTTTTGACATTCTCAATTCTTCCATTTTATTTAAAAATTATCAGTTTTATCACTTTATTCTATTTCACTTCAATCATGGACATGGACGGTACTGCCAGAAATTAAATTTTAATAAAATAAAGTCATATCCACATTTCACATGTTTAATTATATCACAAACACAATGCACAAGAAAAGAACAATGGACATGATATGACAATTGTCAATAGCCGATAGGTTGTATTATATTGTATTGTAATATGGTTGATGGAATATAATAGCCTAGGCAGACCAAGCTGAAGTACGTAGAGTTTGTTAAAAATTAAAAGCGAATGATTGCGCATACGACATATATTATACACAAAATTTTTATATGTGTATTAGTGTTTTTCTCTCTTTACTAGAAGAAAAAAACCACTACTAGTGTAAAAATTCTCTAAAAATTATACCATTATCTCTCTGCGCAATTATACCATTCGCTTTTAATTTTTAACAAACTCTACTTGAGTACAAAAATAAAGCACGAAGTACGAATTCATCGACTTTCCCCATACATTTGTGTACTTTAGCTAGGCACAAAAATTTATGTACCTTAGGTACAAAGTACGATCTTCAGCGCCACTTGTTGTCATTAGTAGAAGTAAAATTTGTGTTGAGCCTTGCACCAATAAAAAAAAATTTGTGAAGTAATGTATTTAAAAATAAAAAATAAACATGGTTGCTGCCATAATAAACAGAAGAATATCTATCTCTTTTCTGTATACATATATAGAAATATTGAGACAGATATACTTTTGGTTATGGTAGCTGCCATTTTTAATTTTTGAGCCAAATTTAATACAAACCTTGTTTGAAGATTTTTATATAATTCACCAATTATGTATTGTGATGTATAATTTTATATTTTTACTAAATATTTAACAATGTTTAAATATTTATCAACAGTTGAACAATTTGTATTCAAAATAAATTTAAACGTCAAAATTAAGTACAAAATAAATTTAAAAGTCAAAATAAAGTACAAAAAACGGTGTGTCACCAAAATAAAGTACAAAGCCAAAGTACGTACTTTATTTATACTTTATATTGCGGTATGCCTAGGCTATAACACTTAAACTGAAGTAGATTTAATTTAGTGCGAAGTAGATTTTGTATGAGTGAAAAATGTAGAAAATCTACTACAAATGAAGTAGAGGATGCATCACTCATTGATTATGTGTATACACTATACATAATATATTATGATCAGTGATGGATGTTGACGTGTCAACAATCATAATTTGACTGACACCGTCAACAATCGATATTTTTGTCAACAATTAAAAATTGTCAACAATGTGTCGACAATGTGTCAACTATCCTATCCTATCCCTAACCGTAAGTCGAAACGTAACTGACGTATGTCTAATCTGTAATCAAATCATTCTAACTAAGCCAACCTAACCTTGAAAAAAACTGAAAATTTGAAGTGATTTAATTTAATAATTTATATATATAATATACTATATTAATTATATATAATAAAATAGAATAAAAATTTATAAATATAAAGTATAAATAAACAAGGTATAAATTATAAAAGCAACTAAATCATTTAGTTGTAAAATAGTTGGACGTCCTAAAAATGTTATGTTTAAAGAATTTTTTTATGTTTATAAATTTTATTTTTCCTTCCTTTGTTTTGAAATTTTTATTTATGGAATATAATTAAATAAAAATGAAATCGTTAACTTGACGTTAACAGTCAGTGTCAACAATGTCAACAATGCTAAGTAAACAATTAGTATTGTTGACGTGCCCATCGCTGATTATGATTAGAACTATATTTTTTTTATATATATTATATATATATATATGTATATATATTTTATAAGATAAATGATTTTATAGTATTTTTATTTATGGAAGTCAGTATTGTGCTTATGGAGGCAGTACCCGATGAGTTTTTTGCTTTGGTAATATTTAATTTAAAAGATTTCCGTCGATTGAAATTGAGATCTGATCACCCCACACACGAGACAGATTTATACAAACGAAATGTGAAAGAGTATAGAAAAGTATGCCTATCTTGCCTGTACTGACTTCCATTAATAAAAATACTATAGTTGTTTTTTTTCTTTTCTTTAGTTCTGTGTCATTTTTTTGCAGCTGAAAAAAATGATATTTGTTGTTGGTGTTTTTTTTGGTTTGATTTTTTCTTTGCTTTTGTGTTATTTTTCTTTTTTCAAGCATTTTTTATTTTTGTTTGCTTATTTCGATCTTATTCTTGACCTACCTCTATATAAATTTTATTTTACATAGATATTAAATTTTATGGAATTATTAAATGAATATTGGTAGGTCGGTAAAATTTTATAATTTAACCTTAGGAGAAGAAGATTATTTTGTTTGGAAATTTAAAATTTTTTTATGAAGAGCTCTAATTTAGTATCTTGTTGAAGAGGCCTTTTTAAAATTATCCTTTACGTTTTTTTTTTCGTATTTTTTGTTTGTTATAAAGATAAATTTCAAAACGAGAATGACGAGCAGAATATTGTGCAGTCAATGCCTTCACAACGTCCCGAGATATTTACCTTTGAAATCGCATTTTTAACGAAAAAGATCAAATTCAAAACATGCATAATTTTCGAGATATTAAGGAAGACCTTTTGAAAAAAATTAAAAAATAAGTCGAAAATTCATTTGATTATGGACACGTGTTTATTATTGCAGTGTAAATTAAAAATAGGAGCTAGAAGTGCTGATTTTAAAATGCAAATATCTCGAAAATTATGCATTTTTTGAAAAAAATGAAGATAGTAAATCGATGTAGAATTAATTGAGCCTTCATTTTCTGCAATAAAAAATGAGGGTTAGTTTAAGCCTTTTTTGAGTAAAGCAGGGTTAAAGTCCAAAAATCTGTGAAAAAATGACAAAATTATGGTTTTGAGGTCTTATAACTTCTGAATGGTCGGATACACAGCAGCAGGTAAGATGTTGATGGAAAGGCACAGGAGTCCTTCACAATTGTGTAAAAGAGTTGGTGAGCCTAGCGTGCCCTTGTAAAAAGTTATAAGGTAAAATATGAAAAAAGTACCAAAAATCTTTAACCCCCTCTAACTCCTAAACCGTTGAGATTGCCCAACCCCCACCAATACGATTTTTTGTTCCCCTCGCCGAGACCTATCCGTAGTTTCCCTGTCGGACACCGTAACGGAATCACCCTGTATAGAAAAGTATCTTCTCTTAAATAATATACATTATATCTTTTTAATATACATATTAAAATATATTTTTAAAATTTGAAAAAAAAAATATTTTTCTCACAAATTACAAAAACTAAGATATATAGGTATATGCAAGGAATATAGACTAAAAAGGAATGACCGATTGAACATTGCTCTAAGCTTTTAGAGGTGTGACGTCACTAGACTGAAATATCTATAGCTTTTGAGTAAACCTTTCGTGTATTATCTGAGTAAATGCATGTAAAATATATGTGAAGATTATCATACAAAATAATAAGGAAATAAAAACTAAAAATCATATTTATGTGAATGTTTTTTTATTTTTTTTGCTTAACACATTTTATTTAAACTGTTTATTTAAAAATTGTATATGAAAATATATCCTACACCTAAAAAATAATTCTTTGATTTTATCATTTAAATCAATGTTTTTAGATTTACTTACAAGATATTTTTTAAAACCAACACGTGTTAATGATAAAGTATTGATATTATTTTTGAATACATTTTCTAACAACTTAATTCGTCTACCCATGTAAATGACCCTATGTTCTCTCCTTTT
Organism: Bombylius major; assembly: GCA_932526495.1. Taxonomy (NCBI): domain Eukaryota; kingdom Metazoa; phylum Arthropoda; class Insecta; order Diptera; family Bombyliidae; genus Bombylius; species Bombylius major. The sequence goes on from OW052043.1 coordinate 28,100,555, forward strand.
TCGTAAAGAAAATATTTCCCCAATTTTAGTTTATATGCAATGTACCCTGCCAAATTTTGTAATGCATCTTGATGAAATTCATCAGAATCATATGTGATGCAGTTTATGTCATTCTCATATTCTTCTTTATAAATCTCATCTGAGAATTCGTTATTATCATTTTGTTTGTCATTTTCGATATCAATTGTTTTTCTTTTGTTTTTCAATCAGTTTAATATATTATATAAAATTTGTTTCACAATTCAAAAATCGAAAGATATATTCACTAAATTCAAAAAATGTCAATAATAATATTAATTTAATAATTAATTAATTTAATAATAACAATTTTTCAACCACATAGGTAAATCACATCACATTAGAATTTTTAACCATTTTCATTTTTCATCCATTTGACGTTTACCAAAAGCTTAGAAGAGAGAGCTTTTACTTTCATAGTAAATCGGTCATTCCTTGTTTATCTATATTCCTTGGGTTCTTTTCACGAATTCTTTCTTGCGTGTATAATGCATATGCATACGCATGCTATTAACTATATTATATTTGCGCAAGTAAACTTAGTAAAGTGTTCATTGTTCATACATAAAAGTGTTCACGATTAAAAATTTGCGTGCTAAAGCAAGCAAAATACGGAAGATATTTCTACCACTTGCATGTTTGAAAAATAAGAAGAAGATACAATTTAACACTAATTGTCAAATATAAATGTCACAAAAAAAACCTCCACCAATCGCGATGCCATTTGCCATTATATAGCTTTTCACTTTTTAGTATACCCATGGTGGGACGATATAAAAGGTGTGCTCATTAATAACGTCAAGTTGCATTTGCCATTTGTTAATTCAGTTCTGCCATATGTTATTAAATAAAACAAAATTTAATTAATAAATTTTTGTATTTTTGAATTTTCAAGTTTTTTTTATTTCTTTCTTTTATAAAAAAGTATATTCTAGACCTGAAAATAGATTTTTCACGTCAATATGTATCTATATTTACATTAGTCAACATATTTATCAAATTATTTTAAATATAATCATTCCACTTCCATCATGATTTAAATAAAACGCTGGTGGCAGTACTTTTTTTCAAGTTCAACTGTCAAATTTCTTTGTTAGCAAGCTATACTTTATTTAACAATTAAAGTCAGTATTGTGCTTATGGAGGGAGTACCCGATGAGTTTGTGATAATTTTACATATAATTGTTTGTAGGAAATTCCAAAAATCATATTTCTGTCAACCCTAACAAAGGTACTTTTTAAATTTAAAATATGCTAACGGGGTGTTTCAAATTGTACAGAAATCATTTCAACTTTTTTTGTTCAGAGAAATTTTTTTAACAAAGCATTTTCTGTACGAATTTCACATTTCTGTATCTTTATATTTGATAAAGAAGTAATTCAAATTGGAAATATTATAAAAATTTTCGATTTTCAATGAGATATTCCAATTTTTGTTCGCTAATTTTTTAATTTCTAAGAACGAATCATCCTGTACTTTTAAAGTTTTTATTTATTTTTTATTATGGAAAAAAGAAGTGCTAAATGTAGTAGTAGTAAACGTTGTTTCTGTTTGATTCGTGTCAGCGGGTGGCAGTGATGTTAACTCTCCACGACTAAATTACTGTCTCTATTGTCTAAAATTACTATTTTTCACATCAAATTACTGTACGCACAGAAGAAGTATATATTAAACGAAAGGAAAAGTCAAAAATTATTATTTTTATATTCTAGGAACTTTATTTAATCAAAAAAAAAAATAATAATAATAATTCATAAAATTGAAAAACGAAAACAAAAACTTTAACAAAATAAAAATAAAAACATAATTTTCCCAAGTGATCTAAACACTTTGTAGAAAAAAAAAATTAATTCCATTATGTATAATATATCTACATAATTTTTGAATTTAATTTTTGTGATCATAAATCATTTGATTAAATTTTTTGAAATGATTATCTTCAAAATTTCAATTTTTAATTTCTTTTCCTTTCAAAAAAGTTTTCGCGCAAATGATTCCTTCCAAAGTACTTGTGCTGAGTCGATTTGATTCCTTATTTTTGTTTTGTTACGATTTATAACTGAAAAGAGTATTTATCACAGAGTATACCAAAAAGTTGTAGTCAAGTAGGTAGTAGAGTCCTTTCGTTGCTCTAGAAACTTGTTAGATTCATTTTTTTTTCCAAATTTAAAATAATTACTATCCAATTTAAAATGGTAAAATCTAAGAATTGAAAATTACTGTACATTACTGTACGTTTTTTAAAATTACTGTATTTTTTGCATGAATTACTGTTTTACTGTTCTGAGGCAAAATTACTGTACAAAACAGTTAACGTTACGTTTAACATCACCTGCGGGCGGGAAGCCGGGAAGATGAGTATGTATAAAAGAAAATGATTAAATTTCAGGATTGCCGTAGCTATTGGAAGTATTGCCTTGATTAATAAAAAATTAATTTATGATAATAATGATATTCAGTATTTTTAATTTTATTGTAAAATTTAAATTTATTATTTTTAATATTCCAACGTAATCATTATTTTATATTTTACTTTTAATAAAAAAATTTTTTGATGTTTGATTTATAAAATTATGTTTTCAATATAAATTTGATTTTGAATTAAATGTATGCATACATAAGTATAATAATAATATACTCGTATTTGTTAAATTATCCTTTTTCATCTATGACATTTTGTTTTATTTACGTACGTACTTGTTTGTAATTTCGTTAATTATTATTTAAATTTGAATTTTTCGAAATTTCCTAAACAAACAATATTTTTATCATTATTAAAAAAAAAAACGTAATGCTTTTGGATCTTTATATAAATTGTGTAAATTATGAAAAGAAAAAAAAACAATAATAGTTAGAAATAAATTTTATTTAATAATAATACAATAATACAATTAGAACATTGAATATCAAAATAATATCAAAAAACAAAAGATATATTTTATTAAGTGTACTTCACACTTAACGATTTATCAATTGACTAATGTAATTTGTTGTTGTTACACTAGTCAGCAAAAAGTAAAAATTCAATAACTCAGTAATAATTACAAGGCAAAATCAATCTATCGTTAAATGAAAACATAAAATTTCTTGATTAAAACTACTTTCATCAACACCGTAGATATTTTTAATATCTTATAGAGAAATTTCCATTAATTTTGTATGAATTTTCGATTTAAATACATATGTACTTTGTTATTGGTATTTTATTGTTACTCTTAATTTATTTTCGTTTCACTAAAGTATTTTTATTGTAAAAACCCAAGTGTTTCAAGTAAATTCAGTAAGTAAAAGTGTGTGAATTAAAGTGATTTTAAAGCTAATAATAGCTGCGTTCCATTTTCGTTAATTTATCTACTCCGGAGTAGTTCGTTCTACTCTCAAGTCATCCCAACTGCACCATCTCATCTCATACTTTGGTGCAGTTAATTATCCTACTCAGGGGGTCGTTTCTCGTTTCACGTACAATGAGGAGAATGAGAGAATGAGTTTTATCTCATTTCTCATGTTATTCAAAAAACTCATCAATATTTTCTCATTCTATCTTAAAAGTGTTTCTTGTACATGAAATGAGAAATTTCCAATGTGTGAAACGGAAAATGGAATAATTTCATTTTTCATTGGAAAAATAAGAACTGACAGTTGTCAAATTGTCAATATACACATGATGTACAGTAAAATAGCGTATTTGTTCGTATAAGTATAGCTTCTAAATTTCATTTGTATAGGTTTTTATAAATTTCATTCAAAACCCTCTACAATAAAAGCCTCCTACTGGTGTTGTGTATGTATTAGTAAGAAGTGCCATGTTTTGTTTGGACATTTTAGTTTCTTAATAAGAGTGGTGGAATATTAGTGTAAAGAAATAGTATTTTAGCTGAATATTTTTGGTTTTTTAAATAAAATATTGTTTATAAAAGTTTTAAACTGTAATAAATTAACAGTGTTATAATTTTTAAAGTGCACAATAGTCAAAAAAATTAAATAAAAAGGTGGAAAATGTTGTGCGTTCTTACCTACTTGTAAGAGAAAAAATTAAAGTATGACTACATAGTACATACCTATCTATGGTGAGGTTATATTATTTATATGAATAAATTGATTTGATTTAATAGAATTTAATTTATTAGTTATCACAAATTAAGTGTCTATTTGCCTTCATTACACAATAAAGATTATGTACCAAATTATTTACTTTTTCATAGACTTTTTTTATATAAATTTTTGTGATTATGTTATGATGTGAGAAATTGATTTGATTCAATAATTTAACAATTAATACAAACTTATAAATAAAATTTTATTAAATTAAATGAATTTGTTCTGTATTTCGTTCACTTTATTTTTTTTTTTTTCATATATTTGTGTTTACATTTTATTTCAATTTATTCACTTTTATAATATAACCTCACCATAGGTAATGTAGTCATTAGTCACATGTCAATATATAGGTATAGAAGAAAAAAGTTTATATTATTATTCTTTAAACTTTAATTATTCATATAAATACATATATGTATCAGAATTATTATAAATTAAATTTTATTAAATCAAATCAATTTATTCACTTTATTACATATAAATAATACATATAACCTCACCATACTTTAATTTTTTCTCTTGAAAGTAGGTAAGAAGGCACAATATTTTTCACCTTTTTATTTAACTTTTTGACTATTGTGCACTTTAAAAATTATAACACTGTTAATTTATTATATTTCAAAACTTTTATAAACCATATTTTATTTAAAAAGCCAAAAATATTTAACTAAAACACATTTTCTTCACATCACTATTTGTACTACCAGCATTGAATGTTTTGACGTTTCAACACTTTTATCGTGTTTGATTGTGTTAGTGCAGCCATCCATAGCGCGGCTTGTATATGTAGATGGTTTTGACTCTATACATATATTATTAACTTAAAAAAAAAACTCATCGAACTCACTGGAAAAACTCATCGAACTCACTGGAAAAAACTCAGTGAATAAAGTTTTGCTCACTGAGAAATTTTTGACAGTTAAATCCCATTTTCTCATTGAACATGAAACACATTTTTAAATAAGCTTAAAGGTTAAAAAAACTTTTATAACATATACTTTTTAAAAATTGATTATAAAGCCTCTGTAACTACGATGATATTCAAGTAGAGTTGTTCGAGGACGTTTCGGAAGTTTCTCAGTAACTTTCTCCGTTCTTTAAATTCATATTTTTCGAATATTCCATCATATTTAATTATTTTCAAGAAAGGAATCGATTCTAGACAGGAAGCATTCTATTGACTCACCCCAAATCTGAAAACCCCATGTAAATCCATCACGTTTACTACCCTAAAACTCTTTCCAAAATTTCAATTACGTCACGAGGAACACTCTTACCCACAAAGGAAAAAGTAAGTGGATAAAAAGTATATAAAAAGTCACTAAAAATGAACTCATTTTTCATTTCTCATTGTACGTGAAACGGCCCCCAGGAGTAGTTATGTCGATTTTTATTACCAGAGTATTTTTAATTTTTAAAACTTCCAAAAGATGGGCTTGACTTTTTTAAGGTTATGTACTTTGTTTTTTTCCGTTTTTTTTTTTGAATATTTTCACATTAAATACGTATATATACGTAATAATAATGAAAAATAATGATAATGAAATCCGATACCCATCCGATACTTAGAAACAATATTTAAATGATATTTCAAATCGCTTTTCTAGAGTTTTTAAAGAATATAGGCTAACGATACTAAACGAGTGTCGAAAATGTTCCGATAGAGTCTAGCATGTTTCAATATTGGGAGGGGAAATGAATATCGATAGAGTTTCTATACAATTACTTTTTGTTATGCGGGTACTAAAGAAGATAAAATTATCAAATAAATCTCGTTTTTTGCCAAGAACCTAAAATAGACAGTGAAAACGTAAGTTAAATAAATTTTTTTTATTTTAAATTGAAGAGGATAAAATTTTTTTCATTGTTAATGTTGATCAAACTAAAAGAAAGTATAAATAATGCTAAAATACGATACAAAAATTTATTGAAGATTATTTATAATATTTTTGAAGTAAAATAAAACATGCAACAATTATGAAAAAATGGCTTTTTTGATTTTCTTACCTCAACAAACACATACGTATGTATGTATATGTATGTAAATTTTTACTAAACTAAAAATCCATTTTTATAACAAAGAAGAGAAAAATTTACACAGATTTGAAGGTTAAGAACTACTTTTGAATTGAATTGACCGTTCCATTTATTACTGGTGATGGAGTACTCTCAACTACTCCGGAGTAGATAAAAATACCAAAATGGAACGCAGCTAATGTATTCAAGTGGATAATTTTGTTGTATATAATTTTATTTTTATATTTTAAATTTCCCATAAATCTCCCACAATTACATGCTTTTTTGTAAAATTGAAAAAAAATAAAAAATTTCATCTGGCAGCCCTTGGTAATTTTTAATTTGAAAATTTCCCTCGATTGAAATTGAGATCTGATCACCCCACACACGAGACAGATTTATACAAACGAAATGTAAAAGAGTATAGAAAAGTATGCCTATCTTGCCTGTACTGACTTTAATTGTTAAATAAAGTATAGTTCAATTCAAGATTCTAGATTTGTTTACGTTTAAAGAGCACAACTTATAAATAAATCATTCCACCATGAGTATACACATACAGTATACCTTAATACCTTGAACCCTCCTTCCTATTTTATTTACCATGCTATTGTGTTCTATAGTAAAGTTTAAGTGAATCAGATCAGTATTATCGATTATAACTCAACCGAATTATTTATTAATTTGTTTTAATTTTTGTAGCTAAGTTTAAAAGAAGAAATTAGCAATAAACAATGTCAAATAGACTTCCAGTTTATATTGAGGCATCTCAATCAGAACCAGTACATGACGGTAGTGAAATATTCGATCAAGATTATACGCCCCTAATTAATTCGCTCACAGGTAAGATTATTTAACATTATGTAGGTTTTGTACATTGTTTAAAAATAAAATCGAGAAAAACTGAATAAATTACAAGTTGTAAGAGATATCAAAAAATGTGTCTATTAGTCAACACCGTACTAATTAAAACCTAAGAAACTAACAAAATTATTAAAAGTTAAAATTTCTTGTGTCGAAGACATCACCTGGAAAATAAAAAAAAATATTTCATTGTTGCATAGTGCTTAGAAAACAGAGCTAGTAAAAGTGTACTTTTATGGGGTGCAATGTAGTAAAATGGAGTGGGAAACATGTAATTTATAGAAAATATTATTGACCAGTATTAAATATTGAATATTTAAAAAAAAATTCACTTCAAAGTGCTAAAAGTTGGATAGTGTTGATGACTTTTATTTTTATCAAGATAAGGACCCAAAGCATAAAGCTTGAAATTTTCGTTTATGGTTGTTATATAATTGTCTCCATGTTATTGAAACACCTCCACAAAGCCCTAACATAATCCCAAAAGAACATTTTTGGGCATTTCTGGAGAAAAAACTCAGAAGAACATAATAACAGACGAATAGGAAAAGGTTCCACAAGATTCTGTTAAAAACCTTGTGGAATCAATACCAAAATGACCGCGGAGGCTTTTTTAAATGAAAGGGATAACATACCAAGTATTAGAAACGTGAATATGTACTCTTTTCACTCAATTAATACAATATTCCGTTATTAATTGATAATATGTCCCATCACTTTTTCACAGGTATTTCATGGCTTATTTATAACTTTGTGAATTTTGGAAGCAATTTAAGTTGAAATATCCAGTTTTTTTGTTGTAATTTGTTTGAGAATAATATGTAAGTAATTTATCATTGATAAAATAAGAAGTTTGTTCGAAAAGATTCGCTTTTTTTCTCAAATATTTAAAAAAATTATGTTTGTCCCATAACTTATTCACAGCATTGTAGGTCTCGCCGACACGAGCAAAAAATCGTATAAGTGGTGGGGGGCTAATCTCAACGGTTTGGCCGCTAGGGGGCGTTGAAGATTTTTGTGACGTTTTTTATAAAACACCCTGTATTTTCGTTTTTGCTTTATGTAACGAAATAGTGCGCATATCTAAAAAAAAACAACCTTTTGCCCTTTTAAATAACATAAGCACTATCTCTTTAGTCCCCTTACTACAGAAGTAATTAGCAATCACAGTCAGAAATTTGCAATTTTTTACCTAATTTTTTGGAAAAATCCAATGATTTCTCGAAATCATAATCAACATACCATTTTTTTACAATAAATAAAAAGCGCAACTTTTTTTCTACGAATTAGCTCTCTACACCATGACTCTATCTGCTTTGGTTCAGAAGCTAGAGCCTTTGTAATAAAGTCATTTTTTCACTCATTCGCTTGCCCCTGCATACATTTTGCACCAAAAGTGAAAAAATTTATTTTATTTCAAAGACTTTATTCAGTTGGTTTGAACTTTATTTTGTAAACATTAATACCAGACACCCTGTATATGTAAATAAGTAGAAACTCAAACCCAAATATGTACTTATGTTATCAATATAACTTGAATATTTTTTTCTTGTAATGGATAGAATTGGTTAGTGAGACCATTGTATATGAATTTTTAAATTTATACACAATTATGAGACTGTAGAAATTACTAAAATTGGAAAAAAAATAGTTCATGATAAACAAAATAATTTCGGTTATGATTTAAAATTTTTAAATTTCAAAAATTTGAATAAAAAAAACCAATTTTTAATGTAATATAATAGCAAATTATAGGTTATGTATGTAAAAACTTAGTCAGCAAATGTGCTTAGAAAATAAAAATGGTTGACTTGCGATTACAATCGAGGATGTGATTTTTTGTAATCGCAATTAGCAATCGCAAATCCGCCAAATTTGCTAGTCGCAATTTGCTTAATTGTTAGCTGATCGAAGATGTCCCCTATATACATATATCAATACAGTTTATATACCAATACAAATTGATAGTCAGTCTCTTTTCTTCCACTTGATATAGTGAACTAGTGAAGTAATAGTAATATATGTTGTACAATCAATTATAACCTATATATAGCTTGTCCCAAAAGAGTTGAAGTTTCGTATTGTACTACGTTGGCATGCGCAGAAAAAAAGATACTTACACACATGCGTTTTTGTTGTTGTAAATTCTAATAAACAGGTTTCTTCTTTCGTATATGTATACACAAGAAGATCACTACGCCATGTAAAACATGCGCAATGAACCTTCAACTGAAATAATTTCAGCTATAACATTTATAAAGCTTAATCAACTAGTCATAAACTAGTTTGGTGAATATACTTATGACTGGTCACAAGTTATGAATTGATGTAGAATAAGGCAGGTAATATAATTTATTCGCTGTGTCAATCTATGTACAGGTTTATACGAAATTCGCTTTTAATACGGATTTTGGTTTACTCCCAATTTTATCTGCTATAAACTCGCTAATTCGGATTTCGGCTTAAGCTCAATTTATTTGGGTTTAATCACAATTTTTGTATATGTATGTGTGAGGTAAAATGCAATATGGCGGATTCTAATTTTTATGGTGGGAGTGAAGCTGTCACGTTCTTCTTCTTTTTGTGTGAAAGAAGAAGAATATGTATGCTATACGTGTATAAAAGTATCAACGTTTGCATGTATTATTTTAATCCCAATTTACCGTTTATAGCGTACTCCCAATTTAATCAAAAATTCGGTTTTAATTCGGATTATTTTTTGCCTTATAAACTGTCTATATCTCAATTATGATTGAAACCTTGCGCCCAATGATAACGACAACGACAACTGCTTTCCGACACCGATAAAATTAGAAATAAATCTAAGTGAACGACAACGTTGTCATTAGACGAGAACAACAGTTACATTACAACACGCGTTCTATTGATTCCAATTGAACGTCACGTTGTAGTTGTCGTTGTCGTTACCATTGGGCGCAGTCTTTGACCCTTTACTTATTTGCTTGCTAGTCGATCGAAGATGTCCCCACAGTAAAATAAATACAATTAAAAAAAATTGAAAACGATTAAAAATTGTAATGGGTGGATTGAGGGCGAAGTATCAAAATAAAGTTGTAATATTTTTATCCCGTAATTTTCTATGAAAAAGCAATGAAATTCATAGGAATTACGCTAATAGGTTATAATTGATAGTCTTTGTGTAATCACAAAATATGATTTAATTTTTTGTTCTTAATAACTTCAATATTTTTTATATTTTCCAGTTTTATAATTTTGTTGTTATTTTACAGAGGATGGAGAATTTCCAAAAGCACGACACGTATTTGGTTTGATGGGGTTTCTAGGATTTGCTGTTGTTTATGCAATGCGTGTAAATCTGTCTGTAGCCATCGTAGTAATGGTCAATGAAACAGCCATTTCAAAATTAAATAAAACGGTTGAAGATGTTTGTCCAATTCCAACAACAAATACAACTGTTCCAGACAGAAACGGTGAATTTGCGTGGGATGAAACAACTCAGGGTATTGTTTTAGGATCATTCTTTTATGGCTATGTAATAACACAGATACCAGGTGGAAGATTATCTGAAACGTTAGGTGGAAAATTAATTTATGGAATTGGTGTACTCATAACTGCGATTTTTACAATATTAACACCCATTGCTGCTTATTGGAATCTACCAGCTTTAGTAATTGTTCGAATTATTGAAGGTATGGGAGAAGGTGTTACGTATCCTGCAATGCATACAATGTTAGCACATTGGATTCCACCTTTGGAAAGAAGTAAATTTGCCGCTATAGTTTATGCTGGATCAAATATTGGCACAGTTATATCTCTTCCACTTGCTGGATGGTTATGTTCCTTAGACTTTTTAGGAGGTTGGCCGCTTACCTTTTACATATTTGGATCTTTAGGCCTAATATGGGTTATATTCTGGAAATTTTTAGTTTTTGATGTTCCAAATGCTCATCCTCGAATAAGCTATAAAGAACGAGATTATATTGGAAGATCAATTGGAAAAAAAAACGATTTTGATTTACTTGGAGATGATGATGACGCTACTGATATTCCTTGGAGATCAATATTAACTTCATTACCTCTATGGGCTATCTTAGTAACACAATGTGGTCAGTCATGGGCATTTTATACTCAGTTAACAGAGCTTCCTACGTATATGGATAATATTTTACATTTTGGAATTCAGTCAAACGCTGTAATGACTGCTCTTCCCTATTTAACAAATTGGATATTTGGAATTTTTTCCTCAATAATCGCTGATTGGATTTTAACAAAAAACTATATATCACAAGCGACTTCATATAAACTGTGGAATTCAGTTGCATCAGTTATACCTTCTTTGGGATTCATTGGAGTGGCATATGTAGGATGTAATTGGGTATGGGTCATGGTAATGTTAGCTGGTGCTGGTGCATTTGGGGGAGCTGTTTACCCGGGAAATCAAATGAATCATATTTCGTTAAGTCCGAAATATGCTGGTACCATGTATGGTTTGACAAATGCTGCAGCAAATACTTGTGGGTTTTTGGCACCGTATATAATTGGTTTTTTAATAAATGGTCGTGAAACATTAGGACAATGGAGAGTTGTTTTTTATTTAGCTGCAATTATTAATATTAGTGGAAGTTTATTTTACGTACTATTTGCTAGTGCTGAAGAACAATCATGGTCAGGAAGTCGACAAAGACGAATTCGTGCAGATAGTTAATGAATGGAGTGTTAGATTGATTTTAAATGTATTATTTTAAGTGGAACGAAGATTTTTTTGAAGAGTAGGTACCCCAAAGTAAACATTGTTCGTAAAGTTAATCAACTGGGTCAGTGCTACAAGGAATAAAGAATCTAGGAAATATTATATGTTACTAGTAACTCTTTTTCGAAAAATTTTGTTTTATTATATAAAGTTTACTGATCTCTACAGAATATATCTGAACCTGAAGATGGAATGGGGACATGTGTCGGCATAGAAAAAATAACGAATAACATGGGAAAATAACGTCAAAGTCGCAAAATATTTTAATGATTGAGACCATATTGAGAGTGTCAGTAAATTGTGTGAGTAAACAGGTTTTCTCTGTCTTCGAGATAATACTACAGTACCACACGTAATCATCATCACTTGTTGTCAAACATTAGTTTGATGATCGGCGATGACAGAAATTTCTTTTTAACAAAATTTCTATCCATTTCTCTCCACTATTGGATAAAATGTACTTCACATGGGGTCGGATTCAGTAAGTTGGAAAAATGTGGAATACGAGAATAGTGAGAAATTCGTTTTCCAAATCCACATCCATAACTCTCCAAGTCTCATACTGCTATTCTCTAATTTATTGAGAGAGTTGGAGAAAATAATCGAGATTGGGAAATGTACTTATTCGAGACTCGAATTTCTGAATACTACTTCGAACAAATGAAATTTGAAAAACCGTCTTTTGTTTACTTCGAACAATTAATTATTAAAACAATATGATTATAGAAATGATTTAATTTAATTTTAATATTAATAAACATAATTTAAATAACTAATAAACGTAAATAATATTAATTATTACTCAGTTTAGTTGACTGCATTTTTTACTCACATATAATATAACTCACCATAACAACACGCACAAATAACAGACTGACTCAATAAATAATAATTTCACATTACTCCACCGAATATTTGACAGAGAGTTGAAATTAAGAGTTTCAAAACTCTCCACCGTCATTTTGCACATACAGAATTCCATTCGGAGAAATATATGTCAAAATTTCTCTCTATTCTCGTATTCCACAACTGTCCAACTCACTGAATCCGACTACTGTTCACCTCGCCTTCTCTCTTCTAAAAAACCGATTTATTGACACTGACAGGTTTGGGATAGACCAATTGTGTGTAGTTTTCATATGTCAGATGCGATTTGGATCGCACTGTTATGTCTGAGGAATGTTAAAAAAAGTCGTTGCATGTTTCAATCTATGTCCATTATAACTCCACCTTGAGTATTAGAAATAGACTAATACACAAAGTACACATAAGGCCCTTATTATGTAAGTCGATGCTAATAGAATCGACTCGTCTTTTTCAAGTCTATTGAAAGAAGTCATGGACCATGGTATTAGCTGCGTTCCATTTTGGTATTTTTATCTACTCCGGAGTAGTTGAGAGTACTTCATCACCAGTAATAAATGGAACGGTCAATTCAATTCAAGAGTAATTCTTAACCTTCAAATCTGTGTAAATTTTTCTCTTCTTTGTTATAAAAATGGATTTTTAGTTTAGGAAAAATGTACATACATATACATACGTATGTATTTGTTGAGGTAAGAAAATCAAAAACACAATTTTTTCATAATTGTTGCATGTTTTATTTTACTTCAACAATTTTATAAATAATCTTCAATAAATTTTGTATCGTATTTTAGCATTATTTAATTTAAATATAATGCATGCTATCAAGATCAAATATGTTATTGTTAAATATTTGTTCTATCGGCTGTGTATTTCAAGGTGAATCATCATCATTACTGTCTTCACTACTTTCTTTTAATTTGATCAACATTAAAAATGAAAAAAATATTATCCTCCTTAATTTAAAATCCATAAAATTTATTTGACATACGTTCTCACTGTCTATTTTAGGTTCTTGACAAAAAATGAGATTTATTTGATAATGATGATTTGTATTTTATGTAAAAAAATTCAAAAAAAACAAAGTACATAACCCTAAAAAAGTCAAATCCATCTTTTGGAAGTTTTGAAAATTAAAAATACTCTGGTGGTAAAAATCGATATAACTACTCCTGAGTAAGATGATCAACTACACCAAAGTATGAGATGGTGTAGTTGGGAGTACTTGGGAGTAGGACAAACTACTCCGGAGTAGATGAAACTACCAAAATGGAACGCAGCTATTATGTAAGTCTATAGATTTTTTAAAAAAGAGTTACCATTTGAAAGGAAAAATTTTCTACTAGACATCTGTCAAATCACGTTTGTTTTTGTTGTGTTTGTAACTAATTTTCAATATTTTCAAGTGAATAGTCTATATAGTTTGCTATTTTTTACATCTAAATTTATAAAATAAAAACAGACAAAATATAAAAATTGTCTTTAAAAATAAATTTATTTACTTTTTAATTAATACATAATCCAAGGTTAATATAATATAGGTTACATCTTCCCATAGGCATTACCTACTTACAATAAAAAAGTGATCAATGTGACGTCAATGTGAATGAAATTTTATAAATAAAAGTAATAACAAAAAAGAATAAGGTATTCATAAAAAAAGCAACAAAATATTCATGTTTTTAAATTCAGAATATGAAATTAGTTTTACAGCCATATTCACCAACAGGTAATAAGTTGGTATTTATGACGGTATTAAACTAATTATAACTTGATTATCACGTTAATAACATCATAAAGTTATAACTTGATGGTGAATATGGCCGTTAAAGTCTTGAATGTTAATATAATATAGGTTACATCTTCCCATAGGCATTACCTACTTACAATAAAAAAGTGATCAATGTGACGTCACAAGTATCAAATAATTGACATAAAAAACAAACAAAAATTTCTTTCATATATGGGAAGATGTAACCTATATATTATATTAACCTTGGATTACATCTTCCCATATATTGAGTGTGTGTGGAATCGAGTAAATTTTTACTACAGTAGTAAATTTTGACATAAAACGTGGTGAATTTAACTGTCAAAATTTACTCTGGCTCTGGGGCTAGTATAAATTTTGACAGTTTGATAGTAAAATAATGTAAAGTCAAAATATCGAAACAAGTACACAATTTTGTAGCTTTTAAAATTTACTCCATTACGCACAGCAAATGTGACAATTTTTTTTACCACGGTAAATTTTATTCTACCACAAAATGTAATGTCAAAATTTACTACTGTAGTAAAAATTTACTCGATTTCACACACTAAGGAGTAGTGATGTCTGGAATCTTTGTAGTTAGTCGATTAATCGACTAACATTACGAAAACTGTTAGTTTAGTCGTCGACTAAAAATAATCGGACTGAAATCAATCGATTAATCAAATTAGTCAAAACTTATCAAGCTACTTTTAGTCGATTAATCGAAATTAGTCGATCGAAAATTAATCGATTGATTTCATCGATTTTCCTTAAAATAGGAGAGCATGTGTAATTTAAACACTTTATTTAAGTTAACATTTTGTATTTTAGAATTTAAAATTAAATTAGATATAAAAAAATTAGAAACTTTAAAAACACATCAGATTAAGAAAAACACGCTACTGTTGACACTTGACAATTGACAAACAATATGGTCTGTGTCCCGTTTCTATAACTTTGGTAGAAAATTTTCTACTAATTGTGACGAAACATGTATTTTCTATTTCAAATTCAATTAGTCAAATTCCACTGTTTCTGTATGAGTGATTGAAAATTTTTTGGTGAGATAGAAAAGGTGAAGAGGAATTATGGAAATTGAACAATAAATTCAATTGTCAATTCAAAAAAGAGACAATTTGAATTAAAATCAATTTTTTTTTACATTTTTATTGATAAATATTTTAAATATTTAGAAAAATTAATTATTTATATTAATAATAGAAGAGAACATACAAAAAATAAACTTTAAAAAATAAAAACAAAAATAAAATAAAAAGTAGAAATAAAACTTAATTAAAAATTTACTTATTTGTTTACTCATTTTACTTTTTTCTGTATTTTAAATATTTTTTCTTGGTATTACATTTTCTTAATCAAAACAGAAACTTTCACCGATTGAAATCCTTTTCACAAGCTAAATAGCTGTTGAAAAGAAATTCTATCGATAGAAAATATTCCATTGTTCAAAAACCATACAGAAACATTTGAGAATTGAAAATTTCACAGTGGTAAATTCCATTTTCTACTGTTTCTTTTCTACTACTACTTTTCTTTTCTTACAGAAACACTTCGTTAGAAAATTACGTCAACTTGACGTCAAATTGAATATTTTCTACTGTGAAATATATTTTCTATCCTTACAGAAACGGGACACAGATCACATTTCAAGTAAAATAAAAATACTTTTATTCAATTTCTAAAATAAGTAGTAACAAAAAATAAAAAAATTTTATAAATAAAAGTAATAACAAAAAAGAATAAGGTATTCATAAAAAAAGCAACAAAATATTCATGTTTTTAAATTCAGAATATGAAATTAGTTTTACAGCCATATTCACCAACAGGTAATAAGTTGGTACTTATGACGGTATTAAACTAATTATAACTTGATTATCACGTTAATAACATAGTGTGGTGAATAGAGTTATGACGGTCATAAAGTTATAACTTGATGGTGAATATGGCCGTTAAAGTCTTGAATGTTATAATCAGGGTTTCCAACTCATTTTCACCAAATTCTGCCAGACTCTTCAAAATTTCCTGCTAAATCCTGCTAAATTTTCAACTTTTCCTCCTAAAAATCCTGCTGAATAGTGAAATACGAAAAACGTAAAAAATAATTGTATTTATACCCGAAAATTGAAGAATTACATATCACTATCAGTATAGCTATAAAGCATTAACCTCAAAGAAAAGTTTTCTAACAGATATTAGAACAAAACTGTGAATTTGGAAATGCAGCAAGTGATGAAACAATCGTTTCAAAGTTTTATAAGTTTTTTTTTAATTAATGAAAAAAATGTACATCCATAAAAAAAACCAAAACAAAACAAAATAACATAATTCTTACTAATAAAAGAAAACATAAACAAAAAATTCATAATTTGAAAAAACAAACTTTTGGTAATACCATAGCGTAAATTTTTTTCAGTTAGTGAGGTGAAAAGAAAAAGATAATCTTTTGTAATATTGAAAATAAATTATTTCTTATTATTCGAAAATACTATACATAATATATTATGTATATTTTTATTTTACTCCAATACTATTTAGCACTACGCTTTACCCTAAATTCTCGAACATTAAAGTAGTTGTGTCCTGTCCACACAAACATGTGTGTTTTTCAAAATAAATCTGTTCCTGCTAAAATCCTGCTAAAAACTTATAAAACCTGCTAAATTAGGTTTTCCCCTGCTAAACCATGCGAAATCCTGCTAGATCTAGCAGGAAAACTGCTAAATTGGCATCCCTGGTTATAATAATTATAAATGTTGAAAAGTATCAAAAGGTATCAAACAGTATGAAAAGTATCAAATTGGGAGGATTTTGAAAAAAAAGTATCAACGTATCAAATTTTAAATTTTTTAAACAAAAGTCAATTTTGATACAAAAGTATCAAAGTGGCATCACTGTGTCGCCGATGTTGTTTCTATAGCTGTTTAGCCGGGCCGTCACCCAGTAGGAAAAGTTAGCATCCGAAATGCATAAAGGAGGCCTTTCTGGCAGTGTTGGTAACTTTTATTTTTGGTTTTTCCCATAAACCTTGATTGTTTTTCCCACTTAAACCCTTTTACAGTATAGAATTTCCCTTTTTTTCCCAAATGTTTTTTATAAGTAAAACATTCATAAATATAATATTTCAAGTTTTTTAATATAATGTAAAATAAAAATCATAAACTAAAAATCGCAATATTCATCACAAATAAGGTGCCGATTATGAATTTCTATTCTATTTAATAGACTTTTTATCAGTTTTTAATATAAACAAAGCAGTCTTTGTATAAAATTTGATCGACTTCTTTCTACTGAACTATACAAATTTTTCTACTGATTCCACCTAATAGAAAAATTTGTGTAGTTCAGTAGAAAAAAGTCGATCAAATTTTATACAAAGACTGCTTTGTTTATATTAAAAACTGATAAAAAGTCTATTAAATAGAATAGAAATTCTTAATCGACCCCTAAAATAAATGGAAATCATTCACTTAAAAAATTTAAAAAACAAACGACTACTTATTGAATGTGGTGTATGTATGTAAACAAGCAAAACCGTTGTGCATGTGTATCCGTTGACACAGTTTAGTATTTTTTAATTTCGTTAACTGTTTCAATAATTTAAATAACTATCAAAGTGCCAACTGTCAAAATTTTCAACGAATATCCGCACCTATTGATATGTGGAATGTGGATATGTATAAACAAATAAAATATAGATCACAATAAAATAACGTAGTACAAAAGATCATTGAAATAAAGTAAATTTTTCGATCAATATTTTTACTCTGTTATTGGCATTTTAATATAATATCAGTGCATTTTCTATTTGTTGACACTTTATATTAACTTTTAGAAAATTCATGATATTTCCCACAATTTGTTGTAGATATGTAATTTTTACCCTTTTTCCCACAACACTGATTTCAGGTACAGAAATTCCCACGAAAAGGGGAACTTCCCACGAATTACCAACACTGCTTTCTGGGGAGCTTAGGAGAACTCCCTCTTCGTACTTTTTTATCCTCCTTTTTCCATAAGCATGTCCGCCAAAAGGAGTACTCCCTGAAAGCTCATCAGAAAGTAAAAAAAGAGATCCCCTTTTTAACTCACGAGAGAGGCCTCCTTTATGCATTAAATAGAAAATTGTTACCTTATTATTTTTCTCATCTTTATAATTGTTTTTTAATTAAATTAATCAAACTTTGGACAATTACGTAATTTTCACTAATTATTCCACATTTTTTCATTATTTAAACTTCACTTTATAAAATCATTTATTAAACTGAGAATCACGTAATTTCACAACTCTCAATTAGATGAGTAATATAAATTGCGTTTTTTTCTTTTTTTCTTTGTTTAATCATATTTGACTCTTGTATTCATCTCATAGACCTCACTAGGAAGATTATCTTGCTTTCCTTTGTAATTTTTCTAAACTCCCTTATCACTTTTTTTGGGATGCATACCAAATATTTCTACTGGGCTGTGACATAGTTTTTGCATGAATTGACTCATAATTTATATAGGTTTTTTTGGTGAAGTTAATCCTTCTGCTAATTAAATTAATCCTTTTACAAATTCAATTAATCCTATTACAAATTAAAATAATCTTTTGAAATTAAATTAATCCTTTGGAATATAAATTAATCTTTTGCAAATTAAATTAATCCTTTTGCAAATTAAATGTATGCTTTTGCAAATTCAATTTATGTTTTTGTTTGGGTATATGGTTTTTGCTATAAGAAAAGAAAGTAGAATAATATCACAGACGGTAATGTTTATACAGATGGTGCAAGCTGTGTATGTTTTCAGTAAAATTTTAGCTGAATTTTCGCAAAATCCACTTTCCAAAAGCTTTGAAATTTTCTATTCGAAAGAGTGTTTCATTTTCTGAGTAAATTAATATACAGGGTGTTTTCGCTATCACCGACCAAAAGGATACCATAGATAGGGCTCATCGAGACGAACAAAAAATCGTATTGGAGGGGGGAGGGAAATCTCAACCGCTAGAGGGCATTGAAATTTGTTTACATTTTCTTCACAAAACACCGCATAACATTTTGCAGAGGCACTCTAGGGTTACTTTGTATCAAGAGCAAATATAGAGCACCCTTTGTCCTTTTTAACGATGCCTTAGTTGTGTTTCTCTATTCGTTACTTTTAAAAATATAAACGCCCTCAAAATCAAAATTTTGTGAATTTTTACCAATTTTTTGTGTTTAAAAATAGTAAAAAAATAGCATAAAAAGGTGGAAAATGTTTTGCCTTCTTACCTTCTTGTGAGAGAAAAAAATTGAAGTGTTTAATTGTGTTGGTACAGAAAGCCATAACACGGCTTTGTATATGGATGGTTTTGGTACAGACAGAGCCAACTGTGAACGAATATTTGTTATTTGTATGCATGTACATATCTTGTGAATATTGTAAGTGTTTATATAGAGAATAAGTATATATACCCGCTGTAAATATTGTGGTACCGTGCGATAGTATTACAATAACTATACTATTTTTATTTTTGGAAGTCAGTACAGGCAAGGTAGGCATACTTTTCTATACTCTTTCACATTTCGTTTGTATAAATCTGTCTCGTGTGTGGGGTGATCAGATCTCAATTTCAATCGACGGAAATCTTTTAAATTAAATATTACCAAAGCAAAAAACTCATCGGGTACTGCCTCCATAAGCACAATACTGACTTCCAAAAATAAAAATATAGGTAGAATCACCTATTTATTGACCTTACTTTTTACAAGGTACTGGGAGACAAAAAAACAAAAAACCCGGTAAAAATTTATTTCAATATTAAACACTCTAGAATTAGGTAGAAGTCATCTATTTTAGACGCCGTAGTGTTCTATTGATTACAAAACAATTCCTTAGTAGTAACACCAATGAATTTTCGTAGTCCTTAATTATAAAAATTCCTTGGTATTGGTAATAACACCAATGAATTCAGTATAGACAATCAAAATGTTCACCTTGTTATTCTAACTCCCTAGATCCTAGCAGACTCACTAGGAAAATGAACTCGACCGTATTTGTTTTCTTTCAAATAGAAGTAATATCAATATCAATAACGCACATTGAATAAAAACCTGTCAAGTTCATAATTATTAAACGTTCTGTACTGAAATTTTGTATGTGAAAAAGTTCTTCGAACTTGGCATTAATGCAGATTTCATTACTTTTTCTGGCCCAACAGTTAACGAATAAGAACTTGGCCCCCTTTTCACATATATGTTTTTGGTTGGATTTCACCTATTTTTGTTGAACTAAAGGTACGGTCCCACATCGCTACTTTTGGTCCTGCGCAGCACAAAAAACTGCGTTGGCAGCAAGTAGCGATGTGTGATCAATGTAGAAACCTTGAAAACTGCGCCTGCAGTCAGGCTGCGGTTGCAACTTGCAGTTTTAAAAGTAGCGATGTGTGAAGAGCTAAACAATGAATTGCAAACGCAGCAAAATAATATTGATTTGGTTAAATTTTGCTGCGCCTGCGTCTGCAACTTTTCGTTTGTTATTGCCGATTTGATTAGAGTATTGAGAAATTTTGACAAGTATAGTGTAGTCTATACTTTATTTAACAATTAAAGTCAGTACAGGCAAGACAGGCATACTTTTCCATACTCTTTTACATTGCGTTTGAATAAATCTGTCTCGTGTGTGGGGTGATCAGATCTCAATTTCAATCGAGGGAAATCCAAGGCAAAAAACTCATTTCAATTTATTCACTTTTATAATATAACCTCACCATAGGTAATGTAGTCATTAGTCACATGTCAATATATAGGTATAGAAGAAAAAAGTTTATATTATTATTCTTTAAACTGTAAGTATTTATATAAATACGTATATGTATCAGAATTATTATAAATAAAATTTGACTAAATCAAATCAATTTATTCACTTTATAATATAACCTCACCATAGGTAAAGTCATACTTCAATTTTTTCTCTTACAAGTAGGTAGGAACGCACAATATTTTTCACCTTTTTATTTAATTTTTTGACTATTGTGCACTTTAAAAATTATAACACTGTTAATTTATTATATTTTAAAACTTTTATAAACCATATTTTATTTAAAAAAACACAAATATTCAACTAAAACACTATTTCTTTACACTAATATTCCACTACTCTTATTAAGAAACCATAAGAAACTAAAATGTCAAAACAAAACATGGCACTTCTAACTAATCCATACAAAACTCCAGTTCGAGGCTTTTATTGTAGTAGGTTTTGGCTTAACCAACGACTCCTATAGTACCAAGACTTAATGCTCATTTTGTGTATGTGTTGGAAGTACCAAATTAACATTACAATTTATTGTTTTTAATCAATTATAACTAAGCTGTGATTAAAGTTACATAAAAATTATGTTCAAATTAAATGTAGAGAAGATCCTTAGCTTTATTTTCACCGAATACATTAAATATCTATGAGCAACGTAAATCAAAGAAAAAACGTGATAAATATTTAGTAACATAAAACTGAAAATCAATTTTCCCTGAAATCTCCCAAATTACTAAAAGTATTAAATTATAATGTTCTACAAATTTGTGGATTTTTATTAAATAAACATTTTTCCCAAACACTGTTATAGCATAAAATTAATAGAAATTGAGTTATTAAAGAAAAATGATAATTTTTTATTAAAATCACGATTATCTCTCTCATTTCTCATTTTTAACAGCCACCTCTGAAAATATAGTACCACTTGAAAAATTTTTTGTTGTTTATGAATAATATTTTTGAAAGAAGAAATAAACAAATGAATAAAAAAAAAACCGGTGTCAATAGCTCACACTTAAAAAAAAAAACGAAATCTCGTCCATTTGACCTTTGACCACGTCTGCCGCAGGGTTGGAAACCTCAGATCGGTCTGCCTTTTTAAATAGTGTCATAGAACTGTTGTTTGAATAACATATATAAATTTCAGCCTTTATACTATGACGTAGGTAAGCCCTGTTTTTGGGCACCTTTGGGACCTTATCCCTGCCAAAGCCACCCTCAGTCAAGATTTTTAACCCCCAAACGTTCATACCTGCAGTAGTGACAATACACTCAGAAATTTTTAGCCTTTATACTATGACGTAGGTCTGCCATGCCCTGGCTCTTAGACTAATACAAATAAAGTAGAAACTGAAAATCGTTTTTGCTTTAATAAAAATAAAAAGTGTTATAATTTTATAATTAATTTTATATATAGAACTAATGTGAAAAATATTTACCACCTGAAAATTTTATATAATTTAATGCTGTAATGTATGAAAATTCACATTAGTTGTAAACTTTCTTACTTATTGCAATATTGTATGTGTGCTTTTGCACTCCTTTGTATGTCCTTTTCAATTACTTAATTCTCATTTATTAGTTAATTTTAAGCTACGGTCCCACATCGCTACTTTTACTGCGCAGTTTTTGGGTTGCAGAAGCAAAAACTGCTAACCCTGTTCACACATAGTGGGTGACGCTACTTTTACTGCGCGCAACCTGGTAGCTGCATTTTCTTGCAAAGAAAACTGCGAAGGTGTTCACACATAACTCGCAGTTTTTGCTGCGCGCAATCGTTGTTACAGTATTTTACTGTTTAGCTTATTCATTATTTTTTAGTTTGTTATGAATTTTCAACCAGTTCAGATAATATGTATTTTTTCTTCAATTAAATATAATAATTTGTACACTAATTCTTTCGGCCAATTGTACTTAGCCATTTCCTAAATTTATAATAAATTAGTTTAAACAAAATTTATTTTTGTTAAATAATAATTTACATATTTTGAAATACTTACCGTGAAAAATAATAAAATTTGAATCACTAGACTACACTACACTTATAAAAATTTCTCAATACTCTAATCACGACAATAACAAACGAAAAGTTGCAGACGCAGCCGCAGCAAAGTTCCAACCAAATCAATATTTTTTTGCTGCGTTTGCAATTCATTGTTTAGCTCTTCACACATCGCTACTTTTAAAACTGCAAGTTGCAACTGCAGCCTGGCTGCAGGCGCAGTTTTCAAGGTGGGAACGTAGCTTTAGGTATAGCTGCATCAACATGTATAGCAAAATCCACCAGCTGTTTAGTTTTAGTTGAAGTTTTTGATGAAGATTATGCTTTTTGAAAGTAAACAGTGTTCATCAACTGACAATGAAGAATTCGATAAATTCCAAATGCGTTGATTGAATTTTGTTGCGGTAGTAATTTTTGTTACAGGTTGTTGAACTTTGGATTTGTTAAATAATAGTTTTTGTATTTTGATCTGTTGTTTTTTGTATTGTGTATTAGACAAATTATTGGCTTCAAAATGAAATTGTTTTTGTAAATTATCGAAAATAATATAATGCATAATATATATATAATTTTTTTTTTTTATTAAGGAATATAATACCAATGACAATACAAAATTCATAACCGACTTATTATCCAAGTACATCGAAATAGTAATAGCCAAACGGCCTCCAATATCAAAGTTGACCTCCAATCTTAAAGGTCTTTTAAGCTCTTTCTTATTCTCAGGATTTTTTCTTGATTACTCTCATTTTGAAATATATTTTCTTTTTTATCTATTTTCCACACAATACATACAAAATTAAAAAAAAAAAAATTGAGAAATTTTAAGAGCCAAATTTAGTGAAATGGCCTGCAAAGTGACCACCTACAGCCTACATTTCTTAACCGATTTTCATGAAATTTTGAATAAAGATAGGTGGAAGGGAATTGTGGTCCTTAAGCGAAACACATTTTTTAATTTTGATCCTTAAATTTTTTTATATTCGATTTTCGAAGGTACAGACAAAACAAAAATTCACTCAACTTTTCACACATTTTTCATGTATTAAAACGTTTAGATATTGTGATTTCTTTTTATAAGCTTTAAATTTAACCTTTTCCAAAAAGTTTAAAATAAATTTCAAGGAAATTGGTTACGTAGTTTAATTATTATAAATAAAACAAATTGTTAATTTTTCATAAAATTTTATTATCAATTTTTCTAATCACAGGATTTTTTTTGCATACCTTTAGGCTGGAATAAGAATGACACAGTTAGTATAAACTCTATAAACGCGATGCAATAAAAATTGCGATTTTAGGGTAGTACGTGTGATGATAAAAAGTACGTAAGCAGCATGTAAAACTTTTGTTGTTTACTTAGGCTGCACATTGTATTGTATATAAATATACGAAAAAATTTTTATGTAAAATTCAGAAATTTTGAGTTATTTTATTTTTTTAAATTTTTACATGGAAGGATATGTGACTTTCTAACTTTGAACTGTTATATATCAAAATACAATCTGTTTTTTAATTTACCTTTTCATCTAATTGAATTTCCGTTTATATTGCATGAGTATAATTTTTTATATGATATGATATTATATTCATACAGTTTGTTCAAAGTAATTGTGTTGTAAGTTTTACAAAGTGCATAGCAGTAGAGGAGATATGCCGCTTCTAGACCAGGGAGGTTTTTGTGCACAGCTTTTTTTTGGATGACGTCATGAGCTTTTGTGCTTTTTTGGTTGTGACGTGTGGTGTGCTTCGGAAGCTTTTGTGCTTTTTTGGCTGTGGTATGTGGTGTGATTTTGGAGCTTTTGTGCTTTTTGGTTGTGATATGTGGGTAGTAGGTAGGATTGGGGAGTTCTGGCACCACCACCGAGTGTGTAAAAGAATGTGTTGTTGTTTTGTTGTTGTTTGAGATGAAGAAAAAATGAAAAAAATGTGATGTCGGTGGGATGCGAACTCGAGACCTGTAGCATGATAGTCCGTGGTATATATCATGGGGCTAGAGAGTATCTTAATATGTGGTGATTATGTTGTGTGTATATACGTATATGACGAATTTTAATACGTATGCTATTAGAAGAAAAAAAAAGATTGTGAAATAGTTGTGATGAGATTCGAACTCGCAAATAAAAATGGAAAAATGTTTATGTATCAGATTTTTATTCATTTCTGTGATAAGAAAAAAAAAAGATTGTGAAATAGTTGTGATGAGATTCGAACTCACGAATAAAAATGGAAAAATTTTTATGTATCAGATTTTTATTCATTTGTGTATTTTTAAGTGTACTATTTGATGTTTTTATTTCGGATTTCATCAAGTTGTGAAATTATTTTTATATGTATGTTTGTGTGTGTGTGTGTATAAATTTTGTCGGCACTTGTAAGCAGTAGAAAAAGAGAGTGTTTAAATTTTGTTAGCACTTGTAAGCAGTTGAAAAAAAGAGTGGGGATACGATTTTTGCCTATAAATGGAGACAATTTCTTGAAACGGTATCAGTCCATAGTGAAATTTCAAAGTGTTAATTTAATTTTATCTTAAAGTTTGTAAAAAATGAGTGAAATACAGAAACCTGAAAAAGTTGGTTCAAAGAAGGCATCAAAAGTAGTTAAACGGAAACAAGAAGATAATCTTGTAAGAGACGAAATACCAAACAAAGTATTTGCTTCTGAGCTGGAGGAGTTAAAATCATTTCGATACAATATATACTTAAACTTGGGAAATATGGTGAAAAATCATCCATATAAAATCATCAGTGCAGAAAAAGTTAACACAAAATTTGGTGATCGAGTTTCGCTTGAATTAGAAGGAAGTCAACGATTGAATTTACCAGAAAAATATAACAAGTTATCAGATAATGTGTTAACAGCATTAAACAAGGGGAAATATCACTTAATCAACTATGGACAAGTAGGCAAAGCTTACAGTATAGACTTTACCGAATTTCCGATATCCAATGAATTTCAAGAACAACAACAAGAACAACCGAAAATAACAGAGAATGAGCAGCAACCTGTACAATCAGAACCAGATCAACAATATTCAACAGAAACGGAAGCTAATATAAATTATGATGAATTTTCACAACCTGGTTTTTATAATAACATAATATAAAATCAATAAAAAACAATTTTTTTAAATGGATATTAAGTGTGTTTATTTATTAACTAATAATCAGCAAAATAATTATAATATATTCTTCCAAGAAATATCTTTATAAGTCTAATAGCTTCTTTAGCTGTATCTGTTTTTTCTCTTTGTTTTTCTTCTATTAAATCACATTCACAAATATTTTCATTGTCTTCAGGATTAGAACATGCAAGATAATGGCCGTTAGATGTAAATTCTTCACTTTTGCTGTTGTTTAGATATTCTCGAATATTTTCAATTTCTTTTTTGTTGAATACAACTTCTCCATATGATTCTGTACCAAAAAATGTATCAAATTCATTTAAAAATAATGAAATATTATCTATTATATCCAGATTTCCTTCTTCTAAGTACCAATCAATTTCTCGTAAAATTTCAATAATTTTTCAAATTCATTTTTAAATTTGATAACTTGATTTTGCCTATAACTACAAATACATGTATCTGGTCCTGTAATTGTATCATCTTTAGCCCAACAACAATCAACGTAATGAGATTCATGAATTGATGTGATTTTTTCCATGTTTTCATATTTTCGATAGTATACAATCTGTGTAAAACTCGCCTTCAAAATCCATCTTTATACTTTGAATAATGCTGGTTAACTGTTAATTATTTTGAGAATGAATTGACTTTTATTAATGATTATATTTATTTGTTTAACATTTTCGATTTTCGTATCGGTTCTGTAGTTATAGTCTTGAAATCGTACAAGTTATATTTCACCATTGCTTAGAATTCAATCTGTTTCAAATTCATGATATTCATAGTATGATAATATATGTTGAGTATGTATACGTTTTGTATAGTTGCTACTTTATCAGTTTTCATGTTGAGACATGTTTGTTCTTGTTTAAAAAAATGAAACAATGAAGTCTTTTGTTTTTCAGACGGATTATGCTGCCAGCTGCGCTATTGTTTTTAAGTTCAGAAGAAAAGAATTTCTAACAAAGTATTTTGCTTTTGGATTATATGACTAATATTAGAATTATCGATTATTAAGCTTTTAAAATACATTCGAGATTAGGTATATAAAATACATGTGAATCACTTTTATGGTTCATTAATTTCAAGACTTTTTTACCTCCTGTTAGTCAAGCAAGTGATTCTTTCTTAGTCGGTTTTATAATTTTAAAAATGGAAAATATAAGTGAAACACGAGAAATTTTGGAATTTCTAAAAGAAATTTTTGAAACTCACAACATGGAGTTTCTAGACGAACAAGAAGATAACAACATGGAGTTTCTGGACGATCAAAAAGATTGCAACAGCAACATCGACAATTTTAACATGGAGTTTTTAGATGAACAAGAAGATTTCAATAGCAACATCAACAATTTCAACAGGGAGTTTTTAGATGAAGAAGAAGGTTACAACGGCATCTCATATAAAATAGGTTTTCAATATTTTAATAAATTTTTTGAAAACAGTACAAATATTAAATTTTGTTTTGATTGTAAAAACCATAAATACATGCCTGTAAATGTATGTAGAGTTTCAGGGAATTTTGAAGCAAATAGTAATTTTGTAATAAAAGATTTTATTGAAAAACACAACTTGAAATGTTTTTTATGTAATACCAATTTATTTTCAATAATTTATAATAAAATTTAATGAAATAAAAATAAAATATCATTAGAACAAAAACAGTTAAAGGTTTTTTTTATTTAATTTTTTTAATAACTCTTTCTCCTCTATCCACGAATTATGCTGATTAGAAAATCCTAGCCATTTCACAAAAACTTTGCTTTCTTTTTTTCTTAAAATTTTTTCCACTAAATAAAGATCTGGGTGATTGGTTTTAATTATTTCTTTTTCGTAAAAGCCTCCTTTAATTGGTTGTCCTTCGTAGTCTTCTAAAAGATATGTTATTGGATTCGTGTTTTGAACTTTTTTTATCGTGAAAATTTCGGTGGTCCAGTTGGGTGTATATCCCTTCTCAAAAATATGTTTATATTTGCTTATTCGTACTTTGTCTCCAACTTTGTATTTTGGTTTATGAAAAACTTTTAAGTTATTGTATACTGTCTTTAATAAAAATTTTTCATTGTTTTTATTAACATCTTTGGGACGCATTTTTATTGTTCGATGAATAGTGTTATTGTATTTGGTAACTAACGCTTTTACGTTATCAATCCATTTATATGATCCATTCATACTGAATTCTTTCCACATCATCTCTTTTAATGTTCTGTTGAAACGTTCAACAATTGATGCTTTCAATGTGCTATATGTTGAATAATGATTAACATTATGTTTCTTCATAAGTTGATTAAATTGTGTGTTATAAAATTCTTTCCCCAAATCTGTTTGTAAATTTTTTGGTGATGTTTGTGTTATGTTAAATATATTATTCATTGCTTCAGTAACATCTTTAATATTTTTTGTTTTAACAGGGTGTACCCAAGCGTATTTTGAGAAAGTATCAATTACAGTTAATAAATATTTATAATTTTTGTTAAATGAAGAGTAATTTCCCATTTCAACTAAATCAGCTTGCCACAAATCATTAATTCCTTTTACTATAACATGTCGCCGTTTAAAATTTTTTCTAGCAGGTTTATGAAGTTCTTCTACAAGTTGTTGTTTTTGCAATTTTTATTCTGGTACACTTTCTAATGGGAAAATCGATTCTTCAGGTTTATGTTTTTTCTTTATTTCATCAAATAAAAATTGTTGAATATTTTCAATATTATAATTTAAACTATATAGTTTTTCACTGTGACTTTTTAACATGTCCTGATTCTTTGCAAGATCCTGACGAAATGTTTCTATTTTTATAAGATTTTCGTGTAAAGCATTGATTTCATTATCAACATACTTTTTTGTCACTGCATCATTATCATTTAAAGGATTTTCAAGATTTTCCATTCGTTTTGAATTTATATTAAAGTTTCCTTCATTTGTTAAAATAAATTTTATTATAAATTATTGAAAATAAATTGGTATTACATAAAAAACATTTCAAGTTGTGTTTTTCAATAAAATCTTTTATTACAAAATTACTATTTGCTTCAAAATTCCCTGAAACTCTACATACATTTACAGGCATGTATTTATGGTTTTTACAATCAAAACAAAATTTAATATTTGTACTGTTTTCAAAAAATTTATTAAAATATTGAAAACCTATTTTATATGAGATGCCGTTGTAACCTTCTTCTTCATCTAAAAACTCCCTGTTGAAATTGTTGATGTTGCTATTGAAATCTTCTTGTTCATCTAAAAACTCCATGTTAGAATTGTCGATGTTGCTGTTGCAATCTTTTTGATCGTCCAGAAACTCCATGTTGTTATCTTCTTGTTCGTCTAGAAACTCCATGTTGTGAGTTTCAAAAATTTCTTTTAGAAATTCCAAAATTTCTCGTGTTTCACTTATATTTTCCATTTTTAAAATTATAAAACCGACTAAGAAAGAATCACTTGCTTGACTAACAGGAGGTAAAAAAGTCTTGAAATTAATGAACCATAAAAGTGATTCACATGTATTTTATATACCTAATCTCGAATGTATTTTAAAAGCTTAATAATCGATAATTCTAATATTAGTCATATAATCCAAAAGCAAAATACTTTGTTAGAAATTCTTTTCTTCTGAACTTAAAAACAATAACGCAGCTGGCAGCATAATCCGTCTGAAAAACAAAAGACTTCATTGTTTCATTTTTTTAAACAAGAACAAACATGTCTCAACATGAAAACTGATAAAGTATCAACTATACAAAACGTATACATACTCAACATATATTATCATACTATGAATATCATGAATTTGAAACAGATTGAATTCTAAGCAATGGTGAAATATAACTTGTACGATTTCAAGACTATAACTACAGAACCGATACGAAAATCGAAAATGTTAAACAAATAAATATAATCATTAATAAAAGTCAATTCATTCTCAAAATAATTAACAGTTAACCAGCATTATTCAAAGTATAAAGATGGATTTTGAAGGCGAGTTTTACACAGATTATTTAACAGACGAAGATAGGAGAACTCTTGTATACTATCGAAAATATGAAAACATGGAAAAAATCACATCAATTCATGGATCTCATTACGTTGATTGTTGTTGGGCTAAAGATGATACAATTACAGGACCAGATACATGTATTTGTAGTTATAGGCAAAATCAAGTTATCAAATTTAAAAATGAATTTGAAAAATTATTGAAATTTTACGAGAAATTGATTGGTACTTAGAAGAAGGAAATCTGGATATAATAGATAATATTTCATTATTTTTAAATGAATTTGATACATTTTTTGGTACAGAATCATATGGAGAAGTTGTATTCAACAAAAAAGAAATTGAAAATATTCGAGAATATCTAAACAACAGCAAAAGTGAAGAATTTACATCTAACGGCCATTATCTTGCATGTTCTAATCCTGAAGACAATGAAAATATTTGTGAATGTGATTTAATAGAAGAAAAACAAAGAGAAAAAACAGATACAGCTAAAGAAGCTATTAGACTTATAAAGATATTTCTTGGAAGAATATATTATAATTATTTTGCTGATTATTAGTTAATAAATAAACACACTTAATATCCATTTAAAAAAATTGTTTTTTATTGATTTTATATTATGTTATTATAAAAACCAGGTTGTGAAAATTCATCATAATTTATATTAGCTTCCGTTTCTGTTGAATATTGTTGATCTGGTTCTGATTGTACAGGTTGCTGCTCATTCTCTGTTATTTTCGGTTGTTCTTGTTGTTGTTCTTGAAATTCATTGGATATCGGAAATTCGGTAAAGTCTATACTGTAAGCTTTGCCTACTTGTCCATAGTTGATTAAGTGATATTTCCCCTTGTTTAATGCTGTTAACACATTATCTGATAACTTGTTATATTTTTCTGGTAAATTCAATCGTTGACTTCCTTCTAATTCAAGCGAAACTCGATCACCAAATTTTGTGTTAACTTTTTCTGCACTGATGATTTTATATGGATGATTTTTCACCATATTTCCCAAGTTTAAGTATATATTGTATCGAAATGATTTTAACTCCTCCAGCTCAGAAGCAAATACTTTGTTTGGTATTTCGTCTCTTACAAGATTATCTTCTTGTTTCCGTTTAACTACTTTTGATGCCTTCTTTGAACCAACTTTTTCAGGTTTCTGTATTTCACTCATTTTTTACAAACTTTAAGATAAAATTAAATTAACACTTTGAAATTTCACTATGGACTGATACCGTTTCAAGAAATTGTCTCCATTTATAGGCAAAAATCGTATCCCCACTCTTTTTTTCAACTGCTTACAAGTGCTAACAAAATTTAAACACTCTCTTTTTCTACTGCTTACAAGAGCCGACAAAATTTATACACACACACACACACACACAAACATACATATAAAAATAATTTCACAACTTGATGAAATCCGAAATAAAAACATCAAATAGTACACTTAAGAATACACAAATGAATAAAAATCTGATACATAAAAATTTTTCCATTTTTATTCGTGAGTTCGAATCTCATCACAACTATTTCACAATCTTTTTTTTTTCTTATCACAGAAATGAATAAAAATCTGATACATAAAAATTTTTTCATTTTTATTCGTGAGTTCGAATCTCATCACAACTATTTCACAATCTTTTTTTTTTCTTATCACAGAAATGAATAAAAATCTGATACATAAACATTTTTCCATTTTTATTTGCGAGTTCGAATCTCATCACAACTATTTCACAATCTTTTTTTTTCTTCTAATAGCATACGTATTAAAATTCGTCATATACGTATATACACACAACATAATCACCACATATTAAGATACTCTCTAGCCCCATGATATATACCACGGACTATCATGCTACAGGTCTCGAGTTCGCATCCCACCGACATCACATTTTTTTCATTTTTTCTTCATCTCAAACAACAACAAAACAACAACACATTCTTTTACACACTCGGTGGTGGTGCCAGAACTCCCCAATCCTACCTACTACCCACATATCACAACCAAAAAGCACAAAAGCTCCAAAATCACACCACATACCACAGCCAAAAAAGCACAAAAGCTTCCGAAGCACACCACACGTCACAACCAAAAAAGCACAAAAGCTCATGACGTCATCCAAAAAAAAGCTGTGCACAAAAAACCTCCCTGGTCTAGAAGCGGCATATCTCCTCTAAGCATAGCGTTTATTTAAAAATTATTTAACAAATTAGTCAAAAATTAGGCAACAACAAAGATTTCATAAAAGAATGAAAACTATTCAACGTAGGTAAAATTGTACGTACTGTGTGGAAAATAATGATTGGCCAGTACCAGACCTGTCTTTTTTCAGCTTCAATAACCGGTTTTTTCTGAAGACAGAAGGCGAGTTGTAGTACATTTTATCCAAAAGTGTGAAGCTGAAAGAAGACAGGTCTGGCACTGGCCATTGAGAAGAAACAATAACAACTTCAGCATTGCATAGCATAATATAACAGCCGTATGCTAGCTGTAGCCTGTAGAACAAAAGAAAAGATGTACACATTTTACCATGCAATATGATCGCTACCCAGTTAACCTAGAACGTATTTATGATATATCAAGTTTGGATTTTTAGAGCACGAGAACAAATTCTGTTGACATTAAGATTAGATAGGTGGAATATATATCATCGATGGTTAACTGGGTTTGAAATTTTTTCAAATCATGTACACCAACACTTAGAAGAAATTTATTTGCTTGTGTTGATGAAGACACAAATACATTTCAGACGATGTTGTTGTTGTTTTCGAAAAAATTTTTCACTAAATTTGGCTCTTAACATTTTTTAATAGTATAGTATGTACAAGTAGAATAACACAATCATTCTCATGTTTCAAGCATTACAATATACAATATCATATGAAAACAGCTTTTCCTTTCCTTCATATATTCATATACATATATATTATATTATACATACCATTTGATTCAACAAACAACAACAACAACAACAAAATTTCTTTTTTTCAGTACAAATAAATTCAAAACTTGTTCATAATGGTAAATCCTAACCTTATGAATCAACAAAATGAAACTGGCCAAATTCTTCAGGGAATAATTAACCAGTTTAAAGAGGATGTTACATCAAAATCTATAACATTGGAATCATTAAAGGATTTTTTGGAACGTTTAGAGGCAGCATGGGACTTATTTGAAACTACTGATACAAAAATTCGTAGTGATGCCAACCCTCCAATAGAACATGCGTACTTTACAACAGACTACTACGACAAAATAAGCGCAATATACCACAACTATCAAAAACAAATTACAGATCAAATAAGTGCATTGAAAACAGGTGCTAGTCGCAAGGGGAACTTGCCGGCACCAGCAGATCAAATAAGTGCACTTGAAACAGGTGCTAGTCGCAAAGGGAATTTTCCAGCACCAACAGATCAGACAAACGATCAACAATATCATCAATAAATACATAACGCATCGATAAATAGCAATCAATTTTACGATAAAAATCCTGATACAGAGATGATACGACTTCAGCGCAGACAAAGCAGTATAGCATCGTCTCTTCGCAAATTACTACAATCCTTGGAGGACGACCAAGGACATCACCCAGCTCAATACTATCAATTAAAAATCAAGGCATTAAATAATTATTGGAATCAAATGGAGAATATTAAGCACGAAATGTGGGAACTTACAGAAAATCCCATACTTACTTATGATTATGATGAGCTAGAAGACAAAGTAGGTCAATTTATAGTGCAATTCTCAACACAAATCGATCATAGTGTAAATAACAGAATGTCTACACCATCAAGCATGCACGAAAATCAATCTATGGTTAAACTACCTAGAATAGTGCTTCCAAAATTTGATGGCGATTACATGAAATGGCAATCATTTCATGATTTATTTTGCAAGATGATACATAATTCAACAGCTATGAGTAATTGTCAAAAATTATGGTACTTAAAAACTAGTCTAACAGGAGATGCTGAAAGGCTGTTGAGGAATTTCATGTTATCAGACAATAACTACATAGCAGCATGTGAAACTTTAAAAAACAGATATACAAACCTAAGGGTTCAAGTAAGTTCGTTGATAAACAAATTACTATCGCAACCAACACACACAATGGATAATGTATCAGCAGTTTCCATAAAAAATTTGAGAGACACTACTGAACAATGTCTCATGGGATTACAAAATTTGGGGGTAAATACCGAAAACTGGGATCAACTTTTGTTGTATATTTGACAAAGAAATTAGATCGAATTTCTTTAAATTTATATGAACAATTGTTAGAAAACCCAAAGGAACTACAATCATTAAAAAAATTTTTACAATTTTTAGAAAATAGGTATCACTCATTAGAAATCTTAAATAAACCTAAACCCAACGACCTTCAACGTCGAAATAATGGTACTGCAAAAATATTAACTTCTGTTGTAAGCACAGAATCTCCTAAATGTATTGCATGCAAGGACAAACATCCGTTATATGCATGCAAATCATTTTTACAACTTTCACCAGAAAACAGAACCAAATTGGTTCAAAAGCATCATCGTTGCATAAATTGCTTAAAATCTGGTCATCAACTATCAAAATGCACATCAAGAACTTGTAAATTTTGTGAGAAAAAACATAATACGTTATTGCATTATGAGGACAACAAAAAATCACAAAAACTCAACTCATCAACAACACCCTCATCATCGAGTCCCATCAGTAATCATACAATCAAGCAACCTGAAACAATTACAGTAAATACAATTTCAGCAAAACCAAACCAAAAATACATCTTATTAGGAACAGCTAATATCAAATTAAGTGGTCCGAATGGAACAGTAGAATGCCGCGCTGTGTTGGATTCTGGATCACAAGTAAACTTATTAATTCAAGAATAGTGAAACAGTTAGGTCTAAACACGACTTTTGACACGCTTTTCATTGAAGGAGTAGGAAACAAAACCCACAAGGTGCAACAAAGAATCAATGCACATACAATCAACTTGCACCGCATATTCACACCACATTGAAGCGCTCGTTTTACCACAAATAACCACACTACAACCAACGGTCAAAATCGACACCACACATTGGAACATACCACAAAACATCAAACTTGCAGATTCTTCATTCAATATTCCAAAAAGAATCGACATGCTATTAGGAGCTGAAATATACTATGAATTATTAACACCAGGACAACATAAAATGAGTAATGATCTTCCAATAATACAAAACACCCAATTAGGTTGGATACTTTCAGGAGGTGTAAAACAGGTGACATCATCAATTGCTACATGCAATATATGCACTGAAAAGGAATCACTCGAACGTACAATTGAAAACTTCTGGAAAATTGAAGCTGTCAAGGAACAACCTGCACCAATGTCAGATGCAGAAAACCAATGTGAAAAATACTTTTTAACAACTACCCAACGGAATCATGAAGGACGTTTTGTAGTTAAACTACCATTCAGAGACACCCAGTCACAATTAGGAGATTCAACGGCAGTGGCATACAGACGTTTTATGGCATTAGAAAAACGACTAGAAAAAGATGAATCCTTACGAAAACAATATGTTCAATTTATGGATGAATATTTACAGCTTAATCATATGGAGCCCGTAAATTTACAAGAAATTAAAGGACCAAAATACTTTCTTCCGCACCACTGCGTGCTTAAGCCCGATAGTACATCAACAAAACTAAGAGTTGTTTTTGACGCCTCATCAAAAACGACTACAAATACCTCATTAAATGACATTCTTCACATTGGTCCAGTGATTCAGGATGATCTATTTTCAATTTTGTTAAGATTTCGTATGAAAAAATTTGTGTTCACGGCAGATATTCAAAAAATGTATCGGCAAATACTTGTTCACAAGGATGACCGAAAATTTCAATTGATTTTTTGGAGAAGAAATACAGAAGAATCCATTAAATGTTTTCAGTTAAAAACAGTAACATATGGTACCAGACCAGCACCATACCTAGCAACAAAATGCTTGCAAAAATTGGCTCAAGAAGGAGAAGTAAAATACCCATTAGGTGCAAAGATTTTAGCAAGGGACTTCTACGTTGATGATGTCATCACAGGGGCTGACAGTCTTACAGAAATACTTGAAATACAACAACAATTAACAAAACTTTTAAAAGAAGGAGGATTTGAACTAAGAAAATGGTGTGGAAATCATCCGAAAGCCAGGAAGTTCAAATCAACTTCAATGATTGCGAAGATCAACAAATAAAAACTTTGGGATTAACATGGCATCCAAAAAGTGATAATTTTTCAGTAAAAATCAACCACAATGAAAAATCACGTGTCACAAAACGCACAGTTGCATCAGACATAGCAAAATTATTTGATCCTTTGGGGATACTTAGTCCTGTCATTGTTAGTGCAAAAAATTTTTTACAAGAGTTATGGCAATTAAAACTAGAATGGGATGACAAGCTTCCAATAGATTTACGACAACAGTGGTACAAATTTCAAGAAAATCTTAACACATTGGAAAAATTTCAAGTTCCACGGCGTGTGCTGTGTAACAATATTTGTAAACAAGCACAACTTCATACATTCGCTGACGCTTCTGAAAGGGCATATGGGGCAGCAATTTACATACGATCTGTAGACAAAGACGGACAAGTTAGTGTCAGATTGCTATGTTCAAAAACAAGAGTAGCTCAAATCAAGAAAATTACACTGCCACGCCTAGAACTCTGTGCATGTGAATTGGCTGTGGAACTGACAGAACGAGTAATAAAAATTTTAGAAATACAGCAGGCACCTTCATATTTCTGGACTGATTCTGAAATAGTACTGTCATGGATACACTCGTCACCATCACAGTATCATACCTTTGTAGC
Organism: Bombylius major; assembly: GCA_932526495.1. Taxonomy (NCBI): domain Eukaryota; kingdom Metazoa; phylum Arthropoda; class Insecta; order Diptera; family Bombyliidae; genus Bombylius; species Bombylius major. The sequence goes on from OW052043.1 coordinate 28,137,679, forward strand.
AAATCGAATCAGCAACATCCACAGATCATCAGTTCCAGAACAATGTCGGCACGTGTCTTCAAAAAACAACCCTGCAGACATTCTTTCTAGAGGAATGGAACCTCCAAAATTACAGCAATGTAACATTTGGATATACGGTCCAATCTTTCTTTATGGAACCAAAGATTCTTGGCCTGCTGAATTTAATAACAAAAGACAATGCTCTTTAGAAAGAAAACGTAAGGCTACTACATTAATTATCTCTCCAGAAGAAAACAAAAACATAATTCAAAAAATCAACCATGGAAACTCCTTCCGCAAATTACAAAGAATTATAGGCTATTTATTACGTTTTGCAAAAAATACTAGATCAAAATCTCGTCAACCTGATCACAAGGCAATCACTCATAGTGAAATGCAAGAAGCACTATACATCATAGTAAAGTTCATGCAGCAAGAATCATTCGCTGATGAATTAAGGCAACTACATACAAATGGAAATGTTGAAAAACAAAGTTCAATGAGCTCTTTAGCTACATATTTGGACAATCGTGGCATTTTTCGGGTGGGGGGCAGACAGGAAGCAGCATCATTACCACTTGATGCTAGGCACCAGATGCTTCTTCCATATCCTCATGAGTTCACAAAAATGCTCATGACAGAACTTCACAAGGAAAATGGACATATTGGACCGGAAGGATTACTCGACAACATTTTTGGCCGATGAAAGGAAAAACAGTTGCAAGGACAATTACTCAAAACTGCGTTATATGTTTTAAGTCAAAACCTAAAACACTGAATCAAATAATGGGCAATTTACCATCCGACAGAATAGAACCAGCTCGTCCATTTTTGAACTCAGGGGTAGATTTTTGTGGACCTATATGGGTGCATTTTCATACAAGAGGACGCAAACCACAGAAAAGTTATGTGGCTGTATTCTGCTGTTTTGCAACAAAGGCAGTCCATCTAGAACTGGTGACTGATCTTACAACCGATGCATTTATAGGGGCGAAGAGGAAGATGTAAACATCTATACTGCGACAACGCTACAAACTTTGTAGGCCCTAAAAATCAACTAATGGAATTATCGTACTCCATTTACAATACAAGAGCCCAAGAAACAATTATCAGAACTTGCGCATCAAGGGGAGTAGAATTTCGCTTTATTCCTCCTAGATCACCTCACTTTGGTGGATTATGGGAGGCAGCGGTAAAATCTGCTAAGCACATGATGGTAAAAATGGTTCAATCAGCAAATTTATCGTATGAAGAAATGGAAACCGTAGTCATTGAAATCGAAGTGATCCTAAATTCAAGGCCTATAACTCCTCTATCTTCAGATCCCAACGACTTGTCAGCACTAACCCCAGGACATTTTTCAATAGGCGAGCCATGAGTTTCAACCATAGATCCTGAAACGCAACCAAATAAGGCGAAGTTGTTAACTAGATAGAAGCTAGTAACGCATGTAAAACAGGACTTTTGGAAGCAATGGTCGTGTGAATACCTGAACACATTACAACACAGGTATAAATGGAAAGAAACATCTCAAAATCTTCAACCTGGGCTACTAGTATTAATAAAGGAAGACAATCTACCAATTATGAAATGGTCACTTGGAAGGGTCATGAATGTTTACAAAGGAAACGATGGAATGGTTCGCGTCGCTGATATCAAAACGTCAGGAGGTATACTCAAACGACCAGTAACTAGACTCGCTCCATTACCACATGAAAATGACAACGAAGAACTAGCACCAGATTCGCACCAACCAACTCAAGATAGCAACAGTCAAGTAGTAAATCAGAATTCAAACCACCATCTAGACGAGACACCAACTAAGAAAAGAAGAGGAATATCCTTCTTAACAACACTTCTCGTAATTTGTCTTACGCTACCCATTGCTACTGCATCGACAACAAACAGTTTGTTTCAAATCTCCAAATTCGATTCCAATCCGGGCATTTATTTTGAAAATATAGGAAGCATGAGCTTACAAACAACAGAATGGAAGATTATTTCCTTTTACGATCTAAAACCATTTTGGAGAGAACTATCAACACTGGTCAATGGAACTAGGGCATTACAACATCTATGCAACGACATAACTAAAACCAAGACATCTTGCAGTCAAACAATCAATCATATCAGCCATCTTATTAGAGAGATTCAGATATACAACGACTTATTGAGCAATAATACTCACAACAGATCTAAAAGAGGACTTATAGATATCGTTGGCCGGGGAGCTAACTGGGCTTTTGGAATATTAGATGCCGATTATGCAAAGACACTTGAAGACAATATCAAGTCAATGAAAGACAATGATGATTATCTACTTAACTTAACACATAACCAGACCAGTATTATTTATACAACAATCAATATCATAAAGGGAAATCAACATAACATTAAAACAAAATTTGACAACATTGACCAACAGTTTGCACAGGTCTACAATCAGTTACGAGTAGTTGAAGATGAATTACAACAGAGTCGATTAATCGAATTATTTAATTCTATTTCTACGCAGATGACACTAATGTTAATTAATATTCAGCGAATACAAACGATAATTGTTCAAGTAATAACAGACGGCCATCACGGAAAATTTAATCCTTTACTACTATCACCACAACAACTTCATGAAGAAATAATAAGAATAAAAACACATCTACCACAGTTTCTGCGTCTACCGGCCGAGCAAGAAAATATTTCGCAATTTTACAAACTAATGTCGGTAAAGGCAGGAATAACACCAAATTTTGTAATTTTCGAATCAAGATTACCAATTCTCAACACAGAGAACTTTATTCTGCTTCACTTGTTGCCGATACCTATGACTAATAATGAAGACCTTATCGAACTTACACCTACAACGAGGTACCTGGCCATTGACACTCAGAGAGAACGGTATTATCCCTTAACAGAATATCAATACGCTTCCTGTAGCAGCATCAACAATCAAGATATCTTATGCAAGCAATCACATCCAATATATGCAAGAGGCTCGTCTATTCATTCATGTGAAGTCACACTATTCTTCGAATCTAAATTCCAAAAATCATGCCAGATTGCTCGATCAATCACTAACCCTAGATGGATACAGCTTTCAACAGCAAATGAATGGATTTTCGCTATGTCCAAATCAACATCGACAAATCTGCTATGCGATGAAGAGGTACATCGTATATCAATGTCAGGATCTGGTTTATTACGCCTGTTGTCCAACTGTAGGCTTACACCCATGTTCCAGATTCCGCTAAAAGTGGAAGTGGAATACGAATTCAAATCCATGCGAAATGGAAAATGGTGTTCTTGATTCCACGCGGAATTATATATTTCGAACATTAATTTCGAATCAGCTGTTACTTGTCATTTGTAGATGAGGCTTTGAAAATATTTTGCATTGAAATAATTTAGTTCTTGAAAGTGTTGTAAAATTTGAAAAATATATTATTTTTTGAAAAAAAAAAATGTTAAAAATAATCGTGTTCAATAATTCTACTGTATGTATTACCTTGTTATCAATATATTTCCTTATTTCATGAATATTTTTCACTTGTAACTTTGTTTCTTTACAGTAGGTACTTGAATTAACTGAAGAAATTAATTGTAAATACTAATGGATAACACTCTACTGTATTTAATAAATCAAGCAAACGACGAAGAAAATGCTCTTTATTCTTACTTACATATTTTAACTTTAATTTTATTTTAAATTTATTCACTATTTATATAATTTATTTAATAAATTTAAAAAAAAAACTTCACAAATACAAGCCACGATTGAATTTGACAACTATTATTTCAATTCCACGTACAAAAACATTGCGGAATTGAATTCACGAAAATTTAGTGAAAGTGGAATGCAGAACACCTAATTCCACTTCCGCAACTTCAATTCCGAAAAAGTGGAATTCAGAACATGGGTGTTAGACAAGGATTTATTGCGCTTGATGGTCATCAAGTTTATACTAGTAAGGTCCATCTTTCATATCCTAGATTGGGAAATATTAGTGAAGCCATACTTAGGGAGCAAGTACAATGGAATTTCAACAAAGGCAAGGAAATTAGTTACACACCACATCTCGAAGAGTTAGACAAACTAAAAGAAGATCTTAAGGAACATGCCAATCTTCACTTCTCACGAACTATAGAACCTCATTTGATACACAATTTCTCCGTAAGTTATATCGCTATCGGATTGACACTCATAATTGCAGGGTATGCACTTTACAAATTAAAACACAATCGTACAGTCATGTTTATTCCCAGAAGAAGTTCAGCAACACAAGCGGAATTCACAGTCAGTGTCTAATTAATTTGAACCACAGGTTCAAGGCGGGGGAAAATGTTCATTCCGTTCTCATGCTGTCACAGCAGTTTTAATAACCAAATAAATTTTACATAATTCAATTCATTTGAATTCTTCAATTATGTTATTTTAGCTCACACTAAATATTAAAGTAATCATGTTATTTGCTTAGCTTGCATTATAAAATAAAAGAATTATATTGTTTTTGCCTAGCTTGCATTAAATATTGTTCTTTTATATATTACATATAATTTTATTATTATTTTTGAATATTTGCATTTTTTCTTTACATATTAATGAATAATTATTTTATTGTTGAAATTGCTTAATTTTTGTATAAAAGGAAATCGATTTACTGAATAAAGAAACAGTTTTTACTTAACAATCAAGTTGTGTATTTACTTTCTTCAGAAACCTTCAACCATTTAAGTACATTGATACATAGAATCAATTGTACTCTTTCATCAAGTCTTAAGTACATTGATACATAGAATCAATTGTACACTTTCATCAAAGTCTAGGCGCAAGAACCTTAGACTCAATATTAGTTGAACTATTCAATTTTGTTTCAACAGTGGTCGTAAGTTCACTTTTGGTAATTTCTAACCTCAAAAACTATACTCTTGTTGTTTTGAGAAGAAAATTTATAATTTTTATTTACTAGTGTATTGGTAAATTTTAAATGTTATGGATTTATTGCTAAGAAGGAGACGTAGAAGAAGGCTTAATGTGCCAAGAAAAATATTTAGAGACAGGTGCAATCCATGGGACGTGGATGAAAATGTGTTCTTCAGAAGATATCGCTTCACAAAAGAAGTTGCTATGATTATTGTGAATGACTTGAAGGATATTCTACAAAGAGATACAAAAAGGAGTAAAGCATTCAGTCCCGATTTGATTGTAAGTAGTAATATGGAAAACGTTAGTATGTTGATGCTTACTAGATTATTTCTTGCAGGTGCTAACTAGCATAAGTGTATTAGCATCAGGAAGTTTTCAATTTGTAGCTGGAGGGCTTCGAGAGCATTACCTTTCACAGCCAGCAGTTAGTAAAGTACTGAGTGAATTCTTGGACGCATTGACTTCAAAAATGAAAAATTATATAAAGTTTCCCACAACTCAGGCTTCTATTGATGTTACGAAAAGTGATTTTTACTCATTGTATGGGTTTCCCAATGTAATTGGAGCTATTAATGGAACTCATATTGTTATGCAAAAACCTTCCGTGTGGGATGCTTACTCATTTTTCAACAGGAAAATGCAATAATGTTCAAGCAGTGAGTATCTTTTATTTCAAAAATTTCGAGTTATGCATAAATAGTTGAATATTTTCCATTACAGGTTTGCAGTGCTCAGTATGAGTTTACTGATGTTGTTGTTCGATGGCCAGGATCCACACATGATTCCTACATATACAGAAATTCAAATTTGTATAAATTTTTACATTCTTCTGAATTTCCTGAAAACTCCTGGTTGTTAGGCGATAATCGTTATCCTCTTCAACATTGCCTTTTGACACCAATTATTTCACCTTCAACTCCAGAGGAAGAAAGATATAACAAGGCACACAAAAAAGCCAGAAAAATTATTGAGCAATGTTTTGGAATCCTTAAAGAGTCGATTTCGCATAATAAGTAAATCTGGAGGAGCATTGTGTTATAACTTGCAGAAGTGTACTAAAATCATTTTATGTTGCTTCATTCTACATAATATAGCAATCAAACATAACGTGCCACTTCAATGTGATGACGACGATGTGAGTGAAATTGATTCAGACAGTGAAAATGATAATGAATTAACAAATCGTGCAAGTAATCAAGTACCTCAGTCATCTGAAATAAGAGGAAGTTGTATTCGACAAACCTTGATTAATTATGTATTTCCAACACAATAACATGTATGTACATATATGTATGTATATGCTTTTAAAAAATAATAAACACATTCATAATGACAATATTTTTTATATTTTATTGCTTATAATTTAGTACGTTTGTTAAAGTAAAGTAGCTTTACAATATATGATTTATCATATGACTTTTTTAAGTCATATGATAAATCATATAGTGTAAAGCCTACTTAAGTAAAAATAAAGATAATTAAAAAAAAACAGGTAAAAATTAGAAACATTTTTTAAAATCGAAGATTAGAAATTCCATTTTTTGGTGAGAACTTTCTATTCATTCGCATTTCAAACATGATACTTCCCATTATTTCATTGTTGATTCGTTGTTCTTTAAGTCTTTTTTCACACACTTGAAATATCTTTTCATCTAAATCTCGATTATCTGTAAACAGTATAGATTAATATTAAAAACTGTTTGAGAAAAATAAACATTACCATTTCCTCGTTTTTGCACGTTTTGTGTCTTTCGAACACGTTGCCTCTGATAGAACTTGTTTTGTAAACGTTCATTCCTTTCTCTCAGAGGGTTGGAACGCTGTACTCTGCTGCATATTGTATGGATTTGAGTTGAGTTTTGAGGGCTAGTATGAGAAAATATATCTTGACTAGCTGAAGATACTGAGCTATTGACTCCATTGCCAACAAGATCAACGTCGTCTTATACATAAACTATTTCCGAAGTAGCAGTCTCCTCTTCTTCTATAACCTTTTTCTCTAATGTAGTTATTTATTTCTGTTTGCTTTTTCTTAGTACGTGACTTCAAATCCACGAACTTGTTTTTCAATTCATTACCACTGCGAGGAATCATTGTCGAACTATTAAATTTTATAGCTAGATCATCCCAAGCTTTATGCAGAGCATCTCCGTAAATATTAGAATCATCTAATCAATAAGGATACAATTAAATATCTTATGAGTTAGAAAGATTTGAACAAATTAAAAACTTACATGATATGAGTTCTCGCCGGCTCTCTAGTAATTTTAATAAATTTTTAATTTCGAAATTCGTGAAATTTGGTTTCCGTTTTTTTCCGAAATCCATTTTATTTTTTATTTATTTTATTTATACTATGAAATAATATATTATATGGATTAATATATAATACATATATAGATAGATAGATTATTATTATTATTATTATTATTATTTATTAATATTATAATTATATAAAAGTGACAAGTAATCAAAAACTATTTCATCACGAGATAATTAGGTTAGGTTTACTGTCAAATGAATTCAGACAATTGCTGAATAAACCAAAATGGTTGATTTGCAATTTTAATCGAGGATGTGATTTTTACCACTCGCAAGTAGATGTCGCAAATCCGCCATTTTTGCTAATTGTAACTTGGATCTTGCTAGCTGATAGAGGATCTAGCCCAAAATCACCTCCAATAGGCAATAGTATTATTGTAATTTGTGTACTTTACGATCGTATAGCCAACCATATAGGATTGTTTGATAGTACCTATATGTTGATGATATACAGGGTGATTCAAATAAGGTGTCCGACCAGAAAACTACGGATAGGTAAGTCTCTTCGAGGCGAATAAAAAATCGTATGGGTGCGGTGGTCAATCTCAACCGTTAAGGAGTTAGAGAGGGGAACGATTTTTCGTACTTTTTAATTATTTTACCCTTTATATGCAAAAAACAATTTGGTATTATAAATATGTATTGCTTCGAATAACAAAATTTATACATTTCACTTCAAAATAATAAAAAAACATTATTTTTCCCTATTACCCTTCATACTTTACCTCGATACATTTTTCAATGCAAAAGACTAAAAATATAGTTAATCACCGTACCAAAAAATGTGTATACTCCGTAGTACCAACCGTTACTAGTACTGTTTTGATCCCGGTATATACGCATGGTACTGAACTATTTTAGGCCGACCATTTTGGTGTGAACCAACTAATTTTGTCCTCCTTTCTTTGTTCATTTCCAATTAATCTTGCACAAAAAGAAATTATTAAATCAATTAACAATGAATGAAATATTTGAGTTTGACAAGTATTTTTTTCTTTCTTTTTTCATTATTGGCACTTACGGTATTATACAGGCAGTACTAAAATGGTTTAGTCGTACCAAAATAGTACTATACTTTATTTAACAATTAAAGTCAGTATTGTGCTTATGGAGGCAGTACCCGATGAGTTTTCGCCTTGGTAATATTTAATTTAAAATATTTCTCTCGATTGAAATTGAGATCTGATGACCCCACACACGAGACAGATTTATACAAACGAAATGTAAAAGAGTATAGAAAAGTATGCCTATCTTGCCTGTACTGACTTTAATTGTTAAATAAAGTATAGTAGTATACGCGCTATGTGTTTGAGAAAAATTTCACACTAAATTTTTTTATTTTATTTTTTTTGAAGGAATAGTAAATTAAATACAATATGTATATATATTTGAAAAGTCGTCAACACATATGTACATACATATTATTTACGATCATATACAGGGTGTCCCGTTTGGTTTGCTTAACCTTGATACCATAGATAGGTCTCATCAAGACAAACAAAAAATCGTATCGTAGGGGGGATTGAAATCCCAACGGTTTCGCCGCTAGAGTCACTTTGTGTTGAGAAACAATGTAGAAGACCCTTTGACCTTTTCAACGATACCTTACTTGTTCCTCTTCTTCCAACTGTTGAAAAGTTACACGCATTCAAAATCAAAATTTTGTGAATTTTTCTCAAATTTTTGTGTTTAACCCTGTCTTTCTCAAAAAAGGCTTAAATTAATCCCAAGTCTACCATGCGCATGCATGCAGAAGCCTTCTGTGGAAGTTTAAAAACGGTTGGAAGCCTTCCTTTCCGTATTCCACATAATATCTTTTTTACATGGCCATGTCCTAGGCTTGGAAGGTATATGCATGGCGGATTTAAGTGTGATGCCGCCCTAGGTGCTTTTTTTTTTTTTTTTTTTTTTGCTTGTTAGATAGAAGTTTAAAACGAAGAGGTTTTTTTTTTTGCTTGTTAGAAATATAAGTTTATTTACTCTAATCACAGCAATGAAAAGAGGTTTTTTGTTTTTTTTTGCTTGTTAGGGTAAAGATTTATTTTTATATTAGCAAAAATTTGCCGACTCTAAAATTTTGCCGCCCTAGGCAATTGCCTCACTTGTCCAAGCCTAAATCCAGCACTGGGTATATGTTCGGTTTTTCTTCGTTGTCTTCTCATTACCTTTTACAGAAGGTAAAAAGAAACCTTCCAAACAGCTCTTAGAGAACCAAAAACGGCAAAAATAGGTTAGAAATTTTTTTAAAACTTATAATACCATCATTTATACCTTCCCAGGAATTTTTTACAATTTATATTTTCAAAACTTCTACATGCCTTCCTAAGGAAGGCCTTCTGACTTTTCCAACTGGGAAGCGAAAGTTTTCTCATATATTTTTTCGTTAGAGATAGAAGCTTTTCGTCTCTCACACTTCCCGCGCAGGTCACAAATTTTAAAAATTTTGCTGATATTCTATGTACTATCTGTACTGTATCTGTGCTACTAGCAAGGTGGCAGTGCCGATATTGCCACTGATTAGATAAAACCAATTAAACAATTTCAATTTTTGTTTTTAATGGAACATTTTACGTTTTATTTTACAAAATCTTATTGATCTAAATTGCTTGTGAGAACAAAATCTTTTTTTTTAGAAGTATCTTTTCTTTATACACGAAACTATCTTAGATTAAATTGTTTTTTGTTTTGTACATCACTTTATTTAGGTTAAAACTTATTGTTAAAATAATTTATAGATAAATAAAAAAAATGTATTAAGTAAAAATATTGATAAAAATAAGTTTCAGGTTAATTTTCATAAATATCTATCGCTTAAATCAGTTCAAATATGCAATATTTTTCTTCCTGTACTTTGTTTAACTTCTTTATTTCTTGCATATTACCATACACTACATTTTTTTGATGGATTCATCGGTGACCCAAGTGGACATTTATAGGCTTTAGAAAAATCTACAGAATTTGCTAATGGTCCAAGTACTCTTATAAAACCAGGTGAATGAACTGATGAACGAATTTTTGTTAATGCATCTTCTGGTCTCATTGAACCACACCAAATTTGAGCATAATTCAAAAAAAATAATTGATCATGTGTTAAATTTAATCCTGGTAAATCTGGTTCTGGTCCATGACGTGCTACCCATTTTTTATAAGCCTGAAATTTTCAACAACAACAACAAAAAAAACTATTTACAGTGAAAAAATATAATATTATATCATACTCGAAATGCTTGTTTGAGTCCACCATTATCAGCAATATTTTCACCTTGGGTCATACGTCCATTCATATACTGTCCAATCTCATCAATTCTATATCTTGAATATTGATCAATTATGCACTGTGCACGTTCTCTGAAAGCCTTAACTGTTGCATTATTCCACCACTGCATCATATTTCCATCCTTATCAAACTGTCGTCCTATAATAATTTAAAACAAATAAACTCTCAATCATCATAACATTTTTCATTAAAAATGTGTATACCTTTATCGTCAAAACCATGTGTAATTTCATGTCCAATAACAACTCCTATACCACCATAATTTAATGATTTCGGAAAGTTCTGACTATAAAACAAAGGTTGAAGTATTCCAGCTGGAAAAACTTTTAATATAAAGAAAAAATAAATGGATAACAAACTATAATGCAATATAGTTTATTTATAGTTTATTATTTACATATAATACCTTACCAATATCATTTTTATTTGGATTATAAAATGCATTTACAACTGCTGGTTCTGTAGTCCATTTATTTTTATCAACTATTTTTCTTAACTGCTGAAGATTTCTTTGAGAATCCCATTTTAAAATACTCAAAATATTATTCATAAAATGATTTTCATCAATTGTTAGCTAATGAATAAATATTAGGAGTAAAGTTTTTTTTAGCGAAAATGTAAAAATCTAAGTTATGATTATGTATTGTAAAAATCTAAGTTATGATTATGTATTGTAAAAAATTTCTTAAACCTACATTTTTATATTCTTTTTCTAATTCAGTGGCATCAGTAATAAATTCTGGATATCCGATTCTTTCATTCATTGCATTTGCTTTCGCTTTAGCAACATTTCTAGTTTCATCATCCATCCAATGATTATCAGCTAATAATTCATTGAATGCTTCACGTATTGTATGTATCATTGCTAGTGCAGTCTCTTTACTTTCTTGATTAAAATTATCACGAATAAATAATGCACCAACTGCCATTCCAAGTTTTTTGTTAGTCCATTCAACACATTGTGACCAACGTACTCGCTCTGATTGAATACCAAGAAGAATTTTCCTAAATTCAACGCGTTCACGCTGAAAATCATCAATCATATGTGTCATTATTGACATAACTAATCGCCAAACAATATAATTATGTACAATTCTTTTATCAGTTTTTTCTAAAATTTTACCCATTTGAATAAGATATGGCATTGCATAGCTAACGATTGGTTCATCATTATCTAATTTAATTTCATTACCGAGTGTCGTTTGTAAATATTGTTTCCAATTTAATTCTGGTATTTCATGTTGTAGTTCTGACAATTTCATTTTTTTATAAATTGCACTTGTGTCATGACGATCAGCTTCTGGTAATGATACATTAGCTAAATTAATTTCAAATTTCACAACTTCTTCTAATTCTGTATTAGCTTTTTTTAAATCTGCTCCCAATAATACAGCAATTTGTGTCATATAACGATGATATGCTCTTAAATCATTTTCACTGCTTGTTTTCAAATAATAATCTCTAGATGGCAGTGCTAATACAAGTTGATCAATTTGTAATATATTTTTTGAAGAATTTTTATCATCAGCTCCAACATATAATTCTAATAATACAGCTTCACTATATTCTCCTCGTAAAATTCCAAGTAAATATTCAATAGTAAAATTTGGTGGTGTCCAATTTCTTTCAATTACAGGCCAACCTCCAAGTTTCTCTAAAACTTCTTTTAATTTACCATCACCAATTTTTCGAATTTGTTCTAAATTTATTAGGGAATTAAGAAAATAAAACTTACTTGAAAAAAATCAATTAATTCTAGGCTATAGAAATTTTTTTTGAATAATCTTTTGTTTTTATTATTTTTAATATTTATTTGTAACCCTCTCCCCCCTCCTAAAACCATCCGGCTCTTAACAATTTTAACTTTAACAGTAAATAAATAAACGAAACAGAATAATTAAAATAATACATTGCAAAATAAACATAGAATACAATAAATAAATAAAATTATAAAAACATTAAAATCGTCTTAAATAAAAATAATCATCATAAATGAAATCATCATGATTCATTGTATTATAAAATGGATGTTAGGGTGTCCCTTATTTTTAAAGTGTTTGTTTGTCAACATTTTACTCCCTAGTTTTTTTTCGTTGTTTAATTTGAAGTAAAAATACAAAAAAAACAGGTCAATTTAACAACATTTACCAGGTGCCGATTTCACTGTGATTTCTTATTCAGATTCAACCCGTTTTTATTTTTTAAATTATAAATTACCAAGTTATTCTAATATCACTAAATTTTAATCCTGGAAAATAATAATAAAGGCCACAGGGCCTTATCAATAACATTTTTTTAAAAATCGAATTTAACAAAAGTACAGAATTTGAAATCATACTCAATTTTTAGAATCGACCTCTGTAATCTGCCGTACAAAGGACAATCGCGTCAATTACATTTTCACTCATTTTGACTTAGATATATTTATGATATAATATATAGTTATACATATGAACTAGTGAAAAAATTAAATTATATATATAATATATAATATATAGACATATTTTTTAATAGAGAATTTTTCCTTCAGTTCATATATATAACTATATATTATATCATAAACATATTTAACTCAAAATGAGTGAAAATGTAATTGACGCGATTGTCCTTTGTACGGCAGTGTTAAATTCAATTTAAAAAAAATGTTATTAATAAGGCCCATCATGTTTATCATGTATGTAGGTTACTTTAGTCATTTAATAAATAATTGATCGTTAGAACATATAGAACATACGATATTAGGAATTTTGTTTACCAAATTTCATTATATATAATATAGGTAATAAGAGTATAATGTCAGCAAAAGTATGTAAATATTTGGGTAGGTCTATTGTGCTTTTCTTAATTGATTGATTGAAAAATTGTATATAAGGAAAATGATTTTTATAAAAAAATCAGGATATACCAGATAATCCACTTTGAATTAGCGTAACCTAATTCTAATTTATATATACAAGAACAATTCTAAGGTACATTAGATTAACATAATTCTAATTACTGTTTGCAATTTATGTTTATATTGATAACAGTATAAACATTTTTTGGTGATACTGACGTCATCAAACGTCAAATTCAGAATATCTGACAAATCTATAGATTAGCAGTATGTAAAGGCACAGCATATACCTACATAAAATAAAATAGCAGACAAAGTATGGTATGAATATCTAATTATACTTTATTTAACAATTAAAGTCAGTATTGTGCTTATGGAGGCAGTACCCGATGAGTTTTTTGCCTTGGTAATTTTAATTTAATTTAAAAAATTTGCCTCGATTGAAATTGAGATATGATCACCCCACACACGAGACAGATTTATACAAACGAAATGTAAAAGAGTATAGAAATAGAAAAGTATGCCTATCTTGCCTGCACTGACTTTAATTGTCAAATAAAGTATAAAGTAAAGCAGGAGGTATATATACACTCATGAAATAAAAAACTTAATTTTTTAAATTCTTTTTTATTTCAGTTAATGGAAATGAAATATAAATATTTTACATTTTTCTAAAAGCAAATTTTAATTAGTTAAAATGAGACAGACTGACATACATACACAAACGACAATATTTTTTGTTTTATTTTTCAGGTCGCTGAATTAAATGCAAGATAAATAGACAACAGAGGTATGGTAGAGCCATCTGTGGCAGCAAATTTTTTTTATCTATATACGTAATTCGCTTTTAATACGGATTTTGGTTTACTCCCAATTTTTTGTGGTATAAACTCGCTAATTCGGATTTTGGCTTAAGCCCAATTTATTTGGGTTTAATCCCAATTTTTTTTTTATGTATGTGTGAGGTAAAATGCAATATGGCGGATTCTAATTTTTATGGTGAAAGTAAAGCAGTCACGTTCTTCTTCTTTTTTTTATGTGGAAGAAGAATAATATGTATACTATAAGTGTATAAAAGTATCAACGTTTGCAATGTTTACATGCATTTTTTAATCTCAATTTACCGTTTCTACGCTACTCCCAATTTAATCCAAAATTCGGATTATTTTTGTGCCGTATAAACTCTTTATATGATAGTTATTTTTCACTCATATTCACTCTCAAACAAAATTTATACAACTCTCTTACGTCAACAGGTCCATTAAATTATCGGTTAGTAATAAAATTACCGATGCAAGATCTGCCGTACAAAGGACAATCGCGTCAATTACATTTTCACTCATTTTGACTTAGATATATTTATGATATAATATATAGTTATACATATGAACTAGTGAAAAAATTAAATTATATATATAATATATAATATATAGACATATTTTTTAATAGAGAATTTTTCCTTCAGTTCATATATATAACTATATATTATATCATAAACATATTTAACTCAAAATGAGTGAAAATGTAATTGACGCGATTGTCCTTTGTACGGCAGTGTTAAATTCAATTTAAAAAAAATGTTATTAATAAGGCCCATCATGTTTATCATGTATGTAGGTTACTTTAGTCATTTAATAAATAATTGATCGTTAGAACATATAGAACATACGATATTAGGAATTTTGTTTACCAAATTTCATTATATATAATATAGGTAATAAGAGTATAATGTCAGCAAAAGTATGTAAATATTTGGGTAGGTCTATTGTGCTTTTCTTAATTGATTGATTGAAAAATTGTATATAAGGAAAATGATTTTTATAAAAAAATCAGGATATACCAGATAATCCACTTTGAATTAGCGTAACCTAATTCTAATTTATATATACAAGAACAATTCTAAGGTACATTAGATTAACATAATTCTAATTACTGTTTGCAATTTATGTTTATATTGATAACAGTATAAACATTTTTTGGTGATACTGACGTCATCAAACGTCAAATTCAGAATATCTGACAAATCTATAGATTAGCAGTATGTAAAGGCACAGCATATACCTACATAAAATAAAATAGCAGACAAAGTATGGTATGAATATCTAATTATACTTTATTTAACAATTAAAGTCAGTATTGTGCTTATGGAGGCAGTACCCGATGAGTTTTTTGCCTTGGTAATTTTAATTTAATTTAAAAAATTTGCCTCGATTGAAATTGAGATATGATCACCCCACACACGAGACAGATTTATACAAACGAAATGTAAAAGAGTATAGAAATAGAAAAGTATGCCTATCTTGCCTGCACTGACTTTAATTGTCAAATAAAGTATAAAGTAAAGCAGGAGGTATATATACACTCATGAAATAAAAAACTTAATTTTTTAAATTCTTTTTTATTTCAGTTAATGGAAATGAAATATAAATATTTTACATTTTTCTAAAAGCAAATTTTAATTAGTTAAAATGAGACAGACTGACATACATACACAAACGACAATATTTTTTGTTTTATTTTTCAGGTCGCTGAATTAAATGCAAGATAAATAGACAACAGAGGTATGGTAGAGCCATCTGTGGCAGCAAATTTTTTTTATCTATATACGTAATTCGCTTTTAATACGGATTTTGGTTTACTCCCAATTTTTTGTGGTATAAACTCGCTAATTCGGATTTTGGCTTAAGCCCAATTTATTTGGGTTTAATCCCAATTTTTTTTTTATGTATGTGTGAGGTAAAATGCAATATGGCGGATTCTAATTTTTATGGTGAAAGTAAAGCAGTCACGTTCTTCTTCTTTTTTTTATGTGGAAGAAGAATAATATGTATACTATAAGTGTATAAAAGTATCAACGTTTGCAATGTTTACATGCATTTTTTAATCTCAATTTACCGTTTCTACGCTACTCCCAATTTAATCCAAAATTCGGATTATTTTTGTGCCGTATAAACTCTTTATATGATAGTTATTTTTCACTCATATTCACTCTCAAACAAAATTTATACAACTCTCTTACGTCAACAGGTCCATTAAATTATCGGTTAGTAATAAAATTACCGATGCAAGATCTGCCGTACAAAGGCTAATCGCGTCAATTACATTTTCACTCATTTTGACTTAGATATATTTATGATATAATATATAGTTATACATATGAACTAGTGGAAAAATTAAATTATATATATAATATATAATATATAGACATATTTTTTAATAGAGAATTTTTCCTTCAGTTCATATATATAACTATATATCTGCCGTACAAAGGACAATCGCGTCAATTACATTTTCACTCATTTTGAGTTAAATATATTTATGATATAATATCTACCGTACAAAGGACAATCGCGTCAATTACATTTTCACTCATTTTGACTTAGATATATTTATGATATAATATATAGTTATACATATGAACTAGTGAAAAAATTAAATTATATATATAATATATAATATATAGACATATTTTTTAATAGAGAATTTTTCCTTCAGTTCATATATATAACTATATATTATATCATAAATATATTTAACTCAAAATGAGTGAAAATGTAATTGACGCGATTGTCCTTTGTACGGCAGATATATAGTTATATATATGAACTGAAGGAAAAATTCTCTATTAAAAAATATGTCTATATATTATATATTATATATATAATTTAATTTTTCCACTAGTTCATATGTATAACTATATATTATATCATAAATATATCTAAGTCAAAATGAGTGAAAATGTAATTGACGCGATTGTCCTTTGTACGGCAGATCTAGTGTCGGAGTAGTCATTAGTCAGGGTTGAGCAAAAGTTGATAAAATGTTCTAGAGTAGGGGTGTAAATAAAAAGTAAGTAGAAAGTAAGTAGAATTAGCAAAAAGTAAGTAGAATGGACTAAAGTGTAAGTAGGTAAGTAGAAAGACCAAAAAGTAAGTAGATCTACTTACTTTTGGCTATGTTTGGCACCACTGGTGACAAGTTAGTTGTGTTTACAAGTGAATAAAATTAATTTTGTGTTTTTAATAAAAATTTGAATAATTATAATTTCTAAAAATAAAGTGTTCGGTTATTAATTGTAAAAATAATACGAGTGGGAAAAATTTCTAATAAAACTGAAAAAAATTATAAAATATTTTTAATTTTATAAATAAGGAAACAATTAATGAGAGTGCAAATTATTCAAGTAATCTTCTAAACTCTGCAAAACATCGATTTATATATAAAAATTAAAACGTTATTTTTTAGATGCAGAATGTTCTTTAGAATTAGAGAGTTAAATAAAAAAATTATATTTGATAATTTAAATAAAAAACGCAAAAAAACGTTCACTTAAATATACTTTTTATTTCTAAATAAAATTCCCTCATGAACATTCCTATTGATTCCTATATATGTAATGTACACTAAACACATGGACCCGGTGACGTCACAAACTCATAGCTGAGAATTTAGCTGGCTCTATCATACCTCTGTTCCTGTTGTCTATTTATCTTGATTAAATGTACATGTTAAATTGCTGATAAACAATAGGTCGCTGAATATAGTGCAAGTTCGAGATCGTCAAATGATCGTCAATTGACGATATTCAGCTTAAAACGTTGTATTGCTGAATTTCGTCAATTGACGATCATCTGACGTTTTCGAAGTCGCAGATAATTTAACCAAATTTAACATATGTTATTTTTAGGCTAGCTAGCCATACTCAAGAATTATGAAATGAAATTTTTGAAATGTTTGAATATAGTATATATTTTTATAAATTTATAGATTACATGGATATTTCATGTATATATCATATATAGTTTAGAAGTAATTCTATTATGTATTCAAAACATGTATTCATTTGGTAGCACTAAATTATTAACTTCAAACTGCTGAATTTATACAATGAAGTTGAAAATTTGAATTTAAAAACGGCGGCAATATTTTTATTTTAAATTATAATTAGATATACCTACTTTTTATTATTAAATAAATACTAAAAAGTGATTTTTGGTGTTAAATAATTATTATTAATTTTATTTTGAAAGTTTTTTTTTTGTTGAAAAAAGTTTTAGTATATTTGTTGTATATATAAATATATATCGTCGGCCTAGAGCCAAAGGAACGTATCTGAAAAATTTTCAAAATTATGTTTTTCATATTTTCTGATTCTTTTCTGAAATCTTTTGTTTTTTATCTATACCATTTTAAAAATAAAACAGTATCAGATCTTTTCTTTCTTATTTTCTTGTCCAAATGGTGGAAAACAATTCAATAATCAAAATTCTAAGTTAATTTCATGTTCTCTTTCAAAATTTTTAAAATTCAGTTACGTTCATTTGGCTCTAGGCCGACGATATATACATATATATAAATAGATTGTTCGTTGTTTATTTACAAAATTCCAATACTAATCATGCTCAATTTGACATTAAATTTAACATCTGATTCATAGAACGCTGCATTTAAAAAAAATAGGTATGAAAATTGAAGTGGATATAATTTTATGTTTTATCTCTTTTCAGCTTTAATAATTTATAGTTCTATTTATTAAAGTGAAAAACACACTCATCTTATATTTTTTTTTTCACTTACACAAATGAGAAAAACAACAATTTTCACAGAATCGGGAACACAATATGTTCTAGAGTTAGTATTATATATTCAATTATATTCTATGGTAAAGGTACAGAACATAAAAATATAAAAATATTTTTCTAATGATTATTACAACAAAGAAAAGATGAAGGACGAAAGGGTAAAGAAAAAATTGGAGAGTTTATTAAATATTGTTAAACTATAAATACACCTGGAGCTATTCCAAAAAATAAACCCATTATCAATCAAGCTGTAACAATCACACAAGCACCTAAGACATTGTATGAAAATACAGTAAATGAAACATTGACAAAACTCATTCGAAGACAAAAAATAACGATTTTATCTCTGAACAATATACAATATTAGTAGGAATAACGTTCAATCAAACAAAACAATATTAGATCTAAAAATCTCAACAAGAAAACATTATTGAAACCAATTTGAAGAAAACAATAATGCTATTCGTGCATTATGCAATAAAACTGAGGCCCTTATTATGTAAGTCGATTCGCGGTAGACTTAAAGTCCAATAGACTTAAAGTCGAGTCACAGTATTATAAGTTTCTATCACTGTAGACTTTTTTCTATTCCATCCATAGACTTGTCAAGTCGACAGCAATTTTGCCAGCGACTTCGAGTCTATTGTATGTGATTTAAGTTATATACACAATTTATGAGAGTTTTTTTTAATAGTTATATTGTGAATAGAACATTTATAAAATAAATTATATAAAATAAATCTTAATAAGCACGCAAGTTTTAAAATGTTTGGTATAGATGAGGATCTTTGTGACCTTCTCAAATAAGGTTCTCGTTCTATATCTTCTAATAATTTTAGAAAAATCTCTTTCGTCAATTTAAAATTTTTCTTAAATCTGAAATATTTATGACAAACTTTAATAATAATAAGTATTTTTTATACCGAAAACAGAAAATTTACATGATTTCATCCATATCCAGAGAATTTGAATTTAAATTGTTGACAAAATCTCAGCTCGACGATCTTCATTAATTTCATTTTCAAAAACATCAAACCAAATAAAAAAACTCATGATTTTATATTTTGTCCGTTTTTATTTTATAAATTTAGATGTAAAAAATAGCAAAATATATAGACTATTCACTTGAAAATATTAAAAATTAGTTATAAACACAACAAAAACAAACGTGATTTGACAGATGTCTAGTAGAAAATTTTCCTTTCAAACGGTAACTCTTTTTTAAAAAGTCTATAGGCTTACATAATACAAAGATTCTATTCGCATCGACTTACATAATAAGGGCCTGATTATAAATTTATAGTATTTTTCTTTTTGGAAGTCAGTATTGTGCTTATGGAGGCAGTACCCGATGAGTTTTTTGCCTTGGTAATATTTAATTTAAAATATTTCCCTCGACTAAAATTGAGATCTGTAGCCTGTTTCTGTAACTTGATCGAGAATTTCTCGATCAAAAATGGCGTCTTATGTTCTCGATTGGTAATTCTCGATTGATCGAGTATTAGTGTTTCTGTAACTCAAAGAATTCACCACTCGAGAAATCTGTGGTTGGTATTATGAATCGAAACGGAATAATGGAATTGAAACTCAAATTACCACAGTTTGACGGTTAATAATGTGATTGTGCTTCTGTTCACTTATTACAGAGTTTAATTATAAATAATTAAAATTTTGATTTTATGTATTAAATTGTCTTTCTATTGGAAATATATAATCCTGAAGAATTAAATGGAAGTATTTCAATTTTGAACGAAGCGAGAGGAATACGAGACACTATTGTAAGAAATGATTTCCGGTATAAAATGAAAATTTTAATTTAGTTTGAATATATGTAATAATATATTATACTATATTCCAGTGAAAATATCATTTCTTCGTAACTATATGTAAAAATAAAATCATTTTTGTAAAATCATAGGAGTTGTCACTATCAAAACACCAATCGAGAATAAACTCGATTGACAGATAGTCGGTTCTCGATTCACCACAGTTACAGAAACACTAAAGTCGAGAATTATGACAGATCGAGAAAACCAATCGAGAAATGATACAGAAACGGGCTACTGATCACCCCACAAACGAGACAGATTTATTCAAACAATTTGTGAAAGAATATAGAAATACTTTTTTTCTATAGGCATACTTGCCTATCTTGCCTGTACTGACATCCAAAAAGAAAAATAGTATAAGTGTTACATCGAATAAGAAAACACTACAGAGGAGTATTAAATTTTATTATGTCTTTTTTCAAAATCGACAATTTTACCTCATATATCATATTTTAAAAAAATGTAATATTTGTGAGGGAAGACAACATGTTTTTGAATACAATAGCGAAGCGACTGTTGTAAAAAAGTTTTGTAGATTATTGCTTGAAAGCTCGTTCTTTAGCTCCTAATGTATGATATTTTGCATTGCGTAAAATTTAATAGGATACGATGGGCACTTTTAGTTTCTGAAATATTAGATACAAAAAAAAAAATAAATAAAGAACCGGTAAATGAGACAAGAATAATTAAAATTATGCATGTGGACAGATAATATAGTATTTACTGATTATTTGAGTTTCCGGCACTTCTTCTTTCTCAATTCCCTGAAGTTTTTGTTATCAAAGACCTTTATTTTTTTAATACTACAGAGAATATTAATTATGTTGAAGAATGTCCAACCCCGAAATGTATGGGTATAATACTCTACGGTAAAATTACGGAGAGAAGTAAATTTTTAAATGGTAGATTGTAATATCTCAACTGATTTTTGATAGTAGAAACGAATTGTTTAACTACTGTATTAACGATGTTAACACTTTACGTTTGAGTGTGTCAAATTCATGCCGGAATTCCTTGACATTTCTCAAACCAATACTTTTGTGGAATCTTTATCTATTGTGCTCAGTCTGTATATGCTCGTCTTTCAAAAGAATTACCTGAAAGTAGATACTTTAGGGATATTGCCTAGACAAAGTTATTACAAATTTTAAAAATCATTCAGTTATTTCATTAAAGTGGTTGGTCTTTACAAATATAGCTCGATTTAAAAAAGATGCCAAATCGTATTATACTAGAAAACTATGCGCAGAAGAAAAGATACTTACACACATGCATTTTTGTTGTTGTAAATTATAAGAAATAGGTTTCTTCCTTCGTATATGTATACACAAGAAGATCACTAACACATGTAAGACATGCGCGAGATTCGCCAACTCATATTATTTTGACTATAATAATATAGGAGAGGTAAATAAGATGGTTTTAATCAACGACTCCTATAGTACCAAGACTTAATGCTCAATTTTATTTTATTGTTTATATGTGTTGGAAGTACCAAATTAACAAGACAACTTATTGTTTTTAAACAATTATAACTAAGTTGTGATTAAAGTTACATGATAATTATGTTCTAATGAAATGTAGAGAAGATCCTTAGCTTTATTTTCACCGAATATATTAAATATCTATGAGCAACGTAAATCAAAGAAAAAACGTGATAAATATTAAGTAACAAAAAACTGAAAATCAATTTTTCCTTAAATCTCCCAAATTACTAAAAGTATTAAATTAAAATGTTCTACAAATTTGTGGATTTTTATTAAATAAACATTTTTCCCAAACATTGTTATATCATAAAATTAATAGAAATTGAGTTGTTAAAGAAAAATGATAATTTTTTATTAAAATCACAATTATCTCTCTCATTTCTCATTTTTAACAGCCACCTCTGAAAATGTAGTACCACTTGAAGAATTTTTTTATTCATTTGTTTATTTCTTCTTTCAAAAATATTATTCATAAACAAAAAAAACTTTTTCAAGTGGTACTACATTTTCATTGTGTATTTTAGGCATGTGCCACACCAAGATACGATTTTATGATTTTGTGATGGAAATATATGGAAGAAAATTGGCATATTACGTTATCTCACTTGAGTATTCCAATTGCTGTTTACTCAGCTTACGAGGCATTAGAAAAAGTTGCAAATATAATTCTTTAATGTGATACCTACCACCTACGGATAGTTTGATATTCGTAGATGATAGACGAAAACCTACATCGTTTTCAATTTTCAACTTTATGGGTTATCTAATCTAGCTGATGAAGTAGAATGTTCTGGATATAAGGGTTTTATTTCTCATTCTTATTTCATGTTTAAAATCTATGATAATTGACGAAAGTAAGAACGAGTCAGTTAGTTTGAGAAATGATATAGGGAAAAAGGAGTTGTTTTCACAGTGCAACAAAAACATTTATTATTCGCTCTTGTAAAAGAATTGTTATAGATGAACATTTTTAACTTACATTAGATTTGCTTGTAAATAGAAAAAAAGTGATTTGTTTTCATTTTTTATATTCTTCTGCAGTGAGCAGTATGAGCAAATGTATTTTAAAACGTTTTTATTAGCTTGCTTTCTTGTCTGTCTGTTCGGTACAAATTTAGAAATTGATTTTCAACTAAGTTTTTGATGAGATATAGAGACTTGAAACTTATCATATAGCTCAAAACTGGTTGACAATGCAATATTACATCGCTAATGAAGGTTTAATGATTTTACTTTTTATGATATTCGGTCCTCGAATTTAGTCTAACCAAAAAATATGTAATAAGAAGAACTCTTACAGCTTTGTAATTTCAAAATTCAAAATTTTTTGAACAAATTATGAGCAGAGGGGAAAAACAAAAGGGATATATGTATTATTTTACTCTCAGAGCTTTCAATTAAAAAATAATGATTTGAAGCTTTTGCAATATATATGTTACGGTAAATGTGATAAATCGGTAAATATGATAAATTTTCATATACATATATATAAAATTAACTGCCGAGTTATGTTACAGTAAAGGTGATAAATCCGGTAAATGTGATTATTTTTCGAATATATATAAAATGAACTGCCGAGTTTATATAATTCCCCCCAACTCCCCCTAACTGGTGATTATACAAGCTGTCTGGTTAAAGATTTTTGCTACTTTTCTAGTAAAACACCCTATATTTTTGTTTTTGCTTTTTGTATAGGAATGATACACATATCTAACAAAAGAGAATCCTTTGCTCTTTCAAATATGTATAACCACCACTAAGTTACTAGTTGAGAATCATATAAACTCGGCAGTTAATTTTATATATATTCGAAAATTTATCACATTTACCGATTTATCAAATTTACCGTAACATATATATATATACTATATACTATATAGTATATATGTATATGTATAATGTTTTCTCTAAACTTTGACGTCATTGATTTTGAGAGGATTTTTTGACGTCATACTGCCATACATTATGATTGCTTTGATCATGTTTTTGCATATTTATGTTAAAAATTTTAATTTTTCACAAATGTATAACAAATTAATATTTATCATAATTGCATTGTTGCTATGGCAACATAACAAATTACGAATTATACTTTTGATTTGTTTTCGTTTTGAATGAAAATACATATGTATTTGCTTTGAAAAAAAATTTTTTTTTTTTTGAATATGAAATATTATTTTTCTCTATTATTTTCATAATACATACCTCTAAAATAGTAAATAGTATATATACATATGTATATCGTATATCTTAGTAACATCTTCATGGTTTTTCGCGTATTTTGTCCTTGTGGTTGAAAACTGTGGCACTTACAGAATTAATGTACAAGATAGCTTTTAAGAAACACTTCAACAAATATTTACATCCAAATATATTAGTTTTTGTTCAGAGGATGCTGAGATACAGATCTTTAAAATTGAAATTTAAAAAAAAAAGCCAAAACTTTGACAATGTCGATTAGGCGGTCCTAAGGTTAAAAACTATTTTATAATGTAAAAGAAAATAAAATAATATGCCTATTGATTCTGATCTCTTAATTCAGTACGAATAATTTTTTCATATTCTTCAATGAAGATGAGAAAACCATGAAAAAATGTTTGGATATAGAAATTTAGAGAAATATTAAAATATATTTTTCTCCCAAATTACAAAAACGAAGATATGTATATGATATACATATGTATATACTATTTAGAGGTACTATATAATAAAAATAACAGAAAAAAATTATATTTCATATTTTAGAAAAAAAATTTTATTTAAAGCAAATACTCGTATGTATGTATTTTTATTCAAAACAAAAAATCAAAAGTATAAATCGTAATTAATTGTTATGTTGCCGTAGCAACAAATCTATATTAATATTTATTATACTTACATTTGTCAAAAATGAAAATCATATTGTATCTGTATGACGTCATAAAATACTCTCAAAATCAATGACGTCGAAGTTTAGAGAAAACTTTGAGAGAGCATAACTAAGCTTTTAAAATAAAAGCTTGGGGTACTCGCGCCAGAACCCCAGAATAAAAATTTTTATATGAATAAATTTAATATGAATAATAGCCAGTTTCACAGTTGAAGCTTAAGCCAAAGTTTAGCTAAGCTTCTGTATATAGCTTAAGCTTCAGATAAAGACTACTAGATTTCACAGTTTATTTTTTTTTGCAGCTTAACTAAACCTAGTTTAACAAAAAAAAAATGTCTGCGGCTGCTTTGTTTTTGAAATTTATTATGTCAATATAAAAAGTGTCATGCGTATTTTATTAATTATTAAAAAATATTAGTAAAAATATATAAAAATGTCGTACGGAATTGGTGAAAATAAAAAAATGTATGAATGTCATGGTATGTTCTTTTTTTTTTTCCTTTTTAAACATCCTCAGATATCTTTTATGGATTTTATTTATTTATTTAAATTCTATTTTTACGAATAATAATATGTGGGTAGTTGTTGTTTATTTTTTAAATTTTATTTAATCTGCTTTTAAATTTCTTTTTTTTTTGCATTTTTTTCTTAAATATTTTTTTTTTTAAATGATAAAAATATCAACTTCTTGCTGTTACATTTCTTGTATTTTTTTCTTAATTCTTTTAAGAACTAATTTTCAAGAGATTACAATGAAAACACGATTAATTTTTTTTATATTTGTTGACATTTGGTTGACTCATTATATTTTTTACTTAAACTTAGTTTAAGCTCTGAAATTTGACCGCTTAGGTTTAGCTAAATTTAAACTCAGTTTAACAATTAAGCTTAAACTGTGAAACTGGCTATAAGAGTTCTTCTTATAAGAAGAACTCTTATAGCTTTGTAATTTCAAAATTCAAAAATTTTTGAACGAATTAAGAGCAGAGGGGAAAAACAAAAGGGATATGTATTATTTTACTCTCAGAGCTTTCAATTCAAAAAAGATTTGAAGCTTTTTTCAATTTATATATATGTAGTTTTCTCTGAACTTTGACGTCATACATTATGATTGCTTTGATCATGTTTTGGCATATTTATGTTAAAAAATTTCATTTTTTACAAATGTATAACAAATTAATATTTATCATAATTGCATTGTTGCTATGGCAACTTAACAAATTACGATTTATACTTTTTATTTTTTTTTTCGTTTTGAATAAAAATACATATTTGCTTTAAAAAAAAATTTTTTTTTTGAATATGAAATATTATTTTTCTTATACCTCTAAATACTATATATATACATACATATACCTATATATTTTAGTTTTTGTAATTTGTGAGGAAAATATTTTTTTTTTTCAAATTTTAAAAATATATTTTAATATGTATATTAAAAAGATAATATATATATTATTTAAGAGAAGATACTTTTCTACAGCATTTTTGTTGTTGTAGATTCTAATAAATAGGTTTATTTTTTCGTATATTTATACACGATATATTAAATAATTTGCAAATATATACATATGTATTTAAAAAATCAATCAAAGTAGGGAAAAATAAAACAATTGAATTTTAATTTGATCTTGCAAACGAAAAAAAAATAAAAAGTATAAATCGTAATTTGTTATGAAATGAACATTTTTAACATAAATATGCCAAAACATGATCAAAGCAATCATAATGTATGACGTCAAAAAATCCTCTCAAATAAAATGACGTCAAAGTTTAGAGAAAACTTTGAGAGAGCATAACTAAGCTTTTAAAATAAAAGCTTGGGGTACTCGCGCCAGAACTCCAGAATAAAAATTTTTATATGAAGAAATTTTATATGAATAAGAGTTCTTCTTATTACATATTTTTTGGTCTAACACAAATAAAATTTAAACTAAGCAAACTCTGATTTTCAAGTCAAAAATATTTTAGTATGCTAAAGACAGACACGTAGTATGGATACCATGGTACCAATACCATAGTTTCAACAATACTGAAAATTTGTTAATTTTAAATAAGTGTTCAATGGCCTATACCAAACGTGTATGTATATATATAAAAAATTGATAAATTTCACACACATAAGACTAAAAAGCAGAAAATAATTATTTAAATAAAAAAGAATTTTTAATATAGCACGTTTTTAAGACGGACTAAAAGTTATAAAATAATTTTTCCTAGCCCCATACAGATAACATAATGTTAAGTATTTTTACATTTATTTTTATTCTTATTATTATTTTTATCTTTATTTCAATTTTTATTTTTATTTTTATTTTTACTTCTTTAATTATGAACAGCTGTTTGTTAGTAGAATTGTTAAATTTTTTATACTTTGTTGATATTCATATTTTTAATTGTAGATACACATGTGTATATAGATTTAGCTTGTATTATAATCCATTAGTATGCAGCGCTGTCCTTCCGTGCAGTTTACCAGTTTGGTAACACGTTCGACATTTAGTTCACTTAATGACTGTCTGCATCTTCCTAATACGGTCTTAAAAATATTGTGCAAAAACAGTAATGGCTTAAAAATCTGTCATATCAATGCGCAGAGTCTCTTTCCAAAAATGGACGAACTAAAAGCTACCTTTCAATGCGTCTCTGTGGACATAATTATGATATCCGAAACGTGGCTCAAACCACATATTTCAGATCAATTAATATCATTGCCAGGCTTCAAACTTATTCGATGTGATCGGTTAACCCATGGTGGTGGAGTAGCCATGTACATACGTGAGTCAGTAATATTTCGTCTCATTTCGCTGTCAGAGCCTCATGATTCTGTTGAGTTTATATTCGTTGAGCTTATTAATGGTGTTGATAAATGTCTGGTCGGTTGTGCTTATAAACCTCCTCACATACACGATATTGATAATACTTCCTTCCTCAATTTCATCCTGGAAAATTCTTCACTTTACAGTCTCCTAATCATTGGTGGTGACTTAAATTTCAATTTGCTTCAACCCAAAGCTGCTGTTAGTAAATTTTTAGATCTCTTAGATTTATGTGTACTTTCCCCTGTGAACACAACGTTTCCAACTCATTTTTCTAGTTCCAATGCTACTTTACTAGACATCTTTCTAATTTCCAATTCAGATAAAGTACTTAAATTTGACCAAACTTCTGTTCCTGCATTCTCAAAGCACGACCTAATTTTCCTGGATGTTGAGTGGCATAGTATAAATAATATATCACCCATTTCATTTCATTATTATGATTTTAAGTCCATAAATCTTGATAATCTATTGTATGAAGCGGCTTCCTTAAACTGGCTTAACTTACTCAGCTTGCACTCAATTGATGAACAATTAAATTTATTTGAAAACCATATTACCTTTTTATTCAATAAACATGTTCCAATTAGATTGCGGAAAAACCACTCGCCCTCTTGTCCCTGTTTAACACCTAATATATTTTCTTTAATGAAAAAAAGGGATCTTTCCTATCTGAAATGGAAGCGGTATCGTCTGCCTATGTTATGGAATTTATATAAACAGCTCAGGAACAAGGTTAACTCGGCAGTGAAACTTTCCAAAATTAATTATTTTAAATCCAAATTTGATACGTCCCAGCCTACCAACAAATCGTGGTCTAACCTCAAACATATTGGTGTTGTTAGTAAAAGCGTGAACTTTGTTGCTGACCTCGACCCGGATGAGTTGAATGCAGTCTTTACGTCACATCTCGGAATGTCTGACCCTGATGAAGAAATAGTTCTTGAGCAAAATGAAGATAGCTTTGAGGGCTTTTCATTTACACCAGTTACTTTCGTTGATGTTTTTAAGTCCATTTTTTCTATTAAATCATGTGCCACCGGTTTGGATAACCTTAATCCCAATTTCATTAAATTACTGGCTCCAGTTATCACACCTGTCTTAGTGCATATTTTCAATAATATTATAACCAGTTCTAATTTTCCCGCCCGCTGGAAAACTGTAAAGATTGTCCCTGTTCCCAAAAAGTCTAAATCTAAATTGCAAGAGTTTCGCCCTATAGCCATCCTTCCATTCATATCTAAAGTTTTTGAAAAACTCATCACATCTCAAATGAGAGATTATCTTGAAACCAACAAATTTCTGGTTGAATTTCAATCCGGTTTTAGGAAGCACAGAAGCTGCGTCACAGCTCTTTTAAAAATAACTGACGATTTACGTCAAGATCTTGATGAGGATAAAACTGCTGTTACTGCTCTATTAGATTTTTCGAAAGCGTTCGACTGTGTTAATCACCGCTTACTCTTGTCGAAACTAAAATCTAATTTCAGGTTTTGCAATGCTGCTACCAAACTGATTAAATCTTATTTGGTGGAACGCTCTCAAATTGTTGTCTGTTGCAGCAAGCTATCCTCTCGCATAAAAAATCCTATTGGTGTGCCACAAGGTTCGATATTAGGTCCCCTCTTGTTCTCACTTTTTATAAATGACCTCCCTCTAGTAATTAAAAATACTTCATATCACATGTATGCAGACGACTTGCAGATTTACACCTCTGGACCAAAAGATCGCATAGTAGAAACAGTTAATTCCATCAATTCTGACTTAATTTCTATAAGTAACTGGGCCACTGCGAATCAACTACGTCTAAACTGTGATAAATCTCTCTGCATTGCATTCGACCGAAATTTAATCCCGTACGAAAATCTACCAAACCTAGTCATGGATGGTTCTGTTCTCCCGTACAGGGACACAGTTTGTAATCTAGGAATCATTTTTGATAGATCACTGACTTGGACTAACCACATTAACTCTCTGATAGGTAAAGTATACGGTATACTTCGAAAGCTATCCACATGTGCATACTTCACCCCAGTTCCCACAAGACGTCTACTTGTGAGAACTTTAATTATCCCTTTAATAATATATGGGTGTGAAATTTTTACTGAAATGGACTCCGTATGCAGACGTAAGCTTGATGTGGCCTTCAACTCCTGTATCAGATATATCTTTGGACTAAAGCGTTATGACCACATCTCTTCTTTTAAAAATTCTGTTCTTGGGTGTTCATTATCTACATATTTAGACTTCAGGTGTCTTATCTTTCTGCGTAACCTTATGGTTACTAAACAGCCACCCTACCTATATAGTAAATTAAACTTCTTACTCTCCGAACGCTCTTGTGCTTTAAAAACTTATCGTTCCAAATCAGTTCTTTCGAATAGACAATTCTTTATCTCTACAGTCATTAAGTGGAATGAACTTCCGCTGGGTTTACGTAGACAGTGGGCCTCTAGTGGATTCAAATACAAGCTTTTTGATCATCTCAAGCATTCATGAAATTATGTTTATCTATTCTGTGCTCATATTTTATACATATATGAATACTATACTTATACTTTTATTTCTCTAAATATAAATTTATTGTTTGTATACTTAAAAATTTTGTACATATCATGCACTTATTCAACTCACATCTTAATTAAGCTTATTCTTTTTCTTTATTCTTATTTTTTTTTTTTTTATTATTATTATTGTTTTTTTTTACATACTCACATATAATAAGATTGTAAATCTTACTTGTGATTGTTATATTAATTATGAAATAAATAAATAAAAAAATAAAATAAATAACCTTGAAAACTTGTGATTCCCAATTTTAATAGCTATGGAAACACTTGTAAGATTAAAAACAAAAAATGTAGCCTTTACACTTCTTCTATTATCTTGCGCAAATTTTAAAAACATCTGTAAAAACTCCTTTAAATAGATTTTTTGATTTTGCCAAGGTCTTTATAAAATTCCTATCTAAACGTCTTGGAAGGTCTTAGTTCCAAGTTTCCAAATGCATTTATTTGTTCGGCATGCTTGTCAAAAGATGTTGAATATTTATATCATATACATACATATATATGTATGTATATATATTATTTCTAGTGCTAAACCAGCAAAAGATAGTTTTTTTGAAGAAGGTGAAACTATCTTCATACTTCAACGTTTATTAAACAACAATTCATTGCGGTTGATTCTGCTTCGCTATAAGCTTGCAGCTATAAATATACTTTCAGAAGTTGGTGTATACGTTACGAATATTGTCAATTTCAATCTTGCATCATATTCAGCATACACTATACAAGGTATGCTTCGATTAAGTAAATTACCAGATGCAGAATCATATGAATTATCTGAATTCGAGTCGAATAATAGAAGGAAACAACCATTATCAAAGGATTTTTTTCTTTACCAAATGCATCATAATCTATCATACCAAAAATCAACAAATTAGGTAATTAACCAATCACTATATCGTCTAAAGATAATGTAAATATATTGTAGGTAACTTCTACACGTTTGTATGTACAGGGTGGCCCACATAAGACTGAACGATGTAAAACACAAATAACTTTTGCAATAATTATTATTTTTTACACTGCCCCCCCCGGTGATAGTTTCTGGCTAACCTTCCTGATTTTCTCCTCCTCCTCCTGCCAGCCATAACACCGCACCAAACAGTGCATCTGGAAGAATGCGATTGACGCTTATGCAATGCCCTAGGATTTTCGGTGCCCCAGAATCTGCAATTTTGCTTATTTACATTGTGCCGTGGTGTAAATATTCAGGAAAACACTTGTTTAATATTTAAATAAAAAAATACTTTATTACAATAAAATTTCATAAAAATTGAACAACACTTAACTGGGTGGAGAATGCAAAGAAACAGAAGTAAGTTGTATTATTATACAATGCAGGTACCGATAAAATACTTACTATTGATTTTTCTCTTCATATCTTTATTATTACATTTACATTATCATTACAACAGTTACTTATAAAGAGATGGTGAAATTAAAATTATGATAATGAGCAATTAACAAAATAAATCATAATAATTAATTGACAAAATGTGTGTTGCCGCTACATCACTCCCTCTTATTGAAAAAATAAAAATAATATATTTTATCTTATAATTAACTAATTACATATACACTCCGTGGGTATTAGTTTTTATGCTTGTATTTGAGAGTACGTTCTGTTACGAATATAATCACGTGAAAAAAAGTTTAAAATATAGTACTGTTATTTGTGTAGTACTCATTAAGTACAATCTCTTCAAAAAACATGCATTTTAAATGCGTCACTTGATTACGGCCAGTATTGAAAAATAATGTTCTAACTACTATGACGAACAATTTTTCGACTTTATTCAAAATTATTTCGTTTATTAAATTGCTGGTGTTCATTAGCTACCAAATTATTGAATTTTTTGAAGAATGGGTGCAGAAAAGACATTGTCAGAAAGTGAAAAGGCAAAAATCGAAGTTTTGAAGCAAGAAGGCTCTTCAAATCACCAAATTGCAGAAAAAATTGGAAGAAGAAGAATTGTAATTGGTCTTTTCCTTATGTTGAAGCCAGCGGTAAGGAAAACTCAATATTTTTTACTATACTACTAAATCAGCAATACTTACCGATGACTTCAACATACTATTAACATACTTATCGACAATCACAAATGGTTTACCTTTTTTTACACTAAATAAATATAATGTTGAGGAAAAAGGGGATTAATTTCTTTAAATTTTAATCAGAAATACAAATAAAAATAATAAACTTAAATATGTATGTATTTGGCCATTGGTAAAAATTTAAATATTATTATGTATAACACTTTTTAAAATAGCATAGCGAAGCGACAACACTTACAGATGACTTCAACATACATTCTACTAACCGCCATTAACCTTTGTGGTAAAATTATTTTCAAAAAAAACCAAAATTACTAAAAATACGGAGATTTGTGTTAATTAATTTATGTAATTATGTTTTAAAAATTATAACAAAAATTATCACATTTAGTTTCTTACATTTAAAAATAAAGATAAATCAAAATTAATTAAAAAACAAGAAAAAATACAAGTTCCACATCTTATATTAGACAAGATGGCTGACTGGTACATTTCAAATGGTACACATAAACAATAGCCCCCACATAGTATATAAACTCGTTAGAAATCAAGTCTCGTCACTTCAATTTGAGTTATTGTCTTGAACTGAAGTCGATAATTACTAGCCTACCGAACCAAGTGGTGATTGGTAAGTAGTCTAGTAATTCACAAACTGTTTTTCAATCTTTGGATGGTGACCAAGGAAAGAAAAATCGCAGGAATCTTACAAGAATATTGCTCTTGTGAGAATTTTTTTTTATTAGATTTGTGGTATTTTTATTGTTTGGAAATTGACCAAAAAATAAAAATTTTAGAATCACTTGCTAATTTTCTATCTTTGGACACTGACCAGAAGATAGAAAATTCTTGTTCACTTGTTACTTTTCTATTTTTTGGACACTGACCAAAAAAATGGAAAAGTTTTAGGGAATTACTTGAACTATCCGAGTTTAATCATTTTTGAAATAAGTAAAAATTTAAAGTATTAATTTTTTTTCTAAGTTCAATTTAAATCTTAGTTGAAACACCAGTTGTTTCAACTACTTAACAATTTTCGATTTAAATTAACTACTTATCAAACCATTTCCTGTGTTTATACGTTAATCACACAAATATTTTTTAACTTAGATAGAATTTCTGTTAATTCTATCTTTCCGTACGTTGTGTTGAATAAGTTGTTTTTTATTTGCTATCTTTCACCATAAGTTAGCAAAAAATCATTTTCTATTCAATATAAAGTATTACATTTATTTAAATTGAACTAAACCAATTACTTGAAGGAACTTCACTTGCAACTGATCAAGTGAACCAATATCACTTCCAACTGATCAAGTGAACCAACTGTTCACAAGTCATACCACTTTGGTAGCGTGTATAACTACCAAAGACTATAAACATATAAGATTGACCACTCAAAGAAATTTTTATAATACTTGTGTTCGTATAAAACTAACGAATCTTTAATTACATCAAGGGTTTTTGTTCCATGTGTAAATTTATCATATCTTTACAAATATTTATTCTCAAATATTTCCAGGAATAACGTCACCAGTTTGGCGATACCATCGTGGACATATTTTGTTTTCATTTCTCATCATTTCATTATTTTTTTTGGTTGAATCATAAAAGTAAAATTAATTTAATTCTATTGTGTATTTTTCATTTATTTTTTTGAATTTAAATTTTTTATTTTTGAAAATATTAAAGTAAATTTAGTTTGTTCATTGTTGAATTCATCTTTTTTTTTTTATTGAAATATTAAATTGGATTCAATTTTTTGAATAATTTGAATTATTAAAATTAGATTTATTGTTTTTGAAGAACTTGAATTTGACTAGTGTTAAGTTGTTAAAAAAAAAAAAAAAAATTGAAATAAAGAATTTTTATAGTTATATAAGCTTTGTGTTTTCTTTTAAAAACCCTAATTCTTTTTGCTAAATTTTCAAAGAGTAAAATTTTGCTAGTAATTTGAGGTGCCCTTTTGGGAAATTAAATTATTACAAAATTTTCACCTTAAAACTATTGAAAATTATGGACAGAATTGAATCGCAGAAGCTTCAATTTCTCAAGCTAAACGAGCAATTCTTGGCACAGCCTCAAACTAAGGCCTACCAGCAGCAAAACTCAAGGCTAAAACCGGAGTTCCTGCCAGTTTATCAACAGTACATCGCGTAATTAATAGTACCACGTATCTACAATTTAAAAAATTAAAGAAAAAAATCTCCTTTGAATACGTAACGTAAAGAAAAGCGATTGGAATTTGCGAGAAATCACATGTCGTTAAAGAGAAAGTGGAAATGAGTTGTGTTTTCAGACAAAAAACAATTTAATTTGGATTTTCCTGATGGTTTTCATTTTTATTTTCATGACCTAAGAAAGAAAGAACGATTTTTGAGCAGAAAACACATTATACAGGGTGGTGTTATGGTTTGGAGAGCTATTTCATTTAATGGCACGATTGATTTATCTTTTCAAAATACGAGAATGACTGCAGTTTCATATAAAACCATACTAGAAGAAGCTCTTCCTAAGTTTATTGAGATGTTTGGTCCTCTGGCTTTGATTTACAAACAGGATAATGCTCCGATTCACACCGCAGGACACGCTACACAGTTAATCGTAAAACAAAATGTGTTATTGCTACCGTGGCCACAATTTTCGTCGGATTTAAATGTCATGGAAAACATTCAAAAATGGCTGCCAGAGGACGTCTATGAAGGAGGAAAAAAATTTGAAGATAAAACTTCACTAATAGAAGCAATAAAATCTGCCTGGACAAAAATCTCGCTAAAGTATACTTGACATCGTTATACAATTCGATGCCATCACGAATTTTCGAAACAATTCGTCACAACGGAGGCAGCAATTATTATTACAATTAATTGAAAATAATAAAAAATTAATTAATTTCATATAAATAACACAAAAAAAGTTGTTTTTCATTCAAATTTTTCTTTTTTTCAGACATTTTCAATACTGGCCGTAATCAAGTGACGCATTTAAAATGCATGTTTTTTGAAGAGATTGTATTGTACTTAATGAGTACTACACAAATAACGGTACTATATTTTAAAATTTTTTTCACGTGATTATATTCGTAACAGAACGTACTCTCAAATACAAGCATAAAAACTAATACCCACGTAACAAAATTTATAGTAATATCCAAAATAACTTTAAAAAATAAGTGGCCGTAATCAAGTGACGCGGAGTGTACCTATAGATATATTTCAAGAACAATTACATTTCAAAATTCGATTTCTAACTATATTATCTCCTAATTCAATGCTTATGTAAAGTAATTGTTACAAAATATTATTCTTATAATATGTGTTATAATGCGAAAGTTACTTTTTTTTTTGAACTCATTCTTGTTATTCTATCATTTTTGAAAATTTCTGAATTTGGAACATGGGCTGGCTTGAGTCTGTCAATTGATGTTGACGGTTTTTTTTTCATTTTGCAATATTGTAAAAACTTTATCACTTTTAGAAATTGCTTTGTACGGTCCCGTGTAAGGCGGATTTAAGTTACTTTTAAGTACGGCTTCTTTCACAAAAACATGTGAGCAAGTTTGTAAGGCTTGAGGTACGAATATGTTTTGTTGTTTACGTTTTCTGTTAGCTTTTGGTTGAATTTGTAAAAGACAGTTTTGCAACTCTTGAGCAAGGGAAGTAGTAAC
Organism: Bombylius major; assembly: GCA_932526495.1. Classification (NCBI taxonomy): domain Eukaryota; kingdom Metazoa; phylum Arthropoda; class Insecta; order Diptera; family Bombyliidae; genus Bombylius; species Bombylius major. The sequence continues at coordinate 28,173,904 of OW052043.1, forward strand.
CTTTTTGTTTGGTGAAGTATCTGGAACAACTAATTCTCCAGGCAGACGAAGCGATTGTCCATATACAAGATGGGAAGGTGCAACTTCGAAATCATCTAAAGGAGTGGATCTGAGGCCAAGCAAGATCCAAGGTAGGTGATAGTACCACCTTTTTGGTTCATTCATGGTTCGAATTGCCGCTTTCAACTGACGATGGAACCGTTCGATTGAACCATTGGATTGTGAGTGGTAGGGTGTTGTCCTAATTCTATGACTTCCTAAAATCCTTATGATTTCTTTGAATGTAGTTGATTCGAACTGAGTACCTTGATCCGTCGTTATGATCCTGGGTACTCCGTGTCGTGGAACCCAATTCTTGATAAATGCGTTGGCAATAGTATCTGGATACTAATTATGTACATAAAACGATCAATCGAAAAATTTGGTTTGTTGTATCGTTTTTGAATTACATAAAACGATGAAACGGGAGAAACCGTTTTCTTTATCGTTTTTGAATTACATAAATCGATTTTTCTGTTTTTCTCATCCAATTTTAATGAATTGTAAAACGATCATAAAATTGTTATAGAACAAAGGAAAGTGTGATATTTATTGTGATTTTGATAACTTGTGATTTTTAAATTTTTGTTTAGGAGCCTGAAGTAAATTTACGTTGAAGTTTTTGTTTCAAAAATGTAAGTAGAATAAAGAAATTTTACTTTTATTATATTATATTCTTGATATGCAAATAAGTCAATTGTTTTCAAATAGTTTTATTAAAAATGCTTAAATTTTAACAAAAAACTTCACACATCAATATGTTGTAGTTCATATAATGTAGTATGTATATGGTTTAATACTAATGTGTAATACTATCCAATTTTCTTTATTTTTAATTTAGTTTATTCACTTTTCCTATTATTATTCTTAAATTAAATTGACTTCACAGTACAAACTTTTCAACCGAATTCAAAAAAGCGTAATTTTTCCATGACTTCAAAAAAAGCGTCATTTATCCATCTTTCTGTTTCACAATAATTTTTATCTTTCATGTTTACTCTCATACAAAAAGTATAGAACTAAATTTGACATTTACCAAGTCGAAGTGAAGCCAAGGTTTTGTGTTTCCTACTAAATTTAAATGTTACAAATGTCAGTTCAAACAGTTGAAACGGTAAAACGATAACGATGAAATCGATTTAAAAATGCAAGTTCGATAATCGAATTTTCGTGATAGTTTTCATTATCGTTTATTTAAAGTTCGATTGATCGTTTAATGTAATTAGTACCCTGCATTAATATTCCTCAATGCGACCAATGCGAAAAGCGATCTTTAATGGTAAGTATGTATGAATGTCCGTTGGAGGGCGGAAGTGGACCAACAATGTCCATATGAATGTGATCGAATCTTTGGAGCCTTAGGTCGAAAGTACCGTGTGGTGAAATAGTGTATGTAACGATTTTTGACTTTTGACAAGGTATACATATTTTACACCAACTGTTAACATCTGTATTCATTCTTGGCCAAAAATATTATGATGTATATTGACAATTGTTCGTCTTAATTTCTCAGGTATGTATGGTCTGAACGTTTCAGTGGAAGTTTCGCACCATATTTTAACATTTTCTAAAGATATGGCTATTTCTTCCATTGTGAAACTTGTCTTAGTAGTATTTTTACGAATTGCTTTAAGTTCACTGTCATTTTCTTGCTCATTGGATAGGGTTTAAAAATCAACTTTTTTACATTGTCAATTGCACCGATGTGTGATCTAGATAGTGTGTCGGATACGACGTTGAGAGAGCCTTTGATGTAACGAATGTCGTTGGTAAATTGTGAAATGTATTCCAAGTGATTTGTTTGGCGTGGAGATTTTTTTGAGCGAGAGAAGAGAGCTTTGGTTAAAGGTTTGTGATCCATGTATATGACAAAATCCTTGTCTTCTACAAAGTATCTAAATCTTTTGACACTTAAGTATGCTGCGAGGAGTTCTCTATCAAAAGTGGAATACTTTTTCTTGGCGGGTTATAACCTTTTAGAATAAAAGCTGATTGGTTCCTACTGATTTTCATTTAGCTGTTGTAAAACAGCTCCAACAGCATCAGTTGATGCGTCTACCCAAATGCTAACTTTGGCAGAAGGGTTCGGGTGAACGAGTATTGTGCGCTTTTGGAGGCATGTTTTCATTTTTGTGAAAGCGTCTTCAAGTGACTCGGACCATGAAAAATTTGACTTATGTTTTTTGTTGACAGAAAGAGGAGCAGCTATTTCAGAAATATTTGGAAGGAAACGATGGTAAAAGTTAATCATACCTAAGAAACGTTGTAGACTTTTATAAGACTTGGGAGTAGGGAAGCTTGTGATGGCTTCAACTCTGGATTCAGAAGGTCTAATACCTTTTTCTCAAACGTAATGTTCTAAAAATTCTAGTTCCTTGATGCCAAATATGCATTTCAGAGGATTGACATACGCCATATTTCTGTAGTCTAGAGAAAAGAATGTTGAGATGTTCCTTATGCTCTTGGGGCGACTTGCTGCCAACCAATATATCGTCAACGTAAGCAAAAATAAAATTAAGGCCTTCCAGGACTTCATTAATAAAGCGTTGGAAGGTTTGTGCACCATTTATCACGCCAAAAGGCATTCGAAGGAACTCGAAAAGTCCGAAAGGTGTAGTAACTGCCGTTTTATGAACATCCTCAAGTGCAACCGGTATTTGGTGATACGCCCTGATCAAATCAATCTTTGAGAAAATTTTGCAACCATTAAGATTGATGTTAAAGTCGCTGATGTTTGGCGGTGGGTACTTATCAAAAGTTTGATCATAGTCTCGAATTCATTTTTTGCTATTTTATATTTTTCTCAATATGGCATAGTCAACAGCGGCTACTAAATGACGGTTTAAGTTCAGATTTAAAGATAATTTTTAAACGCCATAGGTAGGTATTTGGGTACCATTAGCTGAATTGAGATTTATGTCTGATTTAGAATTAAATTGATATAGAATTGATAGAATTGATATTTCTGCGCCTGTGTCAATTAGAAAGTCAAGATTATTTAGTTTATCTAAAATGAAAAGGCGGCGAGAAATTTTGCCTACCGTCGATGCCGCTTTCGAGGTAGCATCCTTTAGTTTTTTGATTTCTGTGATTTGTGAGATTTATCACAAGGATCAATACACTTATTGGCTTTATCTTTATATCGTCTGTGCATAAGTTAAATTTTCGGTTGGAACGAGGTCTGGATGAAAATCTGAATAACTTATGGTTTCTATAGAAATTTTGTTGTCTTGGCCTACTTTGTCTGAGCTCCAAGGATTTGATGCGATTCCTCAACGTTTCTACCGTCTTTGTTATGTCACTAAGGTTTTTGTTAGGAGATTTGGTTTCAATTTTTTTAACTGCGGAGACTTGAGATGTAGATACAGAATCGTAAACTTTGTCTGCGATTTCCAAAATTTGCTCAATTGGTTGTGTACTTTCTAAAGCCATAACGCAAGCTTGTACAGAAGGTGGTAATTTGTTAATCCACAACTTCTTCAGTAATGGAGGATTTACAAGTCTGTTAAATACTATTGGCTAGTGCTGTCATGTTCCTAAGTATATAACTCAGTTGGTTTGTAATCGCCTATTTCTACTTTGTGCAGTATGTCTATACTTTATACACTAATTATGGACATATTTTGTCTTATTTCTTCTTTGAGTAATTACATAAATGTATTTCGGATTTTCATCACCGACGGTGCTACCCTTTAGTTTAAATTGGCTATGTAAAATAGGATTAACTTTTTGATAAGTGCTACCACTTTACCTTTGTTTTCAAAATTTATGAAATTTTGTATTTTGTAAAAATTTTTTGCTAATAAAGAAAAATCATAATACTTATTTTTTTTAATTTAATTTGTCACGAATCAAATTATTTTATGTATACATAACTGCACATATCGTTTATTTGAAAATTAATAAATTGTAAATTCAAATGGATTTTTAAAATACAAAAATGATATTGGTATAGCATTACATTTTTATGTAAAAAAAAAAAGTCCCGAAACAATAACGGCTCTGTAACAGATACATGTATACAGCATGTTTCACGAAACGCGTGCCATACTAAACGGGGTGGTCGGATTTGATGAGAAATTTTAAAAGTTCTGCATTTTAATGTTCAAGGTCAAGTTTCTGAAAAATTTGCGTATTATTTATTTTATTATACATAATTCATTATACGTATGTAAAAAAAAAAAACTTTTTTCTATAGAGTGAGTATTTATTGCAAAATGTATTTCTATTGCAAAGGAATATGTGTATATACATATATACTTATGTATAAATTTATAATAATATTATAATTATAAATTATAAAATTATAAATTTAAATCACATGTATAAATGTATAAATGTAGTAAATTTTAAGTAATTGTAAAGTAATTTTTTATTTTTAAGAACACAGTAACACTAATTTGCGATTATTTATTATTCATTCTACTTTTTATACACACATCTCGATTGATTATTCAATTACATAACTAACTTTTAGCTCAACAGCGTGTGTGCGCATGAATTTTTCATTTATTTTTATCTTCTTCTTCATTATTCATTTTGTTACTTTTGTTGATCCAGAATATAGGGGAAAATATACAGTAACGATCCGTCCGCCAGTAACAAGTCGTTGGCTTTATTTTACTCTATATACATATGTATGTGAATTTTTGCTATATATGATATTTAGAAAAATATGTTATCCTTTCAATGCGTGGATGGTTTATCATTACAAGTTCTTATTTTAAATATAATTCTACAATATAATAAATGTAAAGTGCCACAAAAAATGGCATTTTTCTTAACGTTTCGTTATGTATAAAAGCAATAAAAAATATTTTTTATCTTAAAATTTAAAAAAAAAGTATTTTTAATTCAGTTCAAAATGAAGGGCTCGTTACTGTCTCTTTTCAGTTATTTTCTTAATTTTAATAATTTTATTGAAATAAAAACATATTTTTTGCGTTAAATTGAAAATTTATTTTACTCTTTATTATTTAATAAATACTTTATGCGTGGTATAAGGAGAAGGTTAAAAATTTTCCTTAAGAGGGATCGTTATTGGGTATTTTACCCTATGTATGTTTATTGCTTAAATTAAAATACAAGAATGAAAAATAAACAGTCGCCGTACAACTGTGTTACTGGCGAGAACAAAGGGATGGCTGTTATTGTTTTTTTCTATTTTCCAGCGTCTCATTGTACATATAACAGATTGGCGTATGAGTATTTTAATATAATGCTATTAATAATTATTAGATGTAACGACACTGGGTAAAAATGAACTCTTCCATAAGCGCTGTGGTGCAAATAATTATTGGATAAAGTATAGTCTTTTACCCTCAGAGTCACTACGTCTATTAAGAATAAGTTTTTAAGATGTTCATATTTTTCAGTTAGTGGAGGCTTAATTAGAGCATCTGCTACTAATTCCATAATTTCTGGTGTTAGGGAGGCTACTGAATAATTGTATTTTGTATTAGAAGTGGTTATACCTTTGATACAAAACTGGCTTTCAACCTGTAAGAAACATAACTCTGGTCTATTGTTCCAGAAAGGAGGTATCTTGAGTGTTGATATATAAGCTCCTTCAATTTTATTGTTTTCAGTTGGTTGGGGTGAGACTACTGGAAAGGTTTTGTCTCCAGTTTAAGGATTTTTATTGTTTTCAGACATACTGAGTTGCAAGATTGTCAATACAAATGAATGAATGTAAATTTACAGGTAGAATTCGTAAACAACAAGACTTTATAAATTTTGTAAATTGTATTTTTCGGTTTTTATGGACACTGGTATATATATGTTTTGACTATGTGTGGATGTATCTATTTACTTATTCAAAAAAATGAATACAATTTGTTTGTAAAAAAATTTTGTGCCAATTTATATTTATTTTATATTTTCCTTACTTGTAATGTAATATTATCTGTTGTTTTGTGCCAACTCGTATGTGCACATTCAAAAATTTTGTATTGCCTGATTATACAAAAAATGTTTAAAGGTCGATTCACACATTTCAGGTCAGTTTCAGTTCAGTCTCAGTTCCGTCACGTCAGTCACAGTTCAGTTTCAGTCGATTTATATTCACACATATCAGGTCAGTCTCAGTTCAGTTTCAGTCGATTTATATTCACACATATCAGTTCAATCAGTTGTATTTTATCATAAGTTGAAAAAGTGTGAGTTAAAATATTGTGTAAATATATATATATATATTTTTTTTATTTGATAAATCGTACAACACAGTATTTTCCCGTACTTTTTCAATTAATTTTTCGTCAGTAGACATTTTGCTCACATAAAAAAACACAACCTACCTCAACAATGTACAAAAAAAAGACTGAAAGCTATCAGAACTCCGTCAGTCATTTCAAAAAATAACGTTGACGACGATATCGGAAATCTCTGACACCGAGAAATTCTGACTGATCGGTGACTGAACTGAGACTGAACGGACATGTGTGAATATGTACATATGAACTCCATACAATAATACCATCCGAATAATCGGAACTGAGACTGAACTGAGACTGACCTGAAATGTGTGAATCGACCTTAAATGTTTTAATTCTGATGTGTTTTAATTAAGACCTAAAAAGTAAATAAGAATATTTATGTACATATAATGTTCTAAATATGAAAATTAGATGCTTAAAGATAGATATTTTCAATATCCTTGTAGATCCTTGTATTTCATTTGTTCTTTTATTGTTATTTTTTTGATGATTGTATGTTGTTTACTTTTTACAATTGTAATATGTATTTAAATTTTGCACATTTAATAAATGTTTTATGTATTTAATTTTTAATTTTTTTAAAAATTTCTCTACATTTATTTAAATTGTAATTTATTTTTAAAAAAATTCTTATTACAAAATGAATTTGTTTCTGAATTAATTGGAACACCGTGTAAATGAGGCACATGTGATGTATTGTTTGAGTTATGTATTAAATTTTCCACAGTCAATAAATATGTATGATCAACTGTCATTCCCGGCTGTTTCTAAGTATGATCTAATTTTTATAAAATATAGATGGTACTCACGAATTACAAACAGGGAAAATAAATTCATTTACATATCCTGATTTTAAACCGGCTAATTTTGATCAATTAATTATTATTTGACTGCACTAGCTGAAATTGGTCTGACATTTTATTCATTAAATATCTATTACAAAAATATGTAAGATTCATGGTACATAGGAATTATCAGAAAATTGTCCTTGGTTCACTGTTCACATTAAAACTTTATTGCGCAATATAAACATATAGATAAAAAATTCAAATCTAAATTCTACAATTCTCAATTCAACATAGCTTTACCTACAAAAAAAATATGCAACAATTTACGCGATATTGGTATAGGTAAATCTCAAACTTTAATTCAAATGTGTCGGGCTTGGATAATATTAATTCCAAATTTCTTAAGCTTCTAGCCCCTCAAATAATAAGTTTTATCACATACATCTTCAACAACATAATTACACAATCTAAATACCCCATAACATGGAAATCAGCTAAAATCATTCCAATTCCCAAAAAACAGAATCCCATTATATTATTTACAATATCAACCATAGCAGTATTGGGGTTTTTGAAAAAGCAATGGATAAACAAACAATAAACTATGTTGATGAACATAATTTATCGAATGCCCTAGAGTCCGGCTTTAGTAAAAATTACTGAGAATATTTGTGAAAATTTGGATGATAACAAAGTATTCTTGCTTATATTTTGTATAAGTTAAGTTGTATAAGTATAGTTAACCAATACAAATTTTGCTCGTCTGCAACAAAGCTTTTACAGTCCTACCTTTCTTATCTTCACCAGGTTGTCTACTGTGGTGAGAAATTTTTTGATTGATCCTCTTGAGGTTCTTAATGGCGTTCCTCAGGGCTTCATTCTTGCACCATTGCTATTCACTCTTTTCGTTAATGATTTTTTAACAGTTATTATTATTAAACACAGTACGTACCACCTCTACGCCGATGATGTATAGATTTATCTCGATTGTGAAAAACAATCTATTCATCAGGACGTCAGATATGTGAAAGAAAATTTTGGTGCCATAAAACACTGAGCTAATGCTAACAAACTTTTTTTAAATTCATCAAAAGCAACATCATTAATAATTAACAGAAAACAAATTGGACTTAGAAAATTTGATAATATTTCAGCTTTCGAAAATAAAATAGTAGAATGCTTAGTACGAACCCTTTTCATTTTCAGAGTATTCTTTTTTTACAATTAATCTTTTTTAATTCACCATAATATCTCTACAAAAACATCAAATTTTCCACCTATAATCGAACACTTGCTTTGAAAGCTCGAAAATTTAGATACGTTGTGTGTAATTATTATTTGTTGCTGCAATTGGTTTATCATTCAACTGCTTTGAGTGAGTAAGTGTGTCACACTATTAACAATTCCAATTAGAATAGCTTCAATTTCTTCTGTAGTACCGTTACTTTAAGTTGCTTGTCTTTTTTTGTTTCCGGTATAGTGTAATTCTTCTTTTCCATCTTTGAGTTTAATCAACTGACCCTTAGGTTGAAGATAAATACTAGATAAATAACGATACGTACCACCCAGCGATACAAATTCTAAAACGGATGAATTGTCTAGTGTTGCTATAGGTTTATATGCTACTTCTTCAGTTTATAGAATATTACTTTAAATAGGCGGATCAGAAAAAAAGCCAGTTCAGATTTCATACATTCTTCACACGACAACATTAAGTTTATTTGTCAAAAATGCTAACCGTTTACGTAAATGCTAACGTAATTTACGTTTACTTTTTACTTTATCTTTAATTATAGTTCTTTAGACGATGATAATTTTCTAGTTGATTTCTTAGCTCTTAAACGTTTGTTTTGTTTCAAAGATGTTTTTCGTTGTGAATGGATTTGCTTTTTTAATAGCCTTTTTACTTTCTACACTTCTCCCAGCCATTTTATCGAAGATTTTATTTACACCTTTTTGAGCTAATTCTTGAGCATCAACCAAATCTTACCTTGGTCTTTTAAAATATCTGTTAAGTACCACTATCTACTTCTTGTACTACTTGGTTAATTGCTTTTTCTTTAAAAGCCTTCACCTGTAACTCGGTTAGAGTCTGGAAGAGCTTCCATGCGAATATTATTAAAAGCACCTTCGATGTCTAGGAAGGCTGCTAGGGTATATTCTTTGTATCGCCAAGATTTTTCAACTGTACATAGTACATACTACTTCATGCAGTGCCGTCTCAGTTGATTTACCTTTGATATATGCATGCTGAGACTGAGAAAGCCCTCTTTCCTCTATCTTCAGGCTGAGATGAATGTCAAGAAGGCTCTCCAGAGTCTTCAGCATGAAAGAAGAGAGACTGATGGATCTGAAATCCTTCGCGGATTTATACCCTCTTACTCCAGCCTTTGGAGTACATGCCCAAGCCACATACATGACCTAAAAATTACCAATAACCACGGAACCACTACATCTTGCAGTTCCTTAAGCATAATTTGGTATATGCCATCTGGTCCTGTTGATTTATAAGGCTTGAATATTAATTGTTAATATGTTTATATCTTATCTTTCTTTCTCTTAGAACCGTAAGCTCTTGACTTCACCATGGTGTTAGAGTGTTTTTGCTGCGTTTGACTGGACATGAGACTTTGAATTTCACTCTCATGGCTGTTTCAAAGGACTCTACTCTTGTGTCCTGTTCATGGGCTGTTTCAAATCTGTCCTCACTCTTGGTCAGATTGAGTTTACTTTCGAAGACTCGGCTGGAAACCTTCCAGGAGATTTTTTTCGGATCCCTGAAGGGTTCGGTGTTTCTGTTTTCAAATTCACACTGAACATTATATACCAGTGGTCGGAAAACCAGTCTTTTTCCGAAACTTTACTCTAAATTTGACCCTATCTGTGCGTAATGTAACGTCCAACAACTCTTTCCATCCTGCATGGGTCTGTGGCAAATATAAATGTTGGCGTGTTACCTCTATTACACAAGCAGGTTGAATCTAATGATAAAATCAAAGTGGTATCTATCACGCTTATTGTTTTCGGAGCTTTCCCATAGCGTGTGTCTAGCGTTGGTGTTGGCTCCTACTAACAAAACGGCTTTTCTTGTTAAAACGTGGTCATTGAGTTCATGAAATTCTTTGGTAGGCGAGCTTCTGTCATGGGCCATATATGCGGCCTCTGAATAAGAGCTATGTCGATGTTCTCTTTCTTTAGAATACCAGCAGGTTACTCGAGGCACACTTGGAGTGTTGAAGGTGAATTCGAATCACCTTCATCTGCTGATGGTTTTCCCTCCTTATCCTCGATAGAGAGACCCGCTAGAGCCTCTTCTTCGTCCTCATCCGCATTGCTGGATTGGAAAACTTTTAGTTTGGCATGTCTTCTACTAAACGTCAACCTATAATCCAGCTTGCCTAGTGTCTCAAGGCTCTATTTTCAATTTCCCCGCATCTAACTCCATCTTGAACTCCAAGCTCTCCCAGTTGTCACTGACCTTAGCGACACATTCACGAAGAAAATTCTTGGAAAGCTGGTCTTCACACTTGACGGCAGCCTCTGACCACTTCCGATGAGTCGTAGGACGGTACAGCTCCACCGTTACTCGTCAAGAGATGGTCTTTGACCATTTCTGAAAGTTTTGCTTCAATCGAAGCTCAAGCCTCTGCTGTCAGAGATCCTCCAGTGGAAAGATCATCCTTCAGAGCGACCTGCAGGTGGTCTCTAACCGTCTAAGCCGCTTTGCTTGTTTATTTGTTGAACCAGTAGACATAGGTTTTGTAGAAGATTTACTTCATCTCTCCCTGAGACCTATTCCGCTTTGAAGACTTCTGCTTCTTTGCGGTATCGGTCTTAACCTCCTCTAGTTGTTTTTCTAAATCTTCGAAAACGGCTAGGTATTCGCATCAGCAGAAGAAAGTCAAAATCTGGGTAACAAACCATATACATCAATATCAACATCAGACAACATCGAATTGGAGGATTTTCCAGCGTACAACACGGTACAAACGGAGGGAAAAGATATTCACACAGGAGCAGAGGAAGAAGCAGTATTACAAAAAAATTGTTTAGTATTAAGATCAGGTAAGACTATTCGTAAAAGGAGATCAATATCATTAGAAAATAATACTAGTAACAATATACCCGTAGATTATAAGAATAAAGTTAGTTTAGAAAAAGAATGTAAAATTCAAAAAAAAATTTTAATAAATTTTCAAAAGAACATTTTAAAAATATTTTAAATAAAAACATAGTTAATTTGCAAGTAATCGCACAAATCGCAAACAATGTTCCCTTCTTGTAGGCAGAAGAAACACCCGATTTATTGGCTGAAGAAAATAACTTCATGAGGTGTTGTGAAAACATATTATCGTGTTTAACAAAAGTGTCAGACCAACAAAAATCCTATCATTTCTACCTACAACACTTAAGGGTAGAGCGGCAAGTCTTCTCTGCGGCTTAGAATGCACAAATTTCGAAGACGTTAAAACCACGCTGTATAATAAATTAGTAAATACTAAACCCTATTTTATTCAATTAAATGAATTAAGACTTTGCAAACAACTACCAGGCGAACCAGTGTGATCATCTGGCCATAAAGTTAATTCTATATTAAAATTGTGTAAAGAAAAAGCTAAAGAAAAGCACGCCGGAGAAAAAGTAGAGATCAATGCAGATTTAGAAGAAACCGCAATTTTTGCATCCAAAGCCTGTCTCCTAAATCCCACTTTTCGGTTAGTAGTATGGCAGGATTCAGAAAAGATATTAGAAAAACTTATATCGAAAATAACATAAATTGAGAAATCTGAAAAAAAACCAATGTCCACGAAATATACAAATAACACCCCAAAGTCTGAACAATACAAACCAACAAACAAATAATAACATAAGATGTGGTTTTTGTGTTACGGCGAATCTTAGTTATACGGAATGTCGAACGCGAAAAAAACACCCTACTGCACAAACTGCAAAATGTACGGACACAATGCTCTAGTCTGCCCTCTAACGCAACCTAACTACTCAGTAACACTTTTCAAAAAGGAAACAATAAAAGTAACTCCATTAAATGCGAGTTTTGCCAAAGAAAATGACATTCAGTAGAATATTGCTTTGCAAAAAGGAATGGGGAATCGAGGTTTGCAAAGCAAAACGGTAAAGAGGAAAACTCCTCCGGGGCTGCCACCCAGAGAACAGCCTGAAGTGTCAGCTCCAACACAATAACTGCTTAATTATATTACTGCTAGATATAACAAAAAAAGAGCAAACAAATTTATTAGTACATACAGGCGCACAGGTAAGTTTACCTAAACAACACACACTAAATCAAACTGCAAAAATAACTCAAAAAATATAGTTGTCTTAAATACAGCATTCGGTGATGTACGGCCACTTTAAAAATAGATTCCCCAAAAAAATACGAATTCCATATAGTACCAGAATTAAAAAATATCTCAGAAGATGGTATTTTAGGGTATGATTTCTTGTCTCGTACCTGTAAAATAGATGGTCCTAATAAAACACTAGAATTATACAGGGTGTCAAGTTTGGTTTGCTTAACCTTGATACCATAGATAGGTCTCATCAAGACAAACAAAAAATCGTATTGGAGGCGGGGGGGAAATCCCAACGGTTTCGCCGCTAGAGGGCGTTGAAGTTTTTTTGCTCTTATTTCACGATGTACCCTATAACTTTTTACAGGGGCACTCAAGAGTCACTTTGTGTTTAAAAAAATGTAGAAGACCCTTTGCCCTTTTCAACAATACCTTGCTTGTTCCTTTTCTTCCAACTGTTGAAAAGTTACACGCATTCAAAATCAAAATTTTGTGAATTTTTCCCAAATTTTTTTGTTTAACCCTGTCTTTCTCAAAAAAGGCTTAAATTAACCCCAAGTTTTTATTGCAGAAAAAGAATGCTCGATTGATTCTGCATCGATTTGGTATCTCAATTTTTTACACAAAGTTCATAGTTTTCGAGATATTAAGGAAGACCTTTTTAAAAAACTGAAAAAATAAGTCTGAAATCATTGGATTATTGGACACGTGTTTTTATTGCAGTGTAAATTAAAAATAGGAGCTAGAAATGCTAATTTTCAAATGCAAATATCTTGGAAATTATGCACTTTTTGCAAAAAATGAAGATAGCAAATCGATGCAGAATCAATTGAGCCTTCTTTTTCTGCAATAAAAACTTGGGGTTAATTTAAGCCTTTTTTGAGAAAGACAGGGTTAAACAAAAAAATTTGGGAAAAATTCACAAAATTTTGATTTTGAATGCGTGTAACTTTTCAACAGTTGGAAGAAGAGGAACAAGCAAGGTATTGTTGAAAAGGGCAAAGGGTCTTCTACATTTTTTTAAACACAAAGTGACTCTTGAGTGCCCCTGTAAAAAGTTATAGGGTACATCGTGAAATAAGAGCAAAAAAACTTCAACGCCCTCTAGCGGCGAAACCGTTGGGATTTCCCCCCCGCCTCCAATACGATTTTTTGTTTGTCTTGATGAGACCTATCTATGGTATCAAGGTTAAGCAAACCAAACGGGACACCCTGTATAACCCAGACCAAATTATTTCTTTCCAATTGAATGCAGTTAAAACTACAAACTTAGCTCACGAGAAAGTTTCTGCAAACATTCAGTTTATCCCTATTAATGCTGTCTTGCCAAGTATGAATTCGCCTATACTGAGTTCTAATTCTGAACAGTTATGTAAGTATAACTCCACTCTCACTCAGCTCACGAGAAAGTTTCTGCAAACATTGATTATAAAAGCAGTTCTACTGTCACGCCACCGGAGGATACAGATGATACAGCATCTCAGAGGTACAGTCAAAAAATAATGGCCCTTATTCTGATAGTCGTATCACTTGTTATGTGATGTGAACTTACAAGTATGGTATTACCGTATTCGATTTAAGTGATAAACATCGAAAAGTGGTGAATATCACAAAATCGATTATTTGAGCTGTTCTGGTATTCACATAGAACTGTCATTTTATCTGTTTCAGGTGATTATTGAATCACGGAAAAAATCAAAGTGAAGATGATGAGTTTAAACAAAACATAAGAAAAAAAAATACATTCAGACTAAATTTTACTTCTTTTTATGATAATAAAAACTTTTTTCACAAAAGCAAGAAAATTCCTAACAGAAAGCAGTTTAAAACTTTAGTAAATTTTATTTTTAAATCACACTTAAACTTTGAATAAATAAAAATATTCAAACGAATTAAACGTCAACTAACAGTGTTAACGTTTTTATTTAGAATTTTATCACACCACTTATATTATAGTATCACATGAATACTGTAATACCTTTTTTGAATTTAAGTGATACATCTCGTGATAGTGATCAAAAAGTGATACGAATAGCAGAATAGGGGCCAATAATGCTGTCATGTCACTGGGAGATAGAATTTGTAGCAACAACAGTTCTCCGGCGGTACAGTTGAAATGCAACTTTACCACAATGTCCCTGATTAACCCCATCGACGCAAATTATGTAGTTGTATGTAGAACATTTTAAGGAAAAATAAAATAACAAACTGTATAATACACACACAAATCATTCAAATCCAAATAAAATAACTTGCACTCTATATTTTAAAGAGGTGAAGTTATATCAAAGTGTCAATTTTAATACAATGTACTTAAAAAACGGTAAAAAAATAGTGATTAGCAGATATGTGTAATAAGGTAAGTGAAATTGTCGAACTAACGCCAACAAACCAAAATTCAGTGTTGAATAGTAAAAAAAAACCTTTGGTACAGTATAAAAAAACTACTGTCTCGCAATGGTAATTTCAAAAGTCCTCGATTTGCAATCGGGATTCCGGTATCTGAAGGAGCATAGCTCCCCAAACCCATCTTAGAATTCAGTCCCATTAAGGACACATCAGTTCAGTTTATCCCTATTAATGCTGTCTTGCCAAGTACGAATTCGCCTATACTGAGTTCTAATTCTGAACAGTTATGTAAGTAGAACTCCACGTGGACACTTCTACTTAGGTCTTAGATATTAATAATAAGATAACAATCCCACCAAGGTCAGTTAAATTAATTTAGGTTTGGCCATAAACATTCCAACGCCTCATGAACCACGTGTTAGCCGGAATGAATGGTACCAATTCCATGGTATATCTAGTTGATATTGTAATTTTTGGAAAAAATTTAACTGACCATAACTATAAATTAAAACAAGTGCTTGAAAGCTTATGAGAACATAATTTTAAATTACAACCAAAAAAGTGCAACTTTTTGAAGAAAGAGGTCGTATTACATATTTAGGTCACCATTGCTCCACCGAAGAAGTAACACCATATCCTGCTCCTAGAACTATTAGGCAAGTACGTGCATTTTTAGGTCTAGCAAACTTCTATAGAAAATTTATTAAAGATTTTTCAAAAACTTACCAACCACTGAACGAAATTTTACGAAAATAAGCAAAATTTTACTGGAATAGTGAATGCGAAACAGCAATGACAAAAATTAAACAAGTACTTACTAAACCACGTCTCCTCATTTACCCCGATTTTACCAGACAATTCATACTTTCAACTGATGCGAGCGGTGAGGCATTAGGAGCGGTATTATCACAGGATATCTCAGAGAGAGAATTATTGGCCATTGTCTGGGCAGTAAAAACTTTTCGATGTTATTTATACGGTAGAGATTTAAAAGTGTAATGTAATATACCATGTTTTTAAAACGGACTTGAAAATCAAAGTTTGCTTAGATTAAATTTTAGTAAATAAACATTATAGTATTTTATTTGTGTTAGACCAAATTTGAAGACCGAATATCATAAAAAGTAAAATCATAAAACTTTCATTAGCGATGTAATATTGCATTGTCATCCAGTTCTGAGCTATGTTGAAACTTTCAAGTCTCTATCTTATCAAAAAGTTGGTTAAAAATCAATTTCTAAATTTGTACCGAACAGACAGACAAGAAAGCAAGTTAATAAAAACATTTTAACATTTTAAAAATGATTAGTAATATACTTAGTATGGAGATTAATAATAAACATCATGGTAAAACTATCGCTGTATTAACAAGAGCACAAACAAAAAATAATAATGCTATGAACAATGAAAAAGAAGACAATTTAGTACTGGAAACTTCAAAGCTTAGTGAATCAGGAGTTGAGCTAAGTTATTTCCCCAATAGCAACTAGCAAGCCCAAACATAAGAACTCTGCGAAATGCCTAGGATACGAAAAAGACATTACGACAATCCTCTGTGAGTATCATGATTCTCCCCTAGGTGGACATTTAGGAGCGTACAGAACATACAAAAGAATGAACCCGTTGAAAAGTGCAAAAAAAATAAATCAGGAATATAAACCGAAATTCCGATGATCATAACAGACACAGCTTCTGAACCATTCGAAAAAGTATGCTTGGACATCATAGGGCAATTACCGGCCTCTCAACAAAATAATCGTTACATCTTGACCTGAATACAAAATATTTTGATTACTACGAGTTAGAAAATTGTGAAACAGGTACACGTAGCTATATTACTTTTTACAGAAATATTATTCTAAAGTACGGTCTCATTCCAAAAAAGTTAGTTATAGATCAAGGAACAAATTTCCTAAGTAATTTCCCCAACTTTGTAAAGTAGTAAAAATTAAAAAAACTTCAAACCTCTGCTTATCACCCACAATCAAATGGTTCATTAGAACGTAGCCATGGACCTCTCATTGAATATGTAAGAAGTATGGTAGACAAAAACCCTTCTACATGGGACGAATGGCTGAGAGAAGCGGCTTTTGTGCAAAATCAATTTATAATTTCGATAACTAATGCAACTTTATTATATACATATATGTATATATATATTCCTCATATGAGGAATATGTATATATATACAAGATGCAAAATCTACACCGAACCATCAAACAGAAACTCATCGAAAAAATTTGAAGAAACATTTTTTTCTTAACATAGCCAAATGCTTATAAGTAATATCCTAGCAAACGAAACGATGAGAAAACGATGAGAAAACGATAAGAATTCCTATTGCCACGGCAAGAATTAACTATTGCAGCAATAAACGTTCTCTGATAGAAAGCGATACGTTTCACTTGGAAAAAGGATGACGGATACTAAAATCGCTGTATCTTATAATATTCGTATTGCTACGGCGATAAGAGTTCCAGTGGAATGAATTAAACGAAGGCGATAAGAGCAAAAAACAAGAATTCTGTAAGAAATGCAAGAATAATGCAATAGTTATTATACTGCATTATCTTCCTTTAAGGCTTTATTTATCAAGATTTAAGGGCCTTTTCATTTAATCAAAATTTGCAAAAAACTTGTAAATATTCAGTATAATGAATTATATTGCTCAATACTTACAATTTTATTCGTAATTTTGATTAAATAAAAGCACCTTTTATTTCAGGTGGATAAACATACACAAATGTAGGTACCTACATATTAAAAAAAAACATTTAATTTACTTTTTTTAATATAAAATTTTATTGGTTATAATAATAAAATTTAATATAAAAAAAAATAGATAATCCCTCCACCTCTGTTGAATCTGTAATTATAAAAGCAATTGAATTTTTGAATGAGAAAATAAGGAAATCATACTTACACGTTGATCTCTCAAATCCTCTTGTTTTGCCAGTTGATCATCAAGCTGGATTAACGAGATTTTACTTGCTAGAGGTAAACTGGGCAAAAGATTAAATAATATTTTTTTTTCTTTATTGAAAAAAATTTTATCAATTTAATATTTGGAAATAGTAAAGTTTGTACTTACCTTTAGTTTTACCTTTAAAAGTTTTAATTTAAAAAAAAAAAATTTTCTTTTAACTTTCAATTGGAATAAGTATAACCACTTGAAAATACACTTCTATACTATACAACACGATTTCCAAATGAAATAAATCCGCTAAAATTAGAACAATTTCTTTGTTAAAAACAAATTAGAGTTCTATTGCCGTTTGCTGGACAATTCTTATAACATGCAATACATTTTTAATGTATTGCCATTTTCCCGTTCATTCGCATACCATGCAATAGAGAACAAATTTTTTAGCTCATTATTGCATACTCGTACAAGCGAATAAGCTTGCTTTTTTATTGCTTCTTCGTGTGCTATTGCCATTTCGTTTGCTAAGATGAATCATAATGTAGTGTTTTATTAAGTTTAATCAAATCCACAAGATGGAAAAAAAATCACTATAATTAAATTATAATTAAGGAATGCAATATTTAGAATAGTAACCAAAAACTAGTAATAATAATAGATGTAATAATAGGAAAAATGTGTAACAAAAAAAGGTAAATAAAAAATTTTTGAATATTTAATACAAATTTTTTTGCGATTTAATGTACCTATTTTGAGAAAATTTTTAAATTTTAAAAGTAAATTTTAAAATAATAAAAAATATAAGTGTATGTATAAATAAATTGTAAAACAAATAAATATATAGAAATAGAAAAAACAATGTACAAATTATGAAAAAAAAAACAACAAATAAAAAAAGATGCAGAAAAATTGAAATAACAAAAATTCTAGTGACTAGACTTATTCTAATCAGACCACCCAAACACGTAAAAAGAACGTTTGCAGTAACCTTGCAAACATTCTTTTTCACGTGGGAGAGAGGAAAATGTTAAGTAAATAACCATAAATTGGTTACCCTGCACCTATTATATTCCATAGAAATTCGAAAATCTTTAAATAAATATCAAATTACAAAAAATATTTGCTTTCTTCATAATAATTCCTCGATTCATTTTTACACGCGCTTAAATAAATGCTTTAGTAAACATTATTACACATTTTAAAATAATTTACACGAGTTTGAATAAAAATGCTGTGTTAAACATTTTGTTTACCTGCAATAATTTTTCCAAATCAACTAATTGATTTCGGTCGTAATTACTGACTGCAAAATTTTAATTTTGCGAAAATCAGAATTGTAGAAGCCACAATGTATCATACATGAATCATATAACAGTCAACTTTAATATTTTACCTACACATTTTTACGTGTAGACCTACAAATACATTTACATTATCTTTAGATAATATAGTGATTGGTCAATTACTTAATTTGTTGATTTTTGGTATGATAGATTATGACGCATTTACTGGTAAAGAAAAAAACTCTTCGAAAATGGTTGTTTCCTTCTATTATTCGATTCGACTTCAGATAATTCATGTGATTCTACATGTTGTAATTTGTTTAATCAAAGCATAGAAGAGTTGCATTTCATATGAAGAGGTGGATTACTTACTAAAGCTGATTTTGGACTATAATGCTATTTGAAAAGATTTTTTCAAAATATATAGGTATGTACCTAATGTCAGGAATGAGTTTAACACTACCTACCACGGCCCCACGGGTCTTTTCGCTGTGTCCATTGTCCACCAAAATATCATATGAGAATGAGAAGCTAAAAATGTATATAAATATTTTGAAAATTCTATAGCTGATGTTGGTGGCCCTTATTATGCAAGTCGATGCGAATAAAATCGACTCGTCTTTTTCAAGTTTATTGAAAGAAGTCATGGTATTATGTAAGCCTAGCCTATAGACTTTTTAAAAAAGAGTTACCGTTTGAAAGGAAAATTTTCTACTAGACATCTGTCAAATCACGTTTGTTTTTGTTGTGTTTATAACTATACTATTTTTATTTTTGGATGTCAGTACAGGCAAGATAGGCATACTTTTCTATATTCTTTTACATTGCGTTTGAATAAATCTGTCTCGTGTGTGGGGTGATCAGATCTCAATTTCAATCGAGGGAAATCTTTTAAATTAAATATTACCAAGGCAAAAAACTCATCGGGTACTGTCTCCATAAGCACAATACTGACTTCCAAAAATAAAAATACTATAATTTTCAATATTTTCAAGTGAATAGTCTATATAGTTTGCTATTTTTTACATCTAAATTTATAAAATAAAAAACAGATAAAATATAAAATCATAAGTTCTTTTATTTGGTTTGATGTTTTTGAAAATGAAATTAATGAAGATCGTCGAGCTGAGATTTTGTTACCAATTCGGAAAAGAAGGCACTTGAGAGTAAATTCAAATCCTCTGGATATGGATGAAATCATGTAAGTTTTCTGTTTTCAGTATAACAAATACTTATTATTATTAAAGTTTGTCATAAATATTTCAGATTTATACAGAGTCCAGACGAGACTTTTTTATGTCAAGACTTATGTCTTGACATCGAATATGTCTCATATAGACCGCTTATGTCTTGCAGACATAAATGGCAAGACATCGATTTCAAGACTTATGTCTTTGCTACGATGTCTTGCAGACATGAGCAAACAAAATGGAGGTTTCATATGTTTTGTGCAAATGTATCAGATTTATCAGACTTTCATCGAGAGAAAAAATTGCAAATGTGAATTTTTTAATAAATTTAAATTAATTTTTAAATTTACAAAGTTATTTGGACAAAATTTCACAAAAATATATTTCAAAAATTTTACACTTTATATTCACTTATTTGAAATGGCAAGACATGAAATGCCCAGACATGAAAAATATGGCAAGACATGAACAATGTCCTGACATAAGTCTTTACATAAAAAAGTCTCGTCTGGACTCTGTATTAGGAAAAATTTTAGATTGACGAAAGAGATTTTTCTAAAATTATTAGAAGATATAGAACCTTATTTGAGAAGGTCATAAAATTCCTCATCTATACCAAACATTTTAAAACTTGCGTTCTAATTAAGATTTATTTTATATAATTTATTTTATAAATGTTCTATTCACAATATAACTATTAAAAAAAACTCTCATAAATTGTGTATATAACTTAAATCACATACAATAGACTTGAAGTCGCTGGCAAAATTGCTGTCGACTTGATAACTCATAGATCTACAGAATAGAAAAAAATCTACAGTGATAGAAACTTATAATACTGTGACTCGACTTTAAGTCTATTCGACTTTAAGTCTATCTCGAATCGACTTACACAATAAAGGCCTGTATGTAAGTTTTGTATATCCTGTTTTAAGTTTAAATATCACATAAAGGTGGCATCACATTATTCAGTTTGAGTACGTTCACTGTGGTCCAATGTGTTATATATTTTTTTAAATTTTTTTAAGTTCTTATTTATGTTTTGTTTTACTGTTTTCGATTTTTTCATTCACGTTTTTGCATATTTTAGTTTTCATTTGTTTTGTTTTTATATCTTTGATGCTAATTTCAGTTCATACCGTTTAATCGGATATTCCTCCAAAATACCAATTCTCAGAACTTTCGAAAATAATTTTAATAATAAGATAAATGACCTACTGTTGAATGTAGACACAATAAAATAATTAAAGCTAACTTAATTTCCAAAAATGGAACATTTTAAATAACATTGCTTCGTTAATGGATAAATTAATCGTAGAAATACATTTTTATTAAGGATTTTCTAATATTTTTACAGGAGAGAATTTCTTTTTTTTTTGAATTTTTGAAATTTTGAATTTTGCTATAAATTTTGAAACTTACTATTGGTTTTCTATCTGATAACTCTTATCTATTCTTATTAAACAATTAATAAATTTATAAGATGGTCAAACAGTAAATATATTTAAAAGTGTGCTTATTACAAAATCAGAAAAGATTTGGTTTTTTTTAGTAATTATAAGATTTTTTGAGAAAAATTATTAATACATGTCGAAAAAAGTAATTTCTTTCAGAGTAATATATATAAAAATTTTGAAGTCGATATAATTGCAGATCGTTAAATATTGAATAATTACACTGAAATAAAAAATAACGTTACTTTATACTTACGTATATCCATACAACTTTTATAGAATCTCTTCGCTTTAATTGTCGCTTGATTATCATTTTCATTAATAGATTCTTCAAGAACACCTTTCAATATTACTTGCTGTTGATCAGCTAATACCTATAATTAATTTAAAAAAGTGAAAGTTAAAGTTAAATATAATACTGAAAATCAAAGAGGTTAAATGTGTCTAAAAGTGTCAATTTAAATTTTTTTTAAATAGGTATGTCAACTTACTTCAAATGTACTAATCGAACTTCTGTCCTCTGGAATAACATGTTTTTTATTCCAAGTACCGCATGCATATTGGAAAAAATTTGTGCAAGGATCAGCTGTTTTGTCCATCGCCGCCAGCAGTGATGATGCTATGAATTACATATATAAAATTTTTTTTTGTTTTTTTGATAAAATTATATTAGTAGAGAAATATCCGAACATTCGTTTAGAAAGCAATTTTTATTTTACATAGTACTAAAGTGGAAAAAACATAAACCAGAGAGGCCATTTATGTATAATTGAAAAAAAATATTGTTAATTATTCAATTCTCAAAAGAGCACCTTGAACAACTGCCAATGTTTTACCAATGACAATAGAATATTCTATCAGACATATTATCGTAGAACATTGAAATAGTCACAACCAAACGGCCTCTAATCTCAAAGCTGGCCTCCAATCTTAAAGCTGTTTTAAGCTCTTTCTTATTCTCAGGATTTTTTCTTAATTTCTCTAATTTTAAAGTATATTCTCTTTTCTATATATTTTCCATGCAATACATACAAAATTTTTAAAAAAATTTGAGAAATTTTAACATTTTTAACACAATCATTCTCTTGTTTCAAGCATTACAATATACAGAATCATATGGAAACAGCTTTTCCTTTTCTCCATATATTCAGTATATACATACCATTTGGTTCAGTATAAAAATTTGTATGAGAAATTAAAAATATAGGATTTGAGGGTATATTTCAAGTATTTCAAGAAGAAGAAGTATACAAGTAGCTAATTTGCATATGATCACATTTATAATTCTGCTGATAATTTACATATCCAATTTAATTGTTTATCAGGTCAAATATAATTTTGATATCAAAATGATAATAATTTTATTGAAAAAAAATAATTTTATTGATAAACTCGATCAAAAATTCTTAATTTTCTAGCATTAAAAATTATTTTTGCACCAGGCAATCAGAATTCAAAGAAACAAGTTATATACAAATTGCTCTACAATATAAGAGGATAAGAAATTGTTGTTTTTTTCTTTAGTGATTCTAAAAGATTTCAAATTCAATATATGTACATACACATGTATAATTAATGTATTTTAAATGGGAATTTTATAGTATTTGTGAAGGCATGTTTTTTTTATATTTTTTTATAATAATATCCATTGATATACAAAATAATATACAAAATTCAGTATAGGAATGGGGATTGGGAATGTACATAAGTATGTAGGTACATATATGTATATGAGAAGTTAAAGTGAACGATTCTTTTTCTTCTTTTTAAAATTTATTTAATATATAGGATCTGAGGATATTTTAAAAAAACATTCATGATCATGTACATACATAAGCTGCTAATTTGCATATTATCACATTTAAAATTTCTGATAATGAATTTTTTATATAAAATTTATTAATTTGCATATGGTTTATCAGGTCGAATATCAAAATGATACTTTTAGAAAATAATTTTATTCATAAATTCGATCAAAAATCCTAAATTTTACAGTACTAAAAATCGTTTTTGTAATAGGAAATCATAATTCTTAGCAAACAAAAATTTCAACAAAATCATCTCTAATAGGCAATAGTATCAATTTGTGTGATTTACTTATAGCCAATAGGATAGCTTGAAAAGATATAATGACGACATAATATAAAAAACAATTGGAAGTATTATAAATAATAATAATAAAAATAATTAAAAAAAACATTCTTTTTGTGTATATGTGTTTGAGAAAAATTTTACAAAAAATATCACACTAAATTTTTTTAATTTTTCTTGAAGGAAGAAATTGAATACAAATGCGTATAGTTAAAAACGTGTAATATGCGTCAACACATACATATTATTTACGATCGTATACATTTTTTTTTTACTTTATTGGTTTTTTTTGTTTAATTTTGCTTTTTTTTTTTCTTGTTCGCTTGTGTATATATTTTAATAAATATTAAAAACTAGCATTAGATATTTTATAATGTAAAAGAAAATAAAACAACATGCCTATTGATTATTCTGATCTCCTGATCCATTAGGAATAAAATTTTCATATTTGCCAATGAAGATGAACAAAAACAAACCACGAAAAATTTTCTGGATATAGAAATTTAAAAAAATATAAAAATATATTTTTAAAATTTGAAAAAAAAAATATAGGTAAGGTAGGTATATTTTTCGGAAGGGATAAATAAATTGTATACAATATGTATAGTTGAAACGTAATATTACGTCAACACATACATATTATTTATGATCGTATACATTTTTTTTTTTCACTTTTGTGTTTTGTTGTTTTTAGAAGGGATATATATGAGAAATGTATACATGAAATTTTGTTTTTGTTTGCTTGTGTGTATATTTTAAAATATATATATTAAAAACTAGCATTAGATATTTTATAATGTAAAAGAAAATAAAACAACATGCATATTGATTATTCTGATCTCCTGATCCATTACAGATAAAATTTTCATATAATTGTCAATGAAGATGAACAAACTATGAAAATTTTCTGGATATAGAAATTTAGAAAAATATAAAAATATATTTTTAAAATTATTTTTAAAACTTGAAAAAAGAAAAAAAAATTTTGGAAGGGATAGATATTTGCTTTCTCAAACAGCAAAATATATACACACATATGTACATACAGTAAAATTTTTTTAGAAGGATATGAATATAATAGAAATTAGGTATATGTATATGTTATATGAATAAAAATAATATTTTGTGTAAGAAGCAACTGAGTAATAAACGAAAGTTTTCTCATATATTTTTTCGTGAGAGATAGAAGCTTTTCGTCCCTCACACTTCCCGCACAGGTCATGCAATTTTAAAAATTTTGATGATATTTGAGCTAGTGTATAGTGTACCTCTTGTTACTATCTACTCTGTGGTTTTACTAAGTAAGTAGAAGATAAAAGATAAAAGGATTGGACGTTGGAAATAAAACGCAAAGTTTATGTACCAAAATATAAAAATTTTATTATTATTATTATTATAATTTGTACTCGTACAGCCTTTTATTTTATTATTTAAGCTTATTTAAGGCTAAATTCTATTTACAATAATTGTTCTTGCTTATATACTATAATTATAGTTTTATTTCATTTTGTATTTATACTTATTGCTAAATCATTATAATCCTATTCAAACTATTCCTATACCTACTTAAGTTACAACTTTTTTTTTTATATTTCGTTATAGAATTTAATATCTTTGAAAAATTGTATTACTTACATTCTTAATTTTTTCAATATCATCGCATGCAAGATCTTTATGACTTTTAAGGTTATATTTTTGCTTGTGAGCTGTGAGGAGGTTGCTTTCACTTAGTGTATGTTTTACTGTTAGTGTATTTACATTTGCATTTGGGTGGTGGAGTTTTTTCTAAGTGGTGTTTGTGTGTTAGTTTTGTATTCTTCTCTTAATCTGGTTATGAATGGTGTCTTTTCTTTGTAGCGTCTATTGTTGCTAGATTTTTTCGAAAACCGAATTAAAATTCATTTATAAACTTATTGTGTTCTAGAAACCAAATCAGTCTTTTGTTTAACATTCTTTCGAGAACTTTACATAAGCAATTGGTTAGGGTTATATGCCTGTAGTTGTTTTAGGTATTGTGGGGTTGTGCCTTGTTTTATTATTAGGATTAATAGCGCTTCGCGCCATTTTTGTGGAAATTCGTGGTTTTTCCATATTAAGTTGTAAAAATTTAAGAGGTAGGGGAAGGTGGGGCAAAGAGGAATAGCGGGGCAAAAAGAAAAATTCTAATATTTTTAAAAGTAGTAACGGAAATTTCAAACTGATGAATGAATTTTGTTGCTCATGACTGTACTAAAATACTTTGCGAAATTCTTGACTAACTTCGTTCGTATTAGCCTGTTATTATAGTATATTCAAATTTTGATATGTCAATGTTATTTTCGGTGTTCGCATTTTAACGACAAAAAAGTGAAAAAATCGGCTCTGAGGCTACTGCTTTGTTTATAACTTTTAAATAAAGTATTTTACACTGGATTGTAAAAAACAAACAGGTAATTTGTGGATTATTTTTTTATAAATATTAAAAACATTTAAAAATCGTGTGTTGGGGCAAAAAGGCATGTTTGCGAGTGGGGCAAAAGGAAATTGTGTTTTTACATGTGATTTATGCAAATAAGTTACTAATTAGTATTGTCTAATAAATAAACTACTTACCTTTTTTTTCTACATTTTTTGTTATGTTTATTGTTTTTATGTTATTTCTATCAAATGAATTGTTATTTTAGTTTATATATTATTCCAATTTATATTTTTCTAGTGAAACTTATTCTGTTTCTTTTTACCCCTATATTAGTTCCTTTTTGCCCCGCTGGTGGGGCAGAAGGGGCATTTCGTAAACATATTTTTCATTGAAAATTTTTCAAATATTATTTTTCTATTTTAATGTCTAACATGAAAAAGATTAAGAAAACTAATCAAAATTTTAAAAAAACTGAAAAAAATACATTTTTTACACATAGTTTTGGAACAAGGCAGTTTTAAACGCTAAGTATACCCTCTTGCCCCACCTTCCCCTATGTCTTTTGGGATTGTGTTAATTATTTTATCATTTCGTAGTGAATGAGGTCAGGTTCTGGTGAAGAGCCTTTTAGGTTTTGTAAAGGTTGGTTTAATTCTTGAAGTGTGAAAGGTTTATTGTGTTCTTGTGTTGTGTCGTTTAAGATATTTATTTTTATGGATTCGATTTTGTCTTTGTATTGGAGAAAAAATGTTTTATAGTTATAATTACTGAAGGAGGTTTCAAAGTGTTTGGCTAGAATCTTGCATATTTCTTTTTTATCGGTAGTAATACTTTGGTTTGTTTGTTTTAATAGCTGTTATTTCTAGGTTTTTGTTTTTGCCATTTAATGTTCTTATTTTTTGAAAAATTTATTTTGTAGTTATTTTGGTTGTTATGGAGGAGATATACTGTTCCCTGGCTATTTTTTTGTTGTTTTCGTATTAGTTTTCTAGTTTTGGATTTAGCTCTAATAAAGTTGATGAAATTTTCTTGTGTTATGCTATTTTTGAAAATTTTGAATATTTTTTACTTTTAGCGAATGGATTCTTTGACTTTATTATTCCATCATGGAACGTATTTTTTTCGTGGGCTTGTTTGAGATAGTGGTATCGCTATTTGAGCTGAATTAAGAATTTTTTCTCTTATGTGTTTCTCTAATAAATTTATGTTATTAAAATTATTTACAGGTTCTGTAAAATTTATGTCTGATAAATTTATTTTCTTAGCGAATAGTATTTTAGACATAGGAAAAAAGTATACATACATAGGGTTACTAAATAATAACAATGAAGCCTGTGAAATTGAAAAATTCACATTATACTTACAACCTCTAAAAGGTTTTAAAATTAAAACTTTAGTTACAACAGAAGACAAAAAACAAACTACATCAAATAATCAAGAAAAGTTAGATCAATTAGTAGCTAGAATAGCATCCGTTAACATATCAGATAAGTATAAGAATAGCTGCATGGTGAAAAAGGAGCATCGGGGCGAAAGATTACGTCAATTAGATGAAGAAATCATAGTTGATGAGTCTTAATTTTGAGGGAAAAAATGCTCTTTACGAGATATGTTATGAATATAATGACATTTTTCATTTAAAGAGTGATAAGCTCTCACATACAAATGCTGTTACACATGTTATACCTGTACTGCCAAACCAACCAGTAATTAATCAGAAAATGTACCGACTTCCTGAAGCAAAAAAGGAAGAAATTAATAAGCAGATACAAGAAATTTTGGATAATGATATAATTCAAGAAAGCAAAAGTCCATGGAATGCACCGTTATTAGTATGTAGTACCTAAAAAACCAGGACCAACAGGAAAAAAACGCTGGAGAGTTGTACTTGATTTTAGAAAATTAAATTAAAAAACAATTGCAGATGTGTTTCCTCTACCTAGAATTGAAGATATATTAGATCAGTTAGGACACGCACGATACTTTATAACACTAGATCTAGCTAATGGTTATCATCAAGTTTTAGTTACCCCAGAAGATCGACCTAAAACGGCATTCAGTACAGCGTATGGACAATCTGAGTTCAAGCGTATGCCCTTTGGTTTAAAGGGTGCTCCAGCTACATTTCAAAGACTCATGAATCAAGTACTAATGGGGCTAAATGGAATAGACATTTTTGTCTTTCTCGACGATATAGTTATCCATGCATCGAATTTAGAACATCATAATGAAAAATTAAGGAAGGAAAGTTACGCATACGTATCTTTACGAGTACTTTGTTTCGAATGGTTCATGTTACACGTATTCTTGAAATCAATCGAATATTTATTTACCATTCGAATAAATTACGAGTATGGTGAAAGTTCTAAAGTTCAAAAATGGTTTGTGTATCGGATGATTTAGACGAGGGGGATGAGGATTAATGAATAATGAGAGAAGAAATATATATGACGTATGTCATTTAATAATTATTTTGAGAATATCCAAGAGAAATTTGTAAAATTACTCAGATTAAAAAAATGTGTATGGTGGATGAAATTAAAAAAGGATTGTATCAATAATTGTTATTTTTATTATTAATATACTATTTTTAATTCATAATTTTACTTTTATAGTTTTTTAATGTAATATATAATATATAGTATGAGTATATACATACATACATTATATTAAATAACTATATATTTTTTTTTAGACAGTATTAACTTAGTACTCGTAAATAGTTACGAGTGCAAATAGGCACTCGTATCTTTACGAATGGTTTTCATTCGAATATTTACGTATGCGGATCTCTAGAATAAGCCATATATATATAAGTGTTTATATTTTTAACAGCTGAAGTTGTAAATTTTTTCTAAATTATTTTTTATTGGGATTTTGTTTTATTATCAATTATCATTGATTATGGATCTTTTTATTAATAACATCAGTATTTTTGATATTGATACTGATAATGATGATAGTGATGAAGTGGAAAATTTAAGAAGACCATACACTTTACAAGGTCGAGTAAATCATTTTAGTTATTGGGATGACATCGAATTTTTTGCTCGTTTTCGTTTGAAAAAACGTACGTATTCAATAAAATTGAGCATCAATTGTTAATAAGTTGCAATAAGTAAGTAAAATAATTTGAAAATTAAAATTCATATTGTGATTATGGATCGATTATATTCATAATTTATATTTTGTAATATGATGTGATGAATCGACAATCACAATAGAGAAAAAAATTGTAAGCACATTTATGTCTGAAAAATATCTTAACATAAAAAATTATTTCTATATTTATTTTATTATTAGCATTGAGGTTTTATGCAACCGGTAGTTTTCTACGAGTGAGTGGAGACTTTTTTGGTGTTGGAGTATCTACATCCTCCCGCATAATTAAAAAAGTATCAATAATTATTGCTTCCCTTCGTCCACAATCAATAAAAATGCCAAGAAACTTGGCAGAAATTTGAGTGATACAACAAGGATTTTACTCTATGCACAGATTTTCTAGAGTAATTGGATGTATTGAATAAGAGAATACAATCTCCAGGAGGAGATTCTGCTGAAAACTACAGAAATAGAAAGGGATATTTTTCACTGAATGTACAAGTTGTGTGTGATCATAATTTGAAAGCAATTGATATTGTTGCAAGGTGGCCAGGATCTGTTCACGATTCTACAATATTCAGTCATAGTAGTTTTCTGTATGTTCTTTATTTTTATCAAAAACGAAAAAAAAGAATAATATTTTTAAAAAAATGTAAATGTATGTATAAAAATTAATTGATATTTTTACCTTCAATATCGTTATCAAATCTGGATTTTAATCCTATCATTGATAAACTGGATACAGCCAATAACTTCTCTTCTTATGGCTGCAAATTATTGGATTCACACGGACCACCACCTGTTTTGTTAAGAGATAATCTTAACGTAGAGCACTTCTTTCTTAATTCTTTTTTTAAATTATCATATTTAGCTCTAATTATTTTAAAACTCCTGGGAAAGTTTCCTGTAGAGGCGTTGAATTCATCTGTAATTTTCTCCCACGCACTATTTTTTTCTTTCCAAGAAGTGCTATCGGTTTTTTTTATTTTCTATAATGTCTTTTTTTCTTAAGCAAATTTCTATTAAGAGTTCTATTTCAATTTTGTGAAATTCACTGCTCTCTTTTTTCTAAAAATTCCACTTTTTTTCCATACTTTTAATTTATTTTTAAATTATTTCATTTTAACTTTAACAACTCCACTGTTCACTGGTAATAATAAAAATAATCAACGGTTACTTAACGCCACACTTGAAAATTTGAAATTATTTTATTTTAACTTTAACTAGCAACTTCACTGGTCACTGATAATAATAAAAATAATGAAACGGTTGGTTACTTAACTACTTAAAAATTATTCAAAATTAATCATGAAGTTGAATCTCATTTAGTATTCGGAAATTCGGAAACAACATTTTCAGGGCTGTTATTAGTATTTCTATCTCGATGATAACTTATCTGTGCTTTGGATGAAGAAAACCAACTTAGCATTTATCGGTAGTTTAACTTTATTTGGAAGTTCATTATTAAGAACCATGAAGAAATTGAACATATAGTTAACAGAAAATGGCCTACTCTATTCTATTAGTTAAGAGATTGTTGATCAGCTACTCTCTAATTTTCGTGGAGACTTTTAATTAGTAGATTTCGTATTCTAGCAAATAAATTAGTAGATATTTGATGTTAGAAAATTTTCTTAACTAAATAGCTCTTGTGGATTGGATGAGCTATTAGTCTATTAAGTTGGATAGTGAGTCGATATAGAAATGAATAAAAGTTATTGTGAATACAAAAATTAGTCAAAATAAGTACAAAATAATTAAAATAAAAAAAAATTTTTAATATAAAACGTTTTTAAAACGGACTCAAAAGTATAAAATAATTTCCTAGCCACATACACATTCTCAACCCCATACAGATAATCCTGAAAATTTGTGATTGCGAATTTTTAATAGCTATAAAAATACTTGTAAGATTAAAAACGAAAAACGTGGGCCGCTATTCTTTACACTTCTTAGTATTAACTTGCGCTATTCTTTACACTTCTTACTATTAACTTGCACTACTCTTTACACTTCTTACTACATATTTTATCTTGCGCCCCATGTTTTTCGTTTTTAATCTTACAAGTATTTTTATAGCTATTAAAAATTCGCAATCACAAATTTTCAGGATTATCTGTATGGGGTTGAGAATGTGTATGTGGCTAGGAAAAATTATTTTATACTTTTGAGTCCGTTTTAAAAACGTTTTATATTAAAAAATTTTTTTTATTTCAATTATTTTTTGCTTTTTAGTCTTATGTGAAATTTGTCAATCGATTTTATTGATATTATTTTACATTAAAAAACAATATAAGTAAAACTAAAAAAGTTTTTTTAATTTGAAAAAACAAATATATTTGTATATATGTGTTTGAAGTACCAAATTGACATCACAACTTATTGCTTTTAATCAATCATAACTAAGTTGTGATTAAAGTTACATGAAAATTATGTTCTAATGAAATGTAGAGAAGATCCTTAGCTTTATTTTCACCGAATATATTAAATATCTATGAGCAACGTGAATCAAAGATAAAACGTGATAAATATTGAGTAACATGAAACTGAGAATCAATTTTTCCTAAATCTCCCAAATTACTAATAATATTAAATTATAATGTTCTATAAATTTGTAGATTTTTATTAAATAAACATTTTTCCCAAACATTGTTATATTATAAAATTAATAGAAATTGAGTTATTAAAGAAAAATGATAATTTTTTATTAAAATCACAATTATCTCTCTCATTTCTCATTTTTAACAGTCACCTCTGAAAATGTAGTACCACTTGAAGAATTTTTTTATTCATTTGTTTATTTTTTCTTTCAAAAATATTATTCATAAACAAAAAAAAATTTTTCAAGTGGTACTACATTTTCAGAGGTGGCTGTTAAAAATTAGAAATGAAGCATACTAAAATATTTTTGACTTGAAAATCAGGGTTTGCTTAGATTAAATTTTAGTAAAGAAAAATTAATATTTTATTTGTTTTAGACCAAATTTGAGGATCGAATATCATAAAAAGTAAAATCTTAAATCTTTCATTAGCGATGTAATATTGCATTGTCATGCAGTTCTGAGCTATGTTGAAAGTTTCAAGTCTCTATCTCATCAAAAAGTTGGTTAAAAATTAAAAATCAATTTCCAAATTTGTACCGAACAGACAGACAAGAAACCAAGCTAATAAAAACATTTTAAAAATTGCTTTAAATATAAAATTTTTAAAAAAAAATAAGATTAAATAAATAATGCTGGAGGAACTATTGATTTCCTACATTCAACTCCATTAGATTGAAAATCAGAGAATTGATAAGTAAGATTTAAATAATAGTATAATTCCACGTGGAAAAGTTCAAATATTAAAATTTTTGAAAGTCTACAAATCTCTTAACCTATTAACTTTTCACAGTCTACAAACTCTATTAAGTAGAATACTATTTCTACTAACTTCTTAATTAATAGGTTAGGAGATTTATTAAATTTCTATTACCTAGAATAGGAGCCTATATCCACACAACTACTTATAATTAATGATATTTTTATAGAATGTAGGTACTCACTTTTTTATATCCGGATTTATTATTCTGTTATTTTTAATTTTGGATGTGTTGCTTTATATGACTCTGAATTTTGAATTTCTCTTGAACTTTTCCAAGAACATTTTTTTCGAAGCAAAATTAGAAGTACAAAATCCAGCACTTTCTCTTTATGTTCAGTATAAAAATTTTGGTCATCAAACCATTTAGAAAAAATCTCATAGGTTTTTTCTACGCAATCGTCAAAGATGGTTCTTTGTATAATTTGTAAACTAATGTGAGCAAATATTTAGTATTAAAAATAAAAGTTTTTATTTATACAGAAAATCGTTTTCTTTATTTTGTGGTACCCGTACATAATGGTGACCCCGACGTTTAAAATGATCGAATTGTAACTTGTAACATAAAATGAATTATAATTAATAATAATAATTTGATAAACTTTTGAATTTCAACACGGTTATATGCATGGATTGGATAATTTAAGTAATTTGGTTTGCATGATTGGAATCAGGTACGGAGTGAATAAAATTGAAGTGCACCATATGTCCCCAGCACCAAGTGATATATTCAAACATATAAAAGTTAAAAATAATAACCAAAAATTATCAATTGCGATAAAATAACTTTTTAAAACTAAAGAATATCCACCTACATTGTGGAATAATATATTTTTAAATATATTGCTCAACAGATGACAGAAATATTCACGGATTTTGTTTGCCGACCCATACTGCGCCGATCAAGAAGAATCTCATCATCAACCTAGGAAACCATCATTAATCATCATCAATCATCGGATAATTTTGCTATTTACTAGTTATTGTATTGTAAAAAATATAGACAAAAATTTTATATCATTGTATATTACATTATAGCACATACATACATATGTATATCCTCCTAAACTATTACTAACCTCAATTTTCATACTTTTACTTTTGAATGTTACTGATTAATTGAATCCCATCTTTTTTATCTATACATATAAGGAAAATAAAGAAGTGAATAAATTGGAAATAAAATTATAAATCATTTACAAATAGATCTGTTAATAGAAGCATCCGTAGGTACCAATACTATATTATATACATACATACTACTTACTATATCAGTACTATATATACATCAAACAACAATCAACACACAAACCGTAAGTAGTTATCTACAATTACTATTATCTATTGATATTCTAATACTTATCACGCGAGTGAAGTTAAATGCTAGATCGGTATAACATAATATAATATAATAAAAATTACAAATCTCCATACGCACATAGTTACATATTTTGGACGAAAAATTTGTTTTGTTTCCGTGACGTACATAATAAAAGTAACAAGTGCAAGAAACATAGTTTTTTTTTCACTTACCTGTTTGTCTGCTCTGAAAATATTATGAGTGAAAACGATAAAGCTGAAACAAGTAAGGGTAACAACCCTGAAGATAACACTGCCAACGCTATGGCTAACAGCGTTGCTATGTTTAAAATACCACGTTTCTGGACCAACAGACCGGACCTGTGGTTCATCCAAATAGAGGCTCAATTTCGCGCTAAAGATATAACGTCTTCCAGTACCAAGTATGACCACTTAGTGTCATCCTTACCGGCAGAGACCATGGAACTAGTGGCAGACGCTGTAATTAATCCACCTTCCGATTAAAAATACAAACATTTAAAAAAATTGCTCGTATGTCAAAGTATAGATTCCGAAGAACGTCGTCTAGACGACCTTCTTCATAGGATGGAGCTAGGAGTCTCCCAACCCTTTGAATTGTACAAGCAAATGGAGTGCCTAGAATCCAGCAACAGTTTAGTGAATAACCCTCTATTAAAAAAACTATGGTTAAATAAATTATCACCACACGTTTAAACCTGTATAATTGCAAACGAAAAATCACATGAACAAGAAGAATTATTCAATATCGCGGACAAGATGGTAGACTCGTCTACTCCTTCTAACTTGAAAATATCAGCTGTTTCACAAAACACACTTATAAACACTGTCAAAAGATTGGAAAACAGAATAAACAAGTTGGAAATTCAATCACAACCTCAAAGTAGATCTAGAAATCGACTTTCAAAACGTGAATCTACCCCTTCGCGCTCACGCCAGTGATTATGTTGGTACCACAAAAAATTTGGACCAAACGCTAAAAAATGTATACCACCTTGTACCAAAGTGGTTTCAGGTCCTAAGTCAAAAGACCCAGAAAACGTATAGATACTACTTCGCCCGCCGTATTGCAAATATTCATGCCGCCTGTTTATTTACGATTCTTCTACAAAAATCCATTTTCTCATTGATACTGGAGCAGAGATATCTCTTGTCCAAAAAAAATATTTTCAAATTGCAATCAAAAATCTGACTTCAATCTAATCTCAGCTAATGGTGCGCCCATATCTACTTTCGAGTACAAAGCACTAAGTCTAAATTTAAATTTACGTCGCAATTTTGATCATCTTTTCCCAACAGTGGCAGTAGATTACGCTATCTTAGATGCAGATTTTTTATACAAATTTAAACTAATGATAGATTTACGTGGTAAAAAATAATCGATACAACTACTTCCTTGAAGGTCAATTGCATTGAACGATATGTCATCTCTTGCTCACCCAAACTATGTCCTGTTGAGAACGAATTCGGTTCTATTTTGAACGAATTCCCTTCACTCAAAACTTCTCTAGATTTTACCGGTAGCGTCAAACACAATGTCGTTCATAACATTAATAAGCAAAGATCTCTTCGTTACGTACTTCCTCGTCGATTAGATCCTCAAAAAATAAAAATTGCAAAAGCCGAATTCGAACTGATGACAAGGTTAGGTATTTGTCGCCCCTCAGTCCTCCGTAGCCTCGCCACTACATATGGTCCCCAAAAAGGCGCCAAATGAATGGAGACTATTAAAGGATTATAGGCAATTAAACGCGGTAAACAGTGTTTGACAAATACACTCTTCCAAACATCCAAGATTTCAGTACTACCCTCCACGGTTATAAAATTTTCTCTAAAGTCGACTTAATTCGTGCATATCACCAGATTCCTCTTTCAGAATCTGATACACACAAAACAGCAGTCATCACGCCATTTGGACTTTTCGAATTCACCCGCATATTTTTCGGATTAAAAAACGCTGCACAAACTTTTTAATGATTTATGAACGAGGTATTCAGCGGTCTCGATTTCATCTTTTGTTATCTGGACGATATTCTAGTGGCATGTAGATCTCTGGAAGAACATAAGAAACATCTCTGCTTATTGTTCAAGAGGTTACTCAAAAACGGTATAAATATAAATCCAACTAAATGTTTATTTGGAACATCGAGTCTCAACTTTTTAGGACATACGGTTTCTCCAAAAAGTATAACTTCGTCTGAAGAAAAAAAAAAGCTATCAAAAAATTTCCTGCACCTACTTCATACAAAAAGCTACAAAGTTTTCTTGGTATGGTATCCAAAACCTGTATTTTACAAAAAGTACATATACCAGTCGAAGATTTAGAAATTATATGCGAGACTTCAAACGGTATCAATCGACCTTTAGTTCCCACCTGCATGCATGTGGCGTACTATTTTCAAGAAAATCCATAACTTTTCTCATCCTAGAGTAAGATGCACGCTAGTTACATATATTGATTTTCAAGATGAGAAAAAGCATCTGGACAATTCTGATTTACCAGAATGTCATAAAATCAAAGCAACAAACAAACCAATGTCATGGTAATTAATTAAATTCAATGTTCCCATAAGAAAATAGCTAAATAATCTTTGTTAAATGTCAATTCTTAGTAAAAGTTCTAACATTACTTTTTCCGTTCACATCAATATGCTAATAATGCATATATTACTATTCTATGTAGTTATTATAAGTATGAGAACAT
Organism: Bombylius major; assembly: GCA_932526495.1. Lineage (NCBI taxonomy): Eukaryota > Metazoa > Arthropoda > Insecta > Diptera > Bombyliidae > Bombylius > Bombylius major. The sequence goes on from OW052043.1 coordinate 28,210,450, forward strand.
CAATTGTAACATTAAGGTAATAAAGAATTAAAAAGATTGTAATTTGATGACCTTGGTAGGAGAAATCTTAAGATAATGAAATGTTAATTTTTACGAAGAGATTCATTCTAAGTTTATTACTTTAAGAGGTCAGTTCGAAAAAAAGCTTGTTCGGTCGTATACAATAAAGTTTATATATTTTAAAAGTAAAATAACTTGTTTTATTTATATTTCATTTTTTTTTATTTTGGACGACACCAAAATATATAAGTGGCGCAGTCGGTAGGATCCTTTTCCGTAGAACAAGGATCCAGTGATACGAAAAAAAAAAATTGAAAAAAAAAATTTTTTTTACTAAATACTTATAACTAATATAAAATATATTTGTGAAACTGAATAATATATGAGTGTTATAAGTGGAGTGAAAACAATATTGCCAAATACATAATTGCATATATTGAATAATAGTAAAAAAAAAAAAAAAAAAAAAAAAATTCTAATAAAGTGGGATACAAAGTAATTTAAAGAAAAATTTACTAAATTGCGAAGAAACAAACACAAAACTGGAAAGAAGAATAAACAGACATCGTATAATTGATCAAAACAGAGAAATGGCACAAAATCAACAACCAAATATGATCGAACAATGTCTAGCTGTTCTGACCGACATCGTTAATAGACAGAATCAACAACAATCCTTACGAAGTAGAATCGAAAAAGAAATTCGATATTTGCCTACATTCGAAGGACGACCGGGGACTTTACCAGCTTTTATTACATCTGTTGAAAGAGCACTAGAGGAATATGGAGACCTAAGAACACAAGTGTACAACGTCATCTATAATGAGAAGATTTTGGGAGCAGCAAAAAACTACTTAGCAATATCAGCACCAACAACATGGGAAGAATGCAAGGCCAAATTGAAACAACAGTATAAACCAACGAAGGATCAAGGACGAATTGTTCAGGATATTAACGGATTAAGGGTGAGTTCTATTGTAGAATTACTAGATAAAATAAGAATTATTGTGGATAGTATATCAGAATGTGCATTATTCAGTGATTTTCAAAATGAAATAATTAATAATTTAAGTAGTGTACTCGTCCTAAAGATCAAAGAAATTACAGCTGGAGCACTGGCAGCTGAAATTTATAATAAATATAGTTTAGAGGAAATTAGAATTGTAATAAATAAATATATAGGTCAAGATTATTATAATTTAAAAACCATAAAATCAAACAACTTTATGAAAGAAAAACAAGGTTCATATAAACAAAATCAAAATAATAATAAAGAATTAAGCAATAATTCAGGTCAAAATCGACAAAATTACAATTACAACAGTAACTCAGGACAATACCGAAACAATAATTCGAGACAGTACAGACAAAATAACAACTTTAATAATCGTCAAAATTTCAATAATTTTTCCCCCAATAACAATAATATAAATCCAAAAAACGAATCATTTAAACCTCAGACTCGAAATCAAAACCCTAATCAAGTTCTACCAATGGATGTAGATTCATTAAGTACTAATAACGGTGGTAACGAAGTAAATCAATTAAGCGAAAATGAGTTTTTTATAAATTAGCCTCGGAAACTAGAAAAATTTATGTTATTTTAACTATACAACAAGAAAAACTTATTGCTATGTTAGATACCGGTTCGACAATTAGCCTTTTAAATTCAAGTAGAGTATCTGAAAAAATTTATGAGAAAATGGGTGGTGAAATTTCAAAAATCAGTACTATAGAAGGGCAGGTTACAAAACCCACAGAATTAGTGAAAACCTTATGCCCTGAAGAATTTCAGTTACCCCAAAATGCTAGAATGAGATGGATAAAAATAAATTTATCTAAACCATATGATTTGTTAATAGGTATGGATTGGATAGAGAATAATGTAAAATTAATCGATATGGAGAATAGGGAAATAATTTTAAAAAGTGGTGTTAAAATCTCATTTTTTAATAAAATACTAGAAGAAGAAGTAAATATGTTAGAAGAAAGCGATTTAATAAATATTAATTTGTCTCATTTATCAGAAATAGAGAATTCTTCACTTATAAAATTATTAAATAAATATAAAAAGCTATTCTTCAAAGAAGGGGATAAATTAACAAACACCACCAGTATTGTACATGAAATAAAAACTACAACTCAAGAACAAATAAATTCTAAATTATATCGATATCCGCCCCAACATGAAGAAGAGGTGAGAAAACAAATGAAGGAAATGGAAGCCCAAGGAATAATTAGAAAAAGTAACAGCAGATATAGCTCCCCAATAATAGTTATACCAAAGAAAAGAGATAATTCAGGAATACAAAAATTTCGAATTGTAGTCGATTACAGAAAGCTTAACCAAGTTACAATCGACGACAAATACCCCCTACCTAATATTGATAGTATTCTTGATAAACTAGGGAAAGCTCAGTATTTCAGTTCGTTAGACTTAGCAAAAGGATATCACCAAATTTTGGTTAAAGAGCAGGATATAGAAAAAACAGCTTTTGTAACACCAGCAGGGTTATATGAGTATGTCAGGATGCCATTCGGATTAAAGAATGCACCTGCCACTTTTCAACGTTTAATGAATGAAATATTAAGGCCTTACATTAATAAAATATGTGTGGTGTACTTGGACGATATCTTAATTTTTTCAACTACTTTAGAAGAACATTTGAACTCTTTAGAAAAAATCTTTAAAATATTGACTGAACATAATCTGAAAATACAGGCAGATAAATGCAGTTTTATGAAAAGAGAAACTGAGTTTTTAGGGCATATTCTAACAAAAGAGGGAATAAAGCCTAATCCTAGCAAAATTGAAGATATAAAAAGGATAGAGATTCCTAAAACAGAAAAACAACTTAAAGGTTTTCTGGGAATGACAGGTTTTTATCGGAAATTCATAAAGGATTATGCTAAAATAGCACATCCCTTAATAAAATATCTTAAAAAAGATTTGAAAATAAATATTAACGACCCCCAATATAGAGAAGCATTCGAAAATTTGAAACTTTTAATAGCTTCGCACCCCATCTTAAAATATCCAGATTATGATAAACAGTTTGTGATAACAACGGATGCTAGTGAATATGCGATTGGAGCCGTTCTCTCCCAAGAAGGTCATCCAATATGCTACGTTTCACGAACATTAAATAAACATGAAAAAAATTACAGTGTAACTGATAAAGAATTTTTGGCTATAGTTTATGCAGTGAATTATTTCAGGCCATATATATATGGCAGGAAGTTTAAAATTATCACAGACCATGCACCGATAAAATACTTAAATACAAAATATAAAGGTAAGGAATTTTCACAACGGAACCAACGGTGGATTTTAAAATTACAAGAGTATAATTTTGAAATTGAGTACCTTCAGGGTAAAGACAATAAAGTAGCTGATTTTCTTAGTCGAATTGAAAACAGCCCCCAAATAAATAATGAAAACAGCAGTGAATCCAATATGGACCTGTCTGATACAATGCATTCGGTAGATGAACAATTACTTGATCATATTGGTATTAGGGAAGAAATTGTTAATAAATATAAAACCCAAATAATTTTAACTTATAGCCCCACGAATGAGATAGAGACAAAACATGGTAGACGGATAATACAAATTAATCCACAAAACGACGAAAATGCAATAAAAAATATTCTAAAAACACATATAAAATCTGGACGTATTGGTATATATGCAGAAGTTGATAATAGGGACTATAATAAGGTGCAACAGTGTATTATACAGTTATTCTCAAATGATAAAACAATAAAATTCATTAAATCAACAAAAAGAGCACAAGAAATTGAAACTGAAGAGGAATGTCACAAGCAGATTTCACTATATCACACTAAAGAATCTTTACATAGTGGTATAATAGAAACTTATAAAATGCTAAAAGATAAAATTTATTTCCCTAAATTATCAGAACATATACAACTAATAATAAATAATTGTTCTAAATGCCAAGAAATAAAATATGATAGGAATCCCATAAAGCCTAAATTGAATATTACCGAAACACCCAAATCAAAAAACGAAGTTATACATTTAGATGTCTTTCATTACCTGAAACAAACTTTTGTGGTTATAATAGATAAGTTAACAAAATTTGCAGTGGCCTATTTGATTAATGATAGAAATTGGACAAAGAAAATTGCCATAATTGAAGGATATATAGCTACATTTGGTAAGCCAAAGAAAATTATTATGGATAATGAATTCAAATCAGAACAATTGAAACGATTCTTACAAGATAAGGAAGTAAAAGTACATTGGACTAAACCCAATAGCCATACTGGTAATGCAGATGTTGAAAGGTTACATTCAACAATAATTGAAAAAATTCAAGCAATAGATGAAAATATTTCACTTGAGCAAAAAATATACAAGGTCATAGGGAATTATAATAATCGGTATCATTCTAGTATCGAAATGACTCCAATGTTAGCTAATAGTTTAACAGATATGACCCCCCTTGTAGACAAACTAAACCAAAAGAAAGCTAGGTATATACGAAAATTAAACAAAAGTAGAGAAGATTATGTTGAAAAAAGAAAAGAAGGGTACATTAAAAATTACAGAAGGGTTAGACATAAAGATGCACCTTATTTTAGAAAATATCCATTAGAAAATGTTTATTTTTCGAATATTAAAAGACCTTATAAATTTTCAGGTACTTCTAATAATTATAATAATGATGATAACTGCAGTACAAGGGCTATTGCAAGTTCATCCAATAAATGAATCAAATGGTTATGTTAGAATTAGAATTAAAGAAGTCGAAATAGCCAATAATACAGATATAATTTTACATATTATTGATCTGAATGAATTATCAGAAATTTTAGAACAACTCTCTTACAATATAAAATATTTAGACATAAAAAATAGACAAATACTAGATAGTGAAATAAAACTAATAAAAAGTAAACTAAGAGCAATACAAACACCGTATCGACCGAAACGAGGACTAATTAATTTCGTAGGTACTGGACAGAAATGGTTATTTGGAACCATGGATGACTATGACAGACAAGATATACTAGAACATTTGAAAATTATTAATGAAAACAATCACAATAGTATCCAAACATTGAATAAACAAATAAAAATCAATGATCATCTCAATAAAACGATTTTAAATTTGAAAATGTTAATAGAAGACGACAGAGCTAAAATCTTACAATCAGTCAATAAATCAAACATACAGGTTAAAAATATAGGCGAACAAATTTCATTTCTAGATCAGGAAACAAAATTAAATTATTTAGAAAACAAAGTGAACCAAATCCTTGATAACATAGTGTCAACAAAAAATAATATCATACATCCAAGTATGCTAACCTCAGAAGAACTAGATTTATACAATGTTGACATTCATAAATTAAAACTCTTAAAAGCAGGAATAATGGAATACAAAAGTAAAGTGTTAGTTTTTGCAATCAAAATCCCAAAAGACTATATAATGGTAGAGCTACAAATGATAAAACCAATACCAAATTCCCAAAATTTAGAAATTGACGAAAAAGATGACTTGATAGTTGAAATAAATAATAAAATATATAGTTATGACGATACATTAGGTATTAAAGATTTAAAATTAAGTAAACATTGTATTGTAGAAAAAAGATGTTCTCTTAAATTTAATAATAAGACTAGTATAGAGGAAATAGATGACGAAACCATTTTATTAAAAAATATGTATAATGATACACTGATACAAAATTGTGACAAAAGAAAATACAAATTGAAAGGAAATTTTCTGATTAACTTTAATAATTGTACTATAAATATAAATCAAATGAAATTTCAGAATAAGAAAATTACAGTACTGGATAAATACTTTTATCCATCCGAATATATACAAACAATAAATGAAAAACCTATTGATTTTAAGAAAATTGTAATTGAAAATGAAAATAATATTGAAGAAATAGAAGAATTAAAATTCCATAAAAATATAATATATGGCACAAATATATCCATAATATCTGTATTAATCATAATGTTATTATTTATTGTAGTATTTTTAAACTGTAAAATTAGGAGCGGAAAAATTAAAGTTATAACTAATATGAAGCCGGAGGCTTCTGATTTAAAGCGGGGAGGAGTTACATATATTGATTTTCAAGATGAGAAAAAGCATCTGGACAATTCTGATTTACCAGAATGTCATAAAATCAAAGCAACAAACAAACCAATGTCATGGTAATTAATTAAATTCAATGTTCCCATAAGAAAATAGCTAAATAATCTTTGTTAAATGTCAATTCTTAGTAAAAGTTCTAACATTACTTTTTCCGTTCACATCAATATGCTAATAATGCATATATTACTATTCTATGTAGTTATTATAAGTATGAGAACATCAATTGTAACATTAAGGTAATAAAGAATTAAAAAGATTGTAATTTGATGACCTTGGTAGGAGAAATCTTAAGATAATGAAATGTTAATTTTTACGAAGAGATTCATTCTAAGTTTATTACTTTAAGAGGTCAGTTCGAAAAAAAGCTTGTTCGGTCGTATACAATAAAGTTTATATATTTTAAAAGTAAAATAACTTGTTTTATTTATATTTCATTTTTTTTTATTTTGGACGACACCAAAATATATAAGTCGCGCAAGCTTCCAAGTACTTTTGGCCAAATATGAACAAGCAAATAGGCACGGTTTCACCTTATGGAAAGTTCGAACACATATAATTCGAACAACCACGTACCACCTCCAAGAAAACGGTTTCATATAGAGGTTTCACCGGCAACTGAAAACGTCAATTGAAGCATCGGCAATTCCTAAAAGATGGTTTCATATATTACCATGGATACTTTTAGGTATTCGTTCAGCCATACTAGAAGGTGTACAAGTTTCTCCCGCTCATCTCCTGTATGGACAACTTCTGAGATTACCTGGCGAATTAATCGCCCCTACCACTCGAAATAATTTACAACTTACTAGAAATCTATCTAATGATTTACAGGACACTATTAGGAGAATTGAATCCGAATATAGCAAAACGCATAAACAGAACAACATTTTCTAGCCTAAAGATATAAAGAGCTGTTTGTTAAAGGTTTCCTCCGTTGTGAATCTGAAGATTCACATTTCTCAATTAAAATAAAGTCTTTTATTATAAAATAATTTTTCAAATTTTATTTAAAATAACTTTTAATTATTTGTATTTAAATTTTATGTAGTGAAACAATAATATTTTTCACGTGAATATTGTAGCTGTATACAATTTGTTTTTAAATACGTAGTTTTAAACTTACCGGTTCTTACACACTCTTCTGTTAGGCAAATATTCTTTTCAAATTTATCTGGAAAGAAAAACATGGTAACAAATAAAAAATAATTTTTAGTGAAAATTGTAAATAAACATAATTTATAAAGAAAAATATTGCTCTGTTTTTATATCATGAAAAATAAATAACTACAATTAAAATTCTTAAACCGTCATTAAAACATACAAAATGAAAGAAAAAAAAAAGTTATGCAATCATTATTCATTACTGAGTTTATAAAGTTATTGGGATGAGTTTTGAACCATAACTACATTACTTTTGAATAAAAATGATTCATCGTTACCCCAATCACAAATTTTCTTTAGCCCAGTCATATATCGTGAGTGTTTTTATAATGTTTAGTGGAATTCGCGAATTTTCTATGGAAAGACTTCCAGTGAGGTAAGAAGAACAAGTTTTACTCTCACTGAAAAATTTTCAATTTATTTGCAGAAAATTCACGCATTTATTTATTTTTTTCTGTTTTTGTGCTATTTGTAGTGATACTTTAAAAAATTTTAAGTGTGTTTTTTGTTGTTGTTTTTTGAAGTGTTTGTTTCTTGTGTTGTCCTTTTTTCCTTTCTTTCTTTCTTTTTTTTTTTTTTTTGATTGAATTTTTTCATGACTCAGCTACATTTCAATAAGGATTTCCGGTTAATTTGGGCATTATTTTGATAAAATTTGGTGTTCAGTTAGAATTTTTTGTTATTTATAGCATAGCAACAGCGAATTGAAATTTATTTATGTATTTAGTTTCTCATTTATTTTATTAGTTTTCTTCTCTTCTCAGGAAAATAGAGGATCAGGATGGTGCGCTGATTCTGCTTTCAGAGGTAACTTCATTTTGACATACTTTTATTAAAATTTACTAATAAAGTTTTTATTTGGTCTATCTTAGGTTTGCAACAGTATTATTTATTCTTTTTTTTTTCATTTTCATTTTTTTTTAAATATTTTGCCGATTTTATATATGATACTTATGAGTCATATGTAAAATAATTATCAGCATTATGAAAAGTCGTATGACAATACATATGTAAAATACCATACATAAAGTGATATGACAAATCAAGTAGTGTAAAGGTACTTTAAGTGTGTGACAAGCTGTAGTCAAAAGAAGATTGTATAACTATAATTTTTTTAAAACTTAGGAAAATTATTGAGTGTAAGAAGAAAAACGTATATCAGCTAAATTTTGTTTTTTTCGAATTAAAGAACAAAAGACGATGCAAGTGAGAAATTTTAAAAAAGAATAAAAAAAGGCGAAAATTTTGGCAGTTATTTAATTTCCAGAAGGGTATTTTAAATAACTGACAAGATTTTGCTAAGTTGAAAAATGTGGATAAAAGGATTAGGCTTTTGAAAAAAAAGCAAAACGGAAAGTTTATGCATAAATGAGAATTTAAATTTTTTATTTCAAATGCTTTTTAGGTCAACAGCTTACAAACTTATCAAAATTTAACAAAATCAAATAATTCAAAAAAATAAATTTAAAAATAACCAAAACATTACCATGAAACGGGGTGAGTTTGGCCCTATGAAATTTTATTTCGTGAATTTGTGGCTGTGTTTTAGTTTTAATCGAATAAGATATAGTTTTTTAATCATACATATATCATTCTGTTGGCTTTTCTCAGCATAATAAAAGGGAAATATATACAGTTTTAATGGTACCGCTGCTTACAAAAGGTTTTGTTCTCTTGGGCCAAAGTAACCTCAGGGTTGACTTTTTTAAAAATATAGAAACTGATCGTAAATTTTTTTCCATATTATGTATCTGATTCTGATATAACTAAAAACCTGTGAGCTTTTTAACATAAAGAATGTAATTAAAAACGTGTGTTAAAAACGTAATTACTTAAAAAAATTGATATTTTAAAGTTATTTTTTGGAATTTTTATAACATTTTTTAAAGACTTCACGTTTAAACATAATAGGATTTTTTTTTCGCATAAGGGTAAAAAAACTGATGCTTTTTATTTGTTCAGTTGATGAAGTTAAGAAAAGTATTCCTATAGTATTTTGTTTATCTGATGCGAGCTTTTCACGTTGTTATGAAAAAAAATTCCAGAATACCCTCTATATATTTAAAAACAAAATAATAAATAAATACATAAACGGACATTTTTACTATACACATACACAAACGAATTATTGTATATGACACTACTGAATATGATACAGTCTCCACCAAAATTAAATGTTTTCAATTTTATTTTAACAAAAATGAAGACATACGAATATTTACTAAAAAATTTTTTTTTTAAATCTATAAAATCCATTTGTATATTTACGGGTTGACACTTAAAATGTGAAATTGTATAAAAATTTAATTTTATGCTGTTCATTATCCATGTAATTATTATTCTAATTGTAAAAGTTTATGTTTGTTTTTGGGTTTTTTATTCATATTTTTTTTTGAGTGTCAATTTTCCGCTGATTTGATTTTACTTCCTTGTACACATTTCGTTAATTTTAATTTTTTTTTTGTTTTATTGAATTCGTACTGAAATACCTAGTTTATTTTTATTTATTTTTATTTTCCTTTGGAAATTTAAGGTGAAAAATTTTAAATTTTGCCATGTTTAATGGGATCAGGAAATATTTTCTGTGGAATTCAAATAAAGGCTTGCCGGTGTTATCAACATTTAAAAAAAATTTAAAACAGAAAAATATTTCACTTGTCAAAGTTAGTTCTAAATGTGGTGAACTCACTTTGTCCCACACTGTACACTTTCTGCCATTGTTTCAACTGTCGCATATGCATTGTTATACAGTAGAAATATCGTAAAATTCAAAATTAAATATAATTAATATTCGATTTTGAATATTTTCTATCTAAACAACTATTTAAACCCTTTGAAAACTTATTTTTAAGAAAACAGAAGACATAAAAATTGTAAATTAGGCCATAATTAAAACATACATTCTAGGAAAGATTCAGGAAAAAATAGCAGATTAATAAAATATGTCTGTTATTTTAGTTTTTACTATATTTTTAATATATGCAATAAATTTAAAGCGGCACATCATTTTAAACCTCAGAATTATTCTTTCAAGATCATAAAGTCTTATATAATTTTAAAAACGATTTATTAATACATCCATTATATCTATGGAAATTAAACACATGTAAACATTTCGTAAAAGATCTAGAGTAAATTAAAGATACGCGCAAACACTTAAATAAAAATTATATAAGATGTACATATATAAAATTAAACAAACATATTAAAAAAATTTACAAATACACTCATACACACAATGGTTACTACTACTAATCTGGGATAACACGAAGCACGTAAAAGTGGTTGATTAGACGTTTTTACACGGATTTACTATGTCTTATAAGTGTTGGATATATTCCCCAAACAACAAATAAATACGTCTTAAATACATCGGAAAAGTGTCGTTCAAACTTTGAAGTAAAAATCGTAGGGCATAAAACAGATTGAAAAAACGTTTCTGTAATTCTTTTACGACTTTCTGTGTTAGTTGGGTCAAGTATATGGATACAACAAAACAAAATATTTAATATTATCAAGTAACATTGTACATATTTTCATCATTTGTCACAGTGAGTATTTTCTTTACTTCATTATTAATTGATATTCGAATATGGCCAATACAAACGGGGAAATAGATGAAACCAAAGTACCTCCAACAAACCCCAGTGGCTCCAATTCCAATGGAAACGGTGAAAATCTTCCCTCTTATGTCGCGACTCTTAAAATACCTCTTTTGGAATAGTAGACCAGACTTGTGGTTCATTCAAGTTGAAGCTCAATTTAAAGTCAAAGGCATCACCGTATCTAACACAAAATACGATCATTTAGTTGCCTCATTTAATTCAGAAACAATTGAAATAGTCGCTGACATTTTAGTCGACCCTCCACAGCAAGACAACAAAATATCTTCATTAAATCATCATTAGAAAAGGGGAAAAAATATTGAAGACTAATTGATACCCGAGTATCGATATCAAAATGTTATCTGGGTAGTTTATAATCACTGTACAAAAAAATATGTTTGGTATATGTGTTTGAGAAAAATTGTACAAAAAATTTCACACTAAATTTTTTTATATTTTTCTTGAAGAAATAGATTGAATACAATGCGTATAGTTAAAACCAATGATATCATACACTCTAAAAAATTATGTGAAAAATAATACAATAATAATTGTATATTTTTGTTGAATTTTGCTTTTTGTGTGTAAAAATACTATAATGATTACTGCAATTTAAAAAAAACTCCAAATTAATAGTGGAAATACTACAGAATGTTTAAAATTACACACTTTCGTGTAATTTTTAACATAAAGTTTGTTTTTTTGCACATTTTTTGTGTGATTTTAAACTACGTGTTTAATTTTACACTTTATGTGTTTATTATTAAACAAAAAAAGCGTGAATAAACTACTACTTTTGTTGTTTTGTTATTTGTAATGTTCTTACGATTTTTCAGTTGCTAGTTAAAAGCCATAGAGCGCGTATACTCCGCAGTACCGAACCGGTACTAGTACTGTTTTGGTCCCGGTATATACGCATGGTACCGAACCATTTTAGGTCGACCATTTTGGTGCGAACCAAAATTCATTATTTGCATCTACGGTATATACGGGCAGTACTAAAATGGTTTAGTCGTACTAAAATAGTACTATACCGGTTTGGTACTGCGGAGTATACGCGCTCATAGAGTACTGACGTGTACTGGATCAAAATTACAAGATCATAGTCATAATCGTGAAGTTATTTTTGCTGTACCTAGTTTACAGTTACATTTTAAAACAGAACATAAACAAGGTACTTCAACACCACAGCAAACAGGTAATTAAAAAAATGCGTTAAATATTTTTACATTCTTTAGCATTTCTCTCAATATTATTTTCAGATGAAAAACCAATGTTTGTTTGTAGTTTTATAACAGAATTTGAAGATCATATTTTTGTAACTGTTGATGCAGATGCTCTTTCCTTTTTGCATGATTTAATAACATCATATGTTAAAGAAAAAAAAATTGGTATATTTAACAAAAATCACTTTTCTTCATCATTTAAAATATTTTTCTTGTTTTTCTCTTCTTTAGCTTAATGTCCAAACTGGTCGTGCTGTTTCACCAAATAATTCTACAGTATCATCGAAAAATCAAAATAAAATTTAGATGTGATAACCGAAATTTTAGTATAACTACTATATTTTTAACATAGTATTTCCAAAAAATATATCACAGACATGTGAATTTTTTGTTCGATATTTTTTTAAATACTATCGTTTAAATTCTTTAAAAAAAGTAATAACATTAATATCAAAATTAGATAGTATCGAAAATTAGATAGTGTGAAAATAAAATTCAACGTCATATATAAATAAAACTTGTATGTAAAAATGTACGCATATGTAATTTTAATATAATTATAATAAAAATAATAAAAATTCAATATATATGTATATACTCGTATATAAATTAAAAAAGTTTGTGTATTATACATATGTAGATTTGGGTATTTCCACATTTCGCTTGTTGAACTTTACTACTAATGTTATAGTAATTAAACACAAAAAAAGATCCACTTTTAAACAAATTTTGTGTATTATTACTACATAGATTTGGGTATTTCCACATTTCTCTTGTTGAACTTTACTACTAATGTTATAGTAATTAAACACAAAAAAAGATCCACTTTTAAACAAATTTTGTGTATTATTACTACATACATAGGTTTGAATTTTTCCACATTGCTGTTGTAAAATTTTTGTAGTAATATTCAACAAAAAGTGCGGAAAAATAAAAATGTGTAAAATTACTACTATCAGTGTAGGTTATCTGTTGCCTACATTTATTGTAGCGATATTCAACAGAAATTTCTTAGAGTGTATATACTTGAATAGAACTTCTTTAATAAACACCATACTGTAAAAATGGGACAAAATTTATATTGTTGTCTCACTCTTAGGAAATTAGCCATGTCTAAATGGACGAAGATTAATTTAAACATTTGATATTTTTAATAGATAGATGGAGGCACAATTTTCATTTAAATTAAATTCAAATTAACTGGATTTGAATTAAAATTAAATTTAAATTCGATAAAAATAAAATTGCCCCTAAATAAATCAGTAACTTACTTGTAATTACGTTATTTCAATGGGGGATTTTCCAACGTTTTTAAATTTTAATATATTCAAATTTTACAGCTTTGACAATCAATGAGTGAAAGTGAGGTGGGTAATTGAATGATCGAAAATAATTCATATACATATATGTCTCACTGTTAGGCCATTGACGAAATTTGTCTTGAGCCCACATGAAACAAGAAGTTGTACAGTCCATATTATATATAAAGTCATTGCAATTAACCATACAGAATAAAATCTGACCAGAAAATAGATCGTTACAATTTGTTTCAAATTCAAATTTAATGGTGAGTTTGTGTATCAGGAAAGTAAATAAGTAACTGCCTTTAAAATGGGTGCGAGACTAAAAATCATTATTTGTTTAAGCGTTCCAGCTTTTTCTATGTATGATTCATCTGTGTATAATAATTAATCAATGATAGTACTATAGTAGTAATATACAGGGTGTTCCGGAAATGGTGGAGAATATTTTAAGGGGTGAAAGTAGAGGTGATTTCCAATCGAAAATGTCATATAATATTTAGGGGGAAATCTAGCAGTTTGGCCGCTAGAGGGCGTTGAAGTTTTTTTGCACTTTTTCCACCAAAGACCTCATAAATTTTTGCAGGGGCACTCTAGGGTCACTTTGTATTAGAAGAAAATATAGAGAACCCTTTGTCCTTTCTAACGATGCATTAATTGTTCCTCTATTCCTAATTTGAAAAAAAATAAGTCTGAAATTCATTGGATATTGAACACGTGTTTTTATTGCAGTGTAAATTAAAAATAGGAGCTAGAAATGCTAATTTTCAAATGCAAATATCTCGAAAATTATGCACTTTTTGCAAAAAATGAAGATAGCAAATCGTTGCAGAATCAATTGAGCCTTCTTTTTCTGCAATAAAAAATGAGAGTCATTGCTTTCTGTCTTCTGTTTTCTGCATTGAAAAAGTAGTGCAAAAAAGGGCCTGCATTGAACAGAAACGGGACTTTCGCCGAATATGTTGCGATAATTTGCAAAGTAGGTGGCATAGAGCCATAAATGAGAGATTTTCTGAAAGATAAGAGATTGTGAAAGTTTTTTATTTACACCGGAACATAGCTTGTTTTAGACGATAAGGGTGTTTTCTGAAGAAATGTGTTGAGTCGCAGTTACAAAACAGGCATATGAGATATGCAATGAAGGCAAGAACAAAAAGTAGATTTTACTAGCAGGTAAGAATCTTATTTGGGACAAAAGGCGAATGCTTCCTTGTCATAACAAATGTTTTAGCGGCCTTCTAAGTGAAAAAGATGAGGTGATATGAAGACTGATACATCCGAAAACGTGGGTCCTATGGAAAAACTTAAAAATTCGAATATCTCAAAATCCAAAGCGAATCGGAAAAAATATTATATGACATTTTCGATTGGAAATCACCTCTACTTTCACCCCTTAAAATATTCTCCACCATTTCCGGAACACCCTGTATATTCTCTTTGATATAGTTCACCTGTGCAAGAAATTATGCTTAATACTGATGGGAACCTGTAAATTTTCTTATAACAATAATTATAATAATTAAAATACAACAGTTTATAAAATAATTGTAATTTTTAATAAAATAAGTTTTAGTCAGTCTGTTTTAAGATTTTGTAGAGTAAACCATAAATTTGTTGGAAAGGAAAATTCAAAGTATAAATTTGTAATATTTGGAATAATAAAAGTAATATTTTGTTTTATACATTAAATATAGTGTTTACACTTATATAACTGGCGCAGTCTCACGGTGTTTTACAAAAATTCTACGTGGAAAGTCTTTCTGTTTTAACAGTTCAGTGATAAGTTGAATCTAACGTGAAATAAAATAAAAATACTTAAGGTATACTACAGCTTGCTACACACTACTATTGTACTTTTGACAGCTTGTAGTACTACATGAACTACATACTACAGATGCACATTGTGTTTCCATCTTTAACTTAATTAACAGCTTATTAGAAACAGACAAGGTATATGTAAAAGCCACTTTACTCGACTCTCGCTTAAAAAAAGCTGCATTTGGACTTTAAGCTAATGCAAAAAAAGCACAAGAATGGCTTTTTGAAAAAATGGTATCGATATTTTCAATTTAAACATGCATGGTAACGATAATAATATTGGTGAAGAAAACCACCGAAAAGAATTATACTATTTTTATTTTTGGAAGTCAATATTGTGCTTATGGAGGCATTATCCGATAAGTTTCTAATAGCTTCACATATAATTGTTTGCAGGAAATTCTAATTTCAGTTTCCCGTGTATTTATATTTGATAAAGAAGTAACTTAAATTAGAAATATCATAAAAATTTCCGATTTCAAATGTTATATTCCAATTTTTTTTGCTAATTTTTTAATTTTAAACCTTTAAAGTTTTTATTTATTTTTTTTATTACGACAAAAAAAAGTACATCCTCCCTGTTCGATTTTGTATATCACATTGCGTGAAGACCACTGAACACTGAACTAAACTGATTTACAGTGATGCCAATTTAGCTACGCGGTAGCTAGATTTAGCTACTACCAAACAATTTTAGCAACAAAATTTTTCATTTAGCTACCGGTAGCAATTTAGCTACCAACTGTATTTTTAAGCTACGAAACGGTAGCTAAAATTTGTTCTTGTGTAATAGTATAATTATTTATATTATAACGTTTGTGATTTAAAATGGACTTCTAAAACCACCGTTGATTTATGGTCAGAAATTTATGAATATAAGGATGCAACTGGAAAAAATCCATTTGCAGATCTTTGTTTATTTGCAATAAAATTATTGTCGCTTCCTCATTCCAATGCTGATATACAATAGAAAAAATATTCAGTGTTTTGAATATTATAAAAAAAAAAATAAGGAATTAAATGAAATTTAAAACATTAGATTCGATTTTATCAGTTAAATTTGGCTTGCAAAGACATAATAAATGCTGTAAAAAATTATGACTTGCCGGACAGTGTAGTTCAAAAAATAGGGACTACGACTATGAAACAAATGAGTACGTTGACATTAATGAGATTTTAAAAATAATTAATTAAGAGGACTAATAAGACTTTTTATTTATTTTTGTTTTTTATTTTAAATTTTTTTTAAATGGAATGTCAAATTGTTTCCATTTTGTTATACTTGTTTTTCTGCAAATAATAAAAATAAGCTTGAATCTAAAAAAAAACTTTTAAAACAAATACTTTTAACTACTGTAACTACGATGATATTCGAGTAAAGAGTAGTTCGAGGACGTTTCGGAAGTTTCTCAGTAACAGCTTGTTTTTTAAATTTATGTTTTCCGAATATTCCATCATATTTAATCATTTTAACAAAAGGATCGATTCTAGACAGCAAGCCTTCTACATATTCACTCATCCTAAATCCGAAAACCTCATGTAAATCTGTTCACGTTTACTACCCTAAAACTCTTTCCAAAATTTCACAATTACGTCACAAAAAACGCTCCTACCCACAAAGTTATTAAGTCAAGGGTTAGTAAGTGGATAAAAGGTAGGTACCTATATATAATAAAAAGGATGTTGAAACGTATAAAGTTTGCCAAGTTTTAATTTATAATTTTAAAAGTAATATAATATCAATAATTAAAGTTAAATAAAAACCTGTCAAGTTCATAATTATTAATACGTTCTGTATTGAAATTTTGAATGTGAAAAAGTTCTTTGAACTTGGCATTAATGCAGATTTCATTACTTTTGCTGGCCCAACAGTTAACGAATAAGAACTTGGCCCCCTTTTAACATTTATATTTTTGGTTGGATTTCAACTATTTTTGTTGAACTAATTGATTGAAATATAGGTATTAGATTTACATTGATTTGGTTGGTACATCTAAAGTCTTATTTTCTCCGATATTTGTGCACACATACAATACTGCAATAAGGAAGAAAGTTTACAAATCATGTGAATTTTCATACATTACAGCCTTAAATTATATAAAATTTTCAGGTGGTATATATTTTTCACTAAGCTTTGCTATTTTTTAGAACATAGTATCGAACAGTACCTATATATTTTATATTCAATGTGTCTGTTTTAAAATTAATTATAAAATATGACTTTTTTTTTATTTTATTGAAGCAAGCTATGGAACCTAAATTTAAAGTTATAAATGATAGAGAAATTTTATAAAATGCTCAATTACTGCAACAATTATAGAAATATTTATTTGTCCAGCACACATTCGACAGATTTGGTAATTTTTCCTTGACCTACGCGTTAAACACTACCTACGTGTAAAGTTACATGGTTTTAGGCTTATCAGAAGTACCCTAGTGGTTTTGATTACCAGTCAGTGAGTGAGCGTCAAAACTAGCTTTTTCTGGGGTCAATATCTCCAGACGTATGTATATCATGAAATTTGATACAGCGGGCGGGACGAAGCACACTATTACGTGATTTAAATTTTGTCTGTTTAGCTTTATGAGACACTGAGCTGTGAGAGGTCAAAAATGGCTCGAAACAGTTCGTGTTAATAGTGTACCCTTGTGCATACGGCCTATGTATTGAACTTGGCCGCGCACTACCGTGCGCTTAGATACACAAGTATAGTTTGCTCATATTTATTATTAGTTTTATTATTTTTTTAAATTTCCCACAACTACCCGTTTTTTTGTAAAATCGAAAAAGAAAATAATTTTAATCTGACAGCCCTTGGTAATATTTTATGTAAAAGATTTCCCCTGATTGAAGTTGAGATCTGATCACCCCACACACGAGACAGATTTATACAAACGCAATGTAAAAGAGTATAGAAAAGAATGCCTTTGTTGCCTGTACTGACTACCAAAAATAGAAATACAATACTTAGTATAAAAATAAAATAATATTAAATTTGATTAATGCAAATTAATTGAATTAGACTGAAGTGAATTAAATTAAATAATAATAAAAAAAATATACAAAATAGTGCTGTGAACAAAACAAAAAACGGAATTATTATATCATTAGTGAAGTAAGCTAAATAAAACAATTTTTATATGTAACTGTAACGTTACAAAGCAAAAAGAAGAAAGGAAAGGCCACTAAGGAACTCTGAACATGCAATACAATTTGAACCACATATTTAGCAGGAAGAAATCAATGTATAAGAGAACTTTCCTGTAAGTAGAAAAATATTTTCACACTAATTCTATGTCAGACTCCTCTAGCATACAAGCCTACTTAAGGGAAAGCGCAGATCTAGAGATTGAAAATCTTATTTTGAATTTGAATAGTATTAATTTGAAAGAAACACACTAGAAAATAATTTAAATTTCCTAAGAAGTTTTTCCGTCGGAAATTCAGTAGACACTTTCGAAATCAGTGATATAGAAGAAAATACAAATATACGTGATAAAGTGATTTCTAATGCTTTAAAAATGTCAATCCCAACCTTTTTCAAGTCCATGCTGAGACAATACCTGATTTTGACGGAGATACAATTGAACTTTAATTTTTCCTACGACCGTATCGTAAAAAAATTTTTCGAAACCACTAATAAAGAAAATTCTCAGAACACAGTTATTTCTCGAACGGAGGTAAGTAAATTAAAAGGCGAAGCCCGAAAAGCGATTATTATAAGTGGCGCGGAAACAATCGATGAAATAAAAAAAGCTTATTTAAAATTTTAGTGACCCTCACGATGAAACGTGTCTATTGCTAGATTTGAATAATTTACGCCAAATTTCAAATGAATCGCCATTTCAATTTCATGACAGAGTTCGAAAGCATCTAAATACAATTTCAAACTACCTCACAATTCATGAAACAGATATTCACATCAGAA
Organism: Bombylius major; assembly: GCA_932526495.1. NCBI lineage: Eukaryota > Metazoa > Arthropoda > Insecta > Diptera > Bombyliidae > Bombylius > Bombylius major. Next base: position 28,229,636 of record OW052043.1, read on the forward strand.
AATTCAAACAAAATATGCACAACAATCAAGCCCCTGAAGTCTTTTTAGCCGGGTTGAAAATCCATACGGAATTATGGTCCGCACAAAAGAACCATAACAACTCTCGAAGATTTTAATTTTTTAAAAAAAGAATAAAATATACAACATTTGCAAGCCTCTCATTACAATGCTTTAAACATCAATCGTAATCAATCGAAAATAAATCCATATTTGGGCTCTTTTAGCCAAAGAAATTTTGATCTTAAACAAGCGTTACGCGGACAACTCAATCAAACGAGATATTCGTAGCAATACATGAACCTTTTACCAACTTAAACAAACTTATGACATCAAAATTTGATCCCTTATAATGCAAATTACAAAATAATACGGTCTTACACTCTCGCGCATCCAATGGAAATCAGAATCTAAACCAAAACATCTCGCAGAAAAGCCCAAACATGATGCAAAAATATAATTTCCCGTCAGGTCCCGTTCCTATTCATCAAAAACCATATCAACCCCAGCAGCAATTGCCAACACATGCACAAGTTTTCGGAAAATCAAAAAACCTGGAAACCAAACCCCTAATCAGAGGACAACCTCAAAATATTCGAATACAATAAAAAAAATACCACCTGCAACTAATAATATGGAATGGGAGAAACCGCATAACATCGAACAGACCGATTTACATACTAGCGAACAAACCTCTTTTTTCAACATAATCCTTCTTATACCCAGAAGTCATTGATAATCACTTCACGCAATATAAAGTGACAGATCCTTTGACAGTTTCTACATCACTTGCATCTTCACAACATAATTATTTTGCCACAATCCCTGATTTTCATGAATTTAGTGAAAACAAAGTATTAAAGTTCTGTGCATACAAATTTTACAATATTTTTGATGGTCTAATAGGAATAGATTTATTGAAATTCTAGTCTAGATTTTCCAAATTTAAAACTACACTACGGTTCTATCGCAAGGGCGTCCAGGCAAAGATAAACCACTATAGCCTGGCAACCAGGGCTTAAAACTATAGTACAATCGAAAAAAAACTCCTCGCTTTAGTATGGGCAACAAAATACTTTCGATACTATTTATTTGGCAGGAATTTTTCTATATTTAGCGACCACAAACCTTTGAATTGGTTGTTTTCAATTAAAGCTAACAAGATGACGCTTCAAACTAGACGAATTCAATTATTAAATCATATACAGGAAAGGCTCATTTAACTCTAATGCTAACGCTCTTTTTGCATTAAAATAAATGAAATAAATACAAATTCCGTACACTTATGGTAACACAATACACACAAATCAAGAAAACCCAACGTTTAATGTACCGATATCTGAAACAGTATTAAATTATTTTCAAAATCGAATAGTCTTAAAAGTCGTCTTTCACATGAACAATCATCCTAAAATTTTGCGTTTATTAAACAAGATACGTACCATAATTGAAGTATCTGAAAATAACTTCGCGGAAGACATCCTAAATACGTATATATTTAAAGGACTCACAATGACCAATAAAACATTTGCACTGTATATAGATAAAGAAAAGTTCATACCTGAGTTTTGTAATATTTTGAGGGAAACCTATAAATATCCCGGTTTAAAACTCTTGCTTTACACTAAAATATTGGAAGATTTCAATCTTTTCGTATCCATATGGCATCATCAAGTTTGTAACCGTTTTTCTAGAGAATTATATGCTTAACACCGTAGAGTGATCGAAATAAGCATCACTAATGTGCTCTCATCTCACTCGTTACATTTGTTTTCTCCTATTAGTCATTCAGTAACTGCTTATGAGTTAAGTAATAGTAAAAGTTTGTTTTTAGAATGGAGAGTTTCAGAGGTAAGTGTAATTTTATTTTTTTGTTTTCGGTATATTTATAAAACTTTTGAAGAAATGTATTTACGTTAAAATAGAGATAAACATGTATTTTTTCGAATGTAATTACAAAACTTCCACTGTGAAACTTCTATTGCACTTTTATTTAAAATTTAAAATTGATGTATCCAAGTGGAGACAACTTTGCTTAAGGGAAAAAATTGTAAATTTGTTCAATATATAATGAGTATATGGGAGGTGTTGATCTCATTGATTTTCTAATTTCATTATATAGAATAACCCTTCGATCCAAGAAGTGGACACTCAAAATTTTTGATCACTTCATAGATATGGCAATTTGCAATGCATGGCTAGAATATAGAAAAGACTGTAAAACAATGAAAATACCAAAAATCAATGTAGTTGAATTATTATGTTTCCGAGATGATATTTCAAATGCTTTAATTTTGTGTTGCTGTAATGAGACACCATCAAGAAAGCGAGGAAAGCCTGAAAACTATGTTGAGCATAACAGCCAAGAACCTTTAAAAGTGAGAAATCCCAATATAGAAGTGCGACCTTCAATTTCAATTAGATATGATAAATATGAGCACTGGATAATTCATACAACAACAAAAGGAAGGTGTAAAGTTGAAAAATGCCTTGGTCAATCAAGATATATGTATAAATATGTAAAGTACATTTATGTCTTCCTACAGAAGAAAAAAACTGCTTTTTGATTTTTCATAAAAAGTAAAATTTTGTTTATATATAATATATAATATGTTATGTAACTATTTTCAATAATGAATTGTTTTTGCTTTTTTGATTTTTATTTTTCTTTGTTAATTATAATACCATATTTTGTTAATTTAGAGCCCTTAGATAGCCTAACTGCAATTCACATAACCTACGCTTTTATAAATTTTATGACTCAGCATGGTATACCAAAAATGTTAATTCTTGACAATGGCACAGAATTAAAAAACAATGTTATAAAAGACCTTACAGTACTGCATAAAGTTTATGTTCACTATATCACCGCGATCCATCCAAATTCAAACGGCACTATTGAAAGATTCCACTCCACAATTACTGAAAATATTCGAATGTCTAACCAAACGAAAAAGGAACTTAGTATAATAAACCAAATGGCATATGCGAAATTAGGTTGCAACCACTCTATTCATTCCACAACCAAACACCGCCTAATAGATATCATCAATGGACACTTAGACCTCACAGATCCGTTCAATATAATACCAATAAATGTATTCAAACTACACAAATTGATGGAGATTTATAAATATCTGAATACGAATTCATCTTAACACGCAAACAATATTATATATAAAATCAATACTCCCCGTGAATAACCTCTTTCTTACCACCAGATACTCCCGTTTATCACAAAACTCGAGCTGGAAATAAAGTTAAACCCCATTTAGTAAAAGAAGATCAGAATATCAAAATTAAGACACCCACAAACACATATCATAAGAACAATCTAAAAAGACCCTTACTTTATCAAAAACCTATAATTTTGCAGGATCCTTCTCATCCTCGTATGGTGACAACAAAAACATCGGAGATTAAAATTACCAATTTAAACTCAAACCCAGGAATATTATTAGGCGACGCTAAGGTCAAACAAACTGAACATAATTTTATTCATTTTTTCGATTTAAAGACACTCAAAGACGAAATTAATAACATTACAAAACAATTCAACAAAATATATATAACTGGACTGTATAAAGAACCTTATTACACAGGAATACGATCTATAAGAAAAACATTCCCAACTGTACATATTATGTACACATAAGTAAAGAAGATGAATTTATCAATATATTTTTGTCAAGAACAAGAAAAAAAACAGTGAAAATGTGAGTTATATGAATTTTTTGGATTTTAAATTAAATAGGATTGTATTTTTTTCACTCCTTTAAATGTTTATTAAATTAAAATAAAGTAGCGAAGATACAGTAATGATAACGAACTACGACCAAATACCACCACAGCCGCCGAGAGAAACAAATATTTAACATATTTGATCTTGAATCTTGACAGTATGAGTTTATTAAAATAAATAAATTTAGAAACAATACAAAATACATATCAAAGAGGAAAATTTACACCGATTCGAAGGATAGGAACTACTTTTGAATTAAATTGGCCGTTTCATTTATTCCCGGTGATGAAAAATTCTCAATACTATGGAGTTGATGAATATACTAATATGGAACACAGCGGGGGTATTCAGAAATTAAGAACTGCCGCATTTCTTAATTGCAGTGCGTCTAAAACTCTACATCTGCCCATGCAGTTCGTCTAAAATTGAGACTTATGCATGTACATACTTAACAACTTATCAACCCACCTGGTAGTGGTATATCATAAGTAAATAAAATTTAATATATGTATGTATGTACATATATTATATGAATATATGTATGTATATGTATGTATGTGCATATTGAAATTTTGTAATAAAACATACCAGATTTATCGTTCATACATTTAAAACTCCCAGCAAAATAAATTGTTAATGCTCCTACACCAGCACCAAAAACAGCAAGTGCTATTGCCAAAATTAAAAGTCTTCTACGTAATTTTGGCTCTTTGAATAAATAATTAGTAGGAAAATTCCTTTGTACAGCTGTTCTTGGAATATTCGAACCTGGACCAACATGTACTACTGTTGCACTTTTATTGTTATTGGTAAGATGTACATGAGGTCCATTATTTGTTACTGATTTACTTGTAAGTGTTGTCATTGTTAAATGTCTTGGAGATATATCAATACCTAAAAGTGGTATTACATTATTTGTTTCATTATTTAAATTATTACCGTTTTCTTTAATAACATGTCCAGTTCGTAAATAACCATTATTTAATGATTTAATAGGCATTTTAAGCATTAAAAATTTTAATTAGTTAAACTCACAAATTTGACTTTTCCGATTATTGCATATTATTATTTTTTTATTTTTTATTTCTTCTATTTTTATGTAGTTTTTTAATTGATAAATCAATTTTTCTACTTATTTTAAAGCACTAAATTAAGACACTATATTTTATTTCTAGGATATACATAGATTTTCAAATTCACACATTCAAGACACATAATATCATTATAGCGTAGTGATAACATAAAACACATTTGAAACAACATTAATTACACTTCTATGCTTTTGAATTCTTTCAAATTATATTTAATAATTATAATTCTTTTTTTTTTTTTTAGATTTTAATAAATTTATATTTTTCACAATTGGTCTTTAGGCCTCCGAGTGAAATTGCTTTTCAGAAGCAAACAGCTCTTCATATAAACTTATATTTTCACTAATTGACTTTTAAACTTGAAATTCAGAAGAAATTTCTACTAATATAACACACATATTATTGTATATTTATAACATATTTAAGAAAAACGTAATTTTTTTCCACTTTTCTGATGTTTTCATTGTTTAAATAAATTTTCTGTTTACTTTTTATTCTTCTGCAATTCAATTAAAGTTATTTATCAAACAAAATTATTTTTAAGCTAATTAATGCTGTTATGATACTTACTTTTTTTCCATCTTAATTTTCAGATTATTAGTATCGTGTGAATGAAAGGAAAAAATCACTAAATAATTTTACATACATTTTACATAGGAGTGAAAGAGTAAAACATAAAGTTCCATTTGAAGCTGAAGTGCGTGAAGGTGCACGAAATTAAGATAATACAAGATTAAGACGATAAAAAAGAATTCAAAACACATTCTTTTTCTTCAACTTAATCTTGTACCGACTTAATTTACCAACAATACAATGCTTATTAGTTTTGCTTGTCTATATCTTATCTCCTTACTCCAAAGCAACTGTCTCATTCACCCATTGCTTAAAAAGATTTGAAAAATTAAGATGGAAAAAAAGTAAGTATCATAACAGCATTTAAGAAAAACGAGAAATAATGATAGAAACCAATTTTTAAAACAATTAAGTATAAGAAGAAGAAAAACATTCACCAGAATTTCCGCTATACGTACCTACTTAATTTCGATTGTTTATGGTTACTACACAGACTTTCACCAACTCTTTCGTTATTTACTATAATAATCCCTTCTTATTGTTGTTCCTCATTATATAAATTTAATAGGTCTAATTTTTTTTTCTTGATTATGTGAATTTTATTTCATGATTTTAACTTTTTTAAAAAACCTGGGTACCTAATTTTTAACAACTTTAATTTTTAAACTAAAATTAAATGTTTAATAATTTATTATTCACCAGAAAGTTTTTTTTTTATTATATTAACTGTGTTAAATATATTTAAAATACAAATTATGTAGAAATATTTTATTTATTTTCTCACTGCTAGAAGATTTCCATAAATTATATTTGTTCACACAAACAAAACTATATATCCAAGACAAAACATCCTACAAAAGTTTAAAAAAAAGTACTAATTGTAATTGTGAATAAATCTGAATTAACAGTGATATCTTAAAATTTGAATTTTTCTAATATTTGCAGTGTCGTTCAAAATATTTGCAACTCGTAATAATTATGTATTTATTATTATTTTTTCAGTTTATTTTGAATTATACTGTTATCATGATTTGTTTTAAGGAGTTTATATGATAGAATTTTGAAAAACAAAACAGTAAAATTTGATTGAAGCAATAAGTGCGTTCGAATCACACGATTTATCTGATATTATCAGTTCGGTTCTGATTTAAAATAAGCGAAGCTTCAAATCGTACAAATTGATATTAAACTGAAAAATTTGGATGACTGGAACGTCAAAAATATCAGCTAGCTGATTTTTGACTGTCAGTTGAAGTTTCGAGTTCTTTTATGTACATAGGCAGTTGATTTTTAGTGAAAAACTTAATTAAATTTAGTGAGTAAGTACTTATACTTCATATTCCATCTTGACAATTTAGAATTTATAAACAGTCAACTTTTTAAACATGTCTTCTTCTTTTTTGATTAGTTCCACACAGCAAGTGAACCAAAAAAAATTTTATCACTTTTTTCACTTTAAGATTAGTTAAAAGCTAGCGACATCTACTGAAAAGAATGGAAAACTAAGTGAGTGGAACAAATGTAGAACAAATGTGGAACTGTGGAACTGATAATTATCAGATAAATCGTGTGATTCGAGCGCACTTAATAGTATAATTTTATCGAGGCAATATAATGGTAAAGGTATAATAAGTGCGTTCGAATCACACGATTTATCTGATATTATCAGTTCGGTTCTGATTTAAAATAAGCGAAGCTTCAACTTGTACAAATTGATATTAAACTGAAAAAATTTGGATGACTGGAACGTCAAAATTATCAGCTAGCTGATTTTTGACTGTCAGTTGAAATTTCGAGTTCTTTTATGTACATAGGCAGTTGATTTTTAGTGAAAAACTTAATTAAATTTAGTGAGTAAGTACTTCTTCTTCATATTCCATCTTGACAATTTAGAATTCATAAACAGTCAACTTTTTAAACATGTCTTCTTCTTTTTTGATTAGTTCCACACAGCAAGTGAACCAAAAAAATTTTTATCACTTTTTTCACTTTAAGATTAGTTAAAAGCTAGCGACATCTACTGAAAAGAATGGAAAACTAGGTGAGTGGAACAAATGTAGAACAAATGTAGAACAAATGTGAAACTGTGGAACTGATAATTATCAGATAAATCGTGTGATTCGAACGCACTTAATGTATACATTAGTTGCTTTCGATTTGCCACTTTCAAGTACTTACGAGTAGATAAGATGGAAGTCTGTGCTAAATCATCTACACGTAGCTACTCACGTAAAATTTTTCAAGTAGATACAAGTATTTACGTACAATTTTTACAACAGAGGGCTTTATAGTTAAAAACTAAGAGCACTAGATGTGTTTTTCTTTTTTGTATGTATATATGACAAAATAAAAATTATTTTTAGGTTTTGACACCTATGAAAATTTTTGTGTCGTTCGATTTACCCATTTATCCAAGACACATTTTAGTACTCACAAGTACTTGGAAATGGCAAATCGAAAGCAGCTATTGTGTACGTACATACATATAGGCCCCGTTAAGAAAGTAAATCGCACAATGGCAGAAATATTTTTAGAATGTATTCTCTATCACTATGTTCCCTTATCTTGGTGAATGGAAGCCAAATTCATGGGTTCCTAGCTTGATTGAGAACTATCACCTCTATGGCAGATTGTTATATGAACTTTAAGAAGCTAAATTTCCAAAAAAAAAAAAAAAAAATACAAAATATACATTCATATTTGGAAAAATTGTAAAAACATTCCAAATAGTTTTATTACAAAAAAATAGTAAAATTGAAACGATAATAATAAGATTTTTTTTCTGAAACAATAAAAGTAAATAAAAAACTACAATGTATTCAGTATTTCAATCAGTTGCAAATGTATTGAATCAGTATAAAACGATCTTTGAATATTATTTTCTATGTTGCCGTTGTAAAAATAATTTTAACAAATTTTTGATTTGTTTTTTTTTTTAAAACGTTACCAATAAAATAATAAAATGATACAATAATTTCACTTTGGCTGGCTTGTGAATGTTTCGAAGGCCACTGTATGTGAAGTACTTTTAAATAACTTTATTAAAAAATGTGAGAAAATTTCCGTTTAGGGAACGTAAGCTATAGTCAAAATAATATGAGTTGACGAATCTCGCGCATGTCTTACATGTGTTAGTGATCTTCTTGTTTATACATATACGAAGGAAGAAACCTCTTTCTTAGAATTTACAACAAAAAAATGCATGTGTGTAAGTATCTTTTCTTCTGCGCATAGTTTTCTAGTAGATATAATACGATTTGGCATCTTTTTTAAATCGAGCTATATCAGCACCGAATCTTCGGAGTGTCCTCTTTAACATGATGTTCTTTATTAGCGCAAATTCCATTTTACAGCCAGAAAGTGAAATTTTGGGACAAAATTGGCATGTTTTGCAAAAACCGGTATTTCTACTTTCAGGATAACCATAAACAGTGCATTTTATAGATATAGCTTGTCCCAAAAGAGTTTAAGTTTCGTATTGTAATACGTTGGCATGCGCAGAAGAAAAGATACGTACACACATGCGTTTTTGTTGTTGTAAATTCCAATAAACAGATTTCTTCTTTCGTATACATATACACAAGAAGATCACTACGACATTTAAAACATGCGCGAGAAAACTTCAACTCATATTATTTTGACTATAACGTTTTTCTTCTTTCTAACACACTTTATTCCATTTCGATCGGATTAATAGTTCTTGGGATTTAATGTCAAAATTTCGTGTTATTTTTTACAAAATCGATTTTTCAACTTCTTTTGATGATAATATATCTCTGAAACTTGAAACAGGACATATATTTTTTTGATATCATCACCCATGTTCTGAATTCCACTTTTTCGGAATTGAAGTTGCGGAAGTGGAATTAGGTGTTCTACATTCCACTTTCACTAAATTTTCGTGAATTCAATTCCGCAATGTTTTTGTACGTGGAATTGAAATAATAGTTGTCAAATTCAATCGTGGCTTGTATTTGTGTGGTCGAAAATTATATTAGTGAAGTTTTTTTTTAAATTTATTAAATAAATTATATAAATAGTGAATAAATTTAAATTTATTTTAAAGTTAATGCATATTATTATCCTAGTATAATTATGTTTTTCCATAAATATATTTAATCATTTAATGTATTTTTAAAAAACACCCAAAAATAAAGAGCAGTTAGAAATATTTGTGAATTTTATAGACAAAAATTCTTAACTAATAAATAATTATCAAAAAAAAAAAAAGCAAAGAAGAAATAAAACTTTTATATGAGAATTTAACAACAGCTGATTCGAAATTAATGTTCGAAATATATAATTCCGCGTGGAATCCAGAACACCATTTTCCATTTCGCATGGATTTGAATTCGTATTCCACTTCCACTTTTAGCGGAATCTAGAACATGGGTGCATGTAAAAGATTATTCTGTCATCTTTAAAATGATACCTCATATTATGTCTATATTAATCTTAGAGGCCGTTTACATTTACGATTTATTCCTGAAGTTTTCTGTCGTGAACCAAAATATTTCTCTCAGCTTCGTTTACACGACGACAGTCGGCAATCAACATTTCTTCTGTTAATAAATTTATATAAAAAACTGTCGCGAAGAAAATGTGTTGTGCGTTTACATTACATCAAATATTTCGTGAAATTTATTGAGGAAGTGTTTACATTAGATGACACAATTTAGAAGCAATTTCTTACTTGAATATATTTGAAGAAAAGTATCGTGAATATTATTCTGACTGAATTCGTTCACATTTGTCTCTTGATGTCGGTGAATTTAATTCTTTCTCTTGTAAAATGGAGTATCAAGCGTGTGGTTCATTCAAGATAATACAAATTTTGATTAAACTTTGTTTTTAGGATTTGCAAAAATATAAAAGTTAAAAATAAAAAATATAAAAACTTATTTTAATCCACTAATTTATACTTTAAAGTAGAAATATGAAATAGAAAAAGATAGCTGCGGCTGCAGGCTGCAATCATAATTCTGTAGTAATTTTTTGATTCAACATCCCACAAAGCAGGTCATCTCATACTCTTCAATTAAATTGTTGATTTCAGTATTTACCAACTTGAATTTATAGAGTGCAATATTTATCTACATTTTCTTCTTGCTTGGAATTTTGAATTTTTCTATAGTTGAATAAATGTATTATGAGTTTACATTGCGTATTATATCTAATACATTTATTCGCCTATAGAATTATGTAGCGAAATTACACGATTATTCATGATAGTTCGATGATAAAAAAAAGTTCACGATAAAAACTTGAATTTTGTCGCACTACTGTTTACCAGTTTCCAGTGAAAGTGAATTTCTTTCATGAATATTTTGAAAATGTCATGAATAATCTTCACGACAAAAAACTTCAGGAATAAATAGCAAATGTAAACGGCGTCTTATACAATAAATTCAAAAAGTTCCAATAACTGCGCATTCTTCATAAATTATTAAAGAGTTCACAAAAACATATTTCATAATATGATATGTCGCCTGCATTACCATCAATTTTTTTCAAATTTCAGTCATGCATTTTCAGTCTAAGGCTAAGTATTGTGATCATGGCGGAAAATTTTTTCTTGTTTTGCTATTTATTTCTACACGGAAAAATTTTGTATAGAGTGATGTAGAAATATTTGGAAAAACGTAAATTAAACGACGGTGGCAGCTGACCTTTCAATAGGGGGATTAACATGCAAAATCATACAATACCGATGGAGCATGCCGTAACTATTGAATTGTCGGAAGTCCAGCTATGACCTCCACGCGATGCCACTGGTAACAGGTTCTCAGTACGGTCATGTCTCTGCTGAGAATTTGACAAACAATAGCATGTCCAATCCAAGGGTGGAACAGTATATGCCCAGGGATGCGTGGCTAGGGGAGTGCCAGTCGTTAATATGCGAACTCTGGATACCAGGCGACCTCCAGTTTCAACAAAGCCTACCTATGGTAATGCAGGGCTCTGCCATAAGTGACCGTACTTTCCCGTGCTACTCGTGGGACCACTTATGGACACATGTAATTTAAAATACAAAACAGAGGCCGATGCACCTCCAATAGCATCAACCGCAAAAACTTCAACAGAGGGAGAAATTCCTCTGGTTGACAACGTCATAAGAGAAGCTGAAAGCTTAGATAGCTTAAGCGACTATTATGACAGTAATGATGACACAATTACTAATGTCCATCCGAAATGAAGAGGCTGGAGTTGAAACTTCCTTACAGAAATTGAATCTCAAAGACTCCGAAAAAAGAAAAAAAACTCAGCGGAGCTGGGAGAAAGAGGTTGGAGAAATTCCTGTTACAAGGGCTGGGCATAGATGAGGCACGGCTAAAGGCTCTTCAACCAACAAATCAAAGTAGGAGAGACAATCTCAAAAGAGGACGTTCTAGCGACTCGCCAACTGAGGCTTCTGGTTCTAAAAAAGCCAAACAACCTCAGAAAGATGAAATTGTTTCTCCTACAATACCTGAAAATGTGCCTTCAACAGCAAGTTTTAAACAAGCTGTTGAAAGCATACAAGTAGGCATCTTGGCAAAATCCTTTCCAGAAACTCTCCTGTCTACGGAACAAATGGGTGCCATTCAGGATAAGATTCTGAAAAGGATTATAGAACTTAAGGACAGTGGTATAAAAGCAAAATTCTTAGGGGCTACATACAAACCAGGATGGCTTGTGCTCAGATGCGTCAATGAAACCACGAAAAAATGGCTTCAAGAATCTATCGAAGACTTGAAACCGTGGGATGGAGCAGAGCTGGCTCTAGTCGAGGAAAGGGATATTCCTCGGTCACAAATCTTAGTCGGGAACTTTCCAAACAGCACTAAGGATAAAAATGAGGACATTATGGGACTCATTAAAGGACAAAACAAAAAAAAAGAGTGGATGATTGGAGAATCGTAAGAAGAACCAATGATAAAACGTCCGCCCTGCTCACTTTGTCAGTTGATCACAAATCCATAGCCGATTTGAAAGTGAACGACTACAGCATAAGTTACAAGTTTAGTGAAATAAAACTTCGACGCAGAAGCGAGGTAAGTAAGAAGGTACCAGAGAAAAGTGGGGACAACAAAATACCCGCAAAACCGAAGGCCTCAACCTCAAAAGCTTCTACGGAGAAGACAAAAATTTCAAAAAAGAAAGGCCATCTAGGCAAATCCAAGGAAGGGACAAAGGACGAAAGTCCAAGTACCATCCACAAGGCCACCTAGATGTCGAACAACATTAAGTGTCTGCAAATAAACCTTCACCACTGCAAGGCAGCCTCACATGTGCTTTGCCGAAGGTTTATTAAAGAACAACTGGACATTGGGCTAATACAAGAACCATGGACATTGGATATTGAGAGGTCAAATCAAGGGACTCAAAACACCAAACAGTAAGTTAATATTTGATAACAAGTGCGATAGGCCCAGGGCAGCCTTGTTAATAAATAACAAAATAAACTTCCTACCAATTCCAGGATTCATTACGCAAGACCTGGTGGCAGCACTGACGGAGGTGCTTACACAGTCGGGTAAGCAAAAGGCTATAATAGCCTCCGCCTACTTCGACATCACAGAAAAAGACCCTCCACCAAGCTCAACACATAAACTTCTTCAGTACTGCAAGGACAACCACACACAACTAATACTGAGCTGCGATGCAAACGCGCACCATACGCTATGGGGACGCTCGGACACCAACAAAAAAAGTGAGTTCTAATTAGAATTTATTAGCAGTAATAATATTATGGTTAATAATTCAGGCAATATACCTACCTTTAGAAACACCATAAGGCAAGAAGTCATTGACTTAACCCTATCCACACCCAACATCTGTGACAAAATCATTAATTGGCATTTGTCAGATCAAACTTCTAAGTCGGATCATATGTATATAAGATTTGATATAGAGGCTAACGTCTCTCTTACCCAATATAACCAAAATCCAAAACGCATCAACTGGATCCTTTACGATGAACTCTTGAAAAACTATGTGAATCAAGTATCCATCGGTTTTTCAAGCTGAATTTTATGCCATAGACATTTGCGCTACCGAATGCCTAAAACAGGGCTTCAATAAAGCCACAGTTTAGATAACTTCAGACAGTCAGGCTGCGCTAAAAGCCCTCAACGCTCACAAAATTGATTCGAGGCTAGTACTGGAGTGTCTTAAGACTGTTATAACACGCACTCGTCAGAACAAACAAAGTTGATCTTATGTGGGTTCCCGGACACGAGGGAATTAAGAACAACGAGCTGGCGGACTCCCTAGCGTAAAAAGGCGCCAGCTCCAAGATTTTTGGTCCATAACCCTTCTGTGGACTACCTAAAAGCTACACCAAGGGTTCTATAAAAGAATGGAAGATAGAAAAGTGCATCTTCTACGGGGAAAAGACTTCTGGTAACAAGCAGGCGAAGGAGTTTATTAAACCTTCAGCTAATATTGCTAAGAAACTGATCAACCTCAATAGGAACGATTTAAGGACATTCACGGACTTATCACTGGGCACTGTCCTCTCAACTCCCACCTGAGCAAGATTGGGCTCAAAGAGGATGACAAATGCAGGTTCTGCAAAGAGGCCAAAGAGACCTCAAAACACATTCTGTGTGAATGCGAGGCGTTGGTCACAAAAAGAGTGCGATACCTGCACCAGTTTTTCCTCAAGCCTGAGGAAGTCTGGTGCGCACTTTCGAATAGAATCTAAGGATTTATAAAAAGCCTAAATCTATGAGTAGCACGGGCTGTACAAAAGATCTGCAAAGGTCGAAGTGCAACAATAGCCCTATTTCAATCTAATCTAATCTAAATTAAACGACATTTTTGTTTAAATATAAATTTTAAAATTCAAAAAGCATTCACAAAAAATAAAGCAGCAGTTATTTTTCAAATTTCAAATTCAATAACTGTCAAATTTACCACATCACTTGAGGGAATAAATGTCTTTACTTTTTTTTGTTTCAATAGTGGCGGAAATTAGTGGAGAGCAAAGAAAACATATATACTACTATAGAGATTTAATCTCAAACTCTCTCAAAAATCAAGAACATAAAAACATACATAAATATTTGGCTTCGAATAAGCACTCAATATAGCTTTTAAGTCTTTCGAACTAAATTTAAATTTTTTCCGTTTCTATTTGAATTTTTTAATATAAATCAGCTGTTTTTGAAGTAGACAGCAGAAGTATGTAAAAATTAAGAAAATGTTCAAAAAGAATAATACAACACAAATTTCCAATACATATCGCTTATATGAAGATAGAAAAAGACAGAAGAAAAATTGATCAATATCAATTTTAATTATTGTATAAATGTTTTTTATGTGATAATTAATTGAATTATTTCTTTTTATCATAATTTTTTTCAATTTAATTTTTCTTAAAATAACTTATTAATTTTAGTTTAAATAGTTAGATACTTTTTTTTAAATAATACTATTCAGATTTTTATTTTTAAATAGTATTTTTCTTCTTCTTCTTCTTCTTTAAGTATCCTACAGCATGTCAGCTGACTTTTATTTTCGAATTAGTAGGAGGAATTAAGAAAATATGTAAAAAAAATAATACAAATTATAAATGCATATCACTTTTTTGAAGATAGAAAAAGACAGAAGATCAATATTGATCCATCCATATGAATTATTTGTATGAATGTTTTATGTAACAAAGAATTATTTTTATTGTTTATTATTTATTTTTTTCAGTTTAATTTTTTTTTTAAATATTTTATCAATTTAGTTTAAATAGTTTAGATAGTAAAACAAATACTTCTTCTTTCAATATTCTAATGCATATCAGCTGAATTTTGTTTATTTTCACACTACTTAGATAAGAAAAGCAGGAAGGGTTAAGAAAATGTGTAAAAAGAAAAATACAAATTATAAATGCATATCACTTTTCTGAAGATAGACAAAGACGGAAGAAATACATATTTGTTCAGTGATATTAGTATTAGATCGGTAATTTAAACCTTTTTTTTCCACCTAAATTATCGTAATTTCCGTTTCTGTAATTTTGTTAAGAGGTTTTTTGTGATTTTACTTTATGAAATACAATGAAATAAAAACAAGTTAAATATGTTGTAGGACCTTATTTCAATCACTGATTTTTGCAATAAAAAATTAATTTTAAAATCGTCATAATCAAATTTTGTAATTATTTTTCTATTAATGCAAATGAATTTTATTGCAGAATTATGTAGTATTTTTGTTTAGAATAGTGTTAAAAGTGTAAATTAGTTTCTATCTAAACTTTGAAATTTTAACAAGGTCGGTTTGAAATTAGTTCAAATTATCGAGGTTACAGTGTTATGTATATTTTCTATTTTTTTTTCATTGAATGAATATATTGAAAATCATTGTTGCCAGTTTTATAAAGAGTTATTCTGGTTGGGCTTCAAAATACATGGGTTAAAAATGTTATTTGCCAACAAATAATAATTCTTCTTATTATATTTCACTTTAAAAATATTTTACAAATTTTATGTATGTAAAATAATTTATATGAAAAATTTGTCATTTAAGTAAGGGGTTTAAAAAAAATTATTCAGAAAATATGTACTGTAATATATTTTAATAGTATTTTTTTTATACACATACCTATACTTGATTTATTAATTGAAGTCAGTATTGTGCTTATGGAGACAGTACCCGATGAATTTGTTGCCCTTAAAAGATTTTTCTCGATTGAAATTGAGATCTGATCACCCCACACACGAGACAGATTTATACAAACAAAATGTAAAAGAGCAGGGCTGTAGCCTATGGGCCCGCACCACAAAGGGACCCGTAACACAAGAAGATTGCGTTTTTTTTTTTGCTTGTTAGGTACAGATTTTTAGACAAAGTAAAGGATAAGTGGAGTTTTTTTTTGCTTATTAGAAATATAACCCCGGTAGGGCCCGCACCACAGACTAACGTTGTTTTTTTTGTTGCTTGTTAAAAGTACAACCTCGGTAAAGCCCGCACCAGGTCCAGCCTAGGGGCCTACAGATCCTTAATACGGCCCTGTAAAAGAGTATAGAAAAATTTGCTTATTTTGCCTGTACTGAATTCAATTAATAAATAGAGTATAAATATTACAGATTTTTCTTTCAATTTTGTAATTTTCATCAAAAATTTTTCAAATATGTGTACTCTAATTCATGTGGATGTGAAAATGAGTTAAAACTATTAATAATTTAAAAAATGCTTGTATAAAAACTTATTTTTCTTTAAGTTGAAAATTTATACCTACCTACATTCTTTTTAAATAACAATACAGTAGAGGGAAATGTTCATTGCAAAATAAAATTTGTACTTATAACAATATTTTTAGTTAAGTTTTTTCTTCTTCTGTTTCATTTTGTTATTTAAATGTTTTGAAAATTATATAATTTTGAAAATATCATATATTTCCGAAACAAATGAATTAATATTTTAATTACCTAGTTCATTTTCCTCATTTTACCCTATCAACCTACTACAAAAATAAAAAAGTTTAAAATTTGACAAAAAAGAAGAAAAAAAATGATGAAAGAAGCAAAATGTGCAAAATTAATATCCGATCAAATAAATTATCATTAATTTATAAGAATTATAGAATGCAGTATAAAAATAAAAGCAGAATATTTTAAAAAACAAGGAAAAAATATATAAATATAAAAATTTTTATGTAGGTATACGATCAGGGCCGCTATTCTCGAAACCACTCGTAGAGTTAAGTATACGTAAATCCACCATTTACGAGTGGTTTTGACATATGGCTTATTCTCGAGATCCGCATATGTAAATATTCGAATGAAAACCATTCGTAAAGATACGAGTGCCTATTTGCACTCGTAACTACTTACGAGTACTAAGTTAATACTGTCTAAAATAAATATATAGTAGTTATTTAATATAATGTATGTATGTATATACTCATACTATATATTATATATTACATTAAAAAACTATAAAAGTAAAATTATGAATTAAAAATATTATATTAATAATAAAAATAAAAATTATTGATACAATCCTTTGTTTAATGTCATCCACCATACACATTTTTTTAATTTGAGTAATTTTAGAAATTTCTCTTAGATATTCTCAAAATGACATACGTCATATATATTTCTTCTCTCATTATTCATTAAACCTCATTCCCCTTGTCTAAATCATCCGATACACAAACCAGTTTTGAACTTTAGAACTTTCACCATACTCGTAATCTATTCGAATGGTAAATAAATATTCGATTGATTTCAAGAATACGTGTAACATAAACCATTCGAAACAAAGTACTCGTAAAGATACTTATGCGTAACTTTACGAGTGACCTCGAGAATAGAGGCCCTGAATCAAAACAAAACTAAAAAAACATCGTATGGTGTACAACAACAAATACCGCATTCTTCATTATTCTTAATTTCTTCAATTTCCTTCACATGTTTCTTCTTTTCACATCTCTCCTCTTACACCCTTGTATTAGTCTAACATCTCATGAGCTTATTCGAAGCCAAATTGGCAAACATACAGACACGAAAATTCAAAAATTTGAATTCAACGGCTAAATTAAATCTCTAAGTTATATTCTCTTTGGTTATATTCTCTTTGTGGACAGTGATCGTGAGCGCCACCTCTTTAAAAGTTTCAAAAACGTTAGCAAAGACAATTTAAACTTATTTTCCGTCACGAACTTAGTAGCTGCTTTCGATTTGCCATTTCCAAGTACTTGCGAGTACTAAAATGTGTTTTGGATAAATGGGTAAATCGAACGAAACAAAAATTTTGATAGGTGTCAAAACCTAAAAATAATTTTTATTTTGTCATATATACATACAAAAAAGAAAAACACATCTATACTTTATTTAACAATTAAAGTCAGTATTGTGCTAATGGAGGCAGTACCCGATGAGTTTTTTGCCTTGGTAATATTTAATTTAAAAGATTTCCCTCGATTGAAATTGAGATCTGATCACCCCACACACGAGACAGATTTATACAAACGAAATGTAAAAGAGTATAGAAAAGTATGCCTATCTTGCCTGTACTGACTTTAATTGTTAAATAAAGTATAGTGCTCTTAGTTTTTAACTATAAAGACCTCTGTTGTAAAAATCGTGCGTAACTACTTGTATCTACTTGAAAAATTTTACATGAGTAGCTACGTGTAGATGATTTAGCACAGACTTCCACCTTATCTACTCGCAAGTACTTGAAAGTGGCAAATCGAAAGCAACTAGCAAAGACCATATATAATTAGACAATCAATTTTTCCGTTACTTGACTGTTACATTTCAAATTTCTTAAACAATCAACAAAATTTGATCGTTATTTTCCAATAGTAAAGCTCTTGAGTTCTTCAAGCTCTGCAAGTACAATTGTACAAGTATAAAGTTTTTTAAATATGTATTTCGAATTTTCGTAAATATCGTCGAAATCTACCATTTTTATTTTATTTTCTATTTCATTCACACACATTATTGTATTAATTGTTTTTGTATACCATATGATTTTTTTAAATTTTGTTTTGATTCTGATTGTACCTATGTATACATTTTTGGATATTTATATTTTGTTTCGAAAAACAAAAACAATACAATTGAGAATAATGATTGTTGATTATGATATTAATGTGTCTTGTGATATGTATAAAATGAAAAAAAAAAAATAATTTTCATATTTTTTAACATATTCTGCTTCTAAATCATTTTTTTAATTTTTATAAAATAATGATAAATTTATTAAATCGGATATAAATTTTACTCCTTTTTATGATTTTTGTTGTTGTCAAATTTCATGTTTTTTAAAACTTATTTTCATTCTGAAAAGAAGAATTTATTTTAATTTTTTGTAGTAGATATACCTACATAATGTATGTAATTCAACTTAAGTTTAGGAAATTTTTTTATTATCATATTATGTGGGTATTATGAGTTTAACTAATAGATCAATTATTTTTATAATTTTTGAAAAATATGTAGGTATATACATATTCGGAAATATAAGTATGTATAATATGTAAGTACATATGCACTAATAATTTTTAAAATATTTAAAACAAATGTGAACCAGAAGAAGAAGAAAAACTTAACTAAAAATATTGTTATATTAGTAGGTACATATGTACCTACAAATTTTATTTTGCAATTAACTTTTCCCTCAATTGTATTGTTATTTAACCCTAGGATTGCCTGATCAAGAATGTCACAAATTTGGCCGGGAGTATACAAATGTATACCATACATTTTATATGGAAATTTTAAAATTTTTTTTTCAAAGAGCTGTATCTCAGCATCCCATGGACCAAAAACTATTATTTTTATATTAAAATCTTTATTAAATCTTTAATGTTGTTGCTATTACAGTTTCATATTTTTTCTAGTTTCCGAGATAAAATGGAAAATAAGGTTGAAAATGTTGAACTTCTTAATGGTTTTCGCGTATTTTGTCCTTTTGGTTGAAAACTGTGGCACTTACAGAATTACTGTATAAGACAGCTTTTAAGCAATACTTCAGCAAATATTTTAATCCAAAAATATTAGTTTTTGGTTCAGAGGATGATGAGATATAGAACTTCTAAGCCAACAATAGATGTTTGCTTTTATGAATGTACAAGAATGTATGGAACATTCACGTTTTTCATGTTATTATGCACTTTATCTTGAAAACTAAAAAAACTAAAAAAATACTGTAAAGAACAATACTAAAAAGAACATTTTGATAAATGTTTTAGTATAAAAATAGTTTCTAGGTCCTAGCTCAAAGGGATCGTATTTTATCAAGGGTCAAAGTCCGCGTGTATACGTTTGTATACGATCAGGCAATCCTAGGGTTAAAAAGAATGTAGGTAGGTAAAAATTTTCAACTATTGAAGAAAAATTAAATTTTACAAACATGATTTTCAATATTATATCCATTCAATAAATATAAATAACAGTATAATCTCAATAATTTGAACTAATTTCAAACCGACCTTGTTAAAATTTAAAAATTTAGGTATATAGAAACCAGTTTACACTTTCAACACTACTTTAAACAAAAACACCCCATAATTCTGTAATAAAATTCATTTGCATTATTAAAACAATAATTACGAAATTGATTATGATGATTTTAAAATTAATTTTTTATTGAAAAAATCAGTGATTGAAATTAGGTACAACATATTTAACTTGGTTTTATTTCATGCTATTTCATAAAGTAAAATCACAAAAAACCTCTTTACAAAAATACAGAAACCGAAATTACAGAAATTTAGTTGTTGAAAATATAGAAGTTCAAATTACCGATCTAATACTGTATCTCAAATATAATTCATATTTCATTCCATATTGATTATTGAACAAATATTTCTTCTGTCTATTTTCAGAAAAGTGATATACAGTCGGGATCAAAATTGAGAGGACACTTGTTTAAAATAAGGTTTTAGAAAAGAAATTCTGATTTTTTAAAAAAATGTTTATTATAAATATTATTATGGAAAATAAAAATACAAAGATTAACCAACATTTATGATCAATAATAATTAAATTCATGAACCGTTAGTAATTTTAAAAAATAATTGTTTTGAATTGATAAAATCCAAATGTCCTCTCAATTTTAAACCCGACTGTATACATATATGCATTTATAATTTGTATTATTCTTTTTACATATTTTCTTAATTCCTCCTACTAATTCGAGAATAAAAGTCAGCTGATATGCTTTAGGATATTAAAAGAAGAAGAAAAAGAAAAATACTATTTAAAAATAAAAATCTGTAATAGAATTATTAAACAAAAACTATCTAACTATTTAAACTAATATGTATTAATAAATTATTTTAAGAAAAATTAAACTGAAAAAAAATTATAAACAAAAAATAATTCAAGTCATTATCAATCACATAAAAAACATTTATACAGTTGTAAAAAATATACATATATGCATACTAATAACAATTCATATAAGCATATTATTACACATACCAAAAAACATTAAAATAGAACATTAAATAACCTTTTGTCTTCCATCGTTTCAAAATCAAAAATTCAAAATTCAAAATTAAAAATCAAAAAACGAAATTAATTCAAAACCAGCAAAATATAAAATGAAACCAACAGCAATTTGAAAAATATTTGTAAAATATGTATTCACAAAGTTAAAGTTTAAATCAGTTTTGTTTGTTTTCTCAATTTCTAATAAAATTCACCTTCAAAATAGCAGAGCTAGCGTACGCATTGAAATTCAAAATAAGAATGAAAATAATTATCTTAACTCAGAAAAGAGCACAAGAAAATTATTAAAACAAAATGTATACGTATGTATATGAATGTACAAAAGCATATAGTCAATAGTGTAGAACAACAAATATCATTTATTTTAGTTGTAAAAAAATGACACAGAACAGAACTAAAGAAAAGATATATATTGTATATGTATACTTGTATGTATACTAAGCGCACAATATGCTCAATTTCTGTATCCATACAAAAATGCTTTATTCTGTGTTTCTATATTGTTTGTTTTAATGCTTTCAGTTTTAATTTACGCACGTTATTTTCAAATACAAAGTTTTGAAGCTTGAAGAGCTTGTTTTAAAAAAAGCTTGGGAGGCATAACAAATTGTGATGTAAAAAAATTTATTGCATGTGATTATACTGTGTTAGGAGTTCTTCTCTATTTTAATGTTTTTTGCACATACTTAATAATGATCGTATGGGTAATGTAAACAAAATTGCAACATTATACAAAATTATCGAATTTCGAAATCAACGAAAAAATCAAAATTTTAAATTCAAAAATGAGCTTTACCATTGGAATTACCTGGTTGCGCCATCTATTATTGCTTGGAAAACTAAAATTTTATAATTTCAAAAAAAATGTAAACTGGAATCTCTAATGATTTTATATACTTTTTGCAACTAGTATGTACTACAAAACAAAAAGTGAACCAAAAATTTGTCTTTACGGAATTCCGTCACCTTTTTTTTACATGTATTTTAAATGGGAAACGAAATTCCGACGTGATCACAATACTTAGCTTAACGAATGATTTTCTCAATAGTTGTATTATTAAATAAAAATCAAAAACTGTTAGAGAAAAATTTTTGCTCTAACATTTCTGGCTATGTTTTCTTGTTAGTAAGGTTAACGTATTTAGAAACAAATAAATATAAAATGTTTTTCGTGTTGTCGACAAAATTTAAAAATTAGTTCTCTAGTGTTATAGGCTGAAAATAGACTAGGTAGCAGTGCCACCGTCGCAAACGAGTTTATAACCGGTTTTAACAACTGCTGAAAATACACCAAGTGGCACGACCAAGTTGTAACGAGTATGGGCCAAAATAGACTAGGTACTAATGCGCTAGTTGTAACAATTTTTTTCCTACTTGGTATAATAAGAATAGTCTAAAATAATTTTAGCTGACGGTTGTAATACACGCATACTCGTTACAACTTGGTTGTGCCACCATAAGGTGTATTTTCAGCAGTTGTTAAAACCGGTTATAAACTCGTTTGCGACGGTGGCACTGCTGCCTAGTCTATTTTCAGCCTATGAGTGTATTACAATACAACCGTCAGCTAAAATTATTTTAGACTATTCTTATTATACCAAGTAGGAAAAAAATTGTTACAACTAGCGCATTAGTACCTAGTCTATTTTTGCCCTTAGATAGGATAAGTTCGTATTGTTTTATCATAATTAATTTACACCTCTATTGTCAACTGTATTAGCTTAGAGAAATCTAAATGACTTACGAACAAAAAATTACTATTAGATTTTGAATAAATGACAAAATGTTTCAATGTTTAGTAGTAATGTTCTTTTTAAATATACCTACATTATATTATGTACAAACATATGTACATATTTTTATTTATTGCGTAACATACATATGAGACGATTGATTACCTCTGTTTTAAAAATTTTACTGACCTTATCCAAATATGTTATTGTATCATATATGTACATATAAAGTTAACAATATTTATATTTTTATTTAAATTTTCACTTTGTTTCTTTTTTATTGCATAAATAATATCAATCCAAGAAAAGATAAATTCTTTTTTATGAGCATTACAATTTATCACTGGTCTCAATATTGCAAAAATCAAGTTTAAACTAATTATGATTACTTAACATTATTCACTCAATTGAACAATCTTTTTACGATTTATACCGTAGTTCACACTTTAAAAATAATAATATTAAAAGTATATAAAAATACTAATACTAAAACGTACCCGTGAACAGAATAAGTAAGATTTTTAGCACATTATATCCACTGTTATTCTGTACATTCATGTTGTAGGCAAAGGAAATGCATATAAAATATAACTTAAATAAATATATAGGTAGCTGGTTTTATTTAATTCATTCACTAACCTTGAAAGCAATTTTATATACATATGATCAATTTACTTAAATCTTATATTATTTAAAATATTTTCTGTCTAATGAATCAACACAGAAAACAAAATTAGAAAACAGTAGAAAAAAATATATGTAGGTATATAAGAAATTGCCTTCTTGAAATTCTTCAACATATTTCTTATTTAAGCCAAAAATATTTATAAAACTCACACTTAAACCGTGTATCCTTATAGCTTTTAAATTTTTATTCCATTTATTTTGTCTTTTCCTATAAAATTATCTTCTAAAGAAAATAATATGTATGTACATATGTATATAAAAATTGATACTATAAATTGATAATAAATTCTATAAGTATGTATATAGAGTGGGGGCTGAAATATATGGAAAATTTTCAATGCGCAAGAACTTTCACTATCGTATATAATGTGTGAATGTGAAATAAATATGTATGTATGCGAATGTATGTATATGAAAAAAACCTACAATAAATATATATGAACTACAAAAATAGGAATAAAATAAATGCAGGAAAGTGGAACTTTGTTTCACATTTAAGTACTCGTTAAAGTACATTTAATTGTTAAAATTTCAAAGAAAGTACAATAATAATTTTTAATTAAAAACTATTTTACAATTCAAGAGGAAATCAACACTTCCTCAGCCACAAAAAAGTTTTTATATATGTATGTAGTATGTATCTACATGGCCAACCCTCTGTAAAATGAAACCAAAATTTTCACTTTCTTCAGAAAAAGTGTTGAAAAGAATACCTAAATATAACTAAAAATAGTTGACCTGATATCGGCATTAATTATTATTAGTATGTATATTAATACTTTTTCTATTGAATAATTTTTTAAAGGACATGTGTTACAACAAAACTATAAAACTGACAATTCTTAAATACTTAACAATTTACAAAATTGTTTAAGGAAATATTAAGAATGTATTAATAAGGTTGTGTACGAGTCTTCTGCGTTACCGCCCTTATTTCAGATAAATTTAAAACATAAGGTCAAAAAAATAGTAATGTACTATTTAAAAGTGAAGGTAGATAAATTGTAATGAATGTAGGAGTATCAAGTCTCTACACTTCTATTATCCAACAATTTTTTAATAAAATTCCTTACAAAAATGTCTTCTTCGTTGCCAGAGAATCGACCACATACATACAGTGCCCGACACATGGATAGCCTCACTCAATTTTTTATTGTTTTTTTAAAACACGAGTGTTTTTTGATCAAATAAGTACCGTTATCTAACGAGGCAGATGTTTTTGACAATTGCACAACATTTTTTTTTCCGATCAAAATTTACAGTTATAAATAAATGCGAAGAATTGAAAAAATACACTTTGCAACTGCGACACTTGAATAGCCTCACTTGTTTTCAAGTTAAGTTTTCTTCATTATTACATATTAGAGTTTCGTGGTGTTTGAAAACGATTACACAAAATTAGTGTTGTAATTTTAAATTATAGTGAATTTAATTGAAAAAATCTCAAAACTCTAAACTATAGGTCGAGGAAAGATTTTAACAGTTGAAGAAGTTATGGCATACAAGGGCTAGGGCTGTTTTAACCGTTATATTGCAAAAAAATTAAAAGAAAGTGCTAAAGTTATTAATAATTTAATAAAAGATCTATAGAAAAATATGGAAATCATTTCATAGGAACCGAAACTGTTTTACCTAATAGTACATATAAGGGGAGGTCTACTTTTTTAGAGATAAATAACAATTTTTTATTTTTATTTTTCAATACATTCGCCTTTATTACTAACATACTTCTTACAGCGTTCTAAAAGTATTTCTAGACCTCTGGAAAAAAGTTTAATCTTTAGCTTCAAAATAGTCATTTATGACCTCTTCCAATTCTTCTACATCAGTAAAGTGCTTTCCACGTAGCTCCTTCAGTTTTGGAAATAAATAATAGTCGCTAGGGCCGAGGTCTGGACTGTAGGGTGGATTATCAATTTCTGTGAAACCACATTTCACAGGTGCGTTGTCGAGTAGCAACATATTAAGATGATTGTGGAGGATATAAAGCACCTTTGTCGTTTCAGATACCCCCCCATTCGTGCAAGTTCTTTGTTTTTTAAACTAGCATTCTTCAGTACAAATTATTCAACTTTTTTAACAACGTCTGGACTCTTTACCTCAATTGGACGTCCAGGTTGAAATAATATAGAACATCTTTCAATGGTGGCAACGGACAGTGTAAGATCACCGTAAACTTCTAACATTTCCCTTTGGATATCAGCCAGTATTTTCCCTTGATTCGTCAAAAACTTTATGACGACACGATATTCAATAAAAAATAAAGCACAAAGTATAAATTCATCGACTTTCCCCATACATTTATGTACTAAGCACAAAAATTTATGTACTGGTGTAAAGCATATGGATAAAAAACAGTAAGGATAAACAAGTCTTCTTCTTGAAGACGTGACGTCACGATCTGAAGCAAGCATAATGTTAAGCATAGAAATGAATAGGAAAATGGAATTAAACCCAGTTGTTAGGACATAAATTTTTTTATTTTTTTACTTTTTACAGTTTTATTTGCATTATTTTAATTTTTGTTCTTAATGAAAAAGTATATTCTTGATATAAAAAATAATTTTCTTACTTTTACATCTAAACAAATATGTGTGGATTTCTTCAAAAATGTTTTTGTGTGTTTTTTCTGTCTACAATGCTTCCCTTCGTTTTTTAAAACATATTTTCCAAACTTTTTAGCAAACACATAAATTCTTTCGTTGGCTTTATCAACCCTCCCTCTGACACTTCATCAACCCATGTCCACATACTACTATTTTTATTAATCATTTGTCTTACATCTATTTTATTTTTTAATTTTTTAATTTCATTTTCTAATTTTTTTTGTTTCATTTTCTGTTCGTTAAGTTCATGCTGGATTTTTTGAATACTCTTGTTTAAATCACCATCAGTTTGAGTTTCTATTGAAGGATTTTTCTCAAAATCCATTTCTCTTTGCAGAACTTCTGCGGAGTCTTCTTGATACATTTCTAAATGCATTTCTTGATCATTTGATCTGAAAACAAGTAGGTACATGAAGATGAAGCATATGATGTGAAAGTGCAAATAATACTTACTCTGATTCAGCCAATAACTCAATAACTTCTTTTTTCATTTCTCGTTTCTCAGTTCTAAGAAATCGTTCACTGACTTTGAACCCTGTTGGTAAATGTAATGTTGGTATGGCATTTTTTCCTAAGTTTCTTTTTTTATTGGTATACTTAAAAGTCTATCTTCTAATCTGTACGACTCATCACTGAAATGTATTGAGCAAATAGTTGCATGTTTTAAGTTTATATCTTTTTTTTCACACGCTTTAATCCACAATTTTGAAATATCTATTCTTATGTTTTGGGAATGTATGAAATTGAACATGTTCTTTATTGTCTTTTTTTAAAGAATGGTTTTTACGCTCTTTAACACTGCACCAAACCATTTTAAATAATATTTTCTTTGTAAAATAATGACACAACAATATAAAACCATATATAAAACAGTATGAAAATTAATATTACCTAATATTGTTCATTTGTTTACAATAATATCGTTCAGACAGTGACGTCAAATGACAGCAAAACGCGAGTAATTCATAAATTCAAGAAGAAGACTTGTTTATCCTTACTAGTTTTTTATCCATGCATATATGTACATATATAATATACATAATATAGAAATATAGAGACAGATATACTTTTGGTTATGGTGGCTACCATTTTTAATTTCTGAGCCAAAAATATAAAAATAATATTGAAAAAATAAAGATTTATTCGGTTTTCATCATTTATTTAAACAAATATAATTATTATTTTAAAAATTTGTAAAACAATTGATGTCACTATTTCTATCTACAAACCTTAGCATCTTCCTGTCATGCAATAAGCGCCATTCTGCATTTTATTTTATTTATCTATAATTTTAAAAAAAAATTTCCGTATTACAATTTACAGTAATGAATTTTTATGAATATGTCTCATACAAACTTTTTTTGAAGATTTTTATATAATTCACAAATTATTTTGATATATAATTTTATATTCTACAAAATATTTGACAAATATTTAAATATTTATCAACAGCTGAATAATTTTCATTCAAAATAAATTTAAACGTCAAAATTAAGTACAAAATAAATTTAAACGTCAAAATTAAGTACAAAAACTGGTGTGTCACCAAAATAAAGTACAAAGGCAAAATACGTAGGTACTTTATTTGCACTTTATATTTCGGTCTGTTTAGGCTATAAATTAACAAAATCATGAGAGATATCACGAGTTATATGGATGGACATCAACTGATATTTAGTAGAACCATAGATAATTAATCTAGATTTATCAATTTGAACAAAATTTTTCATATATGAACGAATTTACAAAAAAAATCAGTAAAAAAAAGTGAGAAGCTTTTAAATATTGTACATACATATACCTATAACATTAGTATTGCATTGTATTGTAGCAATGACACCCAACAACAACATCGTCGGACGTCGGTATTTAAGATCATAACACCCGAACTTTACACACTGAACAGTATATACATATGAATAGTAATGCTATACATATATTTTCTTGATTCTTTTATTGATCTCATCTTTCATTCAATTTTGAATATTGTATATAGTATATATAGGGTAGAATACCTAGTAACGAGCCCCCTTAAGGAAAATTTTTGATCTTTTCCTTATACCACGGTTAAAGTATAATGAAAAAAATATGTTTTTATTTCAATAAAATTATTAAAGCCCTATGCTCGTTACTGAATTTCAAATACAATATTTGAGCCAGTACGAGCCGTGCCAAAAATAAAATATTTTAAAAATAAAATTTAAAACATTAGCAATTTATCACTTTTTTTTAGTACAATATAAAGTAAATAAATATTCATCTCCTTAACGAAAACGTTAAGAAAAATGCTATTTTTGGTAGCACTTTACATTTATTAGAATTACATTTAAAAAAAGAATTTGTAATGATAAACCATCCACGCATTGCAAAGATAAAATATTTTTCTAAATACATATTATGTATATAGCAAATATTCACCTGTATTTTTGTAAAAATATCTTAGTTATAGAATAAAATAAATCCAACGGCTCATTACTGGGTGTTTACCCTATGTATATTTAAAAACTATGAAATTTGAATTTTTTAAATTATATGGGTGACGTCACGCACATTTAAACGGTTCTCTTTTTCCATACAAAATGTGCAAAACATGGGAGCTATTCTGTAGGTTTCTGCTAATTTAACATTCTGCTAACTCTCATACAAAATTTTGACAGCTGGTAAAAAAACCTGCTAAGACAAAAATTGGTATTCTGGTACCAAAAATTAACAGAAAAATCTGCTAATTTTTCGTTAACTTAGCAGGTCATATTTTCGATTTCGTTATCGTTTAAGTTTTCTGCTAACTTCTGTCATTTTTAAGTTTTAGTACAGAAATAGTGAATTAAATAGAATGTATGATTTTTTAAATGCAATTACATAAATATATAAATTAAATAGAATAAATACGAAATACCTAGCTTATGATTATCATTATTTTTCATTTTTATTTAAAAATGTATTTGTGTATTTATAAAATGTAAACAACAAATTGTGTATAAACATTAGTGGTTATAACAACTTCTGTAAACAGGTTTACCTACATGCTTTTACACCGAATCAAATTAAATCTATACTTAACACGATCAATTTGAACTAGAATGGAGTGTATTATCTTCGTGATACAATTATTTTAGTAATTCTTAGTACTGGTTCAACTACATAGTGTAGAAAGGCAAAAAATTTCTTTAAAGTGACATTTGTTAGCAGATTTCGAATCTCTGTTGACAGCTTCATAAAGATTTCGAAAAACATTAGTGACCAGAATACGAATTTTTAAGAATCTGCTAACATCATAATCTGCTAACTTTTTTAGCAGAAAAATTCGCTAACTAAAGAATTTCTGTAGAATAGCCACCAATATTTTTTAATTTTATTTGAATCATATACTATTGGCCCAAACCAGACTAGTCTTCTTTCAGCTTCGTCAACCGGTTTTTTCTCCTCACTTTTGCATAAAATGTACTACACTTCGCCTTCGTTCTGCTAAAAAACCGCTGCTGAAAGAAGACTAGTCTGGCTTGGGCCATTCAGTGTATAAAGCTCGGGTGTTATGGTCAATACTATGATGTTGTTGTTGGGTGTCATTGCTGCAATACTAATGTATAATACTTATTATTATATTGATTTGAAACTTTCAAAAGTAAAGCCCGGGTGTTATGAACAAATTTTGGGTGTTATTGTCGGGTGTTATTGTGCACAATTGTACTGAAATTTTCATTGAATCCTGAGTCATCTAGATACTAGTCTATGGTAGAATTGTAATGAAATATTTATTGAATTCTCTAGCGATTTTATATGAGTTATAAATATGATAAGTTTGTTTTCATGTATATATAGTGATTAGTGTATTATGATATGTTGAATTATGAATGATACTGGATGGTGTATGGTTAAATATAAATCAGCACAGCTCACTACTTTTTCCAGCTGCTTAGATTGGCTAAGCTATATAACGTCAATCAGAGTTCTCAGAATTGTTCAACAATAAATCGCCAAATGTCAGAGAAATAGTAGCCCAAAATCTGTACACTACCCAGAGTGGCAGTGATGCTTTATAAATTATAATTTATTATACTAATATGAAAATCTACTACTCTACTCTACTACTGTGTTAAACTTGGTGGACTGTCTACATATTTCATATCAATTCAGTGTTACCATAATTTATAATTTTATGCACAAGAACATAATATATATGTATAATAATCGACTTTAAAACGTTTATTACAAAAAATTTTAAACGTTTTTAAAACAAAAATAATTCATTTTAGTTGTAGGTTAAAAATATATATTTATTTTTATAAATATTTTATTCTATACAATAAACTTAAAAATCCAAGTTACAAAAAAAAAGATAACAATAAAAATAAAAAAACAAAAACAAAACAATTATGCAAATTCTTATACATTGTATTCAAAATATTTCTTGAAATAAAATAAAAAATTGAATTTATAGTTTAAAAG
Source organism: Bombylius major (assembly GCA_932526495.1). Classification (NCBI taxonomy): domain Eukaryota; kingdom Metazoa; phylum Arthropoda; class Insecta; order Diptera; family Bombyliidae; genus Bombylius; species Bombylius major. The sequence continues at coordinate 28,260,458 of OW052043.1, forward strand.
TCAAAAAAATTCAGCTCTTGCCATTGCATGACTTCAAAATTGTCTGTATCCTCAGTCTCGTTCTCGTTGTTTTCATTAGTTATATTATTTTCATTAGAAGATTGTGATTTGTAGTATTTAGATTTGTAATCGTACATATTTTCAGAATCAAAAAGTTGTTGCATTCTATCCGTTGGCTTAAAAGATTTACAACAGTACTCAGATGAAAAATTGAATTTTATTCTAATAATAGAAGATAATGTTTCTAAAATCATACGATTGCGTAATTTATATTTAATAACATTAAAGAGAACGTTCTCTCTACGATTGCATTTGAATGTGGTAAAGATAATATGTTAAAGGCAAAATTGCATATATTCTTAAACAATGGTTGTCCAGCTGCATTTTTAAAGTTGAGACTTTGCACCAAAACTCTTCAGAATCTGTGGGTATATTATCATTTATAAATATTTCGCTCCAATTAAAATTTAGAATGAGATTATATTCTAATTCAACATCAGCTTTCAAATTTGTGCATAATTCTAATGGTAGTTTAGAAAATTGTGGTCTTATGTGTGAAAGAATAATATTTGGCGATATAAATTTAGGTTTAGAAAATGTCGTTAAGTGTGTTGGCAATCGAGATGTAAGCTGTCGTAACAAAGTTAATAAAAAATCTCTGCAAGTCATTTTTAATTTACAAACTTCATTGTAATGCAGTTTGGATTTCTTTAACTCCATTAGGAAATCCGATCCGAAATCCATTTTATCATCATCATAAGAAAGTAATGCTATTTGATTATTCAAAAGATCAGCAAATACGTCTTCAGTTTTTGGTTTGTCCTTTAAAAATAACAAAAAATCCTTTTTTATTATTTTTCCTGCAATTACCATTATGAAACTTTCCAATTCTAAATAAGCTTTATGTAAATCCACCTTGTCTTTTTGAAAATATAAATTCAGAGTATTTATTTGTTTTAAGATGGGTCGCAAAAACTGTAAAATCAATATATTTCTTACATCTCTGTATGCTTCGTTTAACATTCTAGCAGAGTGACATTTCTCGGTATCACACACAATGCTAAAATGGGATTGTAATTCTAAATATTGAGTACATATTCTCTCAATAGCATTGTACCTTGAAAGCCATTGAGTTTCACTTAGCTGTATGAAATTTTTGAATTTTTTGTCATTTTCATTGACATTTATTAATTCAAATATTTGGCGGTATTTTTCTCTTCTGACAACGCTATGGGCAAACCAATTGTATGTTTCTTTAACTAAAAAATCAGCTTTTTCTGAAAAAACCTCCGAAGATTTTGATGCACATAAGTGTAAACTGTGGCACACACACCTTACAAGAACAATATTAGGTGAAACTTCTTTCAATCGTGTGTAAAGAGAATTTTTTCGCCCGCATAAATTATTTGCACCATCAGTGCCCAGTCCAATAATTTTTTCTTTTTTAAGTCCCAATTTTTTTAAAAAGTTTACTAGTTCATTGAATAAAATTTCAGCAGTTGCGTTCACAATTTTAATGAGTCCTAAGAAATTAGTTTTTATTTTATTTTCTTTTTCCGAATAATATTTGATGCAAATGCATAAATACTTTGTTGTTGAGACGTCTGTTGATTCGTCAACAATTAGGGAAAAATAATTCTGCCCTATATCATTTATCATTGCTTCTAATAGAGCAGGAGAAATTACCTTTTTAATAATAGCACTACATTTTGTGACATGCATACGAAGATGATTTTCCTTTGAAATCAAAGATTTGTTTTTTTCAGATGATGCTGATGAAATCACATCGTTGACTATTTCTGAAAGGTGATTCACAGAAGATAACGAAGAATGTGTTGCAATGAAAATGGCAAGTTTTAATTCATTCACTTTCACACTCTTATTTAAGGATGGAGTAAAGCCAAACGATTTTAAGTTGGTTTGCGTTTTACTTAGCTTAGAAGCATTCAATCCTTCAACTTCAAATATCAATTTTTACAATATTTGATACACAAACACAATAAATAATTTGATTAACTAAAAATTAATTAAAAACAAAATGAATAAATTTAATAAGAATACAGACTCAGTCAGCTACAGATAGAAGTAAACGAAACAGTGACAATTTCAATAGTTCAAACGTCAAAATTAGTCGTTAGGAATTTGAAAAATGAAAAAGAATTGAAGAAAAGAAGAATGACAATTGCAAAAAGCAATTGGAGAAGAGTGAAGTGTGACCGTCGTTACTGAAAAAATTTTATTTTTTCTTTCTATGCCAATATAGCCCAAAATGCGATAGGTATATAATTTATAGCCCAAACAGGAGCCGGGCGATTTCTAAAATTTTTTGTCGGATTTTTTGGAAAGAGATAGCCCAATCGGCGATAAATCGCCCAATCTGAGAACTCTGACGTCAATCAAAAAAAAAAATAAGTTGAGAAACCTAAATTAAGCTAAGCGATGCGCAGATGACACCACAAAAAAAATTCCTGGTTTTACAGGGTGTCTGAGAGACAGAAACGACCAGGAGACATCTCCAGCAGATTTGCAGATTTGAGACCTCTGAAATAACAGACGGAATTAACTCATAATTAAATTAATATTTTTAAAAAAAACTAAAAATTTTCACCCAACAAAACAAATTAATTAGGAGAAGCAATGTGAGCATGCAGGAAATATGTATTCCCATGAACATTGAATAAAAATATTTACTTCTAGATACATAAAATTGTACTATTCTAAAAAAACTGGAATTTTTGTTGTAGGGATGAAGCCGGTTTCATACGGCTTGTCTGTTACAACGCTGAATCCTGTGCTGAATTTTTCAGCAACCTCTTTTTCCAATTTATACTTCGTTTAAAGTAACATATGTTTTTTTTTTCTTATTGTTAAATGAAAAATGTTCACAATTCTTCCAATCCACAATATTTAATAAATCTAACTATACAATTTTCTAAACTACAACATACTCGTATTTCTAAATGCAAATATTTTTCCCTCACGGGATGAAAAATATAGCCAAATCATATTTACTTCAATTCGCATTGAGAAATAAAAGAATTTTAAGATCATTGAATGAGTGGTTACAATTGATAACTTTCAAATTTCTAAAAAAAAAATTTTTTTCGTTGTTTTCTTTGTCTTTTTTTATTAATTATTATTAATTAAAATTATATGCAGTGGTTCAACAAAATATTCGGGCAGTTCAAATATTTTTAATTTTTTTCTAAATAAAACAAGATTTTTTCTATAAAAGTATGAAACAAAATACAAAAAATAATTTTTTATTCTTATAACAAAATATTTACAAAACAAAAAGTCAACATTGATTCAAAAAAAAAATCCAAAATAAACAGTTGAAAGGTCTTTGTAATTGGTAAACACTTGTTTTTAGTTGTGATTAGAAGTAATCTAAAAAATTCAGAAAAATGAGTAGGAAAAAGTGTGAAGTGTCGATTGCAATATCAAATTTAATTATTGAACATTATAAAATTAAAAAAAGTGAACGCGAAATTGCTGAAATAGTGATATCATTTCCTTATACAAAAATACTGGTTCAGTGGAAAAAAACAAAGATCAGGTCGCCCAGCAATTTATAGCGAAAGAGATGACAGGCGGCTACTGGCTAGTAGGTGCAATTTTAAAAAAATCCAAGACAAGTGTAGTGGAGCTAACTGTAGAATTAAATAAAAGGTGTAAAACGTCTGCTAACCCAGAAACAGTTGGAAACATTTAAAAAAATATGAATATCATGATCGTGTAGCTAGAAAAAAACATTATATTAGTAATAAAAATAAACGTGAAACTTGCATTTGCTAAAAAGTACAAAAATAAAATGTTAGATGGTCGAAAAATTGTTTGGCGCGAAAAGAATACTGTGCTGGAAACAGCGAATATTTGTTCTACGATGAAGCATGGTGGAGGCAGTCAAATGATATGCGGCTCTATGGCTGCATCTAGTGTAGGCAATCTGCAATTTATTGGTAGTTTAGGGATATTAAGGAATTTTTCATTTTATAAGGATAATGACCCCAAGACTTTTTCACTGCCCCAAAGTAATTAATACTCCTGTGTAGAGTCCCGACTTCCATCCTATTGAAAATTTATGGAACTATTTAGAAAACAAATTGCGGGAGAACGAAATTACTTCAATAAATGTGCTTAAGGTCCAGTCAGACATCGCTACTTTGACAGAAACTAGCGATGTGTGATCAATGTAGAAAACTTGAAAACTGCGCCTGCAGCCAGACTGCGGTTGCAACTTGCAGTTTCAAAAGTAGCGATGTATGAAGAGCTAAATATCGAGTTGCAAGCGCAGCGAAAAAACATTGATTTGGTTGAAACTTTGCTGCGGCTGTGTCTGCTGTTCTTCGTTTTATTATTGCCGAATGCCGATTCGATTAGTGCTTTGAGAAGTTCCGATAATGTAGTGTAGTGATAGAAATTTTGCAGCTAAAAATCGTAACGTTATGACTAATCGTTCACTGGGTCTTACTGATTTTATCATCCAAGTGTCTTTTTCCTTTTTAGACGGAGTCACCAATTGTAGAAGTTCGTCAAAATCACTACCCGATATTCTCAAAAAGTTTTTATAACATACTTCGTCACCTAAACCCGTCAAACAGTGTGACCTGAAATGTAAAGTTGAAAGACTGTGCAGAACCAATATTCAGGAATGACATATATGCTCACATGATAGGCACAATGTAATAATTTTGGCACACTTTGGGCAGACACAGCAGACTTTTTATCTCGAAACTGAGACCTTATTTGTTAGGCTTTTGACCGTTTTACGTGTATTTACACATACAAAAAAATTATAACAAAAAAAACAACAAAAAAGAAATGTTCCACAACATTTTATAATGTTTTGTTGCTTGCAAGCGCAAAAATATTTCTGTGCCTAGCTAATATATTAAAAAAAAGCAATAAACCAATAACCGTCAAGTTTTATTCTATAATACATTTCCTATACATTTGATGGTGCTGAAAATTTTCTGCGCTTTTTCTGTAGCAACAAATTTTATATGGGTGACTTTGTAACATCATACTCATACATCTTACTGTACACACTACATAGCTACTAGTGATGTTATGTGATTTTGAAACCTGTGATTAAATCACAGGTTTGTTAAAAGAGCAATCACAGTCGACTGCTCTTTAAAAAAAGAGCAGTGATTGCGATTCATGCTCATGGCTGCTATTGTGATTTTATTTTTAAAAAGTATGTATACTTAGATATAAAGAGCAGAGCAGTGACTGCGATTTTTGAAATATATAAGTATACATACGTTTGTATTCGATTCGAACCTGGTTTGAAATAAAAAGCAGACAGAAATTTTTGTAGAACAAACATATGTGTATCATCTGTTTATAATAATATTGCCCGCAAAATTTAAATTTCGAGTCAAAAGTAATTTCGAAGATAAATGAATATCGCATGTATACGTACCAAACATGTTCTGGTTAAAAAAAAATCTAAAAGAATAAAAAAAAAAAAAAAGAGAAATAAAATCGCAGTCTGCTCATCTGCTATTGTATCTATCACTATTTCAAATTATACTATTTTTATTTTTGGAAGTCAGTATTGTGCTTATGGAGGCAGTACCCGATGAGTTTTTTGCCTTGGTAATATTTAATTTAAAAGATTTCCCTCGATTGAAATTGAGATCTGATCACCCCACACACGAGACAGATTTATACAAACGCAATGTAAAAGAATATAGAAAAGTATGCCTATCTCGCCTGTACTGACTTCCAAAAGTAAAAATAGTATAGTATACTAGTATAGTAGTGATTAGTGAATTATACAGAGTATTCACAAATCACAGTCACAGAAAAAGAGCAATCACTATAAAATATAAAATAGCAGTCTGTGATTAAATCACAGGTTTTAATCACTGTGATTTGAAAAGAGCAATCACAGTTTGCTCTGCTCTTTGAAAATCAGTTTATGTCATCACTAATAGCTACAAAGTTTTTGTATAGAGCAACACAAAAATATAGATATATTATACATACTTACTACGCTATATAAAGTATATCAATCAGATTTTAAAATGTTCTGGTACATTTCTTATAACGATTTTTTTTATTGATAGATTTTGATTTATTATTTACAAAAATATAATAAATTTAAAAATTTAATTTATAAAGTTTGGAGATTATTTCTGGCAAATTTTCAGGGTGTGCTCTGCGCGTTAGACCGCACGTCGTTGTATAGAAGTCATAAACAGTGGCAGCTGTATTATATGATGGATGGGATGGATGGAATGCTTGGACAGCAAATAATCGAAAGAAAATAATCGATTAATCAATAATTTACAAAAGGAGATAATCGAAAATAATGGAAACGGAATGCGACGATTAATCGAATTTTTCCAATTAATCGATTAATCGTTGACATCTTTTTAAAAAAGGTTCTATTTCTTCTACAGAATGAATAAAGAAAAACACCCAATGTGTGTATTATATTCGTGATAGAATTATTTAATGCTGTTATGACACGGTATTAATTTCATGATTAATTTCGTTATTAAAAAGAGATAACAAGTGAGCTTTACGGAAAAATCATTGCCATTTACTTTAAACAGAGATACCGGCAACACAACTTTAAGAAAATGTCAGCTGATTTTGATAGCGTGTCTCTGTTTCTCAAATCTGTTGTCTTTTTCTTTAAGTACTTAAAATTTCCAATAGTATTGAAACCGTGTCATAACAGCATAAGTAATTCTTAAGGTGGAATTCCAATGGACGCGTGCGTGCGTTAAATGACAGCTAGTAGAAATAAGCTTTTCTTATGAGAGTTGACTAAATGGTCAACGCACACAACGCGCATAATGCTCAAAAAGTTCAACAATTTTCTACTTTTTGGTGCGTTATGCGCGTTGCCTGTGTTGCTGGCATTATTTTTTGATATTAAGTGACAATGACAGCTGAAAAATAATTTTTGTTATTTAACAACACTGAAATTTCAAAAGCATATAAAGTTGGTCTTACACTTTCAAAAAAAACTTACAACGTGTTTCATTTATATATACTAAAGCAAAAAAAACTTTTATTAAATGTTCAATACAAATTAAATAAAAAAATATTTCTTCAATAATATATTATAATTTCTTTCTAGCTTAAATAAATTTATTTATATACATAATATTAAAATAAAAAAATTAGAAGTTTTTTTATAAAAAAAAATTGGATAGTGTAATACCAACTTAATGTCTGAATTGGATATTTCAATGCGACAAACGCTTTCATTGGGTCAGCAACGCCGTCAACGCTCCAAACGCGCAAGTGGTTGTCATTTAACGCACCAAACGCAATGCTCCAAACGCGTGCATTGAAACTCCACCTTTATTATACATAGCGGGGAAAAAATTATACCAATATTCTAAAAACTATCGTAAAAAAACTGGTTTAACTACCCAGTGTAGAAAGGCAAAAAATTTCTTCAAAGTGACATTTGTTAGTGTTAGTACATAGATGCAAAAGTTCTATTGACTGCTTCATAAAGATTTCGAGAAATAGTGATCATAATTCATAATAATACGAATTTTTAAGAATCTACTAACATATCAACCTGGTAACTTTTGTAGCAGAAAAATTCGCCAACTAAGAAAAAGAAATTTGACCAGAATAAGGCCTATGGGTCTTATGTGTTGTGTTATGACACATTTGCTTGTAAAGAATAGAATGTTGATAAGAGTTTGTTTTGTTTTTAATTTTTTTTCAATACTGAACGTGAGTTTAGCGTATGAGTGTAAAAAAACTATTCTGTCAGAAATTCAAAACCATCTTGGAACTAAAACTCCCTATAGAGTAATATCAAACAAAAGTGACTCAGAACTGAAATATCAAGGTTTGTGATAATTTCCATTGCATATACTGTTTGTTTTTATTAACCTTTCTATTTGTCTATAGTATTTTTCTTTTTGGAAGTCAGTATTGTGCTTATGGAGGCAGTATCCGATGAGTTTTTTGCCTTGGTAATATTTAATTTAAAAGATTCACCTCGATTGAAATTGAGATCTGATCATCCCACACACGAGATAGATTTATTCAAACAATTTGTGAAAGAATATAGAAAAGTATGCCTATCTTGCCTGTACTGACATCCAAAAAGAAAAATAGTATAATAAAGGTACGTAAGTATGTATGTAATACCAACGACTCCTCTATAGTACAAAGACTGAATGCTCAATTTTATTTTATTGTTTATATGTGTTGGGCGTACCAAATTAACATGACAATTGACAACTAATTGCTTTTAATCAATCATAACTAAGTTGTGATTAAAGTTACATGAAAATTATGTTCAAATGAAATGTAGAGAAGATACTTAGCTTTATTTTCACCGAATATATTAAATATCTATGAGCAACGTAAATCAAAGAAAAAACGTGATTAATATTGAGTAACATAAAACTGAGAATCAATTTTTCCTTAAATCTCCCAAATTACTAAAAATATTAAATTATAATGTTCTACAAATTTGTGGATTTTTATTAAATAAACATTTTTCACAAACATTATTATATCATAAAATTAATAGAAATTGAGTTATTGAAGAAAAATGATGATTTTTAATTAAAATCACAATTATCTCTCTCATTTCTCATTTTTAACAGCCACCTCTGAAAATGTAGTACCACTTGAAAATTTTTTTTTTGTTTATGAATAATATTTTTGAAAGAAGAAATAAACAAATGAATAAAAAAATTCTTCATTAAATCATCGTTAGAAAAGTGGAAAAAATATTGAAGACTAATTAATACCCGAGTATCGATACCAAAATGCTATCCAGGAAATTTCGAAAGCATTGAAATACTCTAAAAATTGGAAAAACCAAGATACAATTTTTCTCTTTAGTTGCTGTATATGTTATATGTACAGTGCTCAAAAAGTATAAAGATATAACAGAGATGCGAAAAGAAAATGAAACAAAACCGTAAACAGGCCCTGTGCGGGCAGAGAAGGAGGTATCACATTTGTCTTTATTATGAAAAAGAAAAAGCTTTCAATAGTTAATTTTGTTTTACGTTATGTTCTGAAGATTGAATGCACACACGCAACCGAAAACAGCTGTTTTACATTATTTGTGTATTTCTATTCTATATACAAAAAAAGCATTAAAATATATTATATTATCTTCTCCCTTTTCGAGATTTTTAATGTATATTGCTTTATGATCATTATGAAAAAATAAGAAAAAACAAAACCATTGTAAATGAAACTACATATATACATATTTATATGTTTGTTATACATATTATATGTATACATTATGCTTACAACAAATGATTTTAGTAGTTGTGTTTTTTTTCTTTATAGTTCTGTGTCATTTTTTTGCAGCTGAAAAAAATGATATTTGTTGTTGGTATTTTTTGGCTTGATTTTTTCTTTGCTTTTATGTTATTTTTCTTTTTTCAAGCATTTTTTATTTTTGTTTGCTTATTTCGATCCTATTCTTGACCTACCTCTACAAATCTGTTTTACATTGATATTTAATTTTATGGAATTATTAAATGAATTTATAATTATAATATTATTAGTACTTTATATTGCGGTATGTCTAGGCTATTAGACAGTTGTCCACAAATTCACAATTCAAAGCAAAATATCATTCAAAGTTAACCGTGCAAAAACAAAAGTTCAATGTTCAAAATTATTTGTGCATAGTATTTTTTATTCAAAATTATTCGTGCAATATAAAAAAGTGTAAATGTAGTTTTAAAAAAATGTTGTTTTTTTTAAATTTGTGTAAAAGGTTGTTTAGTTTTCACTTATTTTCTTTATTCAATACTCTGTGTTGCCTACTTTAGCATCAATAACCCCTTCAAGTCGTCTGGGCATGGAATCCTTCAATGTCTTTAGAAGGTCAACATTATTCTGGCTCCTTGCGGTTTTAAAATGCTCACAAGCTTCCAAACGTTTTCTTCCGATCTGACAAACACAAAGCATTTTCAATTTTATATAATGCCACAAATTTTCTATTACGTTTCAAATCGGTACTTTGTGGAGGCCAAAAAAATGAAGATAGCAAATCGATGCAAAATCAATTGAGCATTCTTTTTCTGCAATAAAAATTGAGGATTAATACCGAGCATTTTTCGAGAAAATTAGGGTTAAACTCAAAAAATGGGTGAAAAAATCACAAAATTGTAGTTTTGAGGCCTTATAACTTCTGAACGGTAAGAGTAACAGTGGCTGTCACAGATGTTGATGGAAAGACACAGGGGTCCTCCACAATTTTGCAAAAGGGTAAATGAGACTAGCGTGCCCTGTAAAAAGTAAAAAGTAAAACTCCGTAACTCCGTTCAGATCATATATAAGATAGATGCTTCATAAAAGAAAAGGGATACTACTTAATATATCGTTAGCATACAATTATAATAAAAAACAATTGGTGTAATGCACGTTACTTTATTTATGTGTAACGTTAGTAATACATCCTATATTTCATATTATGTATGTATGTATTTTAAAAAAGCATCTTTTTTCAATTTCCCTTTTTTGGGCGGTATGTACAATATGATATTTTTTAATCTATAATCATCATCTGTAAAATGCTCAGAGCATACTCTGCCAATATTCAAAATAATATTTATTGTTTTTTTCCACATGCTTTTATTTTATCCATTTACTACTTATAGAAGAGTCTTTTGGGAGCTAAAATACCTTACTTTTCTACAAATTTTGCTATTGCCTTGGTAATTTTTACAATTAGACACGGCACACTTCACCATTTTTAATTTTTATTAATATAATGTTAAATGAACACTAGAAATTATTATTACATATTGTTATTATCTTCCACAAAACGAGTTTATTTTTCAAAAAAATATTTCAATACTACTTTTATTCACTTGTTTGCAATTAAACGACCAGGATGACGTCACAATGCTAACGGTCACTACGATATTTACATTGCCTTATAATTTGTATGCCGTGGTAATATTCAGCTGTCATGTATAGCATTACATCGCCAACTTAAAACATTGCATTGTCATAGCAAGAAGGTAGTTTTTTGAATTGGGTATGAAATCCCGAAATCCATAATCCAGAAAGACAAAATCCAGAATTCCAAAATCCAGACAAGACAAAATCCAGACGAGACATAATCCAGACAAGACAAAATCCAGACAAGACATAATCTAGACAAGACAAAATCCTGACCGAAAATCCAGACTGAAAATCCAGATGAAATAAGTTTGCGCAAACTTATTTCATCTGGATTTTCAGTCTGGATTTCTTTCATAATTATACTTTTCTTAGAAAATAATTACATATATGGAAAACGTAATAAATCTGGAAAACAAAAACTACCTACTTTTCCACCAGCGTTTTGGTCGGTATATGATAATGTAGTAAATGGTTTTCCCCGAACACAAAATAAAGTAGAATCTTGGCATAGGAGATTGTCTTCTTTAATTGGAACAAACCACACAAATATCTACCATTTAATCAAAAATCTCCAAAATGAAAAGATTATGGTGGAAACAACCATCCAAAAATAAATGCAGGTCAGAATAAGTCAATCAAAAAATCCACCCAAAAGAAAGAAGACAGAATTAGAATTATTATAAATGAGCGGGCAAACTACACAAACGCTGAATTCCTGACAAGTTTGGCCACAAATTTTTCTTTAATTTAAGTTAATTGTATTGTTTTTTTTACGTTATTGTTTTTGAATTCCTTTTATTTATTTTTTTTTTTTAGAATGAATAAATTATTTAATTTACAGTATTATGTTTTTATTACACGTTAAGTTTGTATTATTGAAAATGAAATAAAATTTTATGTTGTTTTTGTCATGAAAATTTATGTTTATTTATTTATTTTTTTTGTTTTTCTCTTGAAAATTCTGCATTGTATCTTCTCTGGATTTTGTCTTGTCTGGATTTTGTCTTGTCTAGATTCTATCTTGTCTGGATTATGTCTTGTCTGGATTTTGTCTTTCTGGATTTTTTAAAAAAGTCTGGATTTTGTCCACTCTGGATTATGGATTTCGTGATTTTGTACCGATACCATTTTGACAACTTGAGAGCTTGAGACTTCTTATATAAGTTTATTAAAGGTTCGCTTCATATTTATAAAGCCACCTGAAATTTCAAAATTTCCAGAAAACTATTGACCCTAGGTAAATACAATGTTTTGAAGAAAAGGTAAGAGCAATGAGAGTAAAACAGCCACCCCCTTTTTTCAAGTCTATTACGTCATCAACTACCCCAGCAAACAAAAATTAAATTTTAGGGTGTTTCATAATTATAACGCCACTTATTAAAATTGTTCCCGGGGATGTTTTCTATTTGAATTTGATAAAAAGTATTAGAAGTGAGAAGTAAAGGGAGAAGATTTATTTTTAAAATGCCGCGTGGTAAAACCTTGAGTGACGTTGAAAAGGGTAAAATTCTGGTTTGGACAAAGTCAAAGTTTTTCAAAATATATGAATTTGAAAAAGGGGAAATTGACTGTGATTCCTTGCATCAAATATGTATCGATACTGTATTGATATTTTGTACTGAAGAGTGGAATCAAAAAAGTAATATTTCTTGCATTTACGTATACGTATCTTTACGAGTACTTTGTTTCGAATGGTTTATGGTTATGTCTAAAGTTCAAAACTGGTTTGACTATCAGATGATTTAGACGAGGGGAATGAGGATTAATGAATAATGAGAGAAGAAATATATATGACCCATGTCACTTAATAATTATTTTGAGAATATCGGCAAGAAATTTGTAAAATTACTCAGATTAAAAAAATGTGTATGGTGGATGAAATTAAACAAAGGATTGTATCAATAATTGTTATTTTTATTTATTAATATAATATTTTTAATTCATAATTCTACTTTTATAGTTTTTAATGTAATATATAATATATAGTATGAGTATATACATACATACATTATATTAAATAACTACTATATATTTATTTTAGACAGTATTAACTTAGTACTGGTAAGTAGTTACGAGTGCAAATAGGCACTCGTATCTTTACGAATGGTTTTCATTCGAATATTTACGTATGCGGATCCCGAGAATACACCATACATCAAAACCACTCGTAAGTGTAACCCTACTAACCATCGCTCATCAGTTTTTCAATTTTTCGAGGGGTCGGATATGAACGAAGTAGAGGGTAAAGTTGTGTTTGTTAAATTATGGATGTATTAGTGTTATGTACAAAAAATGAAGTATATAAATTTTTTTATTCATGATCTTCTCGATTACTTTCTTGATTTGTTCATCAGAACAATCATCAGTAATAAAAACTTCAATGTTTTCAATGATCTTCTCGATTACTTTCTTTATTTTTTCATCAGAGGGTCGATTCTGTTTCGGTGAAGTGAAAACGTGTAAACAGTTTACACGCTTACACTGCTAATTCCGATTCTAATACAGTGTAAACGTGCAAAAATATGTCAAAAAGTTTTCATATGAAAATATTTTTTGCACTGTGAAAAGTATCAGTGTAAAAAAAATTTTTCATTAAAATTTTTATTTATTAATAATAAAAAGAAAAAAAATAAAAGAAATGGAAAAGTAGAAATTAGGTTTACATTTAAAAAAGAGTTAGAATTAATAAAATTAGATTTAATAGTATAAATGAGACTATTAAAAGCAAAAGTTGATCTATTCCACTTTTTGAAAAAATTGAGTTAATGATGGCAAAATGTTCGTTGTGTTGAAGGCTTTTAATCTGAAAAATTTCAATTTTGAAAACTGCATTGATGCCCCTGAAAAATGGTTGTAAAATTTGGCATTGGAAGCAAAACTTAAACTGTTCCAACATAATGTTGGTAGTAAAACTATAACTATTCTAAAATTTGCTTACTAGTATTTACTAAATTAAACATTGATTTTTTAAAATCCATGTTTGAATTAAATTCAGAAGCTTAGAGTTCTCATATAAAATAAAAAAATTATTAAAATTGCATTTAATTTAAAAGTTATACGTTTTTCCTGTTTTTCTCAAAACCATCTAACATGGAATAGGTATACTTTTGCTTTTAATAGTCTCAAATGAGGTTTCAAATTTCAATATTTTCAAGATTACAATTTAGTTTAAATAAGTTTAAATGACGAAAATAAAATATGTATTTGAAAGAAATTACATAAAATAATCTTTTATTTATTTGTTGATTACTGAAAGTAACTAAGTTTTTACAATAAACAATACAAAAACACAACTTTTTTTTACTTGATTTGACAGTTCTCATATCACGTCGGTGAAAAAATTTAAATCAGCGCCTCATTCAGCACTATGTTTGCACGAACGCAACAAGAATCGCTTATTTGGGTACTGTGCAGTGAAAAAGTGAAAACAGTGTGTGAAACGTCAAGTGCAAACTTTTTTTTTCATGTTTTCACTTCACCGAAACAAAATCGACCCCCAGAACAATCATCAGTAATAAAAACTTCAATGTTTTTAATGATCTTCTCGATTACTTTCTTTATTTTTTCACCAGAACAGTCATCAGTAATAAAAACTTCAAATGTTTTCAATATTTTGTAGAGTTTCATAGCATACTTAGTTTTTTGAGTCAACTTTTGTTAAAATTCTATTAATAAGGCCTACTGTTAATTACCAAACTCAGTTGACTATGTAATTTATTTTATTGAATTTTGTACAACAATTGAAAATAAATTCATTTGAAATGAAATGTGATAGTGTGAAGAAGTAAAAAATAGTGAAATAGTGAAATAGTAAAAAACTTTTAAAAGTTAAATCAATAATTAAATTAATTTCATTTAAACCAAAAAAAAAAAAAAACACCGATGAGCTTCCTAATGATAATCATCATGATACTCATCAGTGAAAACATCTATGAGCTTCCTAATGATAATCATCATGATACTCATCAGTGAAAACATCGATGAGTTTACTAATGATAATCATCATGATACTCATGGAAAGACTATGGGAATTTGTCACCTTATATAAAGAAATTCTACAGCCTATCACAACAGTGTACAAAAGAAAGACTGAAAGCTATCAGAACTCCATCAGTCATTTCAAAAAAATATCGTTGACGACGATATCGGAATTCTCTGACACCGAGAAATTCTGACTCATCGGTAACTGAACTGAGACAGAACGGACATGTGTGACTATGTGCATTTGAATTCCACACAATAATATTAGCCGTATAGTCGGAACGGAAACTGAACTGAGACTGACCTGAAATGTGTGTATCGAGTTTTAAGCAAAGGGTTTTATGAATATTACAATACAACTGAAAATTACTTACTTGGTAAAACATAATTTAGTAAATATTTCTTCATAAAATATTCTAATAATTCTCTGATTGATTGAGCTATACTGAAACCAACTCTACAGACAGCAAACAACTAACTAACTCATTTGAAAAGAGAAAAAACTTTGTATTCCCACACATTGGATTGGCCATCGCCGTCCTGAATGGCATTGGTCTCCTATGTTCTTTAATAGGACCATGATTTCCTATTTTCACTACAAGTCTTTACTGGACTTTCGTGATTTCCAATCTTTTTAACATCATAAGTATTATTTATTTTTACCTTTATAACCTTATAAGGACCGTTAAATCTAGGACGTAATTTACCTGGACCAATCTGAATATGTTTTATGGCCACTATGTCTTCCAAACGGTATTTTGTTGAAGAAGTTCTTTTATTATTAAACGACATCGAATTTTCTTCTTGACCTTTTTGTATATGTATTTGCATCTTAGCTTTATTACGAAGATTTTAACGTTCTTTATCGAATAAGTTCTTCATTTCAACACGGTTGAAAATTTAGGTGTAAATTTTATAAATAAATATATACGTACATATAGATCCATCTAAAAAATATATATGTTTATAACAAAATTCAGAAAATTAGAAAACACCAACTCTGAATATGTTATGATAAATGAGACATAAAACCAGAAATCGCTAGTTCTATGGATCAATGATTTAAGTTATTGGAAATTAGAAAACCTTACAGCCTTATTCTTCACCAAGTCACAACCTATGACAGTCATAAGTCTATTCACCAAACTAGTTTTATGACCGTCATAATCAAGTTATGACCATAAAATCCTTTTAACTGTTTTGCTGACCTATTAGCTTTGCTACTAGCATTTTAAACCCAACTTTGAACTTGATTATGACGGTCATAAACTAGTTTGGTGAAAGACTTATGACACATATTTTTTTATAAAATATACACATCAGTTTTATCAACAGTTAGTGGAAATCTATTACCGATATTTCTCATGAATTTAGCCAAGACATTGAATGAAAACACTCTTTTTTGATCAAAAATCATTTATTTTTAAAATATTTTATTATAATACATATACCTATTACATATAATATTAACTAATTTACACTCTTACATTAATTGTTGCAAACTTAAATTTAAAAAATTATTTCATTATCACATCATATAGGTGCGTGCGTTGCTTATTTCTTCACTTCTTTTCTAACAAATTAACACTCTCTGTATTATCTTTATCCTTAATTGAATTTTAATTAACAATTTTATCACTTTTGGTTTTGATTTTTTAAAATAAAAAAAAAATAAAAATGGCAACAAATAATTTAAAAATATGTCCAAGTTAAATTAATAACTTCAGTTTGATTACTACATATTCCTGCAACAATTTTTCTTCGTCTGAATTTTTAATTTCAATAGTTAAAAATAATAAGTAAGAACAAGTTTCTGTACTCAAAAAAAGAATGAAATTATGAAAAGGAATTCATAAAATAGTTGTTCAGTTGTTTATATAACATTTGATAAGTTGAAGTTTATAAAAATCCTTATAGATTTATAAAAATGATAAATGAACTTATAAATTCTATATAATAATCTTATTAACTTTGATTTGATATATAAAATGAATAAAAATCAAACTTTTTCTGTGTCAAAAAGATCTATACTTTTGAATTTTATAAATTTGATAAAATTTTTTAATAAAAAGTATGTTATAAAGTCTGTGCGTATATATTTTATAAAATTTACCCCTCAATTTTTAACCGTGAAGTTCAATTGTTTTCTTTACTACTAGATCATTCTTACTTCGTAATTTTGTAACGAAGTTACATTCTGTCTTCATTTATTTTTAAAAATGTACTAGCAAAGAAAGAAAGAAAATAAAATTTAAGTGACGCAAGGACTTTAAAATAATCAAACTTTTAATGCGTGTTAGTTTGACAGAATGTAACTTCGTTACAATTTTACACCGAACAAGAGCTCTGCTGGTGATGAATTGATACTTCAAAGGTGGAAGTTAAATTTCTTTGTAACGACATAAACACAATACAGCGACAAACGAACGACGACCTTTATCCGTCAAAAATTTTTCAAACACACGTAGTCGTATGAAGTTGCACACAATTCGACAAACGATGAATAACGAATGGTTCGGTCAGCGAATAAATTAAAACTTATTTCTATTTTTGTCGTCGTTCGTCGGAAAAAAACTCAGTATGCATTTACTTTTGATGTCATTTTTTTTAAATTCAGTTTGTGAAGGTTCCTTGTGATTTTGTGATTTTTAATAATTCAATAATTTAAAAAAAAAATGAATTCTGAATAATTTATGATAAATAAACAATGACAAGACAAAGCGAATTTATTGTCGCATTCTGTGCAAACCAAAGACTTTTCGGTGGTCGTTTTTCGTTATTCGTAGAGAAAAAAAACACCCTGTATACAATATATGGTACATATTTATTGGTATTCTATGGATGAATAATTAACTACTGAAATTAAAAAAAAAATTTGGATGAAATGTGCACAGACGGACGACGGTTTATATTTATATATGTACACAAATTTATACTGAAAACTGCTTTGATTACACACAAATCACTAATTGCATGCGTGAATGGATGATGCAAAAAAAATTCATTCGATCATTTTAAATTTTAAATTTAATTTTGAATTTTAAACGTTAGTTAGACAAGAAGGTTTCGCTGAGGAGCTTAAACTGAAATAGGGCCCTATTATGTATTTCGATCGAAATTGAACAAATATTCACAATATTTGGTTTCATTCTGAAACAAATGCTAATATATGCTATAAGAATTTTATTTAAAATATCTAGTTTCCCTAATGTCGGCATTTCTATCATTCATTTTTTTTTTTAATTAAAATTGTTTTTTTTTTTGTTTGAAAATGATAAAATATTCAAATTCGATATATTATCCTCTTGTATAATAACACATTTTTTTTAATTGTGGAACGTTAGATAACACTCAATTTTTTGTATTTTATTAGGTTGCGTGCCAATTAGAATATGGTCAATTATTCGACATGGTAGTCGGAATCCAAGTAAAAATGATATTTTTCGTTGTAAAGAAGATTTAACACGAATACGTGAAAAAATATTATCATCAGAAAATAGTAAATTATGTTCTCATGAATTATCACTGTTTAAAAATTGGAATTGTAATTTAAATAAAGATGAAGCTAAGTATTTAGTTCATGAAGGAGAAGAAGAATTAATTGAATTAAGTGAAAGAATGCAGAATAGATTCCCAAAATTATTAATTGATCAGTATGATATAAATTACTATAAATTTAAATACACAGCATCACAACGAACGAAAAAAAGTGCTCATAGCTTTGCTGTAGGACTTTTTGGACGTCAGAATATTAAGCAAATAATTTACAAAAATCCATTAGAGAAAGACCCTATACTCAGGGTATGCTAGTAATGATTGAAATTTCTTGAAATTAATATTTAAATTATTGTACTTTACAGTTTTATAAATTATGTGATCGTTGGAAATATCATGTTAAGCAAAATCCAAACACTTATAATGAAGTTCAAAAATTTCTTCTAAGTAATGAAATGAAAAATTTAATAAAATCGATTTCAAGTAAAACTGCTGTTAATGGTTTTAGTGCAGGTAGAAAAAAAATATAAAAGTCAATTATATCAATTAAATCAAAACTTTCTCTAGACGACGTGATGGTAATCTATAAATTTTGTGCCTTCGAAACTGCCTGTAATAAAATACGACTATCACCATGGTGTACATTATTTGACGAAACAACAATTCAAATTCCTGAATTTGTTGAAGATTTAAAATATTATTGGATTGATGGATATGGATATGAATTAACATACAGACAAGCATGTCCAGCTATTAAAGATCTAATAAATCATATTAGGTATAACATTCCATTTTATTGATTATAGTATGCACAAACTGATGTTATCAAGCTCAGTCAGTAATTTTTAATTTTTAAGTATTAAATTTTATTCAACAGTGCGTTTCTGTAACTTTAGTAAAAAATAATTCTATTGATTTGGTGTCACGTATCTTTTCAATCCGCTTTTCTATTAATTAAATCTAGTGTTTCTGTAATGTAACCACGATATTCGTAATGACGTAAAACTGATTCGATTGGAAACTTTCCTATATCAAGCTATAGAAACGCATTTCATTCGCTAAATTTTAAATCAGAAAATAAGTATAAAAAATCTCTCACACTAACATATTTTCTTAAAATTTTCTATACATATTCACAGGCCAGATTCTCATGAAGCAAATGCAACATTTTATTTTACGCACTCTGGAACGATATTAAAATTTTTAGCACATTTAGGCTTATATAAAGACGATATGATATTAAAACATACTGATTATAAGAAAAAAAGAAAATGGAAAGTTAGTCATATTGATTCATTTGCGTCAAATATTGCATTTACCACATACAAGTAAGTTTACAGTAACTTATCATATAGCTTGTTTATGAACATATATTTAATTTTTTATAATACCTACTTATATGTATAGATGTCCGGACGAATATAAAGTATTAATTTTACATCAAGAAAAAATCATTCGATTGCCAGGATGTGGTGCTAGTGATTTGTGTAGTTTTAGAAAATTTGAAAAAATATTTGAAGAAAGTACGACCAATTGTCAATTTGATGAAATATGTACATTTTAATTTTATTTTATAGATATTTTTTTTTCATATGTAAATTTTGATTGTATGAGTTTTTATTTTCTCAGTAACAGTAGTTTATATAGATTTTTAAAAACCCGTTATTGATTACAAAATGACAGGTACCTAAATCTGAAAGTGTAAAACATAATAAAATTATTTTTTGTCCTTATAGAAGGAATTTTAAAATACATAATTCGTTGTTTTTTTTATACAGGGTGTCGTGTTTGGATGGCTTAACCTTGATACCAGTGATAGGTCTCATCGAAACAAACAAAAAATGTTAGGGGGGGGGGGGGGCAAATCCCAACGGTTTGACCGCTAGAGGGCGTTGAAGTTTTTTTGCTCTTATTTCACGATGTACCCTATAACTTTTGACAGGGGCACTCAAGGGTCACTTTTTATTGAGAAACAATGTTAAGGAGCCTTTGCGATACTTTGCGATCACAAAAATTATCCATTTTTCGAAAAAAAAAAGGATACCAAATCGGTGCAGAATCAATTGAGCTTTCATTTTCTGCAAAAAAAAATGGGGAAAAATTCACAAAATTTTGATTTTGAATGCGTGTAACTTTTCAACAGTTAGAAGAAGAGGAACAAGTAAGGTATCGTTAAGGTCGATTCACACATGTCCGTTCAGTCTCAGTTCAGTCACCGATCAGTCAGAATTTCTCGGTGTCAGAGATTTCCGATATCGTCGTCAACGTTATTTTTT
Source organism: Bombylius major (assembly GCA_932526495.1). Classification (NCBI taxonomy): domain Eukaryota; kingdom Metazoa; phylum Arthropoda; class Insecta; order Diptera; family Bombyliidae; genus Bombylius; species Bombylius major. Next base: position 28,281,091 of record OW052043.1, read on the forward strand.
GAAATGACTGACGGAGTTCTGATAGCTTTCAGTCTTTTTTTTGTACATTGTTGAGGTAGGTTGTGTTTTTTTATGTGAGCAAAATGTCTACTGACGAAAAATTAATTGAAAAAGTACGGGAAAATACTGTGTTGTACGATTTATCAAATAAAAAATATATGGATAGCAAATTTAAAGATACCATTTCACCCAACAAAATTGCAATCATACACAACTCTTTTACTGTAAATTTATCAATTTTTTAACTCACAACTTTACATAATATTTTAATTCACACACTGATTGAACTGATATGTGTGAATATAAATCGACTGAAACTGAACTGAGACTGACCTGATATGTGTGAATATAAATCGACTGAAACTGAACTGTGACTGACGTGACGGAACGGAGACTGAACTGAGACTGACCTGAAATGGGTGAATCGACCTTTAAAGTGTCTATTATTAGACATAAAACAGGATTACCGTGGAAACTAAAAACAATAATTGATAAGGGGATAAAACATTTAGAGGAATGTAAAGAAAGTTTAGAAAAATATGAAGCTGCAAAAAGTAACACAAGCGATGACGAACAATTTGTTATAGAGAAAAATGAAGATGATTACTTGGGAGAGGGACAAGCATTTGCCACACTACGCAAAATGAGGCAGATGCTACGAATTAAAGTATTGGAAAACCAATTACATAACGTAGATTTTAATGAAAAACGGTCGCCTGTATATTACGAATCAAAAATTAAAGAATTAAATCAGTTATGGAGCAAAATTGAAATATTACATGAAGAAATAGAATGTACGAGTATATCAGACGAGCAGGGTCATGAGGAAGAAAAAAATCAAGAATTAGAGGAGCGTTACAAGGAAGTGTTAATCCGCCTCTGGGAAAAACGTGAAGAAAAAAAAAGAAAATGGGCACCATGAGGTAAAACTACCGAAAATCAATATACCTGCATTCGAGGGTAATAACAAAGAATGGGTTGCGTTTTACGACATTTACCGTCAACTAAGTAATGTAGATAAAATGCATTAACTCAAAACAACAGTCAAAGGGGAAGCAGCGAAACTGATACAACACTTATCGAGTTCAGAGATGAACTATCAGTTCAAGTGGATATTATGATGAATCAGCCAGTACTAACGTTTGAATCCAGCAACGGAATAAAGCAGCTTCATGACACTACTAAGGAATGTGTTCATTCCATAAAAAATTTGAATATGACAGTTGACATAGATCAGTGGGATCCTTTGATAGCACACATCATCATTAAAAAATTGGATAAGGACACACACAAATTATATGAACAATTTACGAAAGAACCAAGAGAAATACAAAAATTACAAGAGGTACTCAATTTCCGACAAACTAGATTTCAAGCTCTGAGGGTCTATTCTGTTTCGTCGAAAAAATGAGAATGAGAAATTTCCAAAGTTTTTCCCAGTGTTCCGATTCTAATTCAATGAGAAAATGACAAAAACTGTCAAATTATTTTCATATGAGAAAAAAAGTTTCATCACTATATCAGCGTATGAGAATTCTGAAAACAGTGTTTGAAGTGCATTTTTAAATTAATAATTTAAAAAAATAGTCGATTTGGTAACGAAGAAGACATTTTTTATGAGAAATTTAACTAAAAATTGTTGGATAATAAAATTAGAAAAAAAATATTGAATGTTCTCTGAATTTTATTTTCAAATATCAAAAAATTCATATTCAGTATTTTTTTTCTCTAGAATAATTATTAAATTTTTACCTTCGATGAAAAACATTTCAATAAAAAAAAAAAAATAAAGAAAGATGAATTAGGTAGATTCTCTGGTAACGCAGAAGACATTTTTGTGAGAAATTTTATTAAAAAATTTTTGGATAATGAAAGTGTAGAGACTTGATACTTCTACATTTATTACAATTTACCTTCACTTTTGAAACTACATATGCTTATAGAACATTCCATTTTTTTGACCTTTTGTTTTAAATTTAGCTGAAAAAAGGCGTTAACGCAAAAGACTCGTACACAACCTTATTAATACATTCTTAATATTCCCTTTAAGAATTCTGTAAATTGTTAAGTATTTAATAATTGTCACTTTTACTGAAGAAAGTGAAGATTTTGTTTTCAATTTACAAAGAATTGACCAAATACATAAATAAAATAAAATAACAATTTTTATTTTTATTAAAATAATTTTGAATGCAAGTAATGTGATATATTTCATATTTTTGTAATTTATTAACTACATTTTCTATAATTAAATTTTTAAGTATTCAAATATTTCAAGTATTATTTCAAGTACAAAAATGTAGTTAATGTATTACATTTTTACAAACCGATCAAGTAATGAAGTAAATAATATAGGTACATATCTAAGAATGTAAATAGTATAACCTGCTGTCAAATGTCAAAATTCCAAAATCAAATGAGAATTCCAATATAATTCCATTCAGCTGGAAACTCAGCAACAATGTTTCATTATGCAAAACAGAATCGCTTTAATGAGAAAAATGAAAAAATAAAATGAGAAATTGGAATGAGAAATGAAATGCGAAGTTTTTCTCATTCTCATTTTTTCGACGAAACAGAATAGACCCTCTGTAGGCAATTGGTGAGACAAATAAAAAAAACGAAGGTCACTATAATCACAACGTTAAAAATAAATTTTTAATGAGAAAAAAATGGCCAATAAGGAATCATATGACGAGAAAATCAGATTTCAGTATTGTAGTGAGCAACATACGATATATGGATGCCAAAAATTTCAAAATATTAAAACAGCGGATCGAATTCAACTCATAAAACAAAAATAATTATGCTTGAACTGTTTAAATCACAAAAACAAAGAAAAATGTCATAGTTTAAAAAGATGCGCTGCGCTGTATGTAACTTACAGCACCATTCATTATTGCATTTATACAACAGCAATAAGAATGAAATAAAACCAAAACAAGACAACATACATATTACTGCAAGGCAAATCTCGACACATGTTGCAGAGACAGCAAGTAGTGTACTACTAGCAACAGCATTAATTAAGGCAAAAACCATACAAGGAATTTCGAGAGAAGAGACACATAATTGGAAAAATCTTTTGCTCGCCGACCCAACATATGACCGCCCTGGACCTATCGACATAATAATTGGTGCAGATATAATGGGAGATATTTTACTCAATGAAGTACAAAAAGCAGGAAAGTTATTAGCACAACATACAGAATTTGGGTGGATTTTATCAGGAAAATCCACATTAAAAAAACCAATATGCAGAAAAATAACAAGTATGATTTCAAGAGTAGATATTGACGAAAAATTAAAAAAATTTTGGGAACTAGAGGAAGCATCTTCAGAACAATTGGAAAAACGGTTTGTAAAAAATGAACAACTTCGAGAAAAATATAACGACTTTATGAAGGAGTACCTTGAATTAGGACATATGGAGCAAGCAGAATATAACACAAGCGAAAAGGGGGTATCTATATTATTTACCACACCAGGCAGTAATAAAAGAAGATAGTACGACAACAAAATTGCGGGTCGTATTCGACGCATCTATGAAAACAAGCACAGGAAAAAGTCTCAATGACGGTATGCGAAACGGACCAAAACTACAACAAGATTTACGGGATATTCTACATAGATGGCGTAAGCATCGAATCGTTTTTACAGTAGATGTGGAAAAAATGTATAGGCAGATAGAAATAACTCCAGAAGATCAAGATTATCAACGAATATTATGGCGATGGTCGAACAAAGAAGAAATTCAAGAATATAAATTAACAACAGTGATGTATGGCACAACTTCAGCTCCATACTTAGCTATAAGAATACTACAGCAGCTAGCAAGGGACGAGTCAAAACAAGGAAGGATATGCTGAGGGATTTCTTTGTAAAAAGAAATGTAAATTCCAAAAAGAATTGAGAATTGTTTTAAAGAAAAGAGGATTCAACCTAAGGAAGTGAAAAAGTAACAACATGGCATTTTTAAATACTATTCCAGAACACTTAAGAGATGAAAGCATAATTGAGATCAAAAACGGAGAAGCAGTAAAAACGCTTGGAGTTAATTTTGCACCCACAACATACACCTTTCACTTCAAGGTAAAAATAACCAGAAAATGCCAACAAAACGAACAATATTGTCAGACGTTGCGAGTATTTTTGATCCACTAGGGTGGATATCTCCAATCGTAATAAAGGCAAAAATTCTACTTCAAGAATTATGGAAACAAAATTATACATGGTATCAACAACTGGAGCCTGGGCTAAGAGAAAAGTGGGAAAAATTCTATAGGTATGACTTTGATTTTGAAGTTTGTTCGAACTTTTTACAGAACCAACTTTATAATTCTGATATATATACCTATTCTTTTCAACACTTTTACTGAAGAAAGTGAAAATTTGGTTTGATTTTACATAGAATCGACTTTTGGTTTTTCGTTAGATTTTTTTTCTTGTTTTATAATTTTTAACATTACCAAGTGCAAGTTAACACTTCGTTCTATTTCAAATTTTATACCCTCGAATCAATTTTAAGTAACAAAATGTAACATTTTTTGATTCTTTAGAAAAGTATGTCCCTGTGGAACTAGAAAGTTTAAATTTGGCCAGAAAATTCCTTAAACGGTCTAATATTGCATGAACTTTGAAAGGTCTAAATCCGAGGGTATAAAATTTGTAATAGAACGAAGTGTTAACTTGCACTTGTATTTTAATGTTAATATTGTTACAAATCTGAAAATAAAAAAAGAACTTTATTAATGAATTTGAATAAAATTATTTTTAAAATAAAGTTACCTTAGAAAGCCGGATCAACACACCATCCAATCATCTTCTAGTTTCCTGAAAAGATAAGAAAATCGATTAAAAAATAGAATCAACCTAATTTACTTTAGTAATGTAAACTTAAAATGTAAATAAATGTTGTTGTTGGCTGTAAATAAAAGAAACTTCCAATTGAACACCAAATTTTTTTATAAATTGGTGCCCAAACCAGAAGCCCCTATTAAAATACAGCCGAATCCTGAAAAATAAATAAAATAAAGAATAAAATAAATAAAATAAAAAAGGAAAAAGGACAACACAAGAAACAAGCACTTAAAACAAAAACAACAAAGAACACATCCAAATTCTTTTTCACAACAACAACACAACACATTACAAATACACACAATTAACACACAAAATTTCGAAGATCTCGAATCTTCTTTAAAACTCCAATATGAGATAGAAAATAACTTCTCTCATATTGGAAAGTAACAATGACTTTCCAAAAAGAAGATTCGCGAAACTTCGAAAAAACCTATATAAGAGACACATTCATAAATTCGATCAAAAGTCCTAAATTTTACAGTACTAAAAATCGTTTTTGTAATAGGAAATCATAATTCTTAGCAAACAAAAATTTCAACAAAATCATCTCTAATAGGCAATAGTATCAATTTGTGTGATTTACGTATAGCCAATAGGATTGCTTGAAAAGATATAATGACGACATTTATATAAAAAACAATTGGAAGTATTATAAATAATAATAATAAAAATAATAAAAAAAAACATTCTTTTTCCTTATAACCCTCATCCTTTACATTGTACATATTTGTATATTGAATAAGGTTGAGTTCTACATCAAAACTGAACACTCTGGTTGTATATTATTTGTATTGTAACATTACGAGGGCCGACTTTCAATTTTAATTCACATACGAGTTTAATATATTCTGAATGCAGTTGTGTTCTACATTTCAATAGGACAGTCATGAAAATTTCTATTGAAGTTATGATAATTGCATTGACATTTTTATTTATTTATTTTTTTTTTTTTTTGAATTTCTTTAAATTATGTGGGTGTTCTGTGAACACCCGAACGAGACGCCACTGGTATAGCCAATAGGATTGCTTGAAAGGATATAATGACGACATATATAAAAAACAATTGGAAGTATTATAAATAATAATAATAATAAAAATAATTAAAAAAACAATTAATATTACCCTTCATCCTTTACCTCTATACATTTTTCAATGCAAAAGACCAATAATATAGTTAATCACCGTACAAAAAAATGTGTACATGTGTTTGAGAAAAATTTTACAAAAAATATCACTAAATTTTTTTAAATTTTTCTTGAAGAGAAGAAATTGAATACTAATGCGTATAATTAAAACGTAATATATGCGTCAACACATACATATCATTTACGATCGTATACATTTTTTTTTACTTTATTGGTTTTTTTTTGGTTTAATTTTGTTTTTTTTTCTTGTTCGCTTGTGTGTATATTTTAATATATATGTATTAAAAACTAGCATTAGATATTTTATAATGTAAAAAAAAATAAAACAACATGCCTATTGATTATTCTGATCTCCTGATCCATTACAGATAAAATTTTCATATTTGTCAGTGAAGATGAACAAACCACGCGAAAATTTTCTGGATATAAAAATTTAGAAAAATATAAAAATATATTTTTAAAATTATTTTTAAAATTTGAAAAAAGAAAAAAAAATTTCGGAAGGGATAGATATTTACTTTCTCAAACAGCAATATATGTATATACACACGTATGTACATACATATTCAGTAAAGGAGTGGGTATAATTTTTTGTTCGAATCGAGAAAATAAATGTACAAGTTGAATATTTTTTTTCTTTATATCTTTATGCGTATATTTTAATGCATATTGCATACAGTCAATTTTTTTATAACGATTTGAATAATAGGAATTAGGTATACATGTATATGTTTATCTTATATGAATAAAAATAATATTTTGTGTAAGAAGCAACTGAGTAATAAACGAAAGTTTTCTCATATATTTTTTCGTGAGAGATAGAAGCTTTTCGTCCCTCACATTTCCCGCACAGGTCATGAAATTTTAAAAATTTTGCTGATATTCATGCTAGTATATAGTGTACCTCTTGTTAGTATCCACTCTGTGGTAGCATGTAGTATGAGGTCATGGTAAAAGGAACACTATTAAGGTATTATAAAGAATGAATGAGAAAAGAAACGTGACGTAAAAAAGACTCATGATTCATGAATATGAGTATGCAAAAAGTATATATATGTATAATACTTGATACTTTTTGAGCATGTGTGTAATAATTATTTTTATCATATGGAGAATAATTAAATAATTTAGTAATTTTAGAGTATTTCAGCATCCCGTGGACCAAAAACTGTAACTATTTGACCTAATTGTTTGTTGAAGTGTTCCCTTTGATTATGCCGTACGATTTTTTTCTAGTGTTTGTACTTTTTGAGATAAAGTGCAAAACAAGGATAAAAGTCGAAAATTTTCATACATTTCCTAGACCAAACACAAATTTGACCTAATTTTAAACTTCAAAGATCTGTATCTCAGCATCCCGTAGACATAAAACTAATATTTTTATACTAAAAGGTTTATAAAGTGTTTTCTTTAGTATTTTATTTTGCAGTTTTCTTGTTTAATTTTTATTTTTCGAGATAAAGTGCAAAAGAGACTAAAAAACGTTGAATTTTCATACATTTACAAATTCAAACATAATTAAGACCTAAAGCTAACTTTGAAGGTCTGTATCTCAGCATCCCGTGAACCAAAAACTATTATTTTTATATTGAAATCTTTATTAAAGTGTTCTCTTTAATATTGTTGATATTGCAGTCTTTTATTTTTTCTAGTTTTTGAGATAAAATGGAAAACAAGGTTAAAAATGTTGAACTTCTTCATGGTTTTTCGCGTATTTTGTCCTTGTGATTGAAAACTATGGCACTTACAGAATTACCAAACAAGATAGCTTTTAAGCAACACTTCAACAAATATTTTAATTCAAAAATATTAGTTTTTGGTTCAGAGGATGCTGAGATATCTAATTTTGAAAAATAAATTGTAAAATTTCCATATACTTTTGTATTTCATTTCTCAGATCGTCCATATACTTTTGTATTGCCATACGATCTTTCTTACGTTTTAATGGCACCTGAGAGTTCCGATTGATATTACCTATTAGTGTTCCTTTTACCATGGTATGATGTCATGGTAAATAGAATAGGAAGGTATGCTGAAAAGCAATATGGCGGAGATTTTTTTCGTTTTTTAGTGACATTACAATAAGTTGACGTAGCTGCGACGAAAAAGTTTTTGTTTAAATTTTTTTTATATGTTGTTTTCATAGCAGGCTAATGGTTAACTAATTATTTTATAAATAAAGTGACTTATAAATAAATTAAAAACTATAATTGACTATGTATTTGAAAAAAAATAAATACCTATTAAAATGGTAAAATGTGTGGCGATTTGCTCTAAAAATTATACAGGAAAAACAAAAGAAAAAGTTAAATTTTTCAGATTTCCATCTGAAAAAAATGTGAAACTTGTAAAATGTATTGAATACATGAGAAATAATTGTTATTATTATTATTGTTAATGTAAATGTTGTCAAATAAATATTTAAATGTTAATTTTTTTTTTTCATATAAATTTCAAAGTATCTAAATTGATCTTGAAAAAATAAAAGTTGTAAAAATATGTATTACATACCACAAAATAGTGAATTAATAAATGATAAAAATGATTGTATAAAACCTATAAAGTCAAAAATAAATAATAATAATAATATAATTAGTGATGATGGTGGTTCAAGTACATTTAAATAATAATGATGAAGAATCATCAAGGATCATACATACATTTAACAGATTTAAATATGCTTTCTCCACATTTTCCAAAAAGTTAAAATTGCTTGTATTGTTCATGCTTAAAAACATGTGATAAAAGATTGTCATAGTAAAAGTTGTGTATATACATTAATTACAGAAGCACCTAAAAGAAAAGTTAGCATTTTAAAATTATAAACCTTTCAAGTAAATAATTAATACCTACTGCACTTTTATAATTTGTTAATATTAATTAATTATACAAGTATTATAATAATAAATTATTATTAAAGTACAGTAGTATAAGTATTTGTGTTATTATTAGTAAGAATTGCAATATTTTTATTATAAAAATCATTCTGTATTAATGAAACAAATAAATAATAATATAATTATTGTGAACGTACAACAGTTTATATTTCTAAAAATTCAAAAATTCTTCGCAGCTACGTCATATGTAACCGATATTTTTTATTTTAGGTTAAAACCCCCTTTTCAGTATACCTTCCTATTCTATTTACCATGGTATGAGGTATGACTGTATGACAAGACAATGACAATTGACAACTCAAAAAGTAGTAAAAAATAAAAACTACTATAGTAGTAGTACCGAGTACGAACGACAGCACTGAGCGTAGTCTAAAAATTTTATTTTGATTAAAAGTTGGAAAAGTGATAAAAAACAATAAAAATGACGGATATCAACACTCTCATGTCCTCGTCGTTTGTTAGAGTTAAGGTAAAATATAAATTACAAAGTTGATTCGTTATTAAAGAAAATTTAATCATTGAATTTTCTTGCTACAAAATTTGCATTATGTACATACATGTGTAAAATTACATAATTTTTTCTTTCGTAGTTGGTTGCGTTTATACATTTCGTATTCATTGTAAATGCAATGTTTGGATCTTGGCTGCCAAATGCTTATGTATTTTACAACATTTTATTCATGGTATCATTATTTTGGACGTTACACAGTAAGGAATCTGTTGATGCAGTTCATACGGTAAGTCCTGAAAAGTATTTGTAATTTAAAATAAAAAGCGTGCAGCATGGATTTATTATAGAATATTTAAAATTTAATAACTATTTATGTAGTCTTTTTTTTTCTATCTTATTCAGAATTAGTTACAGTATTTTTAATCCCACTAACATCATAAATTCTTCAAGCATTAATTAAAAGTTTTCGAAATTTTTTCTTTAACATCCAAGGCAGACGACAAAAGTTAATGGATGAATAAAGTCTAATTGGCAATTGAAGCTATTGTATATGTAGCAATAAAACTGAAATTACGTTAAGTGTAGAAAAATTATGAATGAAAAAGAGAAAATTATTCTTCTATCTATTCTATTGAATATAAGAAAAAAATTAAAAAGACTTATAAAAAGTTCTGTGTCACAATCAATAAAATATGGAAAAATAGCATGTAGGTATTTATTATTATTATCTTCATACAGACATCGAATTACTTCTAACGATCGACATCGACAAAAGTGGGTGTTGGTATGTATTTGTATGTATGAAATGTCATCTCATCACTTCAGTTTCTCTCAAATCACATATCTTCTTGGTATAGCTGAAATTATTTCAGTTGAAGGTTCATTGCGCATGTTTTACATGTAGAGATGAAAAAAGCAAAAAGCCGATTTTTTTAAAAATTGTTTTTTTCATATTTTTCCGGATTTTTTCATAAAAAGCTGATTTTTTCATGCTATTATCACAAATGAAAAATACATTCACCCATTGCTTCTTATCGGTTTTTTTCCAAAAAAGCGGAAAAAACAGGAAAAAAACATTTGTTTGTTTCAAATTCATAGGAAATTTATATACATTCATTTGAACGGGTTTTTTTTCAATTTTTTAAAGTAAGTAGATAAATTTTAAATTTAATTCAACAAATATTTTAAAGGATAATATAAAAACTTTGTAGTAACACTTCATTCAACTTAAATGTATTTTTTAAAAATAAACAATGGTGTTATAAAATTCTACAAAATATTAATACCTACAGTCTATAAAAAATCATTAAAATTTGTACCTGACTGTAGGTATTAATATTTTGTAGAATTTTATAACACCATTGCTTATTTTAAAAAAATGCATTTAAGTTGAATGAAGTGTTACTACAAAGTTTTTATATTATCCTTTAAAATATTTGTTGAATTAAATTTAAAATTTATCCAATTACTTTAAAAAATTGAAAAAAAAAACTCGTTCAAATGAATGTATATAAATTTCCTATGAATTCGAAAAAAAAAAATGTTTTTTTCCTGTTTTTTCCGCTTTTTTGGAAAAAAACCGATAAGAAGCAATGGGTGAATGTATTTTTCATTTGTGAAAAAAGCATTTAAAAAGAAGGATTTTTATGAAAAAATCCAACGAAATTGTGTTTTTCATGGTTTTTTTCATCTCTATTTACATGTAGTAGTGATCTTCTTGTGTATACATATACGAAAGAAGAAACCTGTTTATTAGAATTTACAAAAACAAAAACGCATGTGTGTAAGTATCTTTTCTTCTACGCATGCCAACATAGTACAATACGAAACTTCAACTCTTTTGGAGTTGGGCAACGACTCCTATAGTACCAAGACTTAATGCTCAATTTTATTTTGTTGTTTATATGTGTTGGAAGTACCAAATTAACATTACAATTTATTGTTTTTAATCAATTATAACTAAGTTGTGATTGAAGTTACATGAAAATTATGTTCAAATGAAATGAAGAGAAGATCCTTGGCTTTATTTTCACCGAATATATTAAATATCTATGAGCAACGTAAATCAAAGAAAAAACGTGATAAATATTTAGTCAAATAAAACTGAAAATCAATTTTTCCTTAAATCTCCCAAATTACTAAAAATATTAAATTATAATGTTCTACAAATTTGTGGATTTTTATTAAATAAACATTTTTCACAAACATTATTATATCATAAAATTAATAGAAATTGAGTTATTAAAGAAAAATGATAATTTTTTATTAAAATCACAATTATCTCTCTCATTTCTCATTTTTAACAGCCACCTCTGAAAATGTAGTACCACTTGAAAAGTTTTTTTTGTTTATGAATAATATTTTTGAAAGAAAAAATAAACAAATGAATAAAAAAATTCTTCAAATGGTACTACATTTTCAGAGGTGGCTGTTAAAAATGAGAAATGAGAGAGATAATTGTGATTTTATTAAAAAATTATCATTTTTCTTTAATAACTCAATTTCTATTAATTTTATGATATAACAATGTTTGTGAAAAATGTTTATTTAATAAAAATCTACAAATTTATAGAACATTATAATTTAATATTTTTAGTAATTTGGGAGATTTAAGGAAAATATGATTTTCAGTTTTATGTGACTAAATATTTATCACGTTTTTTCTTTGATTTACGTTGCTCATAGATATTTAATATATTCGGTGAAAATAAAGCTAAGGATCTTCTCTACATTTCATTAGAACATAATTTGCATGTAACTTTAATCACAACTTAGTTATGATTGATTAAAAGCAACAAGTTGTGATGTCAATTTGGTACTTCCAACACATACACAAAATGAGCATTAAGGCTTGGTACTATAATAGGAGTCATTGAGTTGGGACAAGCTATTATATATCATAAAAGAGTTGAAGTTTCGTATTGTACTACGTTGGCATGCGTAGAAGAAAAGATACTTACACACATGCGTTTTTGTTTTTGTAAATTCTAATAAACAGGTTTCTTCTTTCGTATATGTATACACAAGAAGATCACTACTACATGTAAAACATGCGCAATGAACCTTCAACTGAAATAATTTCAGCTATACCAAGATGATATGATGTTTAAATTGAGTTTGACAATTGAGTACTTCACACTTATTATTTGATTTATCAAATAACTAGTGTAATTTGTTTTTGTAACAACAACAAATTACATTAGTCAAATGATAAATCATAAGATAAATCGTTAAAGTGTTGTTACAAAAACAAATTACACTAGTCATTTGATAAATCAAGTGATATATCGTTAAGTGTGAAGTACACTTAAGTAAATATACAAAGAGACTCAACCACGTACTGAGGAATTGTAATATTTTATTTAGACAGTTTATAAGGGAAAAAATAATCCGAATTAAAACCGAATTTTGGAATAAATTGGGAGTAGCGTATAAACGGTAAAATTGGGATTAAAAAAGTACATGCAAAGTTGATACTTGATATACTTATAGCATACATATTCTTCTTCTTTCACACACAAAAAAAGAAGAAGAATAACGTGATAGCTTCGCTTTTACCATAAAAATTAGAATCCGCCATATTGCATTTTACCTTACACATACATACACAAAAATTGGGATTAAACCCACATAAATTGGGCTTAAGCCAAAATCCGAATTAGCGAGTTTATACCACATAAAATTGGGAGTAAACCAAAATCCGTATAAGAGTGGATTACGTATATACTCGTACATTTTCAAGAAAGCTTTTGAATTTCTTCCCAGGAAGCATGGAAAAAATTATTTCAACACATATCGAAGTTTGAAAACTGTTCTAACGTTCTTTTGGTAAAAATTTAAAAATGTTGTGGTGAAGAAATAACTCGAATATCAGAAGCAACAACAATACATTTACTGTCTATACAATATAAGTGTATCTTCAAAAATGAATCATTGCTTTGCTGATGCGATGCTGATGCTTGTCACAAATTCAGAAATGCAACGCAACTTTTATGATGCGTTGTCACATATCTAAAAAAGCATCGCATCAAATCAAGTATTCGAAATTCCTTGTAATATTCACGGCATACACATAACAAGGCAATGTAAATATCGTAGTGACCGTTAGCATTGTGACGTCATCCTGGTCGTTTTATATGAAACAAATGAATAAAATTTAAAAAAAATTAAAAAAAAATAAAAAAAAAAAAATTTATATGCTCAGACGACCTGAGTGACGTCACAAAACAAATGAAAAAATTTCTTTACATTGCCTTGTAATGTGTATGCCATGGTAATATTCAGCTGTCATGTAATAGCATTGCATCGCCAACTAAAAACTTTGCGTTGTCATAGCAACAAGTAATGTTTTCGCATCACGAACAGAAGAACATTAGCATCATCAAAGCAGCGATTCATTTTTGAAGATACACATACATACAATACACATAATATGATTCATTGATTTCAGGCTGTGTATTATTTTTTTTCTTTTCTCTGAAGAAAGTGAAGATTTTGTTTTCAATTTACAAAAAATCGACCAAATAAATAAAATAAAATAAAATAATTTTTATTTTTATTAAATTAATTTTAATACAAGTAATGTGATATATTTCATATTTTTGTAATTTACTAACTACTTTTTCTAAAGTACATATATGTATCATAATTAAATTTTGTTGTACTCAAATATTTTATTTCAAGTACGAAAATGTAGTTAATGTATTACGATGACATTTTTAGAAACCGATCAAGTAAATAATATATATATCTAAGAATTTAAATAGTATAACAGCTGTAAAATGGCCCTTATTCTGAGATGCGAATCACTTGCGTATCGAAGCGAATGTAGTGATCACTTCGATTCAAAAATGGTATTCTGAGATTCACGTGATACGATGATCTCATCGTATCTACGAAGTGATAGAATTATGAACTACAAACGGTAACATTTCCATTTGACGTTTAATAAATTTGAAAGAAAACGTTTTACAAAGAATATTTTTTGTTGTGCATTTCAATTTAATAATAATTTATAGGTACTTATTATATATAATTTATATTTATTTATTTATCTTTATAAATTATTATTAAATTGAAATACACAACAAAAATGATCAAATATAGTTTATAATTAATGAGTGCATTTTTATGAACCTCCTCCTGTCGATATTAGTTCTTTTTTATTTCATGCCTTTGGCCAAATTTTGATTTTCTTTCATAAAATCAATTTTTTTTTTTTGCAATTTTTTTGATGGAATACATATTCATGATGAAAAAAATTATTTAAAAGGCAATAAAAAACAATACAAAATTATATAATTAATTATATTTTACATACATTTTGTTTAATTCCATTTTCAAAAAAGTATCACCTATAATTTTTACGTGATGAAAGTATCACAAAAACACGACAAGTAACAGCTTCACACGAATGTCAGAATACCAAAAAAAGTGACAATTTTTTCGATATTCATCACTTAATTCGCAAGTGGTATCACCAACATTTAAACTCGCTTCGATACGCAAGTGATTCGCATCTCAGAATAAGGGCCATTATATCATTCCACCATGGTAAATTGATGCTGACAAAATAATTTCGTGGTTGTTCAGTTTTTTTTATCAGTCGCTTTAGGGGCACATCTTCGATCGACTAGCAAGCAAGCAAGTAAGACTTGCTAGCTGAAATGATAGAATTGGTATCCTCGATTGTTTTTGCTCTCGCAAGTAAGCAAATTAACCGTCAAAATTTGCGATAGCAAAGTTGGTGTCGCAAACTCAGTTAACAGAACACATAACCTCAAATTTCTTATAAATTAGTAGAAACTCAAACCCAAATACTTATGTTATCAATATAATTTGAATATTTTTTTCTTGTAATGGATAGAATTGGTTAGTGAGACCATTGTATATGAATTTATAAATTTATACACAATTATGAGACTGTAGAAATTATTAAAATTGAAAAAAAAAAAATAGTTCATGATAAACAAAATAATTTCGGTTATGATTTAAAATTTTAAAATTTAAAAAATTTGAATAAAAAAAACGAATTTTTAACGTAATATAATAGAAAATTATAGGTTATGTATGTAAAAACTTATTCAGCAAAAGTGCTTACAAAATAAAAATGGTTGACTTGCGATTACAATCGAGGATGTGATTTTTTGTAATCGCAAATCCGCCATATTTGCTAGTCGCAATTTGCTTAATTGCTAGCTGATCGAAGATGTCCCCCACAAACAATATTTTTATTTTTTTTTAAAAGTACAATCGATTACATTATGTTTTGAATGTAACATCATTTAAGTCACCCCCTTTGCCTCGCTGACAGGATCGAATACGGTGAACTCAATTTTGAATAATTTTCTGCAATAAATCTGGTCTTATTTCGTAAATGCAGCGTTCGATATTCATAAACATTAAAATGTTTAAATTGTTTCTTGTCTATTCGGGTAAACATTTGATTTTAAATAGCCCCACAAAAATAAATTTCTTAACTATGCGACTAATAGTAAGCTCAGATGGTCGCTTATGTGGGCTATAATTTTCTCGAAGTGCTCGTTGAGCGTTTATAAAGAAACATTTATTTTCGTAAAACTTTTAAATAATTTCCAGACGTTGTTGAAGCGTATACTTTGCCATGATGAATTGTAAGAGCATACTGAACATATATGCGAAACTTGACGTTTCTAAAGTTTTTAGTGTTGCCACTATGTCAAAATAAAAACATATTCTTAATGAAAAACCCTGTATGTGGTGTAAATTTTAATACACCAGTAATAACCGAACAAGCCCCAGTTCTAGCCGAACGTTCTCTTGCATACATAGAATGCATTTAGTCCCTTTTTCGATCTCTCTTCTATATTCTATGTCCAACTTAGTTTGGAGTCGGACATGACGTCGTGACTAACTAACTGTGTAAAAAACTATTTATAACTCAGAATTGTTGAATAAAACAGTTAAAAAATATAATTTTTGAATGTAAATATATTTCTTCGACTAAAAAATTACTTCAAATCATTTTTAGAAGAAGCGATAAAGTTCCAAATGTTGTAAAAAAAACAAGTATCGAATCTGAGACCACTGTTGAAAAATTAACGTGGTTTTGAGCCGACAGCTTTCGGGGCCCGTACTACAGCCTGTTATGGTGTTATGCATATGTGTATCAAGTTTGTGTGTTTGAAGAAATTTTATTGTAGTTAGGACAACGCTATTTGGAAATAAGAATTTTTAATATTACTCAGTGTTTCTGGAAAGTACGCTTATAATTTTCGAAAAATAGCTGCAGTTAAACGCTCGTATAGACATAATTATCATGCAGAACATAAATTTATACATACATATATACATATGTATATTTTTTTTTTGTACTTTTGTCAATTACCGAAAATGTAATGAAATACTTGATTGTATGTATTGTGGTATTCATTTAATATTTAGTGTGTAATTCTGAATAAGATAAATAATTATTTTTAACATTTCGCTTTCATATTACTACAAATCTAAGTACATACAGAGTGTCTAGTTTAAGTTGTTAAAAAATTTAACCACAGATTGGCTCTCGACCATAAAAGAAAAAAATCGTGCAAAGGGTGAATTTTGTTTTTTTTTTTGATCTCATGGGTTTTCGGGGTAAGGGGGGTTGAAAATTTTGACTACTTTTTTTCTTGGTAAATACCCCGTATCTTCGTTCTCACTTATTGTAGAGTAATGTTACACATAAATAACGAAAGAAAACCTTTTGCCCTTTTAACTAACATAAGCACCATCTCTTCAGCCCCCTTACCCCAGAATTTATTAGTGATCAACGTCAAAAAATTTGCAATTTTTCACCTAAAGCCCAGTGATTTCTCGCGAAAACCCATTGTACAGAAGAAAGCTTATTTGTATAGGATGCGTATCACTGCTCTACAATAAATGACAGCGAAAATACAGATAGCCAGTTTAATCACTTTTTTCAGTTTCACAGTGGAAGCTTAATTGTTAAACTGAGTTTAAATTTAGCTAAACCTAAGCGGTCAAATTTCAGAGCTTAAACTAAGTTTAAGTAAAAAATATAATGAGTCAACCAAATGTCAACAAATATAAAAAAAATCAATCGTGTTTTCATTGTAATTTCTTGAAAATTAGTTCTTAAAAGAATTAAGAAAAAAATACAAGAAATGTAAAAGCAAGAAGTTGATAATTTTATCATTTAAAAAAAAAAATATTTAAGAAAAAAATGCAAAAAAAAAAGAAATTTAAAAGCAGATTAAATAAAATTTAAAAAATAAACAAAAACCACCCACATATTATTATTCGTAAAAATAGAATTTAAATAAATAAATAAAATCCATAAAAGATATCTGAGGATGTTTAAAAAGGAAGAAAAGAAAAAGAACATACCATAACATACATACATTTTTTTATTTTCACCAATTCCATACGACATTTTTATATATTTTTACTAATATTTTTTAATAATTAATAAAATACGCATGACACTTTTTATATTGACATAATAAATTTCAAAAACAAAGCAGCCGCAGACATTTTTTTTTTGTTAAACTAGGTTTAGTTAAGCTGCAAAAAAAAATAAACTGTGACATCTAGTAGTCTTTATCTGAAGCTTAAGCTATATACAAAAGCTTAGCTAAACTTTGGCTTAAGCTTCAACTGTGAAACTGGCTAAGAGTGTTTAACAAATAAAAGTAGCAAAAATCTTTAACCCAACCCCAGCACGATTTTTTTCTTGTATCGGTGAGACCTATCTGTGATTAAATTTTGTAACATCTTAAACCGGACACCCAGTATGAACCTAAATATATTGTACATTCTGAAAAAAAAGTACCCGAAATTTTTCATTTAAAAGTTTCGCGATAAAGTTATCGGGTTACATTACGTAGAGTTTGCGGTTATCAAAATGGACATTATTGTAACAATAACAAAAAACATACAACGCCTGCCGCCACCGCCAACCGACAACAAAATAGCTGTATTGTGTTTATGGCGTTAGTGTTTGAAAAATGTTTTGAGGATTATATCAAGCGTTCACACATATTACGAGCGACAGGTAAGCAATCGCAAAATCGCCAAAAATTTCCGCTAACTATATATTAAACATATTATGTATTGTACATACAAACAGCTGTAATTCGATCACGAGCGAAAAAATAGTTATCGCTGGTTGTAATTCTGAACAATTTTATTGTAGTCGATCGCTCGTATACCGTCGCTTGTATCCCCAGTTCTGTTTTCAACTTGCGTGATGTACTCGATGAAGCCCACATTGAAAACGACAAAATAAATATTGGTGAGTGAACTTATGTACATATATTAGGTTTTTTATTAAACAATTTTGGGTACTTTTCTATAGAATGTATATTTAACACTACATAATGTACCATGTTTATACTTACAATTCATACCGTTATGATTGAAGATGGTATGAATTATCGATTCATCTGAGAACGATTTAGCATGTACGTAAAATAATGTATTGGTATGAGTCAAATCGATATGAAATACAATGAGCCAACAGGAAAAGTATGTTAATACTATAAAAGAAGTGAAATAAAAGATAAATGAAGTTAACTTTTCTTCTACACTTCTTTTACATCATATGATTTTTTCGATCAAGTTGTCAACTTTCGAACTATTTTCATATCGACTTTATCGATTTTACTTGTGATCACAATGCATTTAGAAACTGGCATAATTCAAACCGATATGACTCATATTGATATGAAACGGAAGTATAAATATGGTGATAGATTTTTATTTGATTGAAAAGAAAATTAATGCAAAACAAATTTTTTAGGCTGTTCTGATAGATGCTTGTAGCATTTTCTTTGATTTGATATGCATCATTGCATTTTTTCACCGGATGAGTGAGTTTTTTATTTTTAACTCTTTACATTATTATATATTTTTTATATTTAGTATTTTAATTGAAGTACATATTTTAGAATAATTTATTTTTATTGTAATTTTTTAAAAAGTGTTTTATTATCTTATTTAATTCCATCTATTAAAAAAAATATGGAAAATACTTGAAAAATTGTGGCACAAATTATTCATATTTAAGATGGTTGGGTCATAGCATTTTCAATCATAAATTTAATATGCCGTCCATTTTCGTGTATATTATTGCATCGAGAATTTACAGAACGTGGTGGAACAATATCAAGCGCTACAATATTCCCAACAAATCAACAAAGAAGTTATGAAGATATTGATAGACCAAAACAACCAGTACCAACGAATTCTCAGCAACAAACATCAAATGTAGCTAGCATTTTTTAGGAAAAAATCAAAAAACTAAATGCATTTTTAAATAACAAAGAATTTTTAATTACGAGTACATTTGTTAAATTAACTTGAAACAACATTAAAAAGCATTTAACTACTAGATACATATTTTCTAAAATTTTATATTCTGATGAGTTTTTTCCTTGGTGAAAATCTCCATCCTTTTCTAAATATTTTTTTGTAATAATGTACGGGCCATAAAAACTGTCCACTGAGAAATTTATGTATGTGTGTATCTCATATATACATATAATTAATAATAGCAATAATCAAAAGTATATTTATAATTAACCTATATTTTATTGTCCAATAGTAAAAATTCGAATTTCGTATGCAAACAAGAATCTCGAATATGGAACCATTCTGGCAAAAATTTATCGTGACCTTGAGAGAAAAGTTTTTGTGGACCGCACTTTAATTAAATATTTTAATAAAGAAAATGACATTTTGTTAAAAGAAAAACATATTTTAATTATAAAAAAGTTATTTAAGAAGTTTTTTTTTTTAATGGTGAAAGTCAAGTATTAAAATGATTAATATGTTTATTGTCAGATCAAATTATATGACGAACAAATATGATTACAGTAATAATACATATATGTGCAGGCAAATCATTACTTGAATCACTCGAATAAGATTTTAATATATTAATTTAATTATGATAAATTCTGTAATAATGTAATTAGTTGTTATTATTTGTTATCAATTATGTTTCGGATTATTAAAATATTTTATTCGCATAATATTAAGTTTGAAAATTTTTCAAATGTAAGGGTGTACCTAATTTAATAATATTATTATTATTATTATTATAATTATTATTATTTATTATTAATTATTTTTCTAATTAATTAAATATTCTTAATATTCTAAAAAAAATTTTAACAATTAATATTGCTATCAAAAATTTTTAAAACTCATTTAGTTAAAAGCGTATATGTATGTTATGGTATTATAATTATTGTTGAATTATTTAAAAAAAACATAATTTATTTAAATAATTGATTTTATTTCATTGTTAAAACAATTTTAAGTATTTAAAAATATTTAAATCAAATATCGTTTAAAATTTATTTAAGCTTAATTCAATAAATAATAAAAAGACTTATACAAAATTCAAAATTGTGTTAAATTAGTAAAATTAATATCAATCACATAAACTTTTATAAAAATTTTAATAAATGTTTTTTTTTTTAATTCAGTTATGTTTTGGAAAGTAGCTCTGTAATTTTGTACAGAAATGTTTGCCATTTTTCTAGAAAAATTTAATTATGTATTGATCCGTTCAAAAGAGACTTGTTCTTTAACATTTAATTTTATAAAATTTTAACAAAATTTAACAATAAAAAACTTACAGTGTATTCATTTATCAAAAAATAAAAGAAATAAAATAAATACCATGATTTATTTTTCTGAAATATTTTTTGTAGAATGACCATTATTTACAAAACCTTCAATTTGATCGCTAAGTAAATTATATTTCAAATTGTTTTTAATTTAAATTTCATCAAAAATAAAAGTATCTCACATTACGAGCAATTACTTTATAATTTTGGATTTTTGATTTTATTAAAGAAATATTTTCCAAATTAAAGCTAGAAAAAACATCTTTGACGGGTCGCCATAGATTAAGAGAGGAATATGAAGACGGTGGAAAATGCAACACTTCCTTCATAAAACGATAGCTTTTAAGGGATTTACAGCCATATTAACAAACAGTCATAGGGTTTTTATTCTTCTAAATACTTGCCTTGTATTCTTATATAATAAATCAATAATATTTTTACTTTATTTTAAAAAGGCTTTATAATTTCACGTTTGGCGATCTGAAGATTTTTTGTAAGATTTTTTCTTTCAGTTAAGAGTACCTTTTGCTTTTTCTTTAATTTATTATTTTTTTTTTAATATAAAATGAATTAATTTTAATAAATTTCTTACACGTATTATAAACAATTCAACTCTCTCTTAAAAGGGTCTACACCGACCCCCCCCCCCCCCCATATGATGTGAGAATGTATAACCTCCGAAAAACAAAAAAGGCGGGAACGTTATTGAAATTTTTTGATGGACTCTACGTAAGATTTTGCTGGAGTATTTTCATTTTCAGCAGATTTGTTCTTTGAGGAAAAAGAAGTACTAAAATCGTTTTTGGTTTGCGCAACTCGATTTTACGTGTTTACGTTTTTGTGAATTTTTGATATTTTCATATAAATATAAATATTATTAGCTATTTTTTAAATATTTTATTATATTATAATTTTATTTATTGTTTAAATGTATTTTTAATGTTATAATAAAAATATATTATGAGAAAATTAATAAATTAAAGCAACAACATTTTCATGTATAGTTAGGTTGATATACATACCTATGTAGATAATTTCTCTTAAAATTATACAATAATATTTTTTAATGGCTACTAAGCTTAAACATTCCAATGCGTCTCAAATGCGAATTTAAGTTAATTTTATGAAAGAGAATGAAAATTTAGCGTCCAACAAAATATACAGGGTGTTTTGTTTCTAACTACCAAGAGTGGTACCACGATATTCGCTGGTCTATTTCATTAAAAAAATTGTACTAGCGAAACTTTCGATCGTGTCTATTTTTGCCACTAGAGGGCGTTCAAAATTATGAGTTTTATGCAAGACCTCTCAACACAAAATCACCTGTAACTTTTTTTGCACCTTATGTATCAATTAATTGGCCTCCTTCACTAACGAAAATTTTTTTTTTATTTATTTTGAAAGCTAATATTATGTATGATAAAACAAAAAAAATTTCAGTTCAATACCGATATCCGTTATCATGTAATTAAGGATTATAAGTGTGCGAAAAGGGTCGAAAATGTTATTTAAACGATCTTTTGTGACAAAACTTCTGTATACAATAACGTGAATGAAACAAAGAAAAAAAATTGTGGGAAAAACTGAAAGACTCGACGAATGCAAAACCATCAACAGAATTGAAAAAAGTAAGAACAGAGGGTCTATTCTGTTTCGTCGAAAAAATGAGAATGAGAAATTTCCAAAGTTTTTCCCAGTGTTCCGATTCTAATTCAATGAGAAAATGACAAAAACTGTCAAATTATTTTCATATGAGAAAAAAAGTTTCATCACTATATCAGCGTATGAGAATTCTGAAAACAGTGTTTGAAGTGCATTTTTAAATTAATAATTTAAAAAAATAGTCGATTTGGTAACGAAGAAGACATTTTTTATGAGAAATTTAACTAAAAATTGTTGGATAATAAAATTAGAAAAAAAATATTGAATGTTCTCTGAATTTTATTTTCAAATATCAAAAAATTCATATTCAGTATTTTTTTTCTCTAGAATAATTATTAAATTTTTAACTTCGATGAAAAACATTTCAATAAAAAAAAAAAAATAAAGAAAGATGAATTAGGTAGATTCTCTGGTAACGCAGAAGACATTTTTGTGAGAAATTTTATTAAAAAACTTTCGGATAATGAAAGTGTAGAGACTTGATACTTCTACATTTATTACAATTTACCTTCACTTTTGAAACTACATATGCTTATAGAACATTCCATTTTTTTGACCTTTTGTTTTAAATTTATCTGAAAAAAGGCGTTAACGCAAAAGACTCGTACACAACCTTATTAATACATTCTTAATATTCCCTTTAAGAATTCTGTAAATTGTTAAGTATTTAATAATTGTCACTTTTACTGAAGAAAGTGAAGATTTTGTTTTCAATTTACAAAGAATTGACCCTATTGCACCAAAGACTTATCACTTATTACTTATCAACTTTTCAAGAATTTCAATAAGTTTGTGTTGCACCAAAACAAAAATTGATAAGCAAATTTAAAAGTCCTCAGTTTTCAGATTACTGTTGTACCAAACACAATTTGAGTAAGTGATAAGTATTTATTTGCAAAGTGATAAGTTTAGCAATTTTAAGCATTTTTTCACTGTCTTGTTGCACCAACAGTATTTTCTTATTACTTATCAATAATTAAATTGATAAATTAAGCAGAATATTGATAAGAAAAAATTCTCTTTTCAAAAACATTTCGAGTGTCATCGGTAACGTGTTTTTCGTTTTTTTTAAACTTCAAGTGTATTTTTTAAGTATTTTTAAGTATTTTTTTTGTATTGGCAAAAGGTTATACGAAGAATCTGAAGAGTTTCAAAATCGTGAAGTTAAAAAAAGAATTAATTACTCATACATACGAACTCATATTTTTAGTACATTTTCTTAGATAAAAAGAACCCTTTTGCGACACGGGCAAATGATTTTCTAGAGCTTTTAAATTTTGAGGTTTTTTTTTCACATCGTCAAGTACAAAAAATTTAGGGGGTGAGACTCTGAGAATCTGAAAGTTGAAAAATAAGGGACAGTAATGTACCTACGTACATAGTAAAATATAATATTCTGTAGGAATAATAATAATGAATAGCAAATTACTTATCAATTCAAAAAACTTATCATTTTGTGATAAGTCATGTTAATTTTTTGGTGCAATACTTATCATTTTAACTTAGCAAAAATTTATAAGTTTTTTAAATTGATAAATGAGTAGAAATTGAAATGTTCTTGGTGCAATACTTATCACATACACTTATCAAAAAAATTATTTTTGATTAGTTGATAAATAATAAATGATAAGTGGTTGGTGCAATAGGGCCCAGATAAAAAAAAATTCTGTACTTCTTCAAAAAATTTATTTATTTATTTTATTTTTTTTTAAATTTTTATCAGACACGAAACACAAGTTTTTTGTGTTATATAAACTTCAAAATATTTGTTTATATTGAATGACAACTGGATTGAACGATATTCAAAACGATTTTCCAATAATCGATTTTCAAAAAGCGAAAACGATATTGGAATTTCCTTAATCGTTTTCAATGTCGTTCGACAAATACTCGACTGATCGACTTGCGCAAGTAACACCCCGGAAACCGTTGATTTCTCCTCCCCCTTCCCCATACAATTTTTTGTTTGTCATTATGAACCCTATCTATGGTATCCTTTTAGCACAAACGGTAATATCTATACAGATAGAACAAATGCAAGCATATTTCAATTAAAAAATTAAGTTTTCTGATTTCTTTCTTAAGAGCTTTCAAAAGCTTTCCTCTCTTTAAAAATACAGGGTGTCGATTCTGTTTCAGGGAAGTGAAAACATGAAAAAAAAAGTTTGCACTTGACGTTCCACACACTGTTTTCACTTTTTCACTGCACAGTACCCAAATAATCGATTCTTGTTGCGTTCGTGCAAACATAGTGCTGAATGAGGCGCTGATTTAAATTTTTTCACCGACGTGATATGAGAACTGTCAAATCAAGTAAAAAAAAGTTGTGGTTTTGTATTGTTCATTGTAAAAACTTATATTTATAATGAAATCACAATTTTGCGACGTGCAATAAGTACATAATAAGTAATAACATAGTGATAAGAACAAGAATTAAATACTGATAGGTGAAGGTCGAAGGATACGATCTTCTATTGTTACCACAAATTTTGCTTAAATCGCTGCTTTCAGTAATCAACGAATAAATAAAAGATTATTTTATGTAATTTCTTTCAAATACATATTTTATTTTCGTCATTTAAACTTATTTAAACTAAATTGTAATCTTAAAAATATTGAAACCTCATTTGAAACTATTAAAAGCAAAAGTATACCTATTCCATGTTAGATGGTTTTGAGAAAAACAGGAAAAACGTATAACTTTTAAATTAAATGCAATTTTAATAATTTTTTTATTTTATATGAGAACTCTAAGCTTCTGAATTTAATTCAAACATGGATTTTAAAAAATCAATGTTTAATTTCGTAAATACTAGTAAGCAAATTTTGGAATAGTTATAGTTTTGCTACCAACATTAGGTTGGAATAGTTTAAGTTTTGCTTGCAATGCCAAATTTTACAACCATTTTTCAGGGGCATCAATGCAGTTTTCAAAATTGAAATTTTTCAGAATAAAAGTCTTCAACATAACGAACATTTTGCCATCATTAACTCAATTTTTTCAAAAAGTGGAATAGATCAACTTTTGCTTTTAATAATCTCATTTATACTATTAAATCTAATTTTATTAATTCTAACTCTTTTTTTAATGTAAACTTAATTTCTACTTTTCCATTTCTTTTATTTTTTTTTCTTTTTATTATTAATAAATAAAAATTTTAATGACAAATTTTTTTTACACTGATACTTTTCACAGTGCAAAAAATATTTTCATATGAAAACTTTTTGACATATTTTTGCACGTTTACACTGTATTAGAATCGGAATTAGCAGTGTAAGCGTGTACACTGTTTACACGTTTTCACTTCACCGAAACAGAATCGACCCCCAGCATAGTAAGTGATAGTAAATTAAATAACAAATATTAATAATGATTGCATTGTTACTATGGCAACATAACAAATTACGATTTATACTTTTGACTTTATTTTCGTTTTGAATAAAAATACATTTTGAAAAAAAATTTTTTTTTTTGAATATGAAATATTATTTTTTTTCTATTATTTTTACATAAAAAACAAATGAAGTGCACATGACAACGCTACTTTTCTCTGACTGTTATATTTTGTATACAATATAATGTATATACCTACAATGTACTTTCATATGTATAAGTATGTATATAATCAACGCCTCCTATAGTACCAAGCCTTGATGCTCATTTTGTGTATGTGTTGGAAGTACCAAATTAACATTACAATTTATTGTTTTTAATCAATTATAACTAAGTTGTGATCAAAGTTACATGAAAATTATGTTCTAATGAAATGTAGAGAAGATCCTTAGCTTTATTTTCACCGAATATATTAAATATCTATGAACAACGTAAATCAAAGAAAAAAAGTGATAAATATTAAGTAACATAAAACTGAGAATCAATTTTTCCTTAAATCTCCCAAAATACTAAAAATATTAAATTATAATCTACTACAAATTTGTAGATTTTTATTAAATAAACATTTTTCCCAAACATTGTTATATTATAAAATTAATGGAAATTGAGTTATTAAAGAAAAATGATAATTTTTTATTAAAATCACAATTATCTCTCTCATTTCTCATTTTTAACAGCCACCTCTGAAAATGTAGTACCACTTGAAAAATTTGTTGTTGTTTATGAATAATATTTTTGAAAGAAGAAATAAACAAATGAATAAAAAAATTCTTCAAGTGGTACTACATTTTCCGAGGTGACTGTTAAAAATGAGAAATGAGAGAGATAATTGTGATTTTAATTAAAAATTATCATTTTTCTTTAATAACTCAATTTCTATTAATTTTGTGATATAACAATGTTTGGGAAAAATGTTTATTTAATAAAAGTCCACAAATTTGTAGAACATTGTAATTTGATATTTTTAGTATTTTGGGAGATTTAAAGAAAAATTGATTTTCAGTTTTATGTTACTTAATATTTATCACGTTTTTTCGTTGATTTACGTTGCTCATAGATATTTAATATATTCGGTGAATATAAAGCTAAGGATCTTCTCTACATTTCATTTGAACATAATTTTCATGTAACTTTAATCACAACTTAGTTATGATTGGTTAAAAGCAATTAGTTGTCAATTGTCATGTTAATTTGGTACGCCCAACACATATAAACAATAAAATAAAATTGAGCATTCAGTCTTTGTACTATAGGAGTCGTTGATATAATATATTCCTTTGTATATATAATTTTTTGTATATTTTTTATTTTCGAAATAATTTTTGTAAAACAGTTTTCATAATTCTTGTTTTCAATTGCAATTCATATTATATGGGACATTTTGTTTATTGCAAAAAAATTAATTAGAAATTATAGAAGAAAAAAAAATGTTATTTTTTTTACTAACAATTATTTAAAAAAAAAAACAATAAAGAAAAATTGACAATATCATTTGTTTATTTATTTGTAAAATGAAAAATGACTGCGAAAGAAAAAAAAGAAATTTGTGAATAAAAGTGGATAAAATATGAAAGAAAAAGTGATGTACAAAATAATATTCCTTTTTTCACGTATGATAGTCCTCTTACATCAATGATATTTTATTAACATAAAAAAATAATACAACAATGTCAACAATCAGTAAATAATACAATATGCACAAAATATGTACATGCAGACCAGTGGCGGAGCCAGTAGTATTTTTCCGGGTGTTCAGATTTCTAAAAGAAATGAAAATTATATTTTGTTTCTATTCAAAATAATTTAAAACACGAGTTTCCACTCCACCCAAGAGGTATCGCTGTCAGAGCGTTAACCAATGGAAAGTGGTCGGTTTCCCTAAAGAGAAAGATATGTAAAAAATAGAAAGAAAAACTCAAAAATCCGTTTAAAATTTCCAATTTTTCATTAGGCCTATCCCACTTAAACAACTCAATAAAAATATAACAAAAAAAAAATAAGAAAAACAAAGCATAAAAAAATATAAAATAATAATATACATTATTGTATAAAAAATACAATAAACGAAAATATCACTTTTTTTGCACTTCATGTTCATCTTAAATTCAATTTTTCTTGTCCTTTCGCAAAATTTCTCAATAACTTTAAACATTCTTAATACATACCACTTAAATAAATTCAATAAAAAATAACAACAAAAAAATAACAAAAAAAAATAATAAATAAATAAAATAAACAAATATAAAATACTATAAATAAATTTACTAAATAAAGGAAAATAAAAAAAATATCACTTTTATTGCACTTTAAAGTTTATATTTAAATTCAATTTTTCTGGTTTTTTCGCAAAATTTCTGAATAACTTTTTCGTGAAAATCTGGCCTAGTTCTCAATTCTTTTAATAATTTTTTTTCAATGGATATCAAAGCTAACCCCGTCAACCTATTTTGTGCCATCGAATTTCGCAAATATGTTTTAATTCTCTTTGAACAAGAAAAAGATCTCTCAGCGCTAACTGTAGTTACCGGAATAGTTGTAATTAAACAACTTAATTTGAAAACTTCGGATAACGTAGCTTTGAGATTGTTGCATAAAATATTTTTTAAAATTTAAGGTACCTACTGGCAGGTTAGAAAAAAAGGAATTTTTATTATAAATGACAGTAAGTTCATTTTGCAATTTTAAAAAATCAAACTGTTCTGGGTATGCAGCTATTAACGCATTTAATTCAGTTATTGGGAAGATTTCAGAATACTTATGAAATTTTTGAACGTCTAACAACTCAATAAAAATTAAATCTTTCATATTTTCAAAGCGTACTTCCAGTTGCATTAAAATAGTGTCTAAAATTTCATTGAAAAGCTGCCTTTAAATTTTCCATAATAGGCGTGGGTCTACTGTTTTTAATTATCAACGATTTTTCTTCTATGTTTTGTCTTGAAAAAGATTACATAAAAGATTTTCAATAACGCAATTACAAAGAGAAGCATTTTCCGCGTTCTTATCCATCTTTACAAAATTTAAAAAAAAAACTATTTAATTTTTTATGTGAAATATTTAATATTCAAAATTTTAAACTACCAACGACAAAAAATTCCGTTTCAAATTCGAACTATTTTTTTTAATTTTTACCCCGAGAAAAACAATCTATTTATTTCTTACCTTCCAGCTTCAATTAAAAGAAATTTTTCACCCCGACACACACAATTTGAATTATTATCTAATAAAAAAGTTGTATTAATTGAAATTTAAATGAAATTGAATTTATTAATTTTAATTTTCTTCAAATAAAAAAGGTAACATCTAGTAAGGAAAATAACAACGTTCATTTTCAAAAAATGAATAGTATTACTATTTGAAGGATAAAATAGAAAGGAAACGAAAAGTAAAAAAAAATATTTTCTCATAATATTCTACTATGGTGTTCACTTTAAAATATGAACACCTTCTATATAAAATTATATGAAGAAAAAAAGAGAAACGAAACGAAAATGAAAAAAATATTTTCTCGTAATATTCTACTATGGTGTTCACTTTAAAATATGAACACCTTCCATATAAAATTATATGAAGAAAAAAAGAGAAACGAAACGAAAATGAAAAAAAAATATTTTCTCATAATATTCTACTATGGTATTGGTGTTCACTTTAAAATATGAACCTGAGTCCTGAGTCCTGACTGATGTATGAAAAAACGAGTTTGAAAAGAGAAAAATATTATTGCTTTATATGGTGTACTATGATGTTCACTTTAAAATGTGAACACCTTGCATATAAAATTCTATGAAGAAAAAAGAGAAACGAAATGAAGTAACCAAATATTATTCTCTTGTAATTTTCTGTGGATACTGTATTGTACATTTTTTGTACTGGGTTCATTTTAAAATATGAACCTGCCTGACTGATGTATGAAAAAACGAATTTGAAAAGAGAAAAATATAAACGAATAT
The DNA here is from genome assembly GCA_932526495.1 of Bombylius major. NCBI lineage: Eukaryota > Metazoa > Arthropoda > Insecta > Diptera > Bombyliidae > Bombylius > Bombylius major. The sequence continues at coordinate 28,311,071 of OW052043.1, forward strand.
AATGGTGTAGTACGATTTTTCTAATGTTCACTTTGAAATGTGAACACCTTGCATACAAAATTCTATGAAGAAAAAAAGAGAAACGAAAAGTGAAAAAATATTTTTGATAATTTTGATATATTATGATGATTTTACTAATACATATATTAAAAAATTACTTTTCTTGTTACAAAAAAAAAAAATTGTTTTCGAATGTAATTAGAAAATTTTAATGATCAGGTTCATAACAATTTTAGGGTGTTCACTGAACACCCTGAACCATACCACCCTCCGCCGTTGATGCAGACGCATAACAAATGTTACTATGGTAACATAAATATAAATATACATATGACATATACATATATGTTTATGTACTATCTCTGATTCATATTCATTCATCAGAAAATAAAACGCTCTTTTATTTTTTTTTCTCTCCAAGAACAATTTATGAATGGAAAGCTTTTGAAAAGTGGATTTTCCGAAAATCCACCTGAAATTTTACTGAAAACATCATAATACACTACTTGCACCATCTGTATAGATATTACCGTCTATGTTTATAGTGAGTGATGACGGAAACACCCTGTATGTAAGATTATGTCATAATTACTTAAAGTAGCTTTACACTACTTGATTTCTCATATCACTTTACATACTATATGTCACTGGTAAAAGTTTGACAGCGTTTACACTGTCTGATTTTATTGAGAAGCTTTCTCATACGACTTTACACTCGACATATCATGAAAATAGATTTTTTCTAATTTCGTATGACATTTGATTCGACTTCGTAATACATATTTGAATTTTTTTATTTCAGTGGATTTTCAGCATTATGAGAAGTCGTATGACAACACATATGTAAAATACCATACATAAAGTGATATGACATATCAAGTAGTGTAAAGGTACTTTTACTAATTCTTCGTTGTCTATTTGTTTTCTATTTACCATTTCTATTATCTATTTACCATTATTTGTTGGCTCATTTGAGTCATTATTGTCAACACTCATCCATAGCCACAGCTTTATCTGAAAATTTAAATGATCTTTTTATATTGGTCAATTCTCTGTAAAATAAAACCATAATTTTCACTTTCTTCAGGAAAAGTGTTGAAAAGAAAAAAATTTAAAAAAATTCTTTGTTTTTATAGGCAGCTGACCTGATATTTGCATTGGGGTAATTTACACGATACAGCAATTGCTGGACGAGTTTTTGGCGTTTTGCTTTGAACTTGCTGCGTGATGTACTCTTGCATTTACACGGTCGAGCAATCATCCATGCAGCAAAATGACAGCAAATGCTTCTTCTTTAAAATTTTCATCTATTTTCTTTTGTTCGAGTATTCTTCTTCATTAATCAAGTATTATTTTTAATACTGCTTTCACAAAGTCGAAGGAGAAATGAAGCAGAGTTGAAAAAATTACGAAAAAGGAATAGAGGAAATGGCAATTGCTCGATGAAATTTTTGGTACACAAGTGATGTGCTACCCCTCAATTTGCCTCACCCCGATCGCGTAGGAATCGTTGCTTGATGGTTGATAGATAGAGCAATTGACGTATCGTGTAAATTGCGTGATTGATAACTACTCTACAATATCTTCTGTGTTACCTCTTTTTGTCTTCGGCGTTACCTGGAATATCCTCATAAATTTATATTGCTTATTGTGATAGATCAATTTTATGGGTTTTCTATTGAATACTTTTTAAAGGACATGTGTTACAACAAAACTATAAAACTGACAATTCTTAAATACTTAACAATTCACGGAACTTGGAAATAATGTTTACGTTTTACTAGACTAGACTAGACTAGAATATGAATACAAAGCGCAAAACGTAATACGGAAATTTTATAAAGTCGCGAAAATGACTCATAATTTCATAACAAATTTACAATATAAATATGATACACATTACACATTCGTTTACATAGTAATGTATCTTTTCATCGGTTTCCATTTCATCAAAGAACTCATCGATTACCTGTATAATGCATCACCTATTTTCATGTTGGGATTTGGGAAGTAACGTAAGCAGCATATAAAACTTATGTATGTAATATGTATAGTTAAGCTGCTCATACGAATAGGTCTCGGTAAGGCGAACAAAAAATCGTACGGATGGGGGGGGGGGGGGGTAATCTCAAACGTTACGGAGTTAGAGGGGGTGAAGATTTTTGGTACGTTTTCCTTATTTTACCCTACAACTTCTTACCGTTCTGAAGTTTAAAATCATAAATTATTAGTTTTATTTTTTTTATCACCTTTAAATATAAAATATAAAAGAAGCATGTTTTACATGTCGTAGTGGTCTTCTTTTGTTTCTTAGAATTTACAACAACAAAAATGTATGTTTGGTACTACATTTTCAGAGGTGGCTGTTAAAAATGAGAATTGAAAGAGATACACCCATGTTCTAGATTCCGCTAAAAGTGGAAGTGGAATACGAATTCAAATCCATGCGAAATGGAAAATGGTGTTCTAGATTCCACGCAGAATTATATATTTCGAACATTTGCCCCTATTCCGAGAGTCGTTTCAATCGACAATCGACTCTTTGTCGACTCAGTATAAATTTTTGGTATCACGAGAGTCGATTTGAGTCGATATATCGACTTATATGAGTCGAGTAGGTTTTGACAATCGCCTCATCAGTTTAGATGACATTTTTGTTTTGTTGTGTTGTGTTGTTTCGCAGGTATTAAAATGTAAGAATATATAAACAAATTTTTTATATTCTAGTTATATATTTGTATTGATTTACAGGGTGAAAGTTTCAAATAAATGAAGAATTTCGTTTCTAATTCTTTCAACTCTTTCTTCTTCATATTCAATAAAAAATTCCATTTTTAAAATTTTAAAAAACTCATTTTTTTAAAAAAATTAAATTAAAACAATGAACAACTACCTTAATTTTTTCAAAAATATTTCATTTTGACAACTTTTGACAGTTTAAATCGACACTAAATCGTGTTTGATATGGTAACATTTTAAAGTCGAGGCGATCTGTTTACAGAATACGAATTTTTTTTCGCCTCGACTGAGAAGTCGATAGTCGATTGTCGATCGAAACGACTCTCGGAATAGGGCCAATTAATTTCGAATCAGCTGTTGTTAAATTCTCACATAAAAGTTTTATTTTCTTCTTTGCTTTTTTTTTTTGGTAATTATTTATTAGTTAAGAATTTTTGTCTATAAAATTCACAAATATTTCTAACTACTCTTTATTTTTGGGTGTTTTTTAAAAATACATTAAATATATTCATGGAAATACATAATTATACTAGAATAATAATATGCATTAACTTTAAAATAAATTTAAATTTATTCATTATTTATTAAATTTATTTAATATATTAAAAAAAAAATGTTACTAATAAAATTCCGACTTATACAAATACAAGCCACAGTTGAATTAGATGATTAATATTTCAATTCCACGTACAAAAATTTTGCGGAATTGAATTCACGAAAATTTAGTGAAAGTGGAATCTAGAACACCTAATTCCACTTCCGCAACTTCAATTCAGAAAAAGTGGAATTCAGAACATGGGTGATAATTGTGACTTTAATAAAAAATTATCATTTTTCTTTAATAACTCAATTTCTATTAATTTTATGATATAACAATGTTTGGGAAAAATGTTTATTTAATAAAAGTCCACAAATTTGTAGAACATTGTAATTTGATATTTTTAGTAATTTGGGAGATTTCAGGGAAAATTGATTCTCAGTTTTATGTTACTTAATATTTATCACGTTTTTTTTTTTTGATTTACGTTGCTCATAGATATTTAATATATTCGGTGAAAATAAAGCTAAGTATCTTCTCTACATTTCATTTGAACATATGTAATTTTAATGTAACTTTAATCACAACTTAGTTATAATTGATTAAAAACAATAAGTTGTAATGTTAATTTCGTACGCCCAACACATATAAACAAAAACAATAAAATAAAATTGAGCATTCAGGCTTGGTACTATAGAAGTCGTTGACAATATGCTCTGGGAGCAGTGATGCCAGGTTGAGCGGTTTCACGCCAATTGGGCTATCTTTTTAAAAATTTCGCGAGTTAAATTTTCAAAAGACGCCAATCGCCGATTGGGCTACTTTTTTTTTTGTAGGCGTCTTTTGGGCTATATTTTTAGTAAATCAAAATATGTATACACAATATTTTGCTTGAAAAAATTCAATTAATTTGTTTGAGGTGAACTTTCCTAGCGAATGAATGCCACTTTACTACAATTTTAATGCGCCAGCGCTTTCTACTATATTTACTTTTTAGTGTCGTGCCGTGTCATAAATATAAAGTCGAATTTGACGTTTTATACTTATGTAAATGTATGTCATTATATTTAGACAGTTTATACGTGATCCACTTTTCTAAGCTGTCTTTCATTACCTTTAAGTAACGCTGTAGAGGAACGAGCATTTTCTATAATGAATACAGTTAAAACAAAACTAAGAAATAGACTTCGTCCAGAAAGTATAGATTCAATCGTACGAATAAGGATTCACACTTCTGTTAAGAAAACTTGTTGTAATAAAAATGAAGTATTGAATGAAGATATGATTGCTAATTTTAATAACAGTATTTATAAATCAAGTGATAAAAACTTGGAAAATGAGTCTGAGATATTAGATTTATTATAATTTTGAAATCTAGTTCATTATACATTATTTTATGTTAATTAAAATGAATTTATTGTTTCTTTTTTTTTTTAAATCATTTAATATTCGTTTGAAATTAATTTTTTGTTGTTTCGAAATAATTTTAAGTTTAGAATCTATATATATAAAACTGAAATGTCCGTTCGTGTGTAGCCAATTTACTCGCGAACTCCTCGACGGATTTTGATGAAATTTTGTGTGCGTGTTGCTTATATTGTGAGGAAGGTTTTTGGCATAGTTTGATTTATTTACGGTGGTTGGTGTTTTTAAAAATTCAAGAAATTTGGAAATACATGAATTTTTGTATTGAATGTCATTTAGAATATCGTATATAGGTACATTGAAAAAAAAAATTTTTAACGAAGCAGGCGTATAAAAAAAATGTTTTTTGTGAATTTGAATTGAATTTAAGTGCGGTTTTAGTGAAAATAATTAAAAAAAAAATGATGAAATCACCCAATATCAAATGGGGCGTTACATCAGCACTATTGAAGCAATATGGCGGATTTTTTCATTCCCAATACATGAAAGACATCCAACAGTTGTTCATTTAGCAGTTCAAACTGATACATTTGCAAAAATATTGCTATACTCCGAAATACCACAATATTACACTTGGAATAAGTCTTCGAAAGTTTTCCAATGACGCAAACAAGGAAAACCAGTTGAAGGTCATCCAAATGTGTTTTCAACAGATGCTTTAGGACGAATTTACACAATTCACCCACCCCAACAATGCTGAATGTTTTTACTTGCGTTTGTTGTTGATTAACGTTCGTGGACCAATATCATTTCAAAACTTAAGAACGATTGCTGGCCGATTGTCTACAACGTATCGTGTAGCATGTCAACGATTGCATTTACTTGAGGATGACACGCATTGGGATTTTACACTTGCCGACGCATCAATTTCAGCTCATCCGCATCAAATACGAACATTATTTTCAATAATAATATCAACATGTTCCCCATCAAATCCACTAGAATTTTGGATGAAATATCGAGATTACATGACAGATGATATTTTACATAGAATGCGTCGCACCACTTCAAATGTAGAATTACTTATCACAATGGACATGTATAATGAAGCATTGATTATGATTGAAGACATGTGTTTAGCGATCGCAAATAAAGCATTAACATAATTAGACATGATATCGCCAGATCGTCCAATGCACGACATATTTAATCAAGATTTCAAACATGAAAAACAATTTGATTGCAATGAATTGAGAACATTTGTACAAACAAATACTAAAAATTTGAATAATCAACAAAAACATGCCTACGATTCAATCATGCAAGTTGTTAACGACGAAAGTGGTGGAATATATTTTTTAGATGCGCCTGGAGGCACTTGAAAAACATTTTTGATTTCGTTGATTTTAGCAGCCATACGATCGCAAAATAAAATGACATTGGCACTCGCTTCTACTGGAATTGCTGCCAATCTATTGGATGGCGGTCGAACAGCACACTCTGCACTAAAGCTGCAGTTCGCCATAAAAACCCTACATGCAATATCCCTAAGACATCTGGAATGGCAAAAGTTTTGCAACAATGCAAAATAATCGTATGGGATGAGTGTACTATAGCCCATAAGAAATCATTAGAAGCATTAGATAGAACATAACAAGATCTACGAGGAAATCAAGAACTGTTTGGTGGTGCCGTCATATTGTTAGCAAGTGATTTTCGACAAATATTACCTGTTATTCCTCGATCTACTCTTGCCGATGAACTTAATGCGTGTTTGAAATCTTCAAATTTGTGGAGACATGTAAAAATACTTACCCTCAGTACAAACATGCGTGTTCAATTGCAAAACGATACATCAGAAAATTAATTTTCAAAACAATTGTTGGACATTGGAAATGGCAAAATTACAATCAATAATTTAGATGGCTTCATAACACTACCAACCACTTTTTGTAGTAAAACACAATCCAAAGAAGAATTGATTCAGAGTGTGTTCCCAAATATAGCACAGGAACACAAAAATCATGTTTGGTTGAGCGAACGAGCAATATTGGCAGCAAAAAACAAAGATGTTAATGATCTTAACACGGCTATTCAAAATGACATAACAGGTAGATTAGTTACATACAAGTCAGTAGACACTGTTATGAATCATGATGACGTGGTGAATTATCCCACCGAATTTTTGAATTCACTTGATTTGCCAGGAATGCCACCACATAATCTACAATTAAAAGTTGGAGCACCAATTATTATGCTTCGCAATATAAATCAACCACGACTTTGTAATGGCACCAGACTTGCAGTGAAAAAGCTAATGAAAAACGTCATCGAAGCATCTATTTTGAAAGAAAAATACAAAGGCGAAGACGTTTTGATTCCGAGAATTCAAATGATTCCATCCGACTTGCCATTTGATTTTAAACGACTTCAATTTCCTGTTCGTCTTGCTTTTGCGATCACCATCAATAAGGCACAAGGCCAGTCTTTGGAAGTCTGTGGTATAAATTTGGAATTTCCATGCTTTTCACATGGACAGCTCTATGTTGCATGCTCACGAGTAGGCAAACCATCGGCATTATTTGTTTACACGACAGATGGAACAACAAAAAATGTTGTCTACCAAAAAGCTTTACAATAAGCATTTTTTTAAGAAAAATTATTAAAACTTCATTTGAACACATTATTTTAATTAGGATAACAATTAATTTAATTTGAAAAAAATAATTTGAATTTTTGTCGTATGTATGCATGAAGTATATTTCCAGAAATCGATAGTTTGAATACAAATCAAACTCATCCCGCCACCTAGCCTAAAGGGCAGAACAACGTCTGCCGGGCCCGCTAGTTAGTAAATAAAACTTTAAATTTCTTTAAAAGTGACTTTTTTATTATGTACATTGAATGATTTTTAAAACATATTCTGGTATGTTGATAGAAGCTGTTTTTTATAAACACTTGAAATTTCTGTTAAAATTAGTGTTTTGTATTGCAATTGAATGGATTGCTAAATCGGCGTCTTTTAGGCTATCTTTTCTCGTTGATTGGGCGGGTTGCTTCAACGGAAACCTGGCATCACTGCCTGGCAGACAAAAGTCACTATACTGTATAATATCAAGATAGCATCACAAGCATGTTAGCTGTATGCTATCTGTAGCCTACTGTAGAACAAAAGAAAATTTTTCAAATCAAATACACCAACACTTAGAAGAAATTTATTGATGTATTTATTGTGCGAAGTTCTCAAAAACACATCGGGAACTGCCTCTCCATAACCAACAATACTGACTTCGAATAGTGAAAATGGCAGATATAGGCTTTTTAATTTTCATATATGTACATATAGTACTTATGTATATCAAATCCAAATGATAGAATGCCAGTTAAGTAAAATAGTTGCACGCACACTTGCATTCGCAGTGGAAATATACATGGGCCCGTTTCATAAATACGTCAGTTGCATGCACTGGAAATTGGAAATTGTTGTCTGACTGCAATCTGACTGAGTCATGAGACTTTCTTGTCGTCAGGTTGCGCATACAAGTTTTTAAAAGAAAAAATGAACATAATACAGGAAAATAGAGTTGCCAGTACTAAAACGAATTGAAAATAATAAGTTCACTACTAACTATATGAAAGTTTTTCTTTAAATTATGATTTATGATACGCCTTACAGTCTACAGATTGATTTTTTCTAAAAAATAAATTAGAAAAATCGACTGTCCAAAATTTCCACCGGTTCACATTTATTATTTTGTTGCAAGAGTTTTCGACATACAACAATTCAATGTAAAATTATACCGCTGGCGCTAGTGAGATAAAAAATACCATTTACTTGCTAAAAACAGGTTTCGGCTAATAAATATTTTCAAATAAAAAATAAAACAGGGTGTAATGCTTAAAAATGTTATTTATATATGCTGTAATACTAACAATTATCGTTTTTCCTATCAACATCACAAGTTAAAAATCTAAATTTTTTACTTTATCATCCATTATTTTTTACAAATTTTTAATTGTGTACGTACATATATTTAAACCGTCCTGTAGTACAAATCAACACATTTCAAACAAAACAAATAGCAATATAAAACTTTAAAAACTGAACAAAGAAATATTTAAATGTCAAAAAAAATAAATTTAATATGTTGGTAACACTTTCTGTTTTTCCTCCTTAGTAGTGATTGCGACTAATTAATCGATTAATCGAATTAGTCGATTAATTCTTGATACTTTTAGTCGGATTTTAGTCGATTAATATTGTACACGACTAAGCGACTAAATGACTAATTTAACTTTAATTTAGTCGCTTTTGACTAATTCTAATTTTTCTTCAATTTTCTATGTGTAGTACAATACGAATCCTCAACTTTTTCGCCTTCTACTATGATACTTAATTGATAATAATTGCCAACTTCATTTGCTTTTACTATTTATACCATTTTTACCATCCATAATCCATATTCCATATCCATCCCATCAATAACCAGACCAGTGTCCCGTTTCTGTAAGGATAGAAAATAGATTTCACAGTAGAAAATATTCAATTTGACGTCAAATTGACGTAATTTTCTAACGAAGTGTTTCTGTAAGAAAAGAAAAGTAGTAGTAGAAAAGAAACAGTAGAAAATGGAATTCACCAATGTGAAATTTTCAATTCTCAAATGTTTCTGTAAGGTTTTTGAACGATGGAATATTTTCTATCGATAGAATTTCTTTTCAACAGCTATTTAGCTTGTGAAAAAGATTTCAACCGGTGAAATTTTGTTTTGTATTGATTAAAAAAATGTAATACTAAGAAAAAATATTTAAAATACAGAAAAAAGTAAAATGAGTAAACAAATAAGTAAATTTTTAATTAAATTTTATTTCTAATTTTTATTTTATTTTTGTTTTTGTTTTTCAAAGTTGATTTTTTTTTATGTTCTCTTCTATTATTAGTATAAATAATTAATTTTTCTAAATATTTAAAATATTTATCAATAAAAATGTAAAAACAAAATTTATTTTAATTCAAATTGTCTCTTTTTTGAATTGACAATTGAATTTATTGTTCAATTTCCATAATTCCTCTTCACCTTTTCTATCTCACCAAAAAATTTTCAATCACTCATACAGAAACAGTGGAATTTGACTAATTGAATTTGAAATAGAAAATACATGTTTCGTCACAATTAGTAGAAAATTTTCTACCAAAGTTATAGAAACGGGACACAGACCATATTGTTTGTCAATTGTCAAGTGTCAACAGTAGCGTGTTTTTCTTAATCTGATGTGTTTTTAAAGTTTCTAATTTTTTTATATCTAATTTAATTTTAAATTCTAAAATACAAAATGTTAACTTAAATAAAGTGTTTAAATTACACATGCTCTCCTATTTTAAGGAAAATCGATGAAATCAATCGATTAATTTTCGATCGACTAATTTCGATTAATCGACTAAAAGTAGCTTGATAAGTTTTGACTAATTTGATTAATCGATTGATTTCAGTCCGATTATTTTTAGTCGACGACTAAACTAACAGTTTTCGTAATGTTAGTCGATTAATCGACTAACTACAAAGATTCCAGACATCACTACTCCTTAGTGTGTGAAATCGAGTAAATTTTTACTACAGTAGTAAATTTTGACATTACATTTTGTGGTAGAATAAAATTTACCGTGGTAAAAAAAATTGTCACATTTGCTGTGCGTAATGGAGTAAATTTTAAAAGCTACAAAATTGTGTACTTGTTTCGATATTTTGACTTTACATTATTTTACTATCAAACTGTCAAAATTTATACTAGCCCCAGAGCCAGAGTAAATTTTGACAGTTAAATTCACCACGTTTTATGTCAAAATTTACTACTGTAGTAAAAATTTACTCGATTCCACACACACTCAATATAGAGCCTGTGTGGAATGGTGTAAATTTTTACTACAATAGTAAATTTTGACATAAAACTTGGTGAATTTAACTGTCAAAATTTACACTAGCTCTGGAGCTAGTATAAATTTTGACAGTTGAGTAGTAAAATTTACTATTGTAGTAAAAATTTACTCCATTCTACACACACTCATAGTTTTCAACCACAAGAACAAAATACGCGAAAAACCATGAAGATGTTACTAAGTTATATGATATACATATGTATATCTATACTATTTAGAGGTAAAATAAAAATAATAGATAAAAATATTTCATGTTTAAAAAAAAATTTTTATTCAAAGCAAATATGTATGTATTTTTATTCAAAACGAAAAGAAATTCAAAATTATAAATCGTAATTTGTTATGTTGCCGTAGCAACAAACCATTATTAATATTTATTATACATTTGTCAAAAATGAAAATCATATTGTATCTGTATGACGTCATAAAATACTCTCAAAATCAATGACGTCAAAGTTTAGACAAAATTTTGAGAGAGCATAACTAAGCTTTTAAAATAAAAGCTTGGGGTACTCGCGCCAGAACCCCAGAATAAAAATTTTTATATGAAGAAATTTTGTATGGGTAAGAGTTCTTCTTATTACATATTTTTTGGTCATAAGCATATAAGTATATATGTATATTATACAGGGTGTCCCGTTTGGTTTGCTTAACCTTGATACCATAGATAGGTCTCATCAAGACAAACAAAAAATCGTATCGGAGGGGGGGGGGGAAATCCCAACGGTTTCGCCGCTAGAGGGCGTTGAAGTTTTTTTGCACTTATTTCATGGTATTGCCCATAACATTTTACAAGGTATTGTTGAAAAGGGCAAAGGGTCTTCTATATTTTTTCTTAACACAAAGTGACCCTTGAGCGCCCCTGTAAAAAGTTATAGGGTACATCGTGAAATAAGAGCAAAAAAACTTCAACGCCCTCTAGCGGCGAAACCGTTGGGATTTCCCCCCCCCCCCCCCCTACCGATACGATTTTTTGTTTGTCTTGATGAGACCTATTTATGGTATCAAGGTTAAGCAAACCAAACGGGACACCCTGTATATACATACATATATTGAAAAAAGCTTCAAATCATTTTTAATTGAAAGCTCTGAGAGTAAAATAATACATATTCCTTTTGTTTTTACCCTCTGCTCATAATTTGTTCAAAAATTTTTGAATTTTGAAATTACAAAGCTGTAAGAGTTCTTCTTATTACATATTTTTTGGTATTACGTAACTCAATCGATCGAAAAAACGTCATTATCGTGAATTATTGTGTATATTTTTTTTGAACAATTTTTCAGTTGTTAAAATTTGAAAATACATATTTGAATAAATTGTTTTAAGTTACTAATAACATTTTTTTAAAGTCGGGTTTAACAAAAGTCGACTTTAAAAACTGAGTATGCTATTTTACAAAATATGTTGAAGATTTTATTAAAATGTTTTTATTAGCTTGGTTTCTTGTCTGTCTGTTCGGTACAAATTTGGAAATTGATTTTTAATTTTTAACCAACTTTTTGATGAGATAGAGACTTGAAACTTTCAACATAGCTCAGACCTGCATGACAATGCAATATTACATCGCTAATGAAAGTTTTAAGATTTTACTTTTTATGATATTCGATCCTCAAATTTGGTCTAAAACAAAGAAAGTATTAATTTTTCTTTACTAAAATTTAATCTAAGCAAACTCTGATTTTCAAGTCAAAAATATTTTAGTATGCTTCATTTCTCATTTTTAACAGCCACCTCTGAAAATGTAGTACCACTTGAAAAATTTTTTTTTGTTTATGAATAATATTTTTGAAAGAAAAAATAAACAAATGAATAAAAAAATTCTTAAAGTGGTACTACATTTTTAGAGGTGGCTGTTAAAATGAGAAATGAGAGAGATAATTGTGATTTTAATAAAAAATTATCATTTTTCTTCAATAACTTAATTTCTATTAATTTTATGATATAACAATGTTTGGGAAAAATGTTTATTTAATAAACATCTACAAATTTGTATTTGTAGAACATTGTAATTTGATATTTGTAGTAATTTGGGAGATTTCAGGGAAAATTGATTTTCAGTTTTATGTTACTTAATATTTATCACGTTTTTTCTTTGATTTACGTTGCTCATAGATATTTAATATATTCGGTGAAAATAAAGCTAAGGATCTTCTCTACATTTCATTAGAATATAATTTTCATGTAACTTTAATCACAACTTAGTTATGATTGATTAAAAGCAATAAGTTGTGATGTCAATTTGGTACTTCCAACACATATATACAAATATATTTGTTTTTTCAAATTAAAAAAACTTTTTTAGTTTTACTTATATTGTTTTTTAATGTAAAATAATATCAATAAAATCGATTGACAAATTTCACATAAGACTAAAAAGCAAAAAATAATTGAAATAAAAAAAATTTTTTAATATAAAATGTTTTTAAAACGGACTCAAAAGTATAAAATAATTTTTCGTAGCCACATACACATTCTCAACCCCATACAGATAATCCTGAAAATTTGTGATTGCGAATTTTTAATAACTATAAAAATACTTGTAAGATTAAAAACGAAAAACATGGGGCGCAAGATAAAATAGTAAGAAGTGTAAAGAGTAGTGCAAGTTAATAGTAAGAAGTGTAAAGAATAGCGCAAGTTAGGAAGTGTAAAGAATAGCGCCCCACGTTTTTCGTTTTTAATCTTACAAGTATTTTTATAGTTATTAAAAATTCGCAATCACAAATTTTCAGGATTATCTGTATGGGGTTGAGAATGTGTATGTGGCTACGAAAAATTATTTTATACTTTTGAGTCCGTTTTAAAAACATTTTATATTAAAAAATTTTTTTTATTTCAATTATTTTTACAAGTAGGTATGTATTCGTGTACAGAACTTCAATGCATACTCAGTTGTTAGAGTCGACATTTTTTAAATTCGACTTTAAAAAAATGTTATTAGTAAAGCAAGTATTTTATTGTTTTAGAACAATTTTTAAGATTTCTGTGAGAAAAATTGATTTATGTCAAAATTTTCATGATATTCAAGCTCTTCTAATTGTTTCTTACTACCTGTATTTTTCCTATTAAAATAATAATTAATGTATGTAGTAATTTATAAAAACACATTTTATTAGTATTATTATTACATTTAAAACATTGAAAGTTACATTTTCTTTGAAATATCCATCTTTTTTTCATATTTTTCGTATTACAAATTGCGTTTCGTCAGTAAAAAAGTGATCGAAACAGCTGTTCGATTTAATCGAACAAAAAGAAAAAAATCGAAAATGATAATACCAAAATATGAAATCGAACGCTGTTTGATAATTTGACGAAAATCATAATAAGTAAATAATAATAAATTAATAAATTTAAAAAGTATGTATATACTTTTGACTTTTTGAGGGTATTGAAAAAAACATATTAAATTAGAATTTCCTACAGAAAAAATATATACGCAGTTGTCAGAAATAAACTGCAACAATAATATGCAGTTTCCATAAGCGCAAAAGTCTCGTTTAAAAGTGCAAATACATACTATAAAATGGGATCTATATTCACTAGAAATAAAATCTTAGCTACTCAAAAAAATCAAGACTAAGAAGTTACATGGTTAAACAATTGAATATTCTATGATTCTGATATTTTCACTACTTTGGATTTCAAAATAAATTTTCAAATCACAGATAGAGTTTGCTGTAAAAAATTGTTTTAATTTTATACATTTTAAACAGTGTGTTACTAAACATAAACAATACATACATACAATGCGCACACTTATAAATAAAACGAATTAGAATATCTTAACCTAAAGTTATACTATACAATTTGTATTAATCGATTAATTTTCTGTCCTAAAACTGCTTCGCTCGTCGGTATTTGAAGCCTTTCTTACCATCTTTTAAACAAGGTACCTGAAAAATAATAAACATCATTACAAAAAACATTCGATAAATTTAAAAAAAGAATTACTTGTATTATGTTAAAATAAATTGAACCCATCACTTGGGCAGCAGATGTATTTACTTTTTTTAAACATGAATGTAACATGTCGTCACAATTACAATGTGATCTATAAAGTAAGAAAAATAAAAAATTAGTTTGGAAATTATTTAATTGGAAATGCTTCGAAATAGAAACTTACTTCGTATATATTGATTCATTTGATAATTCGTATCTACTTTGATATGCACGAATTTTTGTTGGACAAAGATCATGAGTTCTACAACATCGATCCATATTTGCATCATTACCCAAGTCATAATATGACTCAGCTATATCGCCCGTTCCACACCATTTTGTACCTGAACAAATTGAAAATAGTACGATAAAACAAAAACATTCATATGTATGTAAGTACCTGGAATTATTCCACTAAGTATTGATAAAGAATTTCGAGGCAAAAGTCCTTTGTCATCTGACATTTGTACATTGACATCTCTTTCGTGTCTGTTAAAAGCTTCAATTCGATCAAGTAATTCACACTGATTCATTAATTTTACCATATCCTTGAAGGATATTTGTGTCGGCCGATTTATGACAGAAAGTTTTTTAAGAATTTGTTTACCTGTTTCGTCTTTGCTAAAGGATTAACAAAAATAAGCTTTTTTTTTCTTCAAAAATACAATTAATACAGTTTAATAAATTTATAAATTTGGACAAAAATTTAGATTGAAATAATTAAAAAGTATGATAAGCAGAAATAATCTAAAGAATCGGCGATAGCGAAGGAACAAATGGCAATTCTTTCGCGCACTGAAATTAAAGGGCAGTATTTTGTGAAAAAAAAATTTTTTCAAAAATTGTTATGCATAAATATTTTTTATAAAAAATCATTCTTAAATTGTAAAATAAAAATAAACTGTCATTTTTAACTCCATTTGTGCGAGAAAAAAAACACGTAGATAATTTTTTCAATTGGTTTCTAATTTTTTGTGTGAGTATCAGTTATTTTCATAATTATTTTCAATTGTTACAAATTTTATTTGTAATTTTCAAGTTAGGTACTTCTTATTCTTTTTGTTGACTCAAATCAGTTATTTTCTAAGCTACTTTAGACCTAGATTCAGAATTATTGAATATACATATTGTAAATACATATTATGTATTATGTACATTTTTTAAAAAACTGTTTAATTTTTTGGAATAAAAAAATATGGATAAAAGGGTATAAAAGAGTGTAAAATGTGAATTATAATTTTGTGGAAATATCAAAAAGAAATTTCCATCAATGAAATTTTTAAAGTTCAAACAAACAGCAAAATGTTTAGGTTTTTTGAATAAATGTTTTGATTGTTTGAATTCTAAATCTCCTTATCACCAAAGCCTTTATAAGCGAGGACTACGTCGAGATAACAATGTCAGAAAATTTCTAAAAAAATCTTCTCGGCTTCTAAATGACACTCAAAATAAAAATAATTTTTCCAAAATTTATTATTTTAAACGCCTTATGCAAGCAATTAAAGCAGTTCTAGAATATTCTTCAACCATATTCGAAAAGCATCCACAAATTTTATTTATTCTAAAAAAAAAACTATATCATGGGGTCGATTCTGTTTCGGTGAAGTGAAAACATGAAAAAAAAAGTTTGCACTTGACGTTTCACACACTGTTTTCACTTTTTCACTGCATAGTACCCAACTAATCGATTCTTGTTGCGTTCGTGCAAACATAGTGCTGAATGAGGCGCTGATTTAAATTTTTTCACCGACGTGATATGAGAACTGTCAAATCAAGTAAAAAAAAGTTGTGGTTTTGTATTGTTTATTGTAAAAACTTATACAGGGTGTTTCCGTTATCCACGACCAACGGGATACCATAGATAGGGCTCATCGAGACAAACAAAAAATCGTATTGGAGGGGGGGGGGGGGGGAAATCCCAACGGTTTGACCGCTAGAGGGCGTTGAAGTTTTTTGGCACTTCTTCCACTAAACACCCCATAACTTTTTGCAGGGGCACTCTAGGGTCACCTTGTATTAAGAAAAAATATAGAGAACCCTTTGTCCTTTCCAAGGATACCTTACTTGTTCCTCTTTTCCTAACTGTTAAAAAGTTAGAGTCGTTTAAAATCAAAATTTTGTGAATTTTTACCCATTTTTTGTGTTTAACCCTGCTTCACTCAAAAAAGGCTAAAATTAACCCTCATTTTTTATTTCAGAAAAAGAAGGCTCAATTGATTCTGCATCGATTTGCTATCTTCAAGCTTTGCAAAAAAAGGCATAATTTTCGAGATATTAAGGAACACCTTTTGAAAAAACTGAAAAAATAAGTCTGAAATTCATTGGATTATTGGACACGTGTTTTTATTGCACTGAAAATTGAAAATAGAAGCTAAAAGTGCTACTTTTCAAATGCAAATAATAAGTAATAACATAGTAATAAGAACAAGAATTAAATACTGATAGGTGAAGGTCGAAGGATACGATCTTCTATTGTTACCACAAATTTTGCTTAAATCGCTGCTTTCAGTAATCAACGAATAAATAAAAGATTATTTTATGTAATTTCTTTCAAATACATATTTTATTTTCGTCATTTAAACTTATTTAAACTAAATTGTAATCTTAAAAATATTGAAACCTCATTTGAGACTATTAAAAGCAAAAGTATACCTATTCCATGTTAGATGGTTTTGAGAAAAACAGGAAAAACGTATAACTTTTAAATTAAATGCAATTTTAATAATTTTTTTATTTTATATGAGAACTCTAAGCTTCTGAATTTAATTCAAACATGGATTTTAAAAAATCAATGTTTAATTTCGTAAATACTAGTAAGCAAATTTTGGATTATGTTGGAATAGTTTAAGTTTTGCTTCCAATGCCAAATTTTACAACCATTTTTCAGGGGCATCAATGCAGTTTTCAAAATTGAAATTTTTCAGATTAAAAGCCTTCACCACAACGAACATTTTGCCATCATTAACTCAATTTTTTCAAAAAGTGGAATAGATCAACTTTTGCTTTTAATAGTCTCATTTATACTATTAAATCTAATTTTATTAATTCTAACTCTTTTTTAAATGTAAACCTAATTTCTACTTTTCCATTTCTTTTATTTTTTTTCTTTTTATTATTAATAAATAAAAATTTTAATGAAAAATTTTTTTTACACTGATACTTTTCACAGTGCAAAAAATATTTTCATATGAAAACTTTTTGACATATTTTTGCACGTTTACACTGTATTAGAATCGGAATTAGCAGTGTAAGCGTGTACACTGTTTACACGTTTCCACTTCACCGAAACAGAATCGACCCCCCATGTATTTAAAATTTATTTGCTTTAGTAAGAGGCAGAAGTGGATGTTAAAAAAACCATTCTGCCTACGAGTTTGGAAGTATATTGCAAAATATTATTGAAAATAAATTTCTGTTCTACATACCAACAACAAGCAATTGTTTGCAAGAAATTGAAAATAATGCAAGAACTATGTAATAAAACAAATATGTATGTACTTCACAAAGTGATGGAATTTCAAAAATTTTGAATAACTTAGAAAAGGGAACTGATATTCTAAATAAACAAGCCTTGCAACTACTAAATCATTATAACAAAACATACATTATGTGTATGTATGTTTTGGTCAAGTTTTTGAAGAAAATGAATTACTTGTTATTTACACACTTTTTTGACTTTGTAGAAAAATTGTAGAATTTTCATACATTAAAGTTCTTTTTAAATTCTTTTTTCGTTTTTAAATGAATCATAAATGAAACCACCTGAAATTATAGTTTCAATATCACAACGACATACAGGTATAAGCTTCATTACTGAAGATGATTTTTTAAAAAAAGAGTGGTGGAAAATTAGCTCCAAAGAATCGGTCGCTGCAAACGTGCTCGCGGTGGTCATATGAACGAGATCGTATTCTATAGTAAAATGTAACATGTCTACTACACCTGGAATAAATTTCAGGCCAATATCTCAATTATTCTGTGTTTTATTTAAATACAAAATTGTTATGTCCCTATTGGAAACCCCTTTATTACATGGTTTTAATAAAGCTTTTATTACAGTGTAAATTGAAAATAGAGACTGCAAATGCTAATTTTCAAGTGCAAATATCTCGAAAACTATGCATTTTTTTGAAAAAAAAATGAAAAATAGAAAATCTATGCAGAATCAATTGAACATTGTTTTTCTGTAATAAAAAATGAGAGTTGATATCGAGCACTTTCCCAGAAAATTAGGGTTAAAGTTAAAAAATGACAAAATTTTGCTTTGAAGGCCTTTTAACTTCTGAACGGTAAGCGGTAGAAAGGCATGTGAAATGTTGTTGGAAAGCAGCAGGGGTCCTATAAATTTTGCAAAAGGAAAGATGACGCTTGCCCTGTAAAAAGTTATAGGGTAAAACAAGAAAAAAGTATCAAAAATCTTTCCCCCCTCTAACTCCGCAAAGGTACAGTTCCATACATTTTTTTGTTTCTCTCACCGTATGAGTAGTTTAGTATGTATACTACTATTGAAAGTATTAAATGTAATGATACTGAACTCTTCCATAAGTAAGGTTTTTTTTTCATTCACACGATACTTAAGATTTGGAAATTAAAATGGAAAAAAAGTAAGTAAACAACATTACCTAATGTTCGACTCATTCATTTATGATAAATAATTTCAACTGTAGCAAGTAGGTAGCTATGTATATTATTCGCCCGTGTTCTGAATTTTGATCGAAATTCAATCGAATTTGAATGAATATTCGCAATATTCAAATGCTAATAATATATTCTATATGTGCTATTCATTTAAAATATCTAGTGATCTATACTTTTAATTTTGTATTCGATTGCAATCGAAAATTATTCCGATGTCTTTTCTGATCGAATGAAATTGTTAAATAAATATAAAAAATATTGTATTTACTAAACACGTTCAACACTTTTTTAAGCAATAAATAAATATTTCTTCACGATTGCCATATTTCATTAAAAATTGTTATGTACGATATATGGGTATTTTAAAAACTATAAAAAAGTAGTGAAGCTAGTTTTTTTACATGCTGAAGGAAAAATAAACAAGGCAATCAAGTTTTACATACATTATTATATTTTAATGTGCATAAATGCACAAAAATCGAAAAAGAAAAATTTAATAAGGGCACAATTGCACCAGCGTTGCATGTATGCATATATGTAAGTAGATGGCTTCATAAAAATATTATATTTTCCTCTACCGTAATAGCAGTACACATGTAAGTACATTACAAACTCGAAGATTGCAAACAAGTTTACAATTTACATAAAAATAATTTTGTATAAAATTCCCACAAAAGTTTTATTTCAAAATTCATAAATTTCATAGTTTTGCAAGCATTAAGTTATCAAGCATAAAAATAAGTGAAAAATTATTATTATCTTTGGTAAAATAAACTGTTCTATTATAAAATTAAAAATATGATAATAATCAGCGTTACGAGTATAAAATAAAAAACAACTTTATAAATGCTCTGACCTTTACTTTATTTTACTTTATTTTATTATTATATTTTTTGTTTTTGTAAATTAAAATTGTGCACATTTTTTTCAAGAATCTGTCTAAATTTAAGTTCAAAATCTTACAGCAAATATAAGTTATACAGTGTTCTTCATAAGGTGTCCAACCGGGGAGCCACAGACAGCTTTAATCAAAGCAAACGTACAGGAGAGAAGGATTTCAGAAACTTTATTCTTATAAGATATATCACACTGCAACTCCTAAACTATCCACCCTGCAGCAGTTAGTTCTTTAAAAGCAACGGAAGGAATCCTTCGCATTTTTTTACAAGCAGGGCCGGCGGAAACGGGAACGTAAGAAAAAGTTATGGCGCCCCTTGGTACCAGAAAGGAGTTTTTTTTTTTTGCTTGTGTTAAGTCGTTAAGTTGAGATGATTATATTTCTATGGGAAGAGGTTTTTTTTTTTTTTTTTTTGCTTGTTAGGTGAAGATGAAAAAAACTCTAATTTTAATAAATATGTATCTTTATATATATAATTCTTCTGTGCGTGTGTATGTCACTGAACTCCTCCTAAACGGCTGGACCGATTTTAATGAAATTTTTTGTGTGTCTTCAGGTGTATCCGAGAATGGTTTAGATTCACAATTCGGTCTAATTGTTTCGATTCTCAGATGCAGGGGCAGTATTTGTTGAAGTTTTAGTTCCTAAAAATTTGAATACTAAAGAAATGACTACTAGATTTTGATTTTCCTTAGAATAAATTAATAAAATTCTTATAAATTGTCAAATTGTCAATGCTACAAACTTTAAAAAAAAATCCGTATCGCAGCTAGTAATATAATAATAATATAATACATATTTGAATTCCAGTTTTTCCCGACAGTTGGTGCTGATATCAAATGCAGGAAAATATTTTCTAACTTCGTGTTATTATTGTGTGACAAAAAATCGTGTGCTAATTGAAATATTACATTAAGATGTAATTAGTGTTTGAATAGTTTCGAAGTGTGCATAAAAAACTATATATTTTGCAAATTTAGTGCGGAGTTGAAGTGAGTATTTTATATAATTTTCTATCAAATTTACACGTGCGTTGATTAACAACTACCCTAACCTACAAATTTATTTGTGTAGCTAATTGATTTTAAAAAAAAATTTTTCAATTGTTGTTATTTAAAATTATTTCTTTTTGGCAATATTAAAAAAAAAAGCATTTTTTATCTAAAATTTGGTACAATGAATCTTTTCAGTCCTGTTACTTAATTAATATTTCATCTTCAATAAGTTACTCATATTCGTTGTGTACTATTTTACAGTATTTTATTTTTACAGAAAAATGCCACGTTTTCGTGGAAGAGCAAGAAATATTGGTCGACGTACTCGAAACGCACAATTGGTCCATGATCGTCGATTGAATAAAACAGTTGAAGAACACTCGACGGATAATGTAAATTTAACAGATCAAGTTGCACGTTCACGTGCAAATGAAAATCTGAATTTGCTCTGAAGCAACGCAATCAACGTCTTCGTGCTAATACATTAACACAACGAGAGGCACGTCAATGAGCGATCAACGCACACAGAGAACGTAACCAACGGCGAATGCAAGATAGTCGAGCATTGACACGAGCATCACTTAATCGTCTCGCGTTTGAATATGACCCTGAAATAGACTATTCGTTAAATGTATTAATTATGATCGGTAGTATGGACAAAGAGTGTCAACATTGTCATGCTTTCAAGTACAAAGGTGAATCAGCTGGTTTATGTTGCGCATCTGGAAAAATTTCACTGCCACCGTTAAATACACCACCGGAATTGTGATAAATGTACATGTAATGACGTTAGATATTGTAATAACTTTTTAATAAAAATTTTCATCAAAACGGTCCAGATTGTTACAGCTTATTCAAAAAAGTTTGAAATTTTTGAATTAAAGACGTGTGTACAGGACAACGTCTGTCGGGTCCGCTAGTACGTATGTATAATTGTGTAATTCCAACAAAAATTTTAAAAGTAAATAATTAAAAAATACATAAATTTGAGTTGGGGCGCCCAACTCAGACTTGCAGGCGAGCGACTCCTAGTCTTGCGCCGGCCCTATTACAAGTCCTTAAGCACTCTTATATCCCTCTCCCGGTTAAAGCTACGATTCTCCAAACCCAAAATGCCACTTTACACCTCTTTTTTTGGAGAAAAAAACAGGTTTTTCTCAAAAGGTGCTCTCTTTTTTACCCTCCCCCTGACATATGATTTTTTGTTTGTTTAGATAAGAACTATCTACGGTTTTCCGGTTGGATACCTTATACAAAACACCTTATACATATGCATATGTACATATATATGTTGCAAAGGGTTCTCTTTCGTTAGGTATGCGAAGCATACTCTTCAATAAACGAAAACGGAGTGTTTTAAACCGGACATCCTGTATATGTAAAATTATTTTAGGAAATTTAACATTCATCCACTCTACTATTCTTTTTTTCCTAACATTTTTTTTTTAAATAGTCATTATCAAATACAATAGCACTTACTAAATTTCAATTAATTCACATCCAAGAAGGAGCTTTTCTGGTCCCAATTCAACAACAGCAATTGTTTGATCATGATAGTAAATCATAATTAATGAATCATTTCTCACTCTTCGACCACTAAAAACAAAACAAAACAAACAAAGAAAAATCATTTCGAAAATGAAAACTTTCATAATTTATTTATTTATTTTTTATTTTTTCAAAAATCAATTTAATTATTGTCCTGCGTAAAGTTTTATGATGTACATATGTATATACCTACTTACCTGTATGGGATGTCTACATCCCCCATCACCCACAAACCAAACCAAACCAACTCACCTGTATTCTTTCATTTGAGTGAGCGTTCGTCTTTCTACGAACTGTTGTGTTAATGTCATTAAAGAAGGAAAATTTTGTGTTAAAGAGAAAGTTATTGTTGGTTTTGCTTTAGCTGTTGCTATTAAGAATGCCATAAATGCACTTAAAAAAACGCAGAATATTCGAAATTTTTTTTTTCGAAAACTCATTGTAGACACCATATTATATTTAACTAAAAAAAATACCTAATAATTACAGAATATTTCGTAAAATTTTAGTTAATTAAACACACATATGAATAAACACTGTTTTATTATCTACATATATGTATATGTATCATACATATATATTTTTTTTATATGCAATTTTTGTTAAACACTTTTACTTTATCTTATTTGATTTATTTTTATTTAATGTATGAATAGTACTTATAGGACAGAAGAAAGTCACACACTTTTTATATTTTATTTTTCTGCTCCTTTTTTTTTTATATATATATAAAAAACAAACTACATAGTTTAAAATTTTATTCACGACAGGATTCTTCAAGGCTTGGTATGCTATAAAAAAAAACTTTCCAATATTTCGTTTTTTTTTATTACTTATTTTTTAATTTCATAAATAATTAACGTTATGTTATTGATTAAGTGTACATTGAATTTAAAATTTTTACTGTGTTCAACAGTTCTTACTTTTTTGAAATTACATACAAAATCAATTGTTCGTAAACACATGTAAAATATTGAATATTGTTTTTCGATTATGAATGAGTTTTTATTAAAATTTGATGGTCGGGAAAGAGGCAGGAGAGGGAAAACAGTTGGCTTTCATTAACATTTTTCTAATGCCGGCCTGTTCAATAAAACTTCGAATTTATTACACTTTTGTGTTCGATGAAAGTGTACTTACGTGACTTTCGTCGAACATGGTAATGTAAGTCCAGTTTACCAAAAATGTTGCACTTACACTTCTTTTCGCAGGAGTAAAGTTTTCACAGGTTGAATAACTCGTAAATGAACTGTCATTTCATCAATTATTATAAATTATTTTAGTAGAATTATTCTTTAAAGGTATAATTGGAACTTTTTTTTTAATTCTTTAAATGCAAAGATTAAATTTTTTTGTAAAGAAAAAGGCATAGAAAAAATAACTTCTAATCAGTAAATTTTTCAAATTCATTTTCTGAATATGTACTTAAATATGTATTATACTATACTTGATACAAACAAATGAAATGTAGGTATAGGTACACATGTAGGTATGTAGGTATACATACATACATATTGTAATGAATTTAAACAATTGACTGTCAAAAATGTCAATTCAAGTTTAGGACTAGTTTGTTCGATGAGAACTAAGAATTATAACTTTCAGGATTAGTCCTGTGTAAATTCTTGGCTTTCATTGAACAGATCTAAACTCTTCGAAAAATACCGTATCCCAGTTACAAGTAAGTTCCTTGTACTTTTAAAAACAAAAAATTGCCTACGAATCCGCGGTTTTTTGAAAATAAATTCTGGTGCTAGTAAAGTTCAAACTGTATTTAATATATATTTTTTTAATTTACGGAACGAAACAAACCTAAATAAATAAAAGTATGTATAAGTTTAACTACATACAATAGTCAAAACCAAATAAGTTGAGGTATTTTCGCGCATGTCTTACATTTCGTGGTGATCTTCTTGTGTATACTGTATACAAAAGATGATAAACGCTGTTTCTTAAAATTTACAACAACAAAAATGCATGTGTGTAAGTATTTTTCTTCTGCGCATGTTTTTCTAGTATAATACGATTTCTTAACTTTTTTGGTTCAAGCTATACTACTTTATTGGCTGATCAAATCGAATTTTAGTAATTTTCGATATTATTTTAAAAATGTTTAGGAGATATGTACCCTACCTACTACACTATATATTTTTTGTAACACAACAAATCACAAATATAACTTTTTTTTCTGTAAGAGCATTTATTATTTATCAAATTTAATATTTCACATTGTTAAAATATTCACCTACTTTTTATTTATTTTTTCAATATTTGATAAAAATACGATAGAAATCAAAAGTAATAAGATATAGTACACTCTACCTAATAACCGTGACTTTTTATAATATAAAAAGCACAACAACAAAAACTACAAGAAAGTTGGTATTAGGAGAGAAGGTGGTATGTATAATGTATAATATATATGTATGTATGTATTTTAAATTGAATTGTCTCCTTAATTTTGTATGGTTATTGGTTATTGGTTTCAAACTCTTGTTATTTTTCAGACATACATACACATATACTAAGAGTAGTGTAGAGATATGTACAATAAAACTAAACTAAAAAAATGTAAACTGATTATGAGAAAAAAGCACAATTTTACAATAAATAAATAACTTATAAACTTAATCGTTAAGACTAATTTAAATTATTAAACTAATAATTTAAAACGAATTGAATAATGCACACTAAATGAAATAAATACCACATATGATCTCAATAAACTATTAAAGACTGATTAAATCAATGTATCTACTTTACAAAATACCACAGTCACCTGAATGCTGGACTGGAGTGCAGCTCACAAAAATTTCTTTTCTAAAAACAAATAAAAATCAATCATTTATATCTTTCTTATTTATTTGTGGAATTATGTATGTATACATACATATATTGAAGCTATCGCATCATAATTATATATGTACCTACATATTATATATGCAGTCAGATACATAGGTATGTATATGTATATGATTTTGTAGCTTTTAATATAAAATACGCGAACGCGAGACACGTTGCAAAGCCAATTTTTAAACTTATGATGAGTCAAAGGTGGTTATAGTATGCAGAAAATAAATAATAATAGATATTATATGTAGGTATAGAAAGTACATTTTGTTATATAGTTCAGTATGTTTAATGAAAATGGGTTATTATTTTGTCTGCTTTCTACATTTTTTTCTTAAAATATGGACATTATTTACATACCTACACTGTTTCAAAAAAGTATTGGGACAAACTATATTTTTAGAAATGGAAGCTGATAAAAATTTATGAGTACACGTGATTTATGATTTTCTTAATTCCTTTTAATAATCACCTTATTTACTAAATTTTTACAAATTTTCAATATTCTATTATTTACCGTTTCCTAGAAAAAAAAAAATATTTATTAAAAAACCTCGAAAATGTAAAACTCGAAAAAGTATTGGGACAAAGTACAATTTTTACAAATTTTCAATATTCTATTATTTACCGTTTCCTAGAAAAAAAAAAATATTTATTAAAAAACCTCGAAAATGTAAAACTCGAAAAAGTATTGGGACAAAGTACAAATAATAAATAAAAAACATTACTTCAAATTTTTGTCATAATTTTTTTTACTGCTACTTATTCCCTATTTCGTATTACAAAATTTGTGATCATTATCAGTGAGTTTAACATTCCGATCAATTTTTAATTTTAAATACACGGATTCAATGTTAAAAACATTTTTTATATTTTTTCGTCCCTTTAAAAAAGTATGTTTTTAGAGAAGTAGAATGTTTAAATTTGGTCAGGATATTTCTTGAAGAGTTTTCTTCTAATCAAACTTTGAACAAAAGAAGTCCATGTACTGGGGCAAAAGTTATAGGGTAAAATACACAATAACGTATTTTTAAAACAAAAAAGCATTTTTCCCCTCTACTGTGGCCCCTCTTATTTTTGCAATTTTTAAGAAGCATTTCAGTTTGCGATTAAATTGAAGTGTTTTCTGATCTTTTACTTTACTATTTGACTAAAATCAACTAAAGTTGTCAAGTCCCAATTTTCTCATATGAAATTTCCAAAAAAAAAGTTGAATATGTTAATTTTGTGAATTAATGAAAAGTATGGAAAAAATTATTTTCATCAAAATTATTATTTTTTCAAAATAAATATGAAAAATTGAAAATAATTTTTTTCTCACATTTCATTTTAACATTGATCCGTGTATTTAAAATTAAACATTGATCGGAATGTTAAACTAACTGATAATGATCACAAATTTTGTAATACAGAATAAGGAATAAGTAGCGGTAGGAAAATGATCCCAGAAATTAGAATTAACGGTTTATTTTTATTATTTGTAGTTTGTTCCAATACTTTTTTGAGTTTTACATTTTCGAGGTTTTTTAATAAATTTTTCTTTTCTAGGAAACGGTAAATAATAGAATTTTGAAAATTTGTAAAAATTTAGTAAATAAGGTGATTATTAAAAGGAATTAAGAAAATCATAAATCACGTGTACTCATAAATTTTTATCAGCTTCCATTTCTAAAAATATAGTTTGTCCCAATACTTTTTTGAGTAAGTGTACATAAGCATTTTCATTTTTAAAAATGCGACATTGTATAGTGACGTAAAAAATTTCAAATAATATTGAAAAGCTTATGGAAAGTGTTTTGTATTGTCCCACTTTTTTTGTCATTTTAAATTAAGGTATTCTCAAAAATTATGGAAATTGTTTTACTTATACCACTCACTGATGTAAATTAATACCTATAATAGTTTTTTTTTATCAACACTTGGATAAGATTTTAAAACACAATACATATATCATATCAGAATCAGACCCAGAAAAATTGATTTTGTAATTTGTGAAGGAAATGTAATAACTGTGTTAAATTCTGATATCCTTTTTTTCTCTTCTGATTATACATAATTACAACTTATGTGGTAGCAGCACAAATGAACAAGTTGTAAACAATTATTTGTTCTCTCTTAATCTTAATATATTATATACATATGTAATATGTGTGTAGGTAGTATACTTAATATAATGTATTTTAATATAGTACGAGACGAGACATACTTTTTAATACTTTGAATACTTCGAATGCTTACAAAGTGGTACATGTCTTTTAAAACTACTTGTTTCATTTTATTGCCGATACCTGTTTATACAGGGTGCTTTGCATAAGATTCCCAACCTGAAAAACACATATTATGAAGGTGAGACCAACAAAAGGTGAAATTTTGGCCTTTTTCACGAATTCATATTTGCGTGCATATGCATACGCATGCTATTCATGATATCATATTTGCGCATATAAAGTTTTCACGATTAAAAATTTGCGTGCTAAAGCATGCAAATGACGCAAGATATTTCTACCACTTGCATGTTTGAGAAATAAGAAGAAGATACAAATGATTATAATATTTGACGTGAACGCTGTTTACGATTGCAAGATGAAAAGAATATTTTTCAGTCTACGCCTACGTATTTACCTGATGCTAAACTACAGACCTGTAAATCAAATTCATTTTTGAACGTGGAAATGTATGAAAATTTTACGTCTCTTTACCATGTTTTGCAATTAATCTCGAAAAGTAAAAACAGTACAATCAAATTGTACAGTCAAACAACCACGTTTTTGAGTCCACGATTTGATCAGAAAAGTGCCTCACAAAGGCAATAAATTAACAAGGTAATATATTCATATTTAAAGTTACCAAAAATTACATTACCCACATTTGATGGAGAATATTTTTCATGGAAGCAATTTCGAGATTTATATGTTCAACTGATTCATAACACTGCACTTAGCAATGCCGAAAAAATGTTTTATTTGACAAGTAATTTAAAGTTAGCGAAGAAAATTATAGATCCGCATGGAAAATTTTAGAAAATCGTTACAACAAATTGTGTAGTCAACAAGGTTCACAATATGATTCACCATTATCACTAAAAAATTTACATGATACAACACGTGAATGCATTACGGGTCTTAATAACATGGGCAAACAAACTGATGCAGTCCTATTTTAATCCATCTCTCGATGGCTCGATATAGACAAACATAATTTGTATGAGAAATATTTGGATTTTCCAAAGGATCTTCAATCACTAGAAGGTTTATTAAACTTTCTCAAATTACGTTCTCTTGCCCTAAAAGCATTGGGCAAAAAGGGACGAGTCATACAAGCATCATCTATGAAAAGAGATAACACTCGTCTAAGTACTTTTATATTTATTTAGTTTTATTGCTCAGTGTACCACTGGTATGTAGGGGACAAGCGGAAAAGACCAGTGGCCACCTCAAAAAAAGTCACCACGACTTTTAAAGTACTTACAAATAATAAAAAATGTGTGTTGTGTCACGAGCATCATGTTTTATTTAATTGCAAAAAATTCTTAAGTTCTTCTAAATTAGTACAAAACATAATACAATGATTCACATATCACGGGATATTCAACGTCAAAACATCAATATTCAAAAGCCAGAGATTAGAGAATTGGCTACTAAAGAATCGAATACAACAATTACTGCACTCAGTACATTTTTCGATAGTCGCACTAGAAAGATTGATCAAACACTTTTGCTTACAGCTGTGATCGATGTATTAAACCATGTTAAATGGAAAGCCAGTTAAATGCAGAGCAATCTTAGATACAAACATATCATTGGCATCAGACAGCGAAGCCGGGTCTATCCGACTTGAAGAGGCTGAAGTGGAGACATCCTTACAGAAGTTGAAGCTGAAAGACTCTGAAAAAAGGGTAAGACTCAGCGGAGCAGGTAGGAAAAGGATGAAGAAGCTGATACTACAAGGCCTTGGCGTTGACGAAGCACGTTTGAAAGCCCTTCAGCCTTTTTCAAAAAAACCGGGAGAAAATCTCAAAAGAGGTTGCTCTGACGATTCAACTTCTAAGGCTTCTGGCTCTTAAAAAGCCAAACAACCCCAGAAGGACGAAAACATCTCTCGCAAATAGAAAACATGTACATGCTACAGTAAGTTTTAAGCAAGCTGTAGAAAGCGTACCAATAGGAATCTTGGCTAGGTCTTTTGCAGAAACTCTCTTGAGAAATGAGCAAATGAGTGCCATTCAAGAGAAAATCCTTGGAAAGATAATAGAGCTAAAGAATAATCCTATCAAACCAAAATTCCTTGGTGCCACCTACAAACCTGGTTGGTTAGTGCTAAGGTGTGCCAATGAGAGCACTAAAAAGTGGATTCAAGAGCTGATAGGAGACTTAAAGCCACGGGACGGGGCATCATCTGGTGATGGTCGAGGAAAAAGATATTCCTCGTACTCAGATACTGGTTGGTCACTTTCCAAACAGTGCAAAAGATAAAAATGAGAATATTTTAGGACTCATTAAAGGACAGAACGACTACAGTTTGGACGATTGGCGTATAATCAGAAGGGCCAATGAGAAAACATCCGCTATGGTTACTCTGTCCGTAGACCATAACTCTATGGAGGCCTTGAAGAAGAATGACTTCAAAGTGAGCTTCAAGTTCAGCGAAGTCAGACTTCGTCGTAGAAGTGAAGGAGAAAAGAAAAAGTTGGAAGAACGTGAGGATTCTCAGGGCCACACAGAGCCAACCGCTTCGACCTCCACAGCCTCTACGAGTAAGGTCGAAATAGCCAAAAATGATGGTAAACATCAAAGAAAACCCAAGAAAGCGGCTAAGGGCAAAGGTCCTAACTCCGATCAAGGTAAATTAGATGTCTGCTATGAAATGCCTGCAGATAAACCTTCACCACTCCAAAGCTGCGTCAGATGTCCTTTGCCGAAGGTTTATCAAGGATAATATGGACATGGGACTAATACAAGAACCATGGACATAGAGAGGACAAATTAAAGCACTCAACAGACAAAACTGTAAGTCAATTTATGACAACAAATCCAACAGGCCTAGAATAGTCTTGTTATTAAGAAATTCATTTAACTTTTCTCCAATTCCAGAATTCATTACACAGGATCTGGTTGCAGTACTGATCGAGCTGCCAACACAGTCGGGGAAGCAAAAGGTTATAATAACCTCAGCTTACTTCGACATCACGGTAGCCAACCCTCCACCTTGCACAACTCAAAAACTAGTACAGTACTGCAAGGAGACAAACAAACAATTAATACTGGGTTGTGATGCTAATGCGCATCACATAATATGGGGAAGCTCGAACTTCAACAAAAGAGGTGAGTGTCATTGGAATTTATTAAGAGTAATAGCATATATAAAATAATATTATATATGACCAGCCCGTATATAAAACATTGTAACCAAAATTCTTTGCTAACTGACTTCAGGTAACCGACAAACGCTTTTTCATGAAAGCTATATAGCAAAGTTTCAACAAAGTTCTCTCACAACTTTGACGTCATTGATATTTTTTGAGTTTATTATTTTGTGTTGTGACGTTGTGTTATGAATATGATGAGAAAATGAAATGAATGATCATCATGTACATATGCATAGATAGTTGGTTAATATTAATAATAATGCTTATCTACATTGTTTTATGATTACTTCGATCATGGTTTGCTAGATTTCTGTTAAAAAATTTCATTTGCTTTAATTTATTTGAATTTCTCTTTTGTATGGGTACATTTTTGTTTTAAAAAAAAAATCCTTTTATTATTATTCAAATTATAAATATAGGTACTATGTTTTTTTATTATTATATATACATATGTATGTTTATATGGAATATATATTTATTATACAAACATATTATGTAAATTTACATATGCTTTTATTATTGTCCTATTTCAATGTACAAAAAATCATATAAATTTATTGTATTTCTACTGATTTTTTATTTTTATTTATTTATTTTGATCCTATTTTTTATAATTGAACATTTCAGTATTTTTTTTGTTTTGTTTTTTTATTTTTCGCATCCAAATTGTCTTTTCTGCTTTTTTGTGCACATATTTATGTACAATATGTTATATGTATGTACCTATTCTAAATTGTACATTGTTGTTATATTGTACATTTAAGTTTTACAATTTTTATAATGAAAAGTGTGGAGTGGTGATTTTACGTTGAAGTTGTTGTTTCAAATTATTATTCTTGCCACCTGTTTATTCTGTGTTCTTTATGTTCTATCAGCTCATTATTTTGTTGGATGTTGAATAGTAAAGACTAAAGAGCGATTTTATTTGCGTTTTTATCAAATCTGTATTTTTCAATACAATTTATCTATACATCAATTAGTCTTCTTTTAAATATCAAAAATCAGTATTTTTTAATACTTATTCATACTCGTATTTTGCCTTTTATTTTGAGCTTTTTTTTTTATTTTCATTTGAAATTTGATTTCATTTTGAATTATTTTTTAAAATGTCGTGGAAGAGAAACCGGTGTACAATTATAACCTGTAGGGATTCAATCCAAGAAGTCCCTTCAAAAAGGTTTTTTGAGTTCCCGAAACCTGGGACTTCCAAATATGATAAATGGCTCGAAGCTGTTGGTGAATCAAAAGAAGCTATTCAAACAAGAAAACGTCCTTATATATGCGATGCTCATTTTGAAAAACAATTTTTTTCCAAAAAGTACTTAAAACCAAATGCAATACCAACTTTAAATTTAAAAGCTATCTGTGAAAATAATAGCAATGTTGAAATTATTGATTTACCAATGGAAACCGGTAATGAGCATCGAAATTTGGAAACTGAAAATGATCCTTATAATTTTGAAAAATTACAAGAAGAAAGTTTTTGTTTTAACCCAAACAGAGTTACGAAAACTTATCAAAAAAAATCTATGAATCCAAATGTTTCCTTCGAAGACCTAAATAAAGCGGCTTCATATTTTGAAAAACAAAAACTTAATCAAGTAATACCGCCAGTATGCTCTGAATGTGAAAAAAAATGTAAAACCATTAGACTTTACAGTAAGAAAATTTGCCGCCTTGAAAAAACAATAGTTGCATTAAAGTTTTATAAAAAAAGGTCGACAAAAATTCATAAAAAACTGAGAATTAAAGTACGACGATTGAGTAAAAAATTGAAAGAATTTAAAGAAAACTCTGAAATATCCTTGGAAGAGAAAATTGATAATTTAGAAGACGTAAATTTAGAAAGTAAAGTGTTTGCAAAGCTAATACTACGCTTAAATAAGCCAATTTATACTGCGGATGAAAAATGGATATCGCAGTGCATCTTTTTTCGCTCATCTGCAGGATATAATTTTTTACGGGATCAATTGGGCTTTCATTTGCCAAGCACTTCATCTTTACATAGTTGGATTAAAATTAAAAGCCTATCTCCTGCTTTAAATGAAGTGGTACTTAATGAAATAACAAAAAGTGTAGGGCTCCTTTCTGAAAGAGAAAAAATTGTTATACTTATTTTTGATGAAATGTCAATTCAAGAGGACATATCATATGATAAATATAAAGACCAAATTGTAGGGTACATTGATTATGGCAGCGGTGAAAGAAATACAGTAAGTGCTAAATCTGTTTGCGTAATTTCTATTAGAAGTATTTGTGGAAGCTTCATGCAGGTTTTGTATTATGTTGCCTGCCCAGGTACGATTCCTGCTGATAATTTAAGGAAGGAAGTGGAGAAATGTTTAGACATTTGCGAAAAACTTGGTCTAAATTGCATTGGCACTGTTTGTGATCAGGGATCTACAAACAGAAAGTTATACAGCACTAAAAATGTGTCAATGGAACATATATTTTTTACGTTTAAAAATAGGATTGTTTATGCACTGTTTGATTATTGTCACTTTATCAAAAATATAAGAAATAATTTGTCGAAATATGATTTTTTTACTCCAGACGGGATTGCATCGTGGGAAATAATTGAATATTTATTTACTTTAGAGAAAAATGAATGTACTAAAGTATGTACCAAGCTAACTGCAGCTCATATTTATCCCACGGAGTTTCAGAAAATGAGTGTAAAATTAGCCGTTCAAGTACTAAGTAGAAGTGTAGCAATTGGAATCCGTACTGCTTTTGCACTCGGTAAATTTCCTGACAAACTTAAAGGAAAAGCAATATCAACTGCTAAGTTCGTTGATTCTGTTAATACTTTGTTTGATGTTTTAAATGGTAAGCCTCCTTTGAGAAAAAACTGTAAAGAGTTACAATATTTAGAGCAAATGTGTACGTACTTTTCACAAATAAACTTGGTGGGTAAAAAAGCCGTTCCGTTTTGTTTTCAAGGTCTTATTATCACATTGAAGTCAATGACGGCTATTTCTACTACACTGTTCCAAAATCCTGATATAAAATTTGTGTATCTGAAAAAATTTAATCAGGATCCAGTGGAAAATTTTTTTTCACGTATCAGAGCTCGGAACCCAAACAAAAAAAATCCATCTTTATACGAATTTGGGGCACTTTTTGCTAAAGTGTTATCAATTAAATTTCTTTTTTTGTCTAAATTTTCAAATTGTAAAAATGATTCCGAAGAACTAATTGAAATTGATTGGAATGCAGTATTAGAAAATAAAAGTTTAGAATGTAAAGAAAGTACGGGTGAAAATGAATTTAATCTTTCAGATTTGAAGAGTAGTCTCTCAGACAAATTTTTAGCTGAGGATAATAGTGGAGAAAATAATTTTCAAATACTTGAAAGACCAGATAATAAAAATATAAATTTGTCTCATTCTGCTATAAGATATTTCAGTGGCTATTGCTTTTTACAAGCAATGAAATATTTTAAGACGGTCTGTCAGTCTTGTAAATCACAAATGATTAAAGACAATTCCAATTTAAATGACATATCTGAAATATTCATTAAATTGAAGCAATACAACTCTAATAATGTACAAAACGTCCTTATATCTCCAACAGATACGTTTTATGAACATTGTTTGTGTTTTACTAAAGTATTTCAAACAGTTTTTGAAGAAAAGTCTCACATAGAAAACATTCGTAAATTTATTTTTAATCAATGCATTTCTCATGTACAAATGAAGTCAAGTTGGTTTGCTGAACGTGACAAATGTTTCGAGCATCGCTCTAAAATATTAGACTTCATGATAACAGTCCTTTTATGGAAGAACTGTAAGTGGATGATGGATAGTAAGAAACAATCAAATAAAGCGAGATATAACAAAAATCAAAAACTTTCAAATTTAAAACATGTTTGATTTTTTGTACAAAAGAAAAATGTGACAGACTACAAATTTATAAGTATGTATGTACAAATATACCTACATGATATATGTAAGAAATGAAATATAAGTAATAAGTAAAAACCCAAAAACGTCATATGTATATCGATCACATAAGTATATCCAGTAATTGATAGTGGAAAGGATTACGGGTTTTTTGTTTTATAACTGATCGTATGTATAAATAAAATTAAATAAAGATTTTAATATAAAAATAATAGTTTTGGTACACGGAATGCTGAAATATGTTTATTTGAAAAATTTTTTTTAAATTATAGTATGTATACATTTGTAAACTCACGGCCAAATTTGTGACATTCTCAATCAGGCAATCCTAGGGTTGAGAAACATTCTAAAACTTAGAAAAAATACTTTTCATTATAAAAATTGTAAAACTTGAATGTACAATATAACAACAATGTACAATTTAGAATAGGTACATACATATAACATATTGTACATACATATGTGCACAAAAAAACAGAAAAGACAATTTGGATGCGAAAAATAAAAACACAAAACAAAAAAAATACTGAAATGTTCAATTATAAAAAATAGGATCAAAATAAATAAATAAAAATAAAAAATCAGTAGAAATACAATAAATTTATATGATTTTTTGTACATTGAAATAGGACAATAATAAAAGCATATGTAAATTTACATAATATGTTTGTATAATAAATATATATTCCATATAAACATACATATGTACCTATATATAATAATAAAAAAACATAGTACCTATATTTATAATTTGAATAATAATAAAAGGATTTTGTTTTTTAAAACAAAAATGTACCCATACAAAAGAGAAATTCAAATAAATTAAAGCAAATGAAATTTTTTAACAGAAATCTAGCAAACCATGATCGAAGTAATCATAAAACAATGTAGATAAGCATTATTATTAATATTAACCAACTAGCTATGCATATGTAGGTACATGATGATCATTCATTTCATTTTCTCATCATATTCATAACACAACGTCACAACTCACAGTACAAAATAATAAACTCAAAAAATATCAATGACGTCAAAGTTGTGAGAGAACTTTATTGAAACTTTGCTATATAGCTTTCATGAAAAAGCGTTTGTCGGTTACCTGAAGTCAGTTAGCAAAGAATTTTGGTTACAATGTTTTATATACGGGCTGGTCATATATAATATTATTTTATATATGGTAATAGTATTATGATAAATAATATAGGCAACAAACCCACTTTTAAAACTATTGATAGGCAGGAAGTAATTGACCTAACCCTATCCACTCCAAAATTATTGATTGGCATGTATCGGGGGAGACTTCTATGTCAGATTATTTGCACATAAGATTTAACATAAAAGTCGACATCTCCCGCATACAGCTCAATCAAAATTCAAGACGAGCCAACTGGGCACTCTATACCTATCTCTTGAGCTGTCGCGTAGATCAGTAGAACACAATAGACACCAGAGATGAACTAGACATTACAGCAGCCAGGCTGCAACAATCTCTGGTAAGCTCTTTTAACAAAAGCTGCCCGATAAAACCAAAACGAATCAATAGTGACGTTCCTTGGTGGAATCAGGAGCTAGATAAATTAAGAGCTTCGGTTAGGAAATTATTCAACAAAGCTAAACGTACCGGGAATCGGACTGAGTACAAAAAAGCTTTAACAGAATATAACAGAACACTAAGAAAATCAAAAAGAAATACCTGGAGAAGCTTTGGTGAGAGTGTAACGGAATTACCTCAAACAGCAAGACTTCACAGGGTTCTTTAAAAAATACACTCTAACGAATTAGGGTTATTAGAAAAACCTAATGGGGAGTACACTTCAGATCAAGTGGAAACCTTAGAACTACTACTAAGCACACATTTCTCTGGTACAACATGTTTAGAGAGTGACCTCACTCTGCAAGAGCAAGAGACTAACACCATAGTCTCGGGCAGAGAACATAGTCTAGCTGGTAAAATATTTACTAAAGAAAAAATATTATGGGCTTTAAATCATTTTAAACCATACAAAGCACCAGGCGGCGATGGGATCTACCCAGTGCTCCTACAAAAAGGGGCCAGGCAGATCATCTCAAACCTGGAAAACCTATTTAAAGCAAGCTTCAGATTGGTACATATTCCCAAATCATGGAGGAAGACGAAAGTCATCTTTATACCCAAAGCGGGCAAAAGACCTTACGCGCACCCAAAGTCTTATAGACCAATAAGCCTGAGCTCTTTTCTCCTTAAAACAATGGAGAAAGTAGTTGAATAGAGACAGCGTACTAACAAAAAAGCCTCTAAATGCTAATCAAAACGCTTATCAAGCAGGAAAATCAACTTTGACTGCTCTCCAGAGTCTAGTTTATAAACTAAACAAGACTATGGATACAAAACAAATTGCGCTAAGTGCATTCATAGCCATCGAGGGAGCATTTGAAAATACCTCGTTCACATCAATTTAAAGGGCGGCCAAAAATAAAGGATGCGAACCTTCAACAACAAAATGTATTAAACCCATGCTAAATCAAAGAGAAATCGAGGCTACGTTGGGGGACATATCGATGACTGTTAAAGCCATCAAAGGATGCCCACAAGGGTACTGTAACCTTTGTTATGGTCTATCGTCATTGATGATCTTCTATACGAACTTGACTCTCTTGGATTTGAAGCACAGGGATATGCAGATGATCTGGTGATAATGGCTAGGGGCATAGACGATGCAGAAATTTCCATGCAACTACAACAAGCACTAGTAACTATTAACAACTGGCGCAGTACGGAAGGGCGAACAATCAACCCTAACAAAACTGTTATAGTTCCTTTTACAAGAAGAAGAAAACTCAACCTGAAGAAATCTTCTCTTAAAGGAACACAAATTCAATTTTCAAGTGAGGTCAAATATCTAGGAGTCGTCCTGGATAGCAAGCTCACTTGGAACAAACACATTAACAATTCCATACAAAGAGCTACATTAGCTCTATGGAATTGCAACAGACTCCTTGGCAAAACATGGGGACTAAGACCAAAAATGGTACATTGGTCTTATACAGCCATCGTAAGACCCATACTTACATATGCTTCAGTCATATGGTGGCCAAAGACAAATCAAGTAGCGGTCCAAAATAGAATATTACAAAAGCTCTTAGGACCACCTCAACGGTGTCAATGGAAGCCATGGTCAACCTACCACCTCTTAATATAAAAATTAAGAAAGAGGCATTAAATTGGGCTCTAAAATTTCAAAGAAATAGAGAACTCAAATCGGGTAATCTTACTCATAATCTTAAAATTCTTGAGATCGGGAATCCTGGCGCAACAACAAAATAACCTTTGATAAAGGTGCGTCTGTGTGGTACACAGATGGTTCCAAAACTGAATTGGGGGTCGGAGCAGGGGTAGCGGGCCCCAAAAAGAAGCCTATGTAAATCCCTGGGAAAATATCCATCAGTTTTTCAAGCTGAAATTATGGCTATCGACATGTGTGCTACTGAATGCCTAAAAAAGGCTTCAACTCAACCAAAGGCTAATGTGGATTCCGGGACATGAAGGATTCAAGGGCAACGAGCTGGCAGACTCCCTAACAAAAAAAAGGTGCTAACTCAAACTTCCTTGGTCCAGAACCTTTTTTCGGCCTGCCCAGAAACTACACAAAAAACAACATCGAAAAATGGGAAATGGAAAAATGCATCTCCCGATGGAAGAAAACCCCTGGAAATCTACAGGCAAAGGAGTTCATCTTACCTTCAGCTAGCATTTCCAGAAAACTTCTCAACCTCAGTAGGAAAGAGCTAAGAACCATTACAGGTCTCTTAACTGGACACTTCCTCTAAATTACCATCTAAGTAGGATAGGACTACAGAAGACAAGTGCAGATTCTGCAAGGAGGCCAAAGAAACCTCAAAACACATTTTATGTGAATGTAAGGCGTTGGCCTCTAAAAGAATGTGCTACATGCATCAGCATTTTCTCAAGCCAGAGGAAATCTGGTGTGCACCTTCTATAATAGAATTTTAGGATTTATCAATAGCCTAAATCTATAAGAAGCACGGGCTGTACAAAAGATCTTTACTGGTCGAAGTGCAATTATAGCCCATTACACATCTAGAATCTAGAATCTAGATCAGTAGAGTGGTTATAAAAGGGTAGAAAATAGAATTTTCATTAAAAAATATTCAATTTAACGTCATTTTCAAACAACGTGTTCCTGTAGAAAAGAAAAGTAGAAAATAGAATTCACCACTGTGAATTTTTAATTCTCAAATATTTCTGAGAAAAAGATTTCTCTTTCGTATTGTCTGGAAAAAAGTAATATAAAAAAAAAAAATTTAAATTGCAGAAAAAAGTAAAACGAGTGAACAAATAAGTAAATTTTAAATTAAATTTTATTTCTAATCTTTGTTTTATTGTTTTTATTTTTTAAAGTAGATTTTTCATATGTCCTTTTTTATTACTATTATAAATAGTTAATTTTTCTTATAATTATATTATTTATCTTATTGATAAATGTAAAACTAACAAAATATTATTTTATTCAAGGATACACCATCTTACACGATTTCAATTATCGTGTCGAATCAAGATAAATAAAGACGAATAAACACATGATAAAAAACAAAAGTCTGTAATCGCAGCACTTAAATATACCATTATAAATTTGAACAGAATTGATATAATTAATCGAAAGAATATTATAAAATAAAAATAGAAACAATAAACAAATATTCCTTCCAAGTGTGGAACAGCATATGCCAAGGATGTGTTGCTAGGAGAGTGCCTAGTCGTTAATATATATACTTTAGATACCAGGCGTCCTCCAAAATTGGAAAACAAGCCTTCCCAAGAAACAAGGGCTCTTTCTTGAGTGACCGTTCTTTCCGTAGTACTTGTGGTACCACTTATAGAAACTTTCACAAATTCAAATCAAAAAGAGGATGATACACCTTCGAAAGGACAAACATCAAAACCTTCAACAGAGAGAAAAGTTCCTGTAGTTGACAACATCATGAGAGAAACTAAAAGCTACGAGAGCTTAAGCGACTCACATGATAGTGAAGATAACACAATCATAAACATGTTTTCTACTAATTGTTATACATATATTTTCTATTTCAAATTCAACAAGTCAAGGTTCAATTAACGTTTTGGTCGGTGACACCTAATCGCCGAACTTCTGAAGAAAAAATTCAACAACGACTCTCGATAACGTAAACTGCAACATCTCGACGCATGAAAAGCTCAACCTATTAAAAAATAACATCTGGGCACCTTTATTACGGACATATGATGAAAAAACGATGATGAATTCAAAACAGGCCGCATCCTAAGTCCTAATTCTCCTCCTAAACCTTCAATTCAATTGAGTCTTCTAAAAATTTTATATGAGCGCACCGAGGTCACCAAATGGTACCCTAATCCCATCAGGTGCAGAAAATATTTTACACTAAAACATAAAACCGATGACTGCAAGTATACTTCAATAAAGATGCCTAAACTGCGCAACAACTGAGCCTGCAACCGACCACGCTTGCAGCAACAATTATTGCTATGGTTGTGAAACAACTGGTCACACAATGGACTCGAAAATTGCCCGACCTTCCACAAAGAAAAGCAGATACTTAAGCTTATGATTGGCCTAAAAATCAAAAATTAATCACCACCAATCCACATACCTAGATTCGTCGAATCCAAGGCAGACTGGAATTTATCCAGAACAAACCTGAAATCGTTCCTAAATGAACATCCCACGTCAAATTCGATTAATCAGGAAATTTCGATACTCGAAGAATATCCACAATTCTTTGATTCTCCTCAGAGACTTAAAAGTTGATAAGGCTGGAAAAGTCCGCTTGGGAAAGTCTCACAATTCCATTCGCCGATTCCATTAATCCTGACAGCACCTTAAAGAAAAACTGGTGTAAAATTATGAGAATCCTAGGCCATGAGAACAACTCCTTTTCTTCCCATTAAAATAGACTAAAACTCAACATTTCCACCAACCCTAATAGATGACCCGCTAAATGCTCTTGCCTCGTTTTTCTGCTCGGAGACAATTAACTTCTTCTTAACACGATAAGTGTAAATCAGCTATCATTTCGTTCAATATCAATAAGAAAGAACTCCTGAACTCATACGAGTTGAATTTGTTATCACATCCGATTGCTCATCCGATTTGAGAATACTCTCAGAACCTTCAAGAGTACTGCCCGTGGTCTGCACAAAATTACATTTGGTATGATCAAACAGTCCATAACCATGTGAAAAGCCTGCAAACATTCAATAAAATCATAACTTCAGGATACTTCTCTTTCCAACCAACTTCTCCCCTCCGTCCGACACAGTTCAGACCAATCTCTTCTAAACACCTCCTCCAAATTTCTTGAAAAAATCATATCCAATAGACTCTCTTGGTTTCTCGAGCAAAAAATTCCATATGTTGTGCATGGTTTCAAACCGTGAAGTTCATCCCTTGTTGTACGAGCTCCAGCATAATCTCTCATGTGCTCTCGAGAAATCCGAACATGTCACACTACCTTCAATAAACCTACACAAGGCTTATGACAGAGTTCTTTTCACACCATAGCTGCTCAGGTTATCTAACGGAGAATAAACCTAAACCTGATCAAAACCGTTCTTTCATTTCTAAATGATCGACGAATTACGGTCAGAGTTTTAAGACACAAATCCTCTGTATACTTCAACGCTCACGGTATCCCTCAAGATTCTCCTTTTTAACATTCATATATACTCTCTAGCCGTCAGAATCCAGAGCATATCTGACCTATATGCAGACAATACTAGTATCTGGTGTTCAGAAAAACTGACGCGTTTAATCGTTCAGCTAAAATTGAAGCTTTGCACGTCCGTAGGAAAAAGAAATGTAATGAAATCTGCATCGCAATTTCCACACCTTCGACCATTACGGTTCCCTTCTTCTGTCACTTGCAAATTCAAGGTATAACCTTTACTGAAAATCTCTTCTGGCACTTACATATAGCCCGGTTGGTGGGCAACATTGCAAAGGTTAACAACCTTTTGTCTGCAACAAGAAATATGGTTTACTTATTTCTACGGCAGCTGAAGTAGATAGATAGATAGCTATATAATGGGCTATTATTGCACTTCGACCAGTAAAGATCTTTTGTACAGCCCGTGCTTCTTATAGAAGAATGTCTCAGGATATCAAAAGTAATTGAGCAATGTCTTTTACCATTCATATCATCAACATTAAAAAAAAAGGTAAAATCGCTCTTTTAGTAGTTGAGGATTTTTTTGCTCTCGCTCCGGAACGTTTTTTTTGGCCATAATTCTGCACATCTTTTTCTAAAAAATTTTTAGTAACACTTTGAAAATGATTAATTTTATCTGCAATTTGTTTTTGACTTAATCCCATGTCGTCGAGATCCAAAATTCTTTGTTTTTCGATTTTATTTAGTTTTGTACTACGCGGTATTTCCACAATTTTTTGTTTAATTTTTTTTGCTTAAATTTTTTAATAATCTAACAACTTGATAATTTAACCAGAATAAGTACAATAAATTGGCTATAAAATATGCACTTATTTCCGAAAAAAATACCGAAAAATTGAATAAAAAATTGAGTTTATAATTAGTCACAAGTTTTTCTCTGTATTTTTAAAAGAATTTGTGTTATCTCAAAAACCATTATAAATTAAGAACTTTTACAAAGAAAATTTGTTTTAATTAAAGGTATTTTCTCCATCGCAAAACATAAATTTTATTTATATACAACTTTTATTCAAAATTTACAAAAACTGTGAGTGAGTTTATCAGAGCACTGTATTTTCTTAAGCATAGCCTCTAATGCTGGATTTCTTCAGAAGTCTCTGGTAGATGAGTATCACCTAAGTGTAGGTGACACCTAGCTAGAGGTTTGGATTTCTCCATTAAAAAATTCTGCTAGTGTTTGTTTAAAATTAAAAGCGAATGATCTTCGCATGCTATATATACTATACACAAACTGTTTATATGTGTATTAGTGTTTTTCTCTCTTTACTATAGAAGAAAATAACCACTACTAGTGCAAAAATTCTCTAAAAATTATACCATTATCTCTCTGCGCAATTATACCATTCGCTTTTAATTTTTAACAAACTCTAACTAGCTGTCAGCCACATTTCTGATTCCCAACCCTGAAAGCATGAAATTTTAATCGAGACTTTAAAGTTTTTTAATGTCAAATTGATGTCAGCTGGTTTTTTTGAGTATTTTTCAAGCTGTAACGTTTTATTTGAATATTTTTGAACCTTTAACGTTTATTTTGTATTAATTTGATACAAAATAAATAAAATTATTCAATTTTTGTATTTTTATTTAAATGTATTTAAATTACTATTTAAAAAAGAAATGTACCTATGTATCAGGTATATATTTATTAATTAATGAGAATTTTATGCTAGATATTTTTCATACTTCCTTTTCTCTTAAAGTAAATATTATAAGATGCCTCTTATAAAAACTCAATAACTGGCGACAAATAGGCACGAATTTTGCTTTGTTTAACAACAGAATTTGAAAGCGGGTTCGACAACATCTGGCGTCTCAAAATGTTGGAAATTTTGTTTTGAATTCGAATCAAGAAATTGTACCGACCGATATTCATACATTGTGTATGTATATGCCTATATCAGGTACCTTGTACTCATTAAATAATGACGCAATAATACAAATGTATTAGCACTTTCTGCATATAAATATTGAGGGAAAAGAAATACCTTATACTAATTGTGAGATCTTTTGAAAAAATATCAACATCTTCTCAAAACTCAAAGTGATTTATTCTTGGTCTCAATAAATATGGCCTTCTTTGAAGTTCATTATCTTCATAAAAATCTAACATGCTAATATTAGTAAAATGGATCGAATAATATATCATCTATTTCGATATAAATTTTTTTTTTTTCAAATCACCAAAAAACTTTTTTTTTTCATAAAATATTTAAAAATCAATTTTCTTTACTTCATTCGACAAGAAAAAAAATGTAAATATGCGTTATTATCTAGTTAGGTAGCACCTAAATAAATAATCAGTACTTCATCTGCCACCTAAATTTAGGTGGCAGCTAAGTGCTAATCAGAGGTGAAGAAATGCAAATCTCTTTATTATCTTTCTGCTAAAGTTAGGAACAAGAAAGTTGAGACTGAAGAAATCCAGCATAAGTG
This sequence comes from Bombylius major, assembly GCA_932526495.1. Lineage (NCBI taxonomy): Eukaryota > Metazoa > Arthropoda > Insecta > Diptera > Bombyliidae > Bombylius > Bombylius major. Next base: position 28,354,949 of record OW052043.1, read on the forward strand.
TTATTTTGACCATAGACATAAGTAGTTCTAATTAAAGTTCTAATTAATAAAAAGTATTAAGACAAACTATATTTTTAGAAATGGAAGCTAATAAAAATTTATGACTACACCTGATTTATGATTTTTTAATTCTTTTCAATAATCACCTTATTTACTTATCCTTATCTACAAATTTTCAATATTCTATTATGTACCGTTTTCTAGAAAAAAAAAGTTTATTACAAAGCCTCGAAAATGTATAAGCAAAAACCATATAACTACTACAAAGATAAACAATTGCCATATATTCTTATGTCAGCATTTAATTTTTACTATACACCTAATATCAGGTGGGTACATGTTTACAGAATGTTATCAACATTTTATGCTTATGCTCTTCAACGACGCAAACTATGCTTTCAACGACAAGTTTCAAAACAAGCCGTTGAAAGCATACAAGTAGGCATTCTAGCTAGGTCCTTTCCAGATTCGCTCTTCTCTACTGACACTGAGCAAATATATAAAGTTCAATAAACATAAGGGTCAAAGAATTACGGTTTTTGGTCCACGGGATGCTGAGATACAGCTTTTTGAAGAAAAATTTCTAAATTTCCATATACAATGTATGGTATACATTTGCATATGCACAGCCAAAACTTTGATAATGTCGATCAGGCGATCCTAAGGTAAAAAACTAGCATAAGATTTTTTATAATGTAAAAGAAAATAAAATAACATGCCTATTTATTCTAATCTCCTGATTCATTACGAATAAAATTTTCATATTTCTCAATGAAGATGAACAAACCACGAAAAAATTTTTGAATATAGAAATCCAGAAACATATTAAAATATATTTTTAAAATTTAAAAAAAAAGAATATATTTTTCTCCCAAATTACAAAAACTAAGATATATGATATACATATATGATATACAGGGTGATTCCGTTAAGGTGTTCGACCCGGAAACTACATATGGATGGTGGGAGGGTAATCTCAACCATTACATTACATTGAAAATAGGCGCTCGGAATGCTAATTTTCAAATGCAAATATCTTCCACAATTTCGCAAAATGATAGATGAACTCTAGCTCTGTAACGATTGAGATTATCACCCCTCCCCCTCCACCAACCAAGCGATTTTTTGTTCGCCTCTCCAAAGCCCATCCGAAGTTTCCGGGTCGGACACAGTAACGGAATCACCCTGTATGTAGTATTTAGAGGTATAATAAAAATAATTGAGAAAAATAATATTTCATATTAAAAAATTTTTTTTTTTTCAAAGCAAATACATATGTATTTTTATTCAAAATGAAAAGAAATTCAAAAGTATAAATCGTAATTTGTAATGTTGCCATAGCAACAATGCAATCATGAATAATATTTGGTATACATACACATTAGTAACATGGACGTCTTTTCTTAAAGCCTAGACAGACCAAGCTAAAGTACGTACTTAAGTATAAAAATAAAGCACGAAGTACGAATTCATCGACTTTTCCCATACATTTATGTACTTTAGCTAAGCACAAAAATTTATGTACCTTAGGTACAAAGTACGATCTTCAGCGCCACTTGTTGTCATTAGTAGAAGTAAAATTTGTGTTGAGCCTTGCACCAATAAAAAAAAATTTGTGAAGTAATGTATTTCAAAATAAAAAATAACCATGGTAACTGCCATAATAATCAGAAGTATATCTATCTCTTTTTTATATACATATATAGAAATATATGTCCTTTTTTATTACTATTATAAATAGTTAATTTTTCTTATAATTATATTATTTATCTTATTGATAAATGTAAAACTAACAAAATATTATTTTATTCAAGGATACACCATCTTACACGATTTCAATTATCGTGTCGAATCAAGATAAATAAAGACGAATAAACACATGATAAAAAACAAAAGTCTGTAATCGCAGCACTTAAATATACCATTATAAATTTGAACAGAATTGATATAATTAATCGAAAGAATATTATAAAATAAAAATAGAAACAATAAACAAATATTCCTTCCAAGTGTGGAACAGCATATGCCAAGGATGTGTTGCTAGGAGAGTGCCTAGTCGTTAATATATATACTTTAGATACCAGGCGTCCTCCAAAATTGGAAAACAAGCCTTCCCAAGAAACAAGGGCTCTTTCTTGAGTGACCGTTCTTTCCGTAGTACTTGTGGTACCACTTATAGAAACTTTCACAAATTCAAATCAAAAAGAGGATGATACACCTTCGAAAGGACAAACATCAAAACCTTCAACAGAGAGAAAAGTTCCTGTAGTTGACAACATCATGAGAGAAACTAAAAGCTACGAGAGCTTAAGCGACTCACATGATAGTGAAGATAACACAATCATAAACATGTTTTCTACTAATTGTTATACATATATTTTCTATTTCAAATTCAACAAGTCAAGGTTCAATTAACGTTTTGGTCGGTGACACCTAATCGCCGAACTTCTGAAGAAAAAATTCAACAACGACTCTCGATAACGTAAACTGCAACATCTCGACGCATGAAAAGCTCAACCTATTAAAAAATAACATCTGGGCACCTTTATTACGGACATATGATGAAAAAACGATGATGAATTCAAAACAGGCCGCATCCTAAGTCCTAATTCTCCTCCTAAACCTTCAATTCAATTGAGTCTTCTAAAAATTTTATATGAGCGCACCGAGGTCACCAAATGGTACCCTAATCCCATCAGGTGCAGAAAATATTTTACACTAAAACATAAAACCGATGACTGCAAGTATACTTCAATAAAGATGCCTAAACTGCGCAACAACTGAGCCTGCAACCGACCACGCTTGCAGCAACAATTATTGCTATGGTTGTGAAACAACTGGTCACACAATGGACTCGAAAATTGCCCGACCTTCCACAAAGAAAAGCAGATACTTAAGCTTATGATTGGCCTAAAAATCAAAAATTAATCACCACCAATCCACATACCTAGATTCGTCGAATCCAAGGCAGACTGGAATTTATCCAGAACAAACCTGAAATCGTTCCTAAATGAACATCCCACGTCAAATTCGATTAATCAGGAAATTTCGATACTCGAAGAATATCCACAATTCTTTGATTCTCCTCAGAGACTTAAAAGTTGATAAGGCTGGAAAAGTCCGCTTGGGAAAGTCTCACAATTCCATTCGCCGATTCCATTAATCCTGACAGCACCTTAAAGAAAAACTGGTGTAAAATTATGAGAATCCTAGGCCATGAGAACAACTCCTTTTCTTCCCATTAAAATAGACTAAAACTCAACATTTCCACCAACCCTAATAGATGACCCGCTAAATGCTCTTGCCTCGTTTTTCTGCTCGGAGACAATTAACTTCTTCTTAACACGATAAGTGTAAATCAGCTATCATTTCGTTCAATATCAATAAGAAAGAACTCCTGAACTCATACGAGTTGAATTTGTTATCACATCCGATTGCTCATCCGATTTGAGAATACTCTCAGAACCTTCAAGAGTACTGCCCGTGGTCTGCACAAAATTACATTTGGTATGATCAAACAGTCCATAACCATGTGAAAAGCCTGCAAACATTCAATAAAATCATAACTTCAGGATACTTCTCTTTCCAACCAACTTCTCCCCTCCGTCCGACACAGTTCAGACCAATCTCTTCTAAACACCTCCTCCAAATTTCTTGAAAAAATCATATCCAATAGACTCTCTTGGTTTCTCGAGCAAAAAATTCCATATGTTGTGCATGGTTTCAAACCGTGAAGTTCATCCCTTGTTGTACGAGCTCCAGCATAATCTCTCATGTGCTCTCGAGAAATCCGAACATGTCACACTACCTTCAATAAACCTACACAAGGCTTATGACAGAGTTCTTTTCACACCATAGCTGCTCAGGTTATCTAACGGAGAATAAACCTAAACCTGATCAAAACCGTTCTTTCATTTCTAAATGATCGACGAATTACGGTCAGAGTTTTAAGACACAAATCCTCTGTATACTTCAACGCTCACGGTATCCCTCAAGATTCTCCTTTTTAACATTCATATATACTCTCTAGCCGTCAGAATCCAGAGCATATCTGACCTATATGCAGACAATACTAGTATCTGGTGTTCAGAAAAACTGACGCGTTTAATCGTTCAGCTAAAATTGAAGCTTTGCACGTCCGTAGGAAAAAGAAATGTAATGAAATCTGCATCGCAATTTCCACACCTTCGACCATTACGGTTCCCTTCTTCTGTCACTTGCAAATTCAAGGTATAACCTTTACTGAAAATCTCTTCTGGCACTTACATATAGCCCGGTTGGTGGGCAACATTGCAAAGGTTAACAACCTTTTGTCTGCAACAAGAAATATGGTTTACTTATTTCTACGGCAGCTGAAGTAGATAGATAGATAGCTATATAATGGGCTATTATTGCACTTCGACCAGTAAAGATCTTTTGTACAGCCCGTGCTTCTTATAGAAGAATGTCTCAGGATATCAAAAGTAATTGAGCAATGTCTTTTACCATTCATATCATCAACATTAAAAAAAAAGGTAAAATCGCTCTTTTAGTAGTTGAGGATTTTTTTGCTCTCGCTCCGGAACGTTTTTTTTGGCCATAATTCTGCACACCTTTTTCTAAAAAATTTTTAGTAACACTTTGAAAATGATTAATTTTATCTGCAATTTGTTTTTGACTTAATCCCATGTCGTCGAGATCCAAAATTCTTTGTTTTTCGATTTTATTTAGTTTTGTACTACGCGGTATTTCCACAATTTTTTGTTTAATTTTTTTTGCTTAAATTTTTTAATAATCTAACAACTTGATAATTTAACCAGAATAAGTACAATAAATTGGCTATAAAATATGCACTTATTTCCGAAAAAAATACCGAAAAATTGAATAAAAAATTGAGTTTATAATTAGTCACAAGTTTTTCTCTGTATTTTTAAAAGAATTTGTGTTATCTCAAAAACCATTATAAATTAAGAACTTTTACAAAGAAAATTTGTTTTAATTAAAGGTATTTTCTCCATCGCAAAACATAAATTTTATTTATATACAACTTTTATTCAAAATTTACAAAAACTGTGAGTGAGTTTATCAGAGCACTGTATTTTCTTAAGCATAGCCTCTAATGCTGGATTTCTTCAGAAGTCTCTGGTAGATGAGTATCACCTAAGTGTAGGTGACACCTAGCTAGAGGTTTGGATTTCTCCATTAAAAAATTCTGCTAGTGTTTGTTTAAAATTAAAAGCGAATGATCTTCGCATGCTATATATACTATACACAAACTGTTTATATGTGTATTAGTGTTTTTCTCTCTTTACTATAGAAGAAAATAACCACTACTAGTGCAAAAATTCTCTAAAAATTATACCATTATCTCTCTGCGCAATTATACCATTCGCTTTTAATTTTTAACAAACTCTAACTAGCTGTCAGCCACATTTCTGATTCCCAACCCTGAAAGCATGAAATTTTAATCGAGACTTTAAAGTTTTTTAATGTCAAATTGATGTCAGCTGGTTTTTTTGAGTATTTTTCAAGCTGTAACGTTTTATTTGAATATTTTTGAACCTTTAACGTTTATTTTGTATTAATTTGATACAAAATAAATAAAATTATTCAATTTTTGTATTTTTATTTAAATGTATTTAAATTACTATTTAAAAAAGAAATGTACCTATGTATCATATATATATTTATTAATTAATGAGAATTTTATGCTAGATATTTTTCATACTTCCTTTTCTCTTAAAGTAAATATTATAAGATGCCTCTTATAAAAACTCAATAACTGGCGACAAATAGGCACGAATTTTGCTTTGTTTAACAACAGAATTTGAAAGCGGGTTCGACAACATCTGGCGTCTCAAAATGTTGGAAATTTTGTTTTGAATTCGAATCAAGAAATTGTACCGACCGATATTCATACATTGTGTATGTATATGCCTATATCAGGTACCTTGTACTCATTAAATAATGACGCAATAATACAAATGTATTAGCACTTTCTGCATATAAATATTGAGGGAAAAGAAATACCTTATACTAATTGTGAGATCTTTTGAAAAAATATCAACATCTTCTCAAAACTCAAAGTGATTTATTCTTGGTCTCAATAAATATGGCCTTCTTTGAAGTTCATTATCTTCATAAAAATCTAACATGCTAATATTAGTAAAATGGATCGAATAATATATCATCTATTTCGATATAAATTTTTTTTTTTTCAAATCACCAAAAAACTTTTTTTTTTCATAAAATATTTAAAAATCAATTTTCTTTACTTCATTCGACAAGAAAAAAAATGTAAATATGCGTTATTATCTAGTTAGGTAGCACCTAAATAAATAATCAGTACTTCATCTGCCACCTAAATTTAGGTGGCAGCTAAGTGCTAATCAGAGGTGAAGAAATGCAAATCTCTTTATTATCTTTCTGCTAAAGTTAGGAACAAGAAAGTTGAGACTGAAGAAATCCAGCATAAGTGTTATTTTGACCATAGACATAAGTAGTTCTAATTAAAGTTCTAATTAATAAAAAGTATTAAGACAAACTATATTTTTAGAAATGGAAGCTAATAAAAATTTATGACTACACCTGATTTATGATTTTTTAATTCTTTTCAATAATCACCTTATTTACTTATCCTTATCTACAAATTTTCAATATTCTATTATGTACCGTTTTCTAGAAAAAAAAAGTTTATTACAAAGCCTCGAAAATGTATAAGCAAAAACCATATAACTACTACAAAGATAAACAATTGCCATATATTCTTATGTCAGCATTTAATTTTTACTATACACCTAATATCAGGTGGGTACATGTTTACAGAATGTTATCAACATTTTATGCTTATGCTCTTCAACGACGCAAACTATGCTTTCAACGACAAGTTTCAAAACAAGCCGTTGAAAGCATACAAGTAGGCATTCTAGCTAGGTCCTTTCCAGATTCGCTCTTCTCTACTGACACTGAGCAAATATATAAAGTTCAATAAACATAAGGGTCAAAGAATTACGGTTTTTGGTCCACGGGATGCTGAGATACAGCTTTTTGAAGAAAAATTTCTAAATTTCCATATACAATGTATGGTATACATTTGCATATGCACAGCCAAAACTTTGATAATGTCGATCAGGCGATCCTAAGGTAAAAAACTAGCATAAGATTTTTTATAATGTAAAAGAAAATAAAATAACATGCCTATTTATTCTAATCTCCTGATTCATTACGAATAAAATTTTCATATTTCTCAATGAAGATGAACAAACCACGAAAAAATTTTTGAATATAGAAATCCAGAAACATATTAAAATATATTTTTAAAATTTAAAAAAAAAGAATATATTTTTCTCCCAAATTACAAAAACTAAGATATATGATATACATATATGATATACAGGGTGATTCCGTTAAGGTGTTCGACCCGGAAACTACATATGGATGGTGGGAGGGTAATCTCAACCATTACATTACATTGAAAATAGGCGCTCGGAATGCTAATTTTCAAATGCAAATATCTTCCACAATTTCGCAAAATGATAGATGAACTCTAGCTCTGTAACGATTGAGATTATCACCCCTCCCCCTCCACCAACCAAGCGATTTTTTGTTCGCCTCTCCAAAGCCCATCCGAAGTTTCCGGGTCGGACACAGTAACGGAATCACCCTGTATGTAGTATTTAGAGGTATAATAAAAATAATTGAGAAAAATAATATTTCATATTAAAAAATTTTTTTTTTTTCAAAGCAAATACATATGTATTTTTATTCAAAATGAAAAGAAATTCAAAAGTATAAATCGTAATTTGTAATGTTGCCATAGCAACAATGCAATCATGAATAATATTTGGTATACATACACATTAGTAACATGGACGTCTTTTCTTAAAGCCTAGACAGACCAAGCTAAAGTACGTACTTAAGTATAAAAATAAAGCACGAAGTACGAATTCATCGACTTTTCCCATACATTTATGTACTTTAGCTAAGCACAAAAATTTATGTACCTTAGGTACAAAGTACGATCTTCAGCGCCACTTGTTGTCATTAGTAGAAGTAAAATTTGTGTTGAGCCTTGCACCAATAAAAAAAAATTTGTGAAGTAATGTATTTCAAAATAAAAAATAACCATGGTAACTGCCATAATAATCAGAAGTATATCTATCTCTTTTTTATATACATATATAGAAATATAGAGACAGATACTTTTGGTTATGGTGGCTACCATTTTTAATTTTTGAGCCAAAAATAAAAAAATCATATTGAAAAAATAAAGATTTATTCGGTTTTCATCATTTATTTAAATAAATATAATTATTATTCAACAACACTTAAAAAAAATTTAAATATAATTAAGAAAACAATTATGATTTTAAAAATTTGTAAAAAAATTGATGCCACTATATCTATCTACAAACCTTATCTTTATATATATAATCGTAGCGTGTGCGATGTTTGTTATCGTGTAACTTCTGAACTACTTGACGGATTGAAGTCATATTCACACAATAGTTGCTTTCGATTTGCCACTTTAAGGTACTTGCGAGTAGATAAGGTGGAAGTCTGTGCTAAATCATCTACACGTAGCTACTCATGTAAAATTTTTCAAGTAGATACAAGTAGTTACGCACAATTTTTACAACAGAGGGCTTTATAGTTAAAAACTAAGAGCACTAGATGTGTTTTTCTTTTTTGTATGTATATATGACAAAATAAAAATTATTTTTAGGTTTTGACACCTCGCGACCTTAGAATCACCAGGTTCTATCTGACAATTTTGAGTATTTTGAGTTATATATGCTAATATACTAATTTAATTGTGCTCTTTCAAATTAACCAGGTTTCAAAGTCATATCTGCAATCGTTTTAAAGATTTGAGATTTACCTAGTTTTATCTACCTTAACAAATGAGAAAAATTTGGTAAAATAGGTCCTATCAAAATTTTTGTGTCGTTCGATTTACCCATTTATCCAAGACACATTTTAGTACTCGCAAGTACTTGGAAATGGCAAATCGAAAGCAGCTAATATAATTGTTTTGTCAAGACGATGGTTCATAGCTATGCTAGGATCCGATAGGTGGCGCTGTAGTAAAGCCATTTGATATTTATATATTTTGTTAAGCCACACTGCGATGTTCTCTTTACAATGCATTGAATGATTCAATATATGCCGGCATTTCAATCTAAGTAACCTTAATCAAAAACAATTTAATTGAATGAAAACGTATAATTGTAAAGAGTAATAGGGATATGCCCGTTCTGGATCATGGCTCCGGCTCAGTGACGTCATCACGTTATTAGTGCGGGGTCACGTGGTTCAAAGTACGTGTTATTAGTGAAGGTTTACAGGGGTCAAGGTTACGTGTTATTAGTGAGGGGTGACAGGGGGCCAAGGTTACGTGTTATCAGTGGGGGTCACACGAGTCAAGATTTTTTTTATTATCAGTATGGGCTGGGTCACGTGGTTCAATGTTACGTGTTATCAGTGAGGGGTTACAGGGGTCAAGGTTACGTGTTATCAGTAGGGATCACATCAGTCAAGATTTTTCTTCTTATCAGTGTGGGATCATTCGGGCGTTAATATTTTTTTCTTATCATAGAGGAGTCATACAGGGGTTAAAATTTTGTTTTTATCAGTGAGGGATCATGCGGGTTAAAATTATGCGGGTTATTATTAAAAAAGCAATTGAAAATTGTTGATACGTATTAATTATATAAATATTAAAAATGAAAGTTAAAAATGTTTCTAATTTATGTCAAGACACTTCAAGACAAGGACAAGGACGCCACATAAACGAAAGGGCAGAACAACGTCTGCCGGGCCAGCTAGTATATCTATATTTTTACAAAATATTTGACAAATATTTAAATATTTATCAGCAGCTGAACAATTTTCATTCAAAATAAATTAAACGACAAAATTAAGTACAAAAACCGGCGTGTCACGAAAATAAAGTACAAAGGCAAAGTACGTACTTTATTCATACTTTATATTTCGGTCTGTCTAGGCTATTACCAAAAATAGTATATAGGAAAAGATAAACATTTTCATATGTCGAAATGGAAGCAATTTTATTTTTGCCATTACCTGATATCAGGTGGCAACATGTTGAAAATTTTCATTAAACATTCTGCATACACTTCGGATCACTTGGATACATAATCAAAAATCTTTATCAACAATTTTCAAATTTTTGCAACACTTGATCATCGTCTATTAAATGGTAGCAGTGTAGGAATTTAGAAGAGACGGACAAAATTTTGAGGGGATAAGACAGCACAAAAAAAGGAAATGTTGCTGTTGTGTGAAGCAGTATATTATATATTATATATTATATAATGACGAATATTGAAATATATGTACAAAAACAAAAACGTTTCTTCAAAAGTTGACTTTTTTTTTATGTGTGAGGCTTTGTATTGTATGTAAAGCAATTTATATTTTCATTTAATTTTTATTTTATTGGAGGAACTCAAATTTATTGTGATAGGATTCTTATTCGCGGGTGTTCTTTTTGATTATTTGAATATTTTTGAACAGCCCATTTGCAATGTTTTCTTAACAAAACTGTTAAAATAAAATCTAAGCACTTTGTTTTGTGCTCATAACAAGGATCTTCTTCAGCAAACCAACGGCTATACTTTTCATTTTCTCCAATTTTTTTAACACATTCTTCACGTATGACTTTTTTAATATTTTTAATGTGTTTTTGATGTTCAAAAAATATCTTGAATATTGCCGTAATAATTTTACTCACTTCAAAAAAGTCATCGGAAGGTGCAAATAAATTTCCAAAATCTGAGTTTTTTGCATAATTACGTGAAAATATAAAAAATTCTGAAGGGCATGTAATTACTTCATCCTTCTTTCGAAAAATTTCTTCACATCTTTCGCAACTAGTCTTTAATATCATTTTATATCCTACATAGCCTACAATACAAAGTATCTTATAGAGTTTAGCTCGATTTGTTGGATATCATCACCAAGAATGTATTCTGCAAAAAAATCATCATCTTCTGTTTCAAATAGTTTGGAACTGTTAATGTCTTCCATTTCTTCAAAGGTCTTTTCATTGCTTTCAAAACGGGTTGAAGAATTTCCAGTACAAGTTTCTTGTTCTAAGATAAGCGTCTCATCTGCATCGCATTCATAACTTCCGTATGAATTAAACTGAATTAAATTCCAGGAAATCGTCTTTGCCATCAATTTGCCAATTTCATATACAGAGGGATTATTATTATTACCGCCTTTTGATCGTAATGTTCCGAACAAATTTTCTAGAGCATCTTGCAACAATCTTTTCGTAAGAATGAAATCAGCATTGATTTCATCAAAATGTATGGAATCCATAAGTAAGATGACTGCATTCAACGTTTGATTAATACCTCCTATACAACAAACTCTTGAACTACTCGAAACTGGTTTAATATTTTTCACATATTGCAAGAACTCTTTTATGTATTCATATACTTGGTTTTCATATTTTAATGCGCTTTTATAATAATTTTTATCTTTTAACACTCCGCTATTCATACAATCAAAGATACGATCAACTTTTCTAATAAATTCACCGGTAGAATGTGCAACAATTTTTGAATTTCTCGTAAACTTGTTACATTCCGAAATAGTCTCAATTGCTGCAGCGACTGTCCTACTGAATATCTGTACTGCATAACATACTCTCATTTTTTCAAAGGTGTTTGGGTTTATGTGTTTTTCAGTCAGTTTTGGGCACATTTTTGTGACTGCTTTTTTCTCTAAGTCGTACACTTCTTTAATAACATCAAACGCTACAACTCCGTCTGGGGTTTGAAAATTATGTGTCTTCCATACATTTCTTAAAGATTTCACTAAATGTGGAAAATCATAAAGAGCAATAATTTTTTTCTGATTTAAATCGAAAAATGGCTCATTTTGTGTAACTCCCAACATTCTGTAGCATTTTCTATTACCGGGCCCTTGATCGCATACAGTTGCTTTTATATTAAATCCCATTTCGAAAAGTAATTCTAAATTTTTAATTAAAATTTCTTTTAAGGACACTCCATCCATGCCAGTTGGTGTTACAAAATAATTGAAAATACATTTCCAATGGTCGAAAAGTCCTCTCACCATAAAAACTAAAACTTGCTTACCTAAACAAGGCTTGCGGCTAAACCCATTATCTTCCAAACCCTCAATTTGGTCAAGTTTTATATTGTAAGTGAGTTCTTTTCTAATTGTTATCTCGTCAAAAATTAGTATGGCAAATTTTGATCTTTCTGTCATTTCTTGACATTTCTTTCTCAATAATATCAAAGCGTCATTGTCAAAACCAGACTTTAGATATCTTACTGGAGACCAATTATATAAAGAATTTACATGTGGCAAATGAAAATTTAAAGCTTCTCTCAAAAATTTATAACAGTTTTGTGATCTGTAAAAAATATTTTGAGATATCGTCTTCTCATCATTGTTCCACCTATTTTTTCTTCTCAATAGCATTTTGCAAAAAACTTTAGAAGGCTCAGATGTATTTGATTTTTCTATTAAATTATTTATGTCAGTTTTCTTTGGTTTCATTAAATTTTTTTTTTTAGATTTTGAAAAATTTTGAAATACTTTTCTTTTAAGTATTCTCACACTTTTCAATTTCTTTTTTATTTCAGATAATCTTTTTTCGGCATTTTCATACTTCGATTTATAATAAAACATATTTTTCAAATTTATTGTGCAATTACAACACAATTCGTCTACCAAATCATCTGAATTACGCCTTTTTTTAGGTGACGGCATTGTGTTAATTATTTCATCAATATTTTCAGTTTCTAAATTAGGAGAAGCTGATAAGTTTTTCGAAGGAATTGCTTCTTTTATAAGTTTTTTGCCGCTAGGCCCAAAGAATTCCAAACTAAAATGATTTTCACACAGGAAAATATTTTCAAGATTTTCGTCAAAATTACAACGCTCTCGCCATAATTTTCCAATGATTGAATCATGAGAGGGAAATCTGAAAATTGTAATTCCCGGATCACTTTTCCGGTTTTTTTTGCAGTGTTTTAGACTGCACGGAGTTTCATTGACTCGATAGTCCATTTAACAAAAAAATGTCAATTGAAAAAAAAAGAAAGCAAGAAAAGTTGGAATTTCAAAATAAAGAGTTAATCAAACAATTAAAAAGTATTAAAAATTAGAAAATGAATTAAAAATAAGACTGCAGAGTGCAGAGTCAACAATAAATTGGAAATACAAGAAAAAAATAAAAGTACAAGGAAGACCAAGAAAAAAATTTTTTAAGTTTTTCAAATATGATACAATATCAATATCTCAATCAAACGACTACTATTTTTGCACACTCGATTCGAACACTCAACAAGAAATGAAAATATAAATTGCTTTACATATAATACAAAGCCTCACACATAAAAAAAAAGTCAACTTTTGAAGAAACGTTTTTGTTTTTGTACATATATTTCAATATTCGTCATTATATAATATATAATATATAATATACTGCTTCACACAACAGCAACATTTCCTTTTTTTGTGCTGTCTTATCCCCTCAAAATTTTGTCCGTCTCTTCTAAATTCCTACACTGCTACCATTTAATAGACGATGATCAAGTGTTGCAAAAATTTGAAAATTGTTGATAAAGATTTTTGATTATGTATCCAAGTGATGCGAAGTGTATGCAGAATGTTTAATGAAAATTTTCAACATGTTGCCACCTGATATCAGGTAATGGCAAAAATAAAATTGCTTCCATTTCGACATATGAAAATGTTTATCTTTTCCTATATACTATTTTTGCTATTACTGTATACTGGTTTGTACTGAATTTCAAAATTGTTGCATGAGCAAAAAATGTTGAGAACATATTGTAAACATGTACCCACCTAATATCAAGTGTATACCAGAGTACAGAGAAGCAAAGTATAGTCACTTCTGCATAACGGTACAAAAAAAAATGACATCCAATCATAATGAAGAATGTATGACATTTTAGTTTCTTATGGTTTCTTAATAAGAGTGCTGAAATAGTAGTGTAAAGAAATTGTGTTTTAGCAAAGTTGTATAAGTAGAAGATGCCCAACGTCCAATTATATGAATTGTTGGTATTCTCGCTATATAGCTATAGCTATATACATACATACATAATTCTAATCATATACACATTCGAGCCATACTTTATCATTTTTTTAAATAACTCAATTGTTTTTCAATTGTATGTATGTATATAGCTATAGCTATATAGCGAGAATACCAACAATTCATATAATTGTTACTTATTGTTTTTAATTTTAATATAGGTATAGTAAAAAAATTCAAACTAAGCAACATTTGTGTAAAGAATTTATTCCTACTTTACCGCACTCTACTTGTGCGTCTGTTCTAAACTTTCTCGATTCTACTGCCTTTTGTTCATGATTAAAATGTTGATACGATGAGTAAAATTGTTGATAATTGCTACTGAATATCATTATAAACATGACTATTAGAAACAAATGTATAAGCAACATGTTGTGGGGTGTGATATCACGCCCCAGATCAAAAATTTTGAGTGCTATGAGGATATATGGACGTTGGGCATCTTCTACTTATACAACTTTGGTTTTAGTTAAATATTTTTGGTTTTTTAAATAAAATATTGTTTATAAAAGTTTTAAAATATAATAAATTAACAGTGTTATAATTTTTTAAAGTGCACAATAGTCAAAAAATAAAATAAAAAGGTGGAAAATGTTGTGCATTGTGCCTTCTTACCTACTTGAAAGAGAAAAAATTGAAGTATGACATATGGTGAGGTTACATATACATATATGTATATACATATGTATTTTAATTTTTCAACTTGTTTTTCGGAAACTAAAAGTGAGTTTATTTTCAGAATAAGATGAGCATAATTATTTAGATAAGTTAGCTGAGCGCAACTGTGATGTTGTTATAACAACAAAAAATTACATTAGTCATTAAAAAAGTCATATGATAAATCATATAGTGTAAAGCCACCTCTCAGTTTCAATAAAACACAGCTGAAAGTGAGAAATCTCAGAGTGCTCTGACCGTTATTATGGCAGGTGCAGTTCCAATTTTCTGTTGTCTTTTTGTCCTTATTTAATCTTTTACCTTTTTCTTTTCACCTTTTACTATCGCACCTTATATTTATGCCCTATTGTATAAAAACTAAAATTTTTGGCTAAAATTAAAAAAATTTTATTTTCGAGGTTTTTGAATAATATTAATTTATTTTTTCGATAATTTATACAATTTATAACCTACAAAGAAAAATTTTTAATATTTTGAAAAAAATACAAACGAAAACATCAAATGTTTTATCTACTGCACCTACTGAATAAAAGTACAAATTAAAATTACTTACATTTTCTTAAGATAGTTCATATTAAAAAAATATTACAATAAATTTACAATAATTTTGCTTCTATTTCAATATCATGGGTCTCAAAATTTATATACAGGGTGTTTTGTTTCTAACTACCAAGAGTGGTACCACGATATTCCCTGGTCTATTTCATTAAAAAAATTATACTAGCGAAACTTTCGATCGTGTCTATTTTCGCCGCTAGAGGGCGTTCAAAATTATGAGTTTTATGCAAGACCTCTCAACACAAAATCACCTGTAACTTTTTTTGTACCCTATGTATCAAAATTTTTCATTATGAATGGCTATTAAAATTACCTTTCATTTGGTGTATTACTTATTGTATGTTATAATTTCACTTTCAAGAAAAGAGGTCATAAACTTTATGATTTTTTTTCCAAAAATTTTCTCAATTAATTGGGCTCCTGAAAAAAAAAATTCACTGACGAAAATTTTTTTTATATTTATTTTGAAAGCTTATATTGTGTATAATGAAACAAAAAAAATGTCAGTTCAATACCGCTATCCGTTATCATGTAATTAAGGATCATAGGTGTGCGGAAAGGGTTAAAAGTGTATCTTTTTTGAATTCCAAACAATCTTTTGTGACAAAACTTCGGTTAAATAACATTTGAAAGTTTCACTAGTACAATTTTTTTCATGAAATAGTCCAGAGGGTCTATTCTGTTTCGTCGAAAAAATGAGAATGAGAAAAACTTCGCATTTCATTTCTCATTCCAATTTCTCATTTTATTTTTTCATTTTTCTCATTAAAGCGATTCTGTTTTGCATAATGAAACATTGTTGCTGAGTTTCCAGCTGAATGGAATTATATTGGAATTCTCATTTGATTTTGGAATTTTGACATTTGACAGCAGGTTATACTATTTACATTCTTAGATATGTACCTATATTATTTACTTCATTACTTGATCGGTTTGTAAAAATGTAATACATTAACTACATTTTTGTACTTGAAATAATACTTGAAATATTTGAATACTTAAAAATTTAATTATAGAAAATGTAGTTAATAAATTACAAAAATATGAAATATATCACATTACTTGCATTCAAAATTATTTTAATAAAAATAAAAATTGTTATTTTATTTTATTTATGTATGTATTTGGTCAATTCTTTGTAAATTGAAAACAAAATCTTCACTTTCTTCAGTAAAAGTGACAATTATTAAATACTTAACAATTTACAGAATTCTTAAAGGGAATATTAAGAATGTATTAATAAGGTTGTGTACGAGTCTTTTGCGTTAACGCCTTTTTTCAGATAAATTTAAAACAAAAGGTCAAAAAAATGGAATGTTCTATAAGCATATGTAGTTTCAAAAGTGAAGGTAAATTGTAATAAATGTAGAAGTATCAAGTCTCTACACTTTCATTATCCAAAAATTTTTTAATAAAATTTCTCACAAAAATGTCTTCTGCGTTACCAGAGAATCTACCTAATTCATCTTTCTTTATTTTTTTTTTTTATTGAAATGTTTTTCATCGAAGTTAAAAATTTAATAATTATTCTAGAGAAAAAAAATACTGAATATGAATTTTTTGATATTTGAAAATAAAATTCAGAGAACATTCAATATTTTTTTTCTAATTTTATTATCCAACAATTTTTAGTTAAATTTCTCATAAAAAATGTCTTCTTCGTTACCAAATCGACTATTTTTTTAAATTATTAATTTAAAAATGCACTTCAAACACTGTTTTCAGAATTCTCATACGCTGATATAGTGATGAAACTTTTTTTCTCATATGAAAATAATTTGACAGTTTTTGTCATTTTCTCATTGAATTAGAATCGGAACACTGGGAAAAACTTTGGAAATTTCTCATTCTCATTTTTTCGACGAAACAGAATAGACCCTCAGGGAATATTGTGGTGCCACTCTTGGTAGTTAGGAACAAAACACCCTGTATAAAGTGTTTCCAGCTTCTTCTTTTTTTTCAGCAGATTTGTCATCAAAATTACGTATTAGAGGGGGATTAAGGGCAGGCACAGAAATAAGACTCCAACAAAGGAGAGTCAATAGTTTAATTATTTACCATTACTTTTGCTAGCATATGCTAGCGATTTTTTAAAAGCTTAAGCATTACATTTTCTTATGTAATTTACATTGAAAATCTTATCTCCATTTTTAAACCCTCACTAATGGCAGGATTTGTATTATTTTCAAAACATCAAATTTTAGAGCACTAAATAACAACTAGTCACTCTCTGCTACCTATTTTAGGAAAATTCTTTAAATATTATACCTGAAATTTGTTGGCGGAAAAAGTTAATTAGGTAGGTGTTAGGTGAAATTGGTTTTTACGTGCAATAAAATTATAAGGAACGACATATCTTCTTTTCTTGTTGTATTTCAATAAAAATTTAACTAAGTAATTTAGACGTTTTTGGATGTAAAAAAAAAATTTAAAATTTAACGCATCACTTTAAAATTAAACTTGATACAAATCTTTTGATACAAATATTAAAATATAAATACATATGAACAAATTTGAAACTAAAAATATAAAATAAATAAAAAAGTATATGTTTTAAACTGATTTATTTCTGAATCAATTGAACAATATGTAACGTATAGTATTCATTTTGTCATAATTCTCATTTTTTTTTTAATACATTATCATTATATTACATTATAAAATTATTTTTAATAGTTATTACATTAATAAAATAATACAAGTGTACATATTCAATATATTGGCATTTAAAAATAAATCTCCAGCAAAAACTTTTACTTGTACAATTATTTTTTTACACAATTTATAGTTTTTAAAAATTGTAATATACTCTAATGGTAAGGTTTTTAAAATTCAAATTTTAATAGAATCTTAACAAAATGTGTGTATTTTTATTTATATACACACATACATATATACAAATTACATGTAAATACATCTTTTCTATTTCTGATTGTATGATAATTATTCTATTGCATACAATTTTCTGATTTTATTTTATACTCAATATATTTAAGGATTTCTTGTTATATAACATTGTTAGGGATAATACATAAATAAAGGAATAAACATAACTTCAAGTACAAACTTCAAACTATACTGACCTTACAACAAAATCACTCAAAATCTCCAGCGAGTTTCTACAGTGTTATTTTATTTCTTTTTAAGTTCTAAAATTTAAATTTGCCGCATCGTCACTTAACTTGTCATTTCCGATAATTCTGAACGGTAACGTTGCATCAAATTAACATTTTGAAAAGTATGTATGTCATAACGAAGTTTTTTTTTCTTTGGAGCGGCTGATACATAATCATGGTAAAAGAAACACTAGTAAGGTATTATCATGGTAAAAGGAACACTATTAAGGTAATATCAATCGGAATTCTCAGGCGCCATTAAAACGTAAGAAAGATCGTATGGCAATACAAAAGTATATGGACGATCTGAGAAATGAAATACAAAAGTATATGGAAATTTTACAATTCATTTTTCAAAATAAGATATCTCAGCATCCTCTGAACCAAAAACTAATATTTTTGGATTAAAATATTTGTTGAAGTGTTGCTTAAAATCTATCTTGTTCGGTAATTCTGTAAGTGCCATAGTTTTCAATCACAAGGACAAAATACGCGAAAAACAATGAAGAAGTTCAACATTTTTAACCTTGTTTTCCATTTTATCTCAAAAACTAGAAAAAATAAAAGACTGCAATATCAACAATATTAAAGAGAACACTTTAATAAAGATTTCAATATAAAAATAATAGTTTTTGGTTCACGGGATGCTGAGATACAGACCTTCAAAGTTAGCTTTAGGTCTTAATTATGTTTGAATTTGTAAATGTATGAAAATTCAACGTTTTTTAGTCTCTTTTGCACTTTATCTCGAAAAATAAAAAATACAAGAAAACTGCAAAAGATAATACTAAAGAAAACACTTTGATAAACCTTTAAGTATAAAAATATTAGTGTTATGTACACGGGATGCTGATAATACAGATCTTTGAAGTTGAAAATTAAGTCAAATTTGTGTTTGGTCTAGGAAATGTATGAAAATTTTCGACTCTTTACCTTGTTTTGCACTTTATCCCAAAAAGTACAAATACTAGAAAAAAATCGTACGGCATAATCAAAGGGAACACTTCAACAAACAATTAGGTCAAATAATTACAGTTTTTGGTCCACGGGGTGCTGAAATACTTTAAAGTTACTAAATTATTTAATTATTCTCCATATGATAAAAATAATTATTACACACATACTCATATTCATGAGTCTTTTTTACGTCACGTTTCTTTTCTCATTCATTCTTTATAATACCTTAATAGTGTTCCTTTTACCATGAGGTATTATAAAGAATGAATGGGAAAAGAAACGTGACGTAAGAAAGACTCATGAATATGAGTATGTATGTGATAAGTATTTTTATCATATGTAGAATAATTAAATAATTTAGTAATTTTAAAGTATTTCAGCATCCCGTGGACCAAAATCCGTAATTATTTGACCTAATGGTTTGATTATGCCGTACGATTTTTTTTCTAGTATTTGTACTTTCTGAGATAAAGTGCAAAACAAGGTAAAGAGTCGAAAGTTTTCCATACATTTTCTAGACCAAACACAAATTTGACTTAATTTGCAATTTCAAAGATTTGTATCTCAGCATCCCGTGGACATAAAACTAATATTTTTATACTAAAAGATTCATCAAAGTGTTTTCTTTAGTATTATCCTTTGGTGTTTAATTTTTTATTTTTTATTTTTCGAGATAAAGTGCAAAATAGACTAAAAAACGTTGGATTTTCATACATTTACAAATTCAAACATAATTAAGACCTAAAGTTAACTTTGAAGGTCTGTATCTCAGCATCCCGTGAACTAAAAACTATTATTTTTATATTGAAATCTTCACTGAAGTGTTTTCTTTAATGTTGTTGCTGTTGCAGTCTTTTATTTTTCTGGTTTTTAAAATAAGGTTGAAAATGTTGAACTTCTTAATAGTTTTTCGCGTATTTTGTCGTTTTGGTTGAAAACTATGGTACTTACAGATTTACTGCATAAAATAACTCTTAAGCAACATTTCAACAAATATTTTAATCCAAAAATATCAGTTTTCGGTTCAGAGGATGCTGAGATATCTTATTTTGAAAAATAAATTGTAAAATTTCCATATACTTTTGTATTTCATTTCTCAAATCGTCCATATACTTTTGTATTGCCATACGATCTTTCTTACGTTTTAATGGCGCCTGAGAGTTCCGATTGATATTACCTTATCAGTGTTTCTTTTACCATGATACATAATTGTCTTTTATTGTGAAAAAACGCGATTCTTAAACATTGCTAGAAAGTAGAAACATACGACTAAATTTTTATTATATTTATTTAATATTACAACTTGCTTTACGGTGGAATATCTGGTTGATAAGGTTCTTTTAAACTACAATCAAAAGGTGAAAATACACTGGGGATGATTACAACCGTCGCAATCCTATTAAAAACCGGTTATTATAGGTGAATCAGTTGTAATAACCGGTTTTTAATTGGATCAGACGGTTGTAATCATCCCCAGTGTATTTTGGCCCAAAGAATATAGAAATAGAGAAGAAGTCTTAACATCATATAAACACGTGCAATAAATTTTTTAACATCAACAATTTGTTATGCCTCCCAAGCTTTTTTTGAAACATTTATTGCATGTCTTTATATGATGTCAAGACTTCTTCTCTATTTCTATGTTCTTTGCTACAATGCATAATACAAATTTCTACGTGAATTTCTTTTTCGACTATTTAAAGAATATTTATAAATATTGCTCTTAAATACATACTACATTCAAAACCTATAATCAGTACAATATTACTGTTTTAAACTTTTCATTTCCGAAAAGATACTAAGTTGTTATTTTTTACACATCGGTAGAATTCCTAAGCGTTCAATGATATTTTTCAAATTAATAACTAAAATTAATCATTAGAACTAAGTGAACGCGAATTGATTATGATAACACGAATTGTTGACTTTTAAAAATTCTAACGTCATCATTTTGCATTACTGATCACTTTAAAGGCCAAACCAAATTTGGCTTGAAGTAACTCAAGTCAGTGACAACGTTATTTTGAAGTGATCGAACCAAAATGAGCTGTAGTCAACTCAAGTCAAATTGAATTTTTTTTTAGTCAGACATGTGATTCAAATTAAAATTTTCATAAATTCTTAATTTAATTATAAAATTACATATTATAAGGCAAATGGTTGAACTTTCGATGAGTGGCGGAAGGTTTTGGAATGAAATCTTTATCATATATACTTTTCGGTGCAAATTGCATTTTACGACGGTTGCATGTTTAAATAAAAACTTTTTGTTTTAGAATCTTGCAGAATAACGATTAGTATCTATTTTGAAAAGAACTCTTCCGTTTCTACAACGCTCTTTTCTTTTGCTTTGATCAAAGTGAAAATGATTAAAAAGGACATTTCAAAATACCGTTTGAGAAAAGTTTTATTTAAATCGCTCAGGCCTACTAATCGGAAGTTCTTCCAAAGATGTACACCCAAGAACTGATGTAAAAAATTATTATCATGAAAAATTTTGAAAAGATGAAAATTAAAACTTTATTAAAAAGTTATAATGTAGGTACATAGATACATATAATAACTTATTTTTTTAAATCTTACTCTTTAACATAATTGTTTTTAGTCGAACATAATTTATTCGTTTATAATTATAATGTTAACTATTCGAACTTAATTTAACTAAGCCAGTTAGGCTAAAATAATATTTGAAATTTTCAAAATATTTGTGAAAATTGTAAATTTAAAATAGTCCTAGGGCACAATTCTGTAACTTTGATATATAAAAATGTAAAGTGTTTTACACATTTACGACTTTGCGATTCGTCAACTATGTATGTAAACATGAAGTCAACTGAATATCAATTCGTGTAAAAATTTAAAAAAAAAAACTAAATTTGAATTTGTTCAATTCAGTATTTATACAATTCAAAAAATTCATATAAATTCCAAATGATAATACTTCAAAAACAACCCAAAATAATAAAAATGTCAGAAAATTTTAATTTATGGGTACTTTCATTAATACGTCGTCAACACATGTCGACAACTCGAATGCACTGGAATTGTAATCAGAGTCGTCAACTGTGCATGCAAGCAGTCATTAGAATAAATGAACATGATTCGCCATCTTCAAATATGACGTCACAATGTTTATAAAATTTTATCATTTTTAATTGATTTAAATCTTATTTTAAATTGAAAATCAAACTAAAGAAATGTCAGGAAAAAATGTACAACACTATTCGTTTTAATTGAAAATAAACACCACAGTCTCCTGAAAACGATTGAGTAATTTCAGCCGACTGCGCTGCATGCTTGAATTAATGAACATGATACTATTCCACGACTGCACTGGAAAGTCATTTATGAACATGATTTTTACGCCGTCAGCGTCGTCGACGCATTTATGAAAGTACTGTATGTAAAAGAATGAAAAAAAAAAAGAAGATATTATAACAAATATAACTTACCGTATTGCGATACTATCCACTAAATAGTAAATGCTAATAAAAATGAAATTTAATGTTTTACGTTACTTGTTACTTTATGATTTGACATTTTACCGGAGTAATCTATATAATAAATACGATTCAGCACTTTATTCAGCATTTACTTTACATATTTAAAACGAGGATCACATTTTTATGTACGGTGTAGTGTAGAAACGTAAACATCAAATGTTGAATGTTTTTTTTACATTTTTACATATCAGAGTTACAGAATTACGCCCTTACAGTATTTCTTTCAATAAAGGCTATGCATTTATAAAATCTTTCAAATTGTAACTGAATTTTAAACTCAGTATCAATAAAATCACGTAATGCTATGCCGTAATACCAGGAATATGTAAAATATAATTAAAAATAATAGTTTATAGTTAATATAAAAACAATTTTTTAAACTATGTATTCAAATTTATTCGTTTTAAATACTCAAAATATCTGGTGGTAAAATTGTCTGTAAAGGTTTCATTGAGGCAGAAGAATTTGTTGTGTCACTACACATTTCAAAAAATTTTTGTGTAACTTCTTCAAGTGATGTATCATCACAAAGTTCTGGGTACATTGGTTTCTAGAAAATAATATTAAAAGAATTTTAAAACTTTCATAAACATTTCTGTTTAGAAACATTAAATTACAGTTTAACACATACATATCAAGATCGTATCATACATTTCAGTGAGATACAATGGTAAGGCAATGCCGAAGCAGTAGTTGAAGTTGTAATACATTGGATACATACAGGATTAAGATTATAACAAGCATAAACAAGGTGTAAGCTTTCTTGGTAAAAAAATTGTAAACAAATCTATTTTCAGTATAATAAGAAATTTTGAACGTATTTTAATGGAACTTATTCAAGTACACACATGCACCAACATCAGATTGTAATTAATGGGAAATTCCAAATTTCTATAACGAATTAGACAATATCGTGAGTAGAATCAAGAGAGAACAAAGATTGCATGATTGTATTAGGTGATTTCAATATCGAAGATTGGCAAAGGCTCTTTTGAAAATATAGCTGGGGGCCCATTCTCGAAATCACTCGTAACTTTACGTATACGTAAACTCACCATTTACGAGCGGTTTTGATGTATGGTTTATTCTCGAGATTCGAATATTCCAAAATATACGAGCGCAAAGCAAATCGTAACTATTACGAGTACATACTAGGTTGATACTGTTGATATGTACGTATGTATACATGGTATTCTTTAAGAAAAAATGCCAAAGGCTAATAGAAGTGCTTAAAACAAATAAATGATTTGTAAGATTCTCAATATGATGCAAAAAAGATGAAAATGGAAATGGAAAGGTGTAAATACCTTATGAAGTATAAAGAAATAAATAAACTGATATGATAAAACACTCAAAGTCAAAACATTGAA
The DNA here is from genome assembly GCA_932526495.1 of Bombylius major. Classification (NCBI taxonomy): domain Eukaryota; kingdom Metazoa; phylum Arthropoda; class Insecta; order Diptera; family Bombyliidae; genus Bombylius; species Bombylius major. Next base: position 28,379,238 of record OW052043.1, read on the forward strand.
AAGCTATTTGAAAAATTAAAGAATTACACAAAAAAAAATGATTTATTCCATCTTTACAAGGCCAATAAAGTATGAAAATTCGAATACATCAAAGAAGAAATCTTGTGGAATTTTAAAAGATGTTTGATGGTTATATTATCTTGGACTTAGAAGAGAGATTGGTAACGTGGAGAAAGTTTGTAGAACAACTATTTCTTAAGGAAAAAACTAAACACACTCCTAGAAGTAGATATATGGTCCGAATATTTTGAAAGACGAAGTTATATGTATATGTTCTAAAATGTGCAAAAAACTGGGTTGCCTCATGTCTTAGTAACATTTTTAATGCAATACTAAAACTTTTAGATGAAGATGAATGATACATGTACATATGTATAGTATATAACAAAGATGAAATTCCAAAAGAATGAATAATACTACTATAAGCTTAATGAGTAATTGTAGTAGACTAAGAACAGAAAAAACAACATTCGACTCGGCTGGGAATCGAACCACAGTCCTCTGTCTTGCCGCGACAGTGCTCTTACATTGGGCTACCGAACGCCATGTTGCTTGTTGTTTTTAGTTACCACGTAAACATTGATGATACTCAAATCCCATACTTAGTGTTGTAAAATTATTTCTGAAAGTTATCTATAATAGAACAATGAGTACTTTCAAGAATGCGTCGTCAACACACGTCGACGACTCGAATGCGCTGGAATTGTAATCAGAGTCGTCAACTGTGCATGCAAGCAGTCATTAGAATAAATGAACATGATTCGCCATCTTCAAATATGACGTCACAATGTTTATAAAATTTTATCATTTTTAATTGATTTAAATCTTATTTTAAATTGAAAATCAAACTAAAGAAATGTGTATCAGTTGCAAAACGGATCTTTTCCATATTTTGAAAAAAATGAGTTATATACGTCATTTGAAAGGTCTTTTACAAATCTACTTATTTACTTTACTTTTAAAAGAAAAAAAAATCTTTTCCTCTGTATTTTGATCGTCAAAATATGAGCTCAGTTGCAAAACAGTACCTTTTTGTCAAATTTCAGAAACAGTTTTGCTTAATAACTCAAAATGACTTAACATGACAAAGACCCCTTTTGCAACTGATAGACACAAATGTCAGGAAAAAAATGGACAACATATTCGTTTTAATTGAAAATCAACATCGCAGTCGCTTGAAAACGATAGAGTAATTTCAGCCGACTGCGCTGCAAGCTTGAATTAATGAACATGATACCATTCAACGATTGCACTGGAAGTCATTTATGAACATGATTTTTACGCCGTCAGCGTCGTCGACGCATTTATGAAAGTACTGCATTTGATGAATGGTCTAGGCACAAGAGATGCTTTGCGTTCTCTCAACACAATTATGCAAAGATGTAAAGAAATGAATGTTGATATACTTTATTGGCTTCGAAAAAGCATTTAATAAAGTGTGACTTGATATATTGTTTGGATCCAAAAAACTATAGTCGATACGATAGACGGCGCAATAGAAGAATTTTTTTTGAGAAGTGTCAAAGCCTGCGCCCAATGGTAACGACAACGACAACTACAACGTGACGTTCAATTAGAATCAATAGAACGACTGTTGTTCTCGTCCAATGCAAAAATAATAGACCACTAAGATATCCCAACAATACAAAAATTACAAAATAAAGCTTTTAGATAAAGGACCATGCCACAAGGTAAATAGAATACAATAGGTATGATTGAGCCAGTATACTCTGTTCTCTTTTTTTACAACTTTTTATAATATTTTTAAAATTTATATTTAGAGAAAAATAATATTGTATAACAAAAACAAACTACTCGCACTACCATTAACCATAAACACATTTAGCCTTTAAATTATTTCATCTGAGTGATGTTTAAAAAAAGCTCACAAAGAGAGAGAAGTTTCGTTTCATACTGGCTCAATCATACATTCATACCTATTGTATTCTATTTACCTTGACCATGCCCAACGACTCCTATAGTACCAAACTTAATGCTCATTTTGTGTATGTGTTGGAAGTACCAAATTAACATTACAATTTATTGTTTTTAATCAATTATAACTAAGTTGTGATTAAAGTTACATGAAAATTATGTTCAAATGAAATGTAGAGAAGCTCGTTAGCTTTATTTTCACCGAATATATTAAATATCTATGAGCAACGTAAATCAAAGAAAAAACGTGATAAATATTAAGTAACATAAAACTGAAAATCAATTTTTCCTTAAATCTCCCAAATTACTAAAAATATCAAATTATAATGTTCTACAAATTTGTAGATTTTTATTAAATAAACATTTTTCCTAAACATTGTTATATCATAAAATTAATAAAAATTAAGTTATTAAAGAAAAATGATAATTTTTTATTAAAATCACAATTTTCTCTCTCATTTCTCATTTTTAACAGTCACCTCTGAAAATGTGATACCACTTGAAGAATTTTTTTATTCATTTGTTTATTTCTTCTTTCAAAAATATTATTCATAAACAAAAAACAATTTTTCAAGTGGTACTACATTTTTAGAGGTGACTGTTAAAAATGAGAAATGAGAGAGAAAATTGTGATTTTAATAAAAAATTATCATTTTTCTTTAATAACTTAATTTTTATTAATTTTATGATATAACAATGTTTAGGAAAAATGTTTATTTAATAAAAATCTACAAATTTGTAGAACATTATAATTTGATATTTTTAGTAATTTGGGAGATTTAAGGAAAAATTGATTTTCAGTTTTATGTTACTTAATATTTATCACGTTTTTTCTTTGATTTACGTTGCTCATAGATATTTAATATATTCGGTGAAAATAAATCTAAGGAGCTTCTCTACATTTCATTTGAACATAATTCTCATGTAACTTTAATCACAACTTAGTTATAATTGATTAAAAACAATAAATTGTAATGTTAATTTGGTACTTCCAACACATATAAACAACAAAATAAAATTGAGCATTAAGTCTTGGTACTATAGGAGTCGTTGCCATGCCACAGCGAGAAATCAAAGGTGCATTGCAAAGCTTTAATAAAATTTCTCTAAACTTTTACGTCATTGATTTAGAGAATATTTTAGACGTCATACATTATGATTGCTTTGATCGTGTTTTGCCATTTTTTTGTTAAAAATTTTTATTTTTTACAAATGAATAACAAAATTTAATTATAATTGCGTTGTTGCCGTATTTATGCTTTTAAATTCTTTTTGCTTTGAACAAAAAATTTCTTTTGAAATATAAAATATTTTTTTTTTCGAATTTTAAAAATAATTTTAAAAATATATTTTTATATTTTATAATAATGATTTAATGAATTAATAGCTGCGTTTTCTTTATGACCTGATCCGGATCAGATCATAAGGCCCAACCACAATGCTACGTAACGTAACGTAAGATTACGTAACGTAAGGAACGAGAAATGTAAAATAATACATACGGCCATAATGAACATAAGGTTACGTTCGTTAACTTTCGTTCACTTTAAAATGTCAAATTTCCGTAACTTAACCTGCCGTAAGCTTCGCACTTTACGTAAGATAAGTGAGGTTATATTAAAATTATTGTAAAATGTGTAAATTCTCCAGGTTCCTTTTATTTATAGAATTCATTTTCCCTCTAATCCATTTTTCTTTTAAAGTTATTTTTAAAATATTAAATACAATTTAAAAAATTTATTTATAATTACAATAAAAACTTTTCACCAAAAACTTGTCAAGTACACATTACACAAACAAGCTACGTAAGTGACTTTTTCTATTGTGGTTCATTTACGGAAAAATGACAGCCGTAAGCTTACGTTCGTTCACTCTTACGTTACGTTACGTAGCATTGTGGTTGGGCCTATAGTTTTATATGTAATACAACAACAACTCAAGATCCAAAAAGGTTCTTGCCTCTTGGATCATATTTCAAGATCTGGTTTTTAGTTTCGATTCTCAAACGTAGGGGCAGTATTCGTTAAATTTTTAGTTCCTAAAGGTTGGCGACTATGAAAAATAACAAATTATTTCCAGTAACTGACAATTTGTTGTTTTTGTATTTTTATTATTAGCTGCGTTCAATTCGGCTACTTCGGAGTAGATAAGCGTAGTTGGTGAATGGAACGCTATTTTGATCGTAGATGGGAGTAGATTCATCTACGTCTGAAATCCCAATGGAACGCAGCTATTTTTTTTTTAATATTTGTCAAATTTAAAAAAAAAATTTAGAGATCCGTATCGTTTTCTTTGCTTTTGATCTGATCCAGATCAGATCATGGCAAAGAAAACGCAGCTAATAATGATTGCATTGTTGTCGTAATTTATGCTTTTGAATTTTTTTTTGCTTTGAACAAAAAGTTTTTAAATATAAAATTTTATTTTTTTTATTATTTTTATCATTATTTTGCGAAATAATAAGAAACATTAAGATATATGTACATACACTCCGTTTCAAAATATAGCCTCACCCTTACCATGTGTGTATATCTCATATAAGGAGTGAATTTTTTACAAATCTTTGTTCTAGGATTTTGAAGGACCTGTTGTGTTAAGAAAATTTTTGAAATTTAATTTTTAGAAAATCCCACCATATAGAAGAAAGAGAGGGAGAAAGTAAAATGTACAAATAAAAGCCGTTGCAAAATATAGCCTCACTACCATTCAAAGTGAATTTTTCGAAGTGCTTACAGGGATTTTGGATATTTTTTTTAAATCTCTTTATTGTGTGATAAGTTTTCAAGATTTTTGATAAAAAATGGCACTGGTCAATTTGTTAAATAAAACAGAAATTGAAATTATGAAGTAACTAAAAGGTGGAAAAAAGTCAAATCGACAAATTTCGAAAATACTGGGCCAAAGTCCAAGGACAATCAATAATTTTTTTTTAAATGAAAAATAAAACGTAGTTTTAACAAATTTTGGCCGACCACCAATAGTAACACGTAGGAAAATATGAGCCATCCCGAATGCTTTTTGTTGTTCAACACTAAAAATGAATCAAATTAAAGAGAAATAAGGATCGGATGTTCACGAATCCTACTGTTTATAAAATATTACGAACATAGAAACATTTCGCATAGAAAAATAACAAAATATCCGTGCTACACGAAAAAACATAGGGAATATCGCCTTAACTTTGCAATGGAACCACATATTATGTAAGGCAAAATGGCACAAAGTGGTTTTAACCGATGAAAACAAGTTTAATTTAGATGAACCAGATGATTAAAGGTTTTATTTACATAATTTAAGGAAGAAGGAAAGTTATTTAGCACTCAAAAAAATAGATGGAGATTCTGTTATGATATGGGGTGTCGGAGAATATAATACTAAGTTATACCTAAAAAAAACTCCAGTTTGCTTTCACCAATTTATGTCATTTTTTCAATAGTAGTAATTCATATTAGATTTATGAGTGGAAGAATACTTCCAGAAAATACTGAGAATTGTTAAAGAAACAAATAATAAAAATCTCTGAGAATTTGGAGCAGGACGACTTCATTTTTTAACAAAATAATGCAGTAATCCATATTACAGGTATAGTTAAAAACTGATTTTCTGGAAAAATTTCACAAATATTACAATGACCGGACTTAAATATAATAGAAAACGTTTAAAAATATTTATTAAGAAAAGTTTTTTCAAACAGCTAACAGTATGAAACTGTTTAGGATCCAAGAAAAGTAATATAGAAGAAGCAAAATGGAGTTCCAAAAGTATATGTCAGAAAACTGTATAAAAGCATAAATAACCATCTTTGTTACATTTAAATTAAAAATGGTAAAGAAAGTCCTTATTAATAATTTCTAAAAAACAAAAATTATTTGTGTTTTCAATACCAAATTTTAAAAAACATTATAGTGAGGCTATATTTTGCAACGGCTTTTATTTGTACATTTTACTTTCTCCCTCTCTTTCTTCTATATGGTGGGATTTTCTAAAAATTAAATTTCAAAAATTTTCTTAACACAACAGGTCCTTCAAAATCCTAGAACAAAGATTTGTAAAAAATTCACTCCTTATATGAGATATACACACATGGTAAGGGTGAGGCTATATTTTGAAACGGAGTGTATGTACATATATATGTATATATATACATAAATATCATTATCATATAATTTTTCAGGACTAGTCCCGTGTAAATCTCGGACTTTCAACGAACAAACAGTTGAATCCTTCCTCAGAATTTTTAATAGAAACTAACGCCAGGCGTTATTTTGTTGGATATGTTATTTTAAATATATTACTTAACAAAATAAATTGTACTGCATGCAAAAATATTATGATAAAAGAAGCAGAAAAAATATGCTTACAGAGTGAATGTCTTATACTGGAAAAGGACTATTCAACGTATAACTCGAGCGAGTACATGTTTTTACAATGTCCGTCAAACGATTTTTTTATGATTCGTGAGCTGCATATTCAAATATATAAAAAAATATTTAAGGATAATTTGGCTATACCAAACATAAGGAAAACTATTTCCGATGATTGTATTTATATCTAAAACAAAAGAAGTGTTTCCTGATTGGTTCAATGAAAATAGTCCTTGCTATGAACATCGCAAGCAAATTTTAAGTTTTATGTTGTTAGTACTTTTATGGAAAAATTGCTTGTGGAAAACAAAAGAAATCCAATCACAAGCTATACTAAATACAATAAATGCAAAATTACAAATGTTAATGCAATAAGTTTAAAAAAAACATCAACATAAAAAGAAATTCGTATTTTGACAATTTTTGCTGATAAAAATAGTGTGCAGTGAATGAAATTTAATCTCCATTTGTTGAAAAAAAATTAAAATATAAATATTTTATGTACTTTTTGTATTGTTGGTATATCTTAATGTTCTTTTATTAATTTGTAAACAAAAAAAAAAATAATAATAGAAAAAAATAAAATTTTATATTTAAAAAATTTATTTTTCAAAGCAAAAAGAAATTTAAAATTTATATACAGGGTGTGCCGTTTGGTTTGCTTAACCTTGATATCAGTGATAGGTCTCATCGAGACAAACAAAAAATCGTATCGGAGGGAGGGGGAAATCCCAACGGTTTGGCCGCTAGAGGGCGTTTTTTTGCTCTTATTTCACGATGTACCCTATAACTTTTCACAGGGGCACTCAAGGGTCACTTTGTGTTAAGAAAAAATGTGGAGGACCCTTCGCCCTTTTTAACAATACCTTACTTGTTACTCTGTTCTTAACTTTTTAAAAGTTAGACGCGTTTAAAATCAAAATTTTGTGAATTTTTTTTCAAATTTTTGTTTTTAACTCTGTTTTTCTCAAAAAAAAGCTTAATTTAACCCTGATTTTTTATTACAGAAAATAAAAGCTCAATTGATTCTGCATCCATTTGCTATCTTCATTTTTTTCGAAAAAAGCATAATTTTCGAGATATTTGCATTTGAAAATTTGCACTTCTAGCTCCTATTTTCAATTTACAGTGTGTGGTACAGCAAATGAAATAACACTTAAGAGTAATTGTTTAGTCAGTGTTATCTACAAAAGCGCTGTTTAATGGTAATTGTTGTACTTTGAATTTCAAAGGGTATAAAAGGTATATAGACAATCGTCTAATTTGAATTTTTTCCTTAATCTTTTTCGAAAATACACGTAATGTCATAGATAATTTGGCCACATTTGTGTAATAACAGTCAAAAACATACGAATACCAACAAAGATCATCCAAAGCAATTTTGTATACATATGAAAACATTAATATGAATCATTTTATACTTACATTCATCAGTTCATTTTCTCCTCGTAACGTTCTCCAATTTTCCAAAATGTTAGCATATTCTAAATATTTTTCAATTTCATTTAATGTTTCATAAACATGAATTAATCCCATATAATCATATTCAAGTCCAGAATATGCTTCTCCATAAAGACGAAGATCTTTAATAAATAGGAGAAATAATAACAAATATATCAAAAATATAAAATATGATTATGAATTTACTAATTTCAATGCTTCTCAAATAAAGTTGTTCAGCTTCACGATATTTTTTCATGTGATAATTGTATAACGAGGCTAAATGTCCTATTGATAATCCAACTTCATAATCGAATGGACCTAGTAAATCAGTTTTGATTTTAATTGCTTTTTTGTGCATTCTCTCCGCTTCCTGTACTTGTACAAAGAAAGATAAATATTTTAATTAGTTAAAATATAAAAAAAGTTCATATTTTATTAACCTCAAATTTATTCATTGTCTGATAAAGTCTTCCTAAATTTCCGTAATGTTTTGCAGTTTGAACATTACATTCTCCAAATACTTCTAATGATAATTGTAATGCTCTTTTGTGTAGTTCTTCAGATTGTAATAAAAGACCTTCTTCATCATTGCCATTATGTGAAACCATTTTATCAAGAGCGATTTCTTCAAGTAATAAAGCTTTAACACGTTTTGCTGATACTAAACGTAAATGATTATTTGGTACAAGATCTTTCATAATATCAATTGCTTTTTCAATATGTTCTCTAGCATATTGAAAATCACCAGAACTATATTCATGAACATAATATGCATATGAAAGATCTTCATGAGCTATAGCTACATGAAAATTACGATGTCCAAAAATATGTCTTTTAATTTCTAATGCTTCTTTATATGCATTAACACTTTGAAAAAATGTATCAACATTTAAAAGAAAAAATCCATAATCTAATAAAGCATCTGCGTATTTTTGATGATGTCTACCAAATATTATCCTAGATCTTCGTACTGCTTGACTAATAAGCATATAAGCTCGTTTAAATTCTCTTTTTATTACACATGATCTTGCTGCTTGTCGCAAAACATCAATAACAATTCTGAAAAAAAAAAAATTGTAAGATATGATTTGTAGTCGAATCTTTTTAGAGCATAGTTTAAATTGAAATTTTTTGAAGTTCAAAATGAGATTTTAACGCGAAAGTTGTACAACTTCTTGAATTTTGAAACGAGCACTAACATAATAATTTCCAAGTCAAATTCCAAACAAAAGTCGGGATACTCTAAAAGTTAAACAAATCAAGGTATATTTTTCTACCATAGTTTTTCTAAGTAGTTGACCGTTGTTTTGGTAAATGAATTGAAAATTTACTGATAATTTGAACAACAAAATTGTGTACATACTTCTCTGGTGTTGTTGGCTTAAGCTGTTTCAATGCTAAAATACTCCAATTTAGGCTTTGATTATATTCACTGCGACAAAAGTATAGAACTGATAATTGTGTATAAACATTAGCCAATAGATTCTTAGGAATATTTTCAGCACCAATTTCTTTTATTAAATCTAAAATTTTATTGCAAATACGTTCAGCTGATTTAAAACTACAAAGTACTGCTTCAGAATGTAACAATCTAAAATAATTAATAAAAAAAAAAAAAAGATGTATATGTACATACTCGTACTTATATTAGGGAATTTTTCAAAAGACAAATAAAAAATGTAAAACTAACTATTTAAACAAACCTTTGTAAGCAATCTAAACATACTAATAATGTTGATGAATTTTGTTCTAGTTTTTCTAAACCACATGAAACACATGATAAAATATTTATACTTTCTGATAACCAACCAGCTTCTGATAAAAATGAACCGAGTCTTAAACCAAAATCAACAGCTTTCATATTAAAATCTTCACTAAATATTTGTTGATTTGATGCTTTTGATATGGCTTCTGATGCTGTTGCTGGTAGTGGTGTATTTAATGTTTCATCAACTTTCGGTGCTAATTTATATTTCATAATGTATTTTATTTGTAATTGTGTAGCTAGTGGTTTACCACTATTCATTAATGATGATACACAACGAAATAATTTTTGACGTGTTGAATTAATACGTAACAAACGAGCAAAAATATCTAAATCTGCTAACTGAACATGTAGCATACTTTTAAGTCGTTCTGATCGTGACATCTGTAAATAATAAAAAAAAAAAACAATAAAATCAAAACAAATAAAGTAATAATAAATGTAAAAAAGCTCAATATGTAGGTATGTATGTCTCGATGAATCACGATTTTAACTTTTTTTTGATACCCCTTTTATATTAGATCTAATAATAATCTAATGGGCAGTGGTATTAACCATAAAAAGCTTAAAAAACATTTGTCGAGACATACTGATGGTATTAGTAAAGACATATTAGATTCCATAGAATGTTTTGGTCCAATTTTGCTCGAAATTTTCAATATGTCCTTATAAAAAAGCGAATTCCCAAAAGCATGGAAAGAAACAATTGTAGTTCCTGTTGAAAAAATAAGAAATACAAAGAATCATGACGAATTTAGGCCAATTAATATGCTTCCGATGTATGAGAAAGTTTTTGAAAAGTTTATTGCTGATCAACTAATTGAATACCTAGAAGGGAATGATATACTAATAAAAGAGCAGTCTGGCTTTAGAAACCTTCGTTCTTGTGAAACTGCAATAAATTGGTTAGTATACGAATGGAAAAAGGAAATAGATAGTGGTAATGCTGTAATAATTACATTCCTTGATTTTAAAAGAGCCTTTGAAACGTTAGACAGACATATCTTGTTGGACAAATTAAATATGATTGGAGTCAGAGAAAGAGAATTGGAATGGTTTAGATCTTATCTAATGGATAGGAAGCAGGCAACAAAAGTCAATGGAATTGTATCTGACACTGAAGAGGTGAACTTAGGTGTACCGCAGGGATCAGTGCTTGGAGTATTGCTTTTCCTTATATACATATATCAATGATATGAAAGCAGTTATTAAGCATTGCAGAATCGGACTATTTGCTGATGACACATTACTATACATAAGTGGTAAAGATGAAGAATACCTAGCAAATTGTATGAATGAAGATCTGGATGAATTAAATAGATGGCTGTGTATGAATAAATTGAAAATTAATGTAGATAAATGTAAATATATGAAATTAAATAGTAATAACATTGTTAATGTATACATAAATAATTATAAGTTAGAATATGTTAAAAGTTTCAAGTAATTAGGTGTAATTTTAGATGATAAATTAAACTTTAATGAACACGCAAAATATGTAACTACAAAAATAGCAAAAAAGATTAACTTTTTGAAAAGAATTAGAAGATTCCTAGATTTAGAAATTGCTGTGATACTATACAACGCTCTGATCTTACCTCATTTTAATTATTGTTCAACAATGCTGTATTCGTGTACAAATGAAGTGAGGGAAAGTTTTCAATTATTGCAAAATAGGGGAATGAGAGTGTTGCTTAAAAAGAATAGGTATGCTAACATTAAAGCTATGTTACAAAAATTAAACTGGTTCAATGTAAAAGAATTATGGACATATAATGCCATGATTTTTATACATAAAATAAGAAATAATTTAACTCCAGCTTATTTAAAAGAAACACTAATTCAAGGCAAAGATGTACACTCTTATTCTCTAAGAAGGAAAAGTTGGTATAGGATAAATAGATTTGAAAAAAGTAGTACACAAAGAAATATTATGTATAAAGGTATAGATTTTTATAATAAGTTACCTCATGAATTAAAGGATGAAATGAGAGTTAATGTATTTAAGACAAAATTAAAAGAATATATAAAATCAATAAGTAATGAATTGTAAAATGGTTGAATTTTGATTAATTTTAAGTTAATTGTAAAGTCTTTTTCTTTTTAGACTAATAAATAAATAAATAAATAAATAAAAATACTGAACTTTACCAAAATTTAAGAAAAAAATTTTTTTGAACTTAATATTTTATTTTAAAACTTTAAATGTTCCTCTGTGGGAATTCTGACCATTGAAAAATATAAACATTATTAGTTGAATTAATTTAAAAAAAATGATGTAGTTCAAAATAAAAACAATTAACATTCTTGCAAACAAAATTGCATTATGTACATTACATACTTTATATGACAGGATTCTTAATATTTAGGAAAAAAGACTACGAAATATATAACTGTGAAAAAAATAATTTTTGTTGATTTTTTATGATGCATATTCACAACGTTTTGGATGAATGTCGATAAAGTTTTTTTTTTTTTTTCAAAGAACAAAAAACATTAATCCAAAAGTAATAAAATAAGTAAACAATCTGGGATCAGCCAACGACTCCTATAGTACCAAGACAGCCCTACTAACCATCGCTCATCGGTTTTTCAATTTTTCGAGGGGTAATTTGTTAAATTATGGATGTATTAGTATTATGTACAAAAAATGAAGTATATAATATTTTTTTATTTATGATCTTCTCGATTACTTTCTTGATTTTTTCATCAGAACAGTCATCAGTAATAAAAATTTCAATGTTTTCAATACTTTGTAGAGTTTCATAGCATAGTTTCTTGAGTCGACATTTGTTAAAATTCTATTAATAAGGCAAAAATTGAAAATAAAATAAAATCATTTGAAGTGAATAGTGATTGTGTGAAGTACATATAGTGCAATTGTGAAAAAATTTGAACAGGATTTACCAGGATCAAGCCGATTAAGTGTACAAAAAAGTAAGTTTTTTATATTTTCATTTTACGAAAACATAAATGCAAATTTATTTCTAATAAGTACCTATAATTTTTATTTATTGCAGGAAAAATATCCAGCCAAATAAGAAAGAAAAATCTAATAAAAATAATGAATAATGATAACGTATCAATAATTTATGTAAAGAAAATAATAAATTAAATTTGAAAAAATAAAAAAGTAACTTATTTCATTTATTCTTCAACGATAATGAAAATAATTAACCCTTATCTAACATCGATGAGCTTCCTAATGATAATCATCATGATACTCATCAGTGAAAACATCTATGAGCTTCCTAATGATAATCATCATGATGCTCATGGAAATGCTCATGGAGCTCTTCACTATGTACATTTAAAGTATACAAATGAGTTTTTTCCCGACGGTAGAATAAAAATCATCATGATTTTCATCGAGACATTCATGATGAGCTCATCGATGCAGTCATCATGATGTGGTTACTAGGGAGAATGCTCAATTTTATTTTATTGTTTATATGTGTTGGGCGTACCAAATTAACATTACAACTTATTGTTTTTAATCAATTATAACTAAGTTGTGATTAAAGTTACATGATAATTATGTTCAAATGAAATGTAGAGAAGATCCTTAGCTTTATTTTCACCGAATATATTAAATATCTATGAGCAACGTAAATCGAAGAAAAAACGTGATAAATATTGAGTAACATAAAACTGAGAATCAATATTTCAATATTCCAAATTATTAAAAATATCAAATTACAATGTTCTACAAATTTGTAGATTTTTATTAAATAAACATTTTTCCCAAACATTGTTATATCATAAAATTAATAGAAATTGAGTTATTAAAGAAAAATGATAATTTTTAATTAAAATCACAATTATCTCTCTCATTTTTAACAGCCACCTCTGAAAATGTAGTACTACTTGAAAAATAGGAGTCGTTGGATCAGCCCAAAATCTAGATTTCCAAAATCTTTATTGGATAAAATCCACTTTTTCTAAAAAATCCAGTAAATCGAAATTCAGACAAGACGGAATTTATACAAAACACATAATGGCTTTTGGTATTTCATATCCAACCCTTAATAATTTGTTCCATGTACTACGGTACTACTTATTGTTAGCTAGAAAATTCCCTTTCATATCTTTACAGAAAGGGCACAATATGTTTCGCTCACAAAATAAAGGCTCAAAAATTCAACCTTTCTTGCGTCATGTTTCATGCATGCATAAAAAAATAGGAAGCATGCAAGTCAAGTCAAATTTGCAAACAAGATTATAATGATTACATACTTACATTTATGAAGTCTTTTGATAATTTTCCAAATTTTAATAAAAAAACAGTGCTGCCGCCATAAACATTGTTTATATTTTAATAATTGGTAATTTCATTGGGCCTAAATTATAAACATTTTTTAAATTTAAAACTAAAATAGTTTCGAATATAAATTAAATGCAGATAACTAAGATCTGACTAAAAGTCAAAACTAAAATACATATATGATATATAAATAAAAAAATAAATTTTTTTTTCAAGAATACATACTTGCTAAATTTAAAAAAAATTGTTTACTTACAACACTTACATGGTAGCACTGCTCGTAGGACTGGCGAAAGGCCGAAAGATTTAATTGCATGTAAGCTTGATTTTATGAAGTCTTCAGTTTGCAAGATTGGTTTTATGAAGCTATTGACAAGAAAATCTTGAATTTTTGAGAACGGTCAAACATTATTACATATTACAAAATCTAATGATATACATACATACGTATAACCAATTTTTGTTGACATATTGATAGTGAAGAAAAATATAAAAATTCAGAGCAGCAAAGCAAACGTGAACGACAAACACTTTCACATTGCGTAGATACAAAAAGATTAAAAATTCGACTCAAATACTCAAAATTATGTGTTCCATTTTAATAAAAATATAAATCTTGTTAAGAATACTTATTGAATTATTTAATAATTAAAATCATACACTAGGTGCATATATTATAATTTTAATTTACTTACTTTAACGTATATATCAGCCAAAATATTTGGTGGCAGTAAACGAAGATAATTAACTCGATCCAGCGTGCTAACATTGTAATTTAAATTTGCAACGTATGTTGATAAGCACTTTTTATAAAGAGTTGAAGGATTTTTCGATAAACAATCCTCCGACATATTATGATTTTTATTATTATAAAACAAAGAAAAATGAACAGCAGTCAGCACTCATCAGACAGCTCATAAGTCATAACTCATAGCCCCCCCAGATAACATTTTGGTATCGATACTCGGGTATCAATTACCCAGATAACATTTTGGTATCGATACTCGGGTATCAATCTACGTGTTTATGCCTGCTCCGAATTTAATACGGATTCTGGTTTACTCCCAATTTTTTGTCGTATAAACTCGATAATTCGGATTTTGGCTTAAGCCCAAATTATTTGGGTTTAATCCCAATTTTTTTATATGTGTGTGTGAGGTAAAATGCAATATGGCGGATTCTAATTTTTATGGTGAAAGTGAAGCTGTCACGTTCTTCTTCTATTTTTTATGTGGAAGAAGAATAATATGTATACTATAAGTGTATAAAAATATCAACGTTTGCATGTATGTACTTTTTTAATCCCAATTTTACCGTTTCTACGCTACTCCCAATTTAATCCAAAATCCGTATTATTTTTTCATCGTATAAACTGTTAAAATTAGTCTTCAATATTTTTCTCCTTTTCTAATGATGATTTATTGAAGATATTTTGATTCCTAAATCCTACCATCAAAAGAGATGAGTTTGGTGGTGGTAGTCAAAATGGTGTTGTTAAGAAAACGAAATGATGAAACTGATGTAGAACTGATTCTTTTTTGATTCCTACCATCGTATTATTAAGGGGAAAATTATAGAATGTACCACTGATGTAGTACTGATGTTTTTAGTACATAGTATAATAAGTAAGAAAATAGAAAACAAAATATGTAGCTTATTTAAATGAAAATACTCCTCATTGTTCAAAAAAATATAATTTTTTGAATTTTTTGAATTACATATAAAAAGTATAGAATTTAAAGCTTACAATTATTTTGTTAACGAAAATGAAAGAAATATTACGTTTTTGATTCCACTCTTCAGTCCAGCATCTGTACAAAATATTAATACAGTATCGATATGGCATCGAAGAAGTACTGTTCTTAATTGATGCAATTCCCTTTTAAAATTTGGTTACAAATTCGATCTTTCATTGATACATCTTTGATGCAGGGAATCACATTCAATTTCCCCTTTTTCAAATTCAACCAATCAGAATGCTCAAAATGCGGACATGGTCCATATAAAAACATCAGTTTTGGTAACTAAAAGGTATCGATCCTTTGATACCTGAGTATCAGTCCAACATCAGTTCTTCATCAGTCCCGTGCTATCTGGGCCATACCAACACATGAATGAACACAACAATACTTAGTCAGTGATTCCGTTCTAATATATTGCCGATTTACAAAAAAAATACTACTCTACTACCTCAATCCTCTAATCTATCTTTTTCCATTAAACGAATATCTATACTATTTTTCTTTTTGGATGTCAGTACATTTCATTTCAAATTGATTCAATTCATTCTAATATCATTAATCATTCGAACGAATTAAAAATGAATATTTCAATGATATTAAAACAACTGGATAGAACTTCTCTATCTAACACCATGCTGTAAAAATGCGACTAAATTTATATTGTTGTCTCACTCTTAGGGAATTCGTCATGTATCAATAAACGAAGATTGATTTAAACATTTGATATTTTTAATAATTAGATTGAGACACAATTTTTATTTAAATTAAATTCAAATTAACTGGATTTGAATTAAAATTGAATTTAAATTCGATAAAAATAAAATTGTCCCTAAATAAATAATTAACTTACTTGTAATTACGTTATTTCAATGGGGGATTTTCCAACGTTTTTAAATTTGAATATATTCAAATTTGATAGTGATGACATGAACTTTTCAAAGAGCAGGCAAAGACCATATATAATTAGACAATCAATTTTTCCGTTACTTGACTGTTACATTTCAAATTTCTTAAACAATCAACAAAATTTGATCGTTATTTTCCAATAGTAAAGCTCTTGAGTTCTTCAAGCTCTGCAAGTACAATTGTACAAGTACAAAGTTTTTTAAATATGTATTTCGAATTTTCGTAAATATCGTCGAAATCTACCATTTTTATTTTATTTTCTATTTCATTCACACACATTATTATTGTATTAATTGTTTTTGTATACCATATGATTTTTTTAAATTTTGTTTTGATTCTGATTGTATACATTTTTGGATATTTATATTTTGTTTCGAAAAACAAAAACAATACAATACAATTGAGATTTGAGAATAATGATTGTTGATTATAATACTAATGTGTCTTGTAATATGTAAAGTATGTATAAAATGAAAAAAAAAATTTTAATTTTCATATTTTTTAAGATATTCTGCTTCTAAATCATTTTTTTAATTTTTATAAAATAATGATAAATTTATTAAATCGGATATAAATTTTACTCCTTTTTATGATTTTTGTTGTTGTCAAATTTCATGTTTTTTTTAAACTTATTTTCATTCTGAAAAGAAGAATTTATTTTAATTTTTTGTAGTACATATACCTACATAATGTATGTAATTCAACTTAAGTTTAGGAAATTTTTTTATTATCATATTATGTGGGTATTATGAGTTTAACTAATAGATCAATTATTTTTATAACTTTTGAAAAATATGTAGGTATATACATATTCGGAAATATAAGTATGTATAATATGTAAGTACATATGTACTAATAATTTTTAAAATATTTAAAACAAATGTGAACCAGAAGAAGAAGAAAAACTTAACTAAAAATGTTGTTATATTAGTAGGTACATATGTACCTACAAATTTTATTTTGCAGTTAACTTTTCCCTCAATTGTATTGTTATTTAACCCTAGGATTGCCTGATCAAGAATGTCACAAATTTGGCCGTGAGTATACAAATGTATACCATACATTTTATATGGAAATTTTAAAATTTTTTTTTCAAAGAGCTGTATCTCAGCATCGCATGGACCAAAAACTATTATTTTTATATTAAAATCTTTATTAAATCTTTAATGTTGTTGCTATTACAGTTTCATATTTTTTCTAGTTTCCGAGATAAAATGGAAAATAAAGTTGAAAATGTTGAACTTCTTAATGGTTTTCGCGTATTTTGTCCTTTTGGTTGAAAACAGTGGCACTTACAGAATTACTGTATAAGACAGCTTTTAAGGAATACTTCAGCAAATATTTTAATCCAAAAATATTAGTTTTTGGTTCAGAGGATGCTGAGATATAGAACTTCAAAGCCAACAATAGATGTTTGCGTTTATGAATGTACAAGAATGTATGGAACATTCACGTTTTTCATGTTATTATGCACTTTATCTTGAAAACTAAAAAAACTAAAAAAATACTGTAAAGAACAATACTAAAAAGAACACTTTGATAAATGTTTTAGTATAAAAATAGTTTCTAGGTCCTAGCTCAAAGGGATCGTATTTTTATCAAGGGTCAAAGTCCGCGTGTATACGTTTGTATACGATCAGGCAATCCTAGGGTTAAAAAGAATGTAGGTAGGTAAAAATTTTCAACTATTGATTGAAGAAAAATTAAATTTTACAAATATGATTTTCAATATTATATCCATTCAATAAATATAAATAACAGTATAATCTCAATAATTTGAACTAATTTCAAACCGACCTTGTTAAAATTTAAAAATTTATATAGAAACCAGTTTACACTTTCAACACTACTTTAAACAAAAACACCCCATAATTCTGTAATAAAATTCATTTGCATTATTAAAACAATAATTACGAAATTGATTATGACGATTTTAAAATTAATTTTTTATTGCAAAAATCAGTGATTGAAATTAGGTACAACATATTTAACTTGGTTTTATTTCATGCTATTTCATAAAGTAAAATCACAAAAAAACCTCTTTACAAAAATACAGAAACCGAAATTACAGAAATTTAGGTGTTGAAAATATAGAGGTTCAAATTACCGATCTAATACTGTATCTCAAATATAATTCATATTTCATTCCATATTGATCATTGAACAAATATTTCTTCTGTCTTTGTCTATGCAGAAAAGTGATATGCATTTTTAATTTGTATTTTTCTTTTTACACATTTTCTTAATCCTTCCTACTTTTCTTATCTTCTTTGAAAATAAACAAAAGTCAGCTGATATGCATTAGGATATTTAAAGAAAAAGAAGAAGTGAAATTTTTGAAGGATAAATCTGTAATAGTTTTATTTTATTAAACAAAAACTTTCTAAACTATTTAAACTAAATTGATAAAATATTTTCAAAAAATATTGAACTGTAAGAAGAAAAAAAACAATAAAAGTATGTTTATCATTATTACATAAAACATTCATATTATATTTATAATTGATATTGATATTGGTCAATTCTTCTTCTTCTTCTTTGTCTTCTGTCTTTCTCTATCTTCAAAAAAGTGAAATGCATTTATAATTTGTATTATTCTTTTTACATATTTTCTTAATTCCTCCTACTAATTCAAAAATAAAAGTCAGCTGATATGCTTTAGAATATTAAAAGAAGAAGAAAAAGAAAAATACTATTTAAAAATAAAAATCTGTAATAGAATTATTAAACAAAAACTATCTAACTATTTAAACTAATATGTATTAATAAATTATTTTAAGAAAAATTAAACTGAAAAAAAATTATAAACAAAAAATAATTCAAGTCATTATCAATCACATAAAAAACATTTATACAGTTGTAAAAAATATACATATATGCATACTCATAACATAACATAATAATGATCGTATGGGTAATGTAAACAAAATTGCAACATTATACAAAATTATCGAATTTCGAAATCAACGAAAAAATCAAAATTTTAAATTCAAAAATGAGCTTTACCATTGGAATTACCTGGTTGCGCCATCTATTATTGCTTGGAAAACTAAAATTTTATAATTTCAAAAAAAATGTAAACTGGAATCTCTAATGATTTTATATACTTTTTGGAGCAGGAGCAAACTGTGATTGTTTTTTTCAAACAGTGATTTAAACCTGTGATTTAGTCACAGACTGCTATTTTATATCTTTTAGTGATTGCTCTTTTTTTCTGTGCCTGTGATTTGTGAATACTCTGTGTGATTCACTACTATACTAGTACTGACTGAATAGTGATATAATAGCAGATGAGCAGACTGCGAATTTATTTCTCTTTTTTTTTGATTTTCATTTAACCAGAACATGTTTGGTACGTATATATGCGATTTTAATTTTTTTTTTGAAATTTATTTTTGACTCTAAGTTTAAATTAATTTAAATTAATTATTATATAGAGATGTAATGCAAAAACCATATAAATACCATATAGACAGACCAAAATGAAAATTTCTTGAAAAAAAATATTTTTCTCCCTGCAGATGGCCAGCCAAGGAGGCTCTGATAGAAAGAATAATTTTTGTATGAATCGAAATCAACAGTATGAGTGTTTGAGTGTATAAACATATACAATAATAATAACGTGGCTTTTTAGAGCCAATATGGAAATTGCGTATACAGAAAAAAAAAAAACAGATCGCAAAAACGAAAAACGTACAGAAACAATATGTATAAGCGCATATATAAATTATGAGTCAATTCATTCAAAAACTATATAGGTATACAACTTGTCTGTTAAAATAATGATCATTAAATAATATGACATATAGATATATATTATACTGTAGTATATACAGAATAGATAATGTACATACATATTTCATAGGATTTTGCAATTATATCCTATAATTATACATATATATTGCTGGTATGGTTTTTTTCTTTTCTTTTTTTTTTTTTTGTCCACATGCATATATTATAGTTATGTAGGTATGTATACCTATTTGATACAGCAAACAGCGTTCTTTAAAGCTGAAATAAATGGTTATTGTTGTTGTTTTTTTTTTTTGGCTTGATTTTTCTGTTTCTTGTTGTTATTGTACTTTTGCTAATGATAAGCTCGCGTAAATAAATATTTTTTGAAATAAGAATTTTATTTCAAATTACAGTGTCCGCTCAATAATTTTTCCCTTCCTATTTTCAACTTTTGGTTTTTTCAACACCCAAATTTCAATAGGTACTTTGAAGGTTTTTCGATGATTTTTATTTTATAAAATAGAATAAAGTTTAAATAAGCTAAACATGTAGGTACTGCCTAATTTAAATCACAGATTTTTGTAGAAATAATTCATTATATAATTATCATAATCGGTTTTTATAATAACAAAAACTAATTTTATTACAAAACTATTTATTGTTTTTTCAAAAATAGCGTTGAAAGTTGCAAATTGGTTTCTATCCAATAATTTCAACTATTTTAAAATTTAAACAAGGCCTATTTTAATCAGTCCAAATTATCGAGCTCATACTGTATGTATGTGTAATTTTTGCTTCTTTTCTTTCAAATGAATATTAACCTTAAAATACAAGTGCAAGTGAACAATTCGTTCTATTTCAAATTTTAAACCCTCGAATCAATTTTAAGTAACAAAATGTAACATTTTTTGATTCTTTAGAAAAGAATGTTCCTGTGAAGCTAGGAAGTTGAAATTTGGCCAGAATATTCTTTGAACGGTCTTATATTGCATGAACTTTGAAAGGTTGAATTTTTTTCTAAAGAATTAAAAAATGTTACATTTTGTTACTTAAAATTGATTCGAGGGTATAAAATTTAAAATAGAACGAAGTGTTAACTTGCACTTGGTACTGTTAAAAATTATAGAACAAGAAAAAAATGCTAACGAAAAACCAAAGGTCGATTCTCTGTAAAATTATACCAAAATTTTCACTTGCTTCAGTAAAAATGTTGAAAAGAATAGCTAAATATGAAAAAATTCTTTGTTTTTATAGGCAGCTGACCTGATATCGGCATTGATTTTTAGTATAATATTACATACAATATACATTTTTATTATTTTTTAATTACTTCAAAATGTCTTCTGCGTTGCCTGAAATGTCCTCATAGATTTTAATTGCTTATTGTAAAAGATCAATTATATGAGTTTTCTATAAAATACTTTTTTAAAGGACATGTGTTACAATAAAACTATAAATGAGACAATTATTAAATACTTAACAATTCACAGAATTCTTAAAGAAAATATTAAGAATGTATTAACAAGGTTGTGTACGAGTCTTCTGCGTTGCCGCCTCCATTTCAGATAAATTTAAAACATAAGGTCAGAATAATAGAAATGCGCTATATAGTTTTAAAAGTGAGGTATAGAAAAATGTACAAGTATTAAGTCTTTACACTTTTATTATCCAACAATTTTTTAATAAAATTCCTCACAAAGTGTCTTCGATGTTAACAGAGAATCGACCTAAAACAAAAATACACACATGCTTAAGAAAATAATATCACACGTACAGTACATATATGGTTTAATAAATACATATATTGTAATGTAAAAACACAAACACAAAAATTTTAGTTCTATGTCCAACCACTTGGGGACGAGGAGAAATCGCTAAAATGATAAAAGTTATGCTGATTTGAAATGTAACTGTCAGTAACGGACAAGTGGGCTGTCTTTATGATGTAATTATATAGTCATTGTGTAATGACGGTTAAAGTAATTTCAATGAATAAAATTTGAAAATAATTTGGGAATTCGAATCGAATACAAACGTATTTATACTTATAAATGTCAAATTTCGCAGTCACTGTTCTGCTCTTTATTTCAAACCAAGTTCGAATCAAATACAAACGTATGTATACCTATATATTTCAAAAATCGAAGTCACTGCTCTGCTCTTTATATTTAATTATAATTATACATACTTTTTAAAAATAAAATCACAATAGCAGCCATGAATCGCAATCACAACCATGAATCGCAATCAGTCGACTGTGATTGCTCTTTTAACAAACCTGTGATTTAATCACAGGTTTCAAAATCACATAACATATAACATCACTAAAATTTGATAGCTTTGACAAACAATGAGTGAAAGTGAGATGGGTAATTGAATGAACGAAAATAATGCATATGTCTCACTCTTATAGCCAGTTTCAATCACTTTTTTCAGTTTCACAGTGGAAGCTTAATTGTTAAACTGAGTTTAAATTTAGCTAAACCTAAGTGATCAAATTTCAGAGCTTAAACTAAGTTTAAGTAAAAAATATAATGAGTCAACCAAATGTCAACAAATATAAAAAAAATCAATCGTGTTTTCATTGTAATTTCTTGAAAATTGGTTCTTAAAAGAATTAAGAAAAAAATACAAGAAATGTAAAAGCAAGAAGTTGATAATTTTATCATTTTAAAAAAAAAATATTTAAGAAAAAAATGCAAAAAAAAAAAAGAAATTTAAAAGCAGATTAAATAAAATTTAAAAAATAAACAAAAACCACCCACATATTATTCGTAAAAATAGAATTTAAATAAATAAATAAAATCCATAAAAGATATCTGAGGATGTTTAAAAAGGAAGAAAAGAAAAAGAACATACCATAACATACATACATTTTTTTATTTTCACCAATTCCGTACGACATTTTTATATATTTTTACTAATATTTTTTAATAATTAATAAAATACGCATGACACTTTTTATATTGACATAATAAATTTCAAAAACAAAGCAGCCGCAGACATTTTTTTTTGTTAAACTAGGTTTAGTTAAGCTGCAAAAAAAAATAAACTGTGAAATCTAGTAGTCTTTATCTGAAGCTTAAGCTATATACAAAAGCTTAGCTAAACTTTGGCTTAAGCTTCAACTGTGAAACTGGCTATTAGGGAATTAACGAAATTTGTTTTGAGCCCACATGAAACAAGAAGTTGTACAGTCCATATTATATATAAAGTCATTCTACGTGTTTATGCCTGCTCCGAATTTAATACGGATTTTGGTTTACTCCCAATTTTTTGTCGTATAAACTCGATAATTCGGATTTTGGCTTAAGCCCAATTTATTTGGGTTTAATCCCAATTTTTTTATATGTGTGTGTGAGGTAAAATGCAATATGGCGGATTCTAATTTTTATGGTGAAAGTGAAGCTGTCACGTTCTTCTTATTTTTTTATGTGGAAGAAGAATAATATGTATACTATAAGTGTATAAAAATATCAACATTTACACAAAAAGGATTGAAATATAATAGAGATCCGAAAAGGAAATGAAACAAAACCGTAAACAGGCCCTGTGCGGGCAGAGAAGGAGGTATCACATTTGTCTTTTTTATGAAAAAGAAAAAGCTTTCAATAGTTAATTTTGTGTTCTATACATATGAATTATGACTTAAATTTTATTTTACATAATATATATGTTGAAGATTAAATGCACACATACAAGCGAAAACATTATTTGTTTATTTTTATACTATATATTATAATATGTACATATATATATATTATATATACACAAAAAGTATTAAAATATTTCTTTCTTCTCCCTTTTCGAGATTTTTAATGTATATTGTATATACATATATGTTGTTATACATATTATATGTATACATTATGCTTATATAGAACAAATGATTTTAGGTGTTGTGTTTTTTTTCTTTATAGGTAGTTCTGTGTAATTTTTTTGCAGCTGAAGTAAATGATATTTGTTGTTGGTATTTTTTGGCTTGATTTTTTCTTTGCTTTTATGTTTTTTCTTTTTTCAAGCATTTTTTATTTTTGTTTGCTTATTTCGATCCTATTCTTGACCTACCTCTACAAATCTGTTTTACATTGATATTTAATTTTATGGAATTATTAAATGAATTTATAATTATAATATTTTTCGTTGGTCAGTAAAATTTGGTAATATAAAAAGATAATTTTGAAGGGGCATTTTTAAAATT
This sequence comes from Bombylius major, assembly GCA_932526495.1. Taxonomy (NCBI): domain Eukaryota; kingdom Metazoa; phylum Arthropoda; class Insecta; order Diptera; family Bombyliidae; genus Bombylius; species Bombylius major. The sequence goes on from OW052043.1 coordinate 28,403,593, forward strand.
ATCCTTTACGCTTTTCTTGTATTTTTTGTTTGTTTTGAAAATAAATTTTAAAACAAGACAAGAAATCTAAAAACATTTAAATTAACACTTCATTCTATTTTTGATCGTTTTCGTAGTTTTTTACGGATTTTTATCCGACTTGAAAACTTTTATATTACCAAATTTTACTGACCAACGAAAAATATTATAATTATAAATTCATTTAATAATTCCATAAAATTAAATATCAATGTAAAACAGATTTGTAGAGGTAGGTCAAGAATAGGATCGAAATAAGCAAACAAAAATAAAAAATGCTTGAAAAAAGAAAAAACATAAAAGCAAAGAAAAAATCAAGCCAAAAAATACCAACAACAAATATCATTTACTTCAGCTGCAAAAAAATTACACAGAACTATAAAGAAAAAAAACACAACACCTAAAATCATTTGTTCTATATAAGCATAATGTATACATATAATATGTATAACAACATATAAATACATACATACATATGTATAGTTTCATTCACAATGGTTTTGTTTTTTCTTATTTTTCATATTGATCATATAAAGCAATTTACAAACACATTCATCAATCCCCATTCATTCTATTCAATTCGAAAGAGCTTCAGACTAGAGCTTTCTCAGACCAGTTTTTGAGCTTTCTCAGATAAATTTTTATAAAAATGTAAAAATTATGAATTTCGTACGTTCCTCGTGAAGGAATCTCTTTTATATTTCAATCCTCATTGTTTACATGTACTTTTTTAATCCCAATTTTACCGTTTCTACGCTACTCCCAATTTAATCCAAAATCCGTATTATTTTTGTACCGTATAAACTCTTTAATTGAAATATTTTAAAATTTTATGTGACGTTATCACAAGAAATTCAGGGGTGGTAGAACGTAACTTGATTCGAGTTGTTTCGTTAAGCTAGCTTTACACTACATTATTTTAGCATATGCTTCAGTCATATACCTTTCATATATTTTGTTACAGTTGGGAACGGATAAGTGCAAAACTGATAAGTGAAATTCTTGTATAAGTGCAACAATTTTCAAATCCCGTATATTTTATCCAGTTTTACATATAAATTGCAACGTTTAACTGGAAAAGGGATAAGTGAAATTTCTGTATAAGTGCAACGTTTTGTAATATCGAAAATATATTCTCTCGTACAAAATAGAACGCATAAGTGCAACATTTGAATTACAAAATTCGCAGGATTTTTCGGTTTTAAAAAAATGTAGGTAAGTAAGTAAATCAACAAAAGTAAGGTTAATTCCATTTATTCTGTTTTTATTCCACCTTTATTCGCGGATTGAAAAGAATGCGTTCCATAATCCATATATTCGGAAAATATTAAGAAATATAGAACGGAACATTCGGAATACTTTTATAGAATAAAAAACGCATATGCAATATTCCAAACGTTTAGAATGAATAAAGAAAAACACCCTATATAAAAAAAATTTCATTTCAGAATTTTTATTTTATGTGAAAATATGAGGTTAACCCTTTCACTGCCGATTTTGAGCTGCGGGGAAAAAAAAATTTTTTTTCATGGGAATGTGCTTAAAATAGGTACATGGAATTACATGTTATTGCCATAAAAGATATTAATTTTTGTCAAACAATAAGTAGTTTTTGGAATGTCCATCAGTATGGACATAGCAGTACATGGGTGGCAAAAAAAAGAATAAAACAGTAGTATGTACTTTGATAATTTCAATATTTATTTCAAGTTATTCAAAAAATAATAAAAAACAAAATACATAAAATATTACTTATAAAAATTCAAAAAAGGAACAAAATAAAAATCACGTAGTAGCCTATTATCTAGCCACTAAAACAATTCCTTCCACGTACAAAACATAAATGTACATTGCACTTGTAGCAGAATATATGTGTTTTGAAAGAACAGTTTTGTTGCTTGCATCTGGTTGCTTCTTTCTTATCATCCCATTGAAAAGGGATTATCTGCTCATCCACGCAAACATTACTTTCCATATCGAGTTGTAAGCACCCACCATCATCATCAATAACACTAATTAAATATTCTATTAATTCTTCCTCCGATAAAAAGGCCTAAAATTCAATAAAAACAGGTCATAAAAACAATAATACCATCCAAATAACAAACAAGAAATACATATAAATATTCAATGTTAATATATGACAATGACGTCCATCACAATGGAATGAACAAACTTATTTAACTAAATCTTTCTGAGTATTTATGAAAAAGCAAACACCGCACAGTAGTGTGTGACACAAATTTTTGGCCAAAAATATAAAAATACTATATTATGTTTTTATATTGTAAGAAACTTTATTTTCTGTTCAAATTTAGTAAAATTAAAACTAATATAAATAAAAAATATGAAAATTTGAGGTATATAAGCACATATGGTGCATATACATATGTATGTACACATTCTAGGCTTAATAATTTGAAAAATTTATACAAATCCATAAAAGTACAATAAATTTTTTTCTTTTAAAACTTCGGAACTAAATTGAAATTATTTACTTAATCTGAATCTAATTCTTAATCATCTAAAATAAATAAATTATTAACAAAATCATCTGTCATTTCAACATCGTCTTCATCTAATAATTCCTCTGATACCTCTAATTCTGCTGCAGTTGATGTCGATGCCTTCACTTTTATTTCACAAGTTAATAACTTCTGAAGGTAGTTGCATTTTGTTTCGATGTCGTAAGCGATTGTCAATATTGATTGTAGATACGAGGGGATCTGATGTGTCAAGAGCTCTGCAAAATATATCTTGAAGATTTTGTGCACGTGAAGTTTTTCTGGTATGGAATTCTCTGTCTCTTCTATAAAATTTATTTCGCGATTCCGCTGCATCTTCTGAAAAATATCCAGCAGGTAATACAGAATTAGAAAGAATATAAGTAACAGCTATATTCTGGGGTCTACATTCTAATTTAGTCTCTAAAATTCTTTTATATGATGGGAAAATATCACAATTTCTTTTTTTACATTCCAAACGAATACTCATGTACTGCTGTTTTGTTAATCCATTATCAAATAAAAATGAGAGCGCTTCCTCAGAATTGAATGGTATAATGTCTTTTTTCTTTGTCTCTAGTATTTTTCGAACTTTATGTGGTCGCATTGGGCTTTTATTTACTTCTTTTAATACCACAGCAAGATCTCCTTGACCTTCTTTTCTTGCTTTCATGCTTGCTGCCTGAACCAAAACTCCAACCTCTTTGTTTTCTTTTGACACCAACGACGCTTGTCTTCTTTTAGATCTTGCCGACTGTTCTGTATATAATAATGTTGGACGTCCACGCGTAGGTGATTTTTCATCTTCTTCATTCATATTGAACGTGATTTCCAGTTCTAACCATTTTGAATAATTCTTTTCAAATCTCTCCTTAATCCGATGCGAGTTTTGCCATCTTTAAGACAAATTTTTGCAAAAAATACGTATCTTTTCTTTTACGTTATTTAAAGTTACTTCGGAAAACACGTTTTCGGGAAAATTATTTAAAACATGATTCAAAACCACATCATTTTTTTGATCTTGTATAGATTCACTTCTCCATACATTATACAAAACAGTATGCGTGAAACGGTATTAACCTGAAAAATATCAAATATTTCAAAAAAGTGCAAAAAGTAGCAGCTAGTAAAAGTCTAAAATTACGAACAACATCATATATTACAAATTTAAAAAATTTTCTAAGCAGCCAATTTTGGCCAATTTTTTAAAAGTCTACCTGAACAGCCTAATCATCAAATTTCTATATAATTTCTAACTCTTTAATATATTTTTGAACACTTGCAGTCTATAAAACAAAATAATTCTTATCTTCTACTCTTAAATAAAGAACATACCTGTAGTGGGTGGATGCATCCATTATATAACACTTTACTTTTATTTTATCACTTTGTAAATATCACTTAAAAAATTTTCACCTTACTTTCCAAAATTTTTGTAACAAATGATAACATATCTCACATTTTTCGACTTTTTATACTTACCTATGTCAGAAATTCAGGTAAATTACTTAGAAATGATAATTTTCTTTTTAAAGGGTGTATTTTTTATTGAAAAAAAGATATTAGGTAAAAAAAAGAAGAAGTTGAAAAAATGACTTTTGGCCAAGAATTCCCTATTTTGGGACCACTGTGCACCGGTATAAAGTTTTATTCAATATTTGAACCTTTATCTTCAATTTTACCTAATAAAAAGTAGAAGTTTTAAATAAAAACCTCACATTTTACATAAATAAAGTATAGCTTGAACCAAAAGAGATGAAGTTTCGTATTGTACTACGTAGGTATGCGCAGAAAAAAAGATACTTACTGCATCTTCGGAAACGTCAAATGATCGTCAATTGACGATATTCAGCTTAAAACGTTGTATTGCTAAGTTTTGTCAATTGACGATCATTTGACGTTTTCGAAGATGCAGTCACACATGAGTTTTTGTTGTTGTAAATTCTAATAAACACGTTTCTTCTTTCGTATATGTAAACACAAGAAGATCACTACGGCATGTAAAACATGCGCAATGACATAGTCATTTATTTTCACACAACTAACATTATTACCTCATTGTTTTCACAAATTTTTTTGAGTTAAAAGAAAAAAAACAAACTCAGAAATAAAAAACAGCTTTTATATTTGAAAACATTCAAAAATAAGTTGGCAACGTTTATTTCAAAGTGACGTCCATTGGAATGGACAAAATCAGTGAAAAGGTTAGTATGATCTGGAAATTTAATTTGTTTTGCGACACCAATTTCGCTATCGAATACCTGATAAGCGCGCATTATTTTGGCACTTATATTGTCTATTCGACAAAAGAATTCACTACTAAAAATCCCACTTTCTCAGTGTATATTTATACAGCCGGAGCCGGAACTTTATTTGCTCAGATCAATTTACAAGCTGTTTTGGTGGGGAAGTTTCATATGAAATTGAAGTTTAGGGCTATTACGTTATTTGGTAGTATGTACATAATTCTTACTTTATATTTCTTCTTGATTTGTTTCTTATTGTTGGATTTTTATAAGTAAAATTTGTTCAATCATGTATGTAATTTAATTTTTGAACATGTTTGTTTGGACACTTAAAGTGAGCCTATTTTCAAGAAAGGGATAAGTGAGCTGAGCAAAACTGGAGTGGCAGCACGTAACTTGTAACAGAAGGTTTGAAACGGTTTTTTTTTTTAAGTTGACAGCACGTAAGTTGTTTCGACCAAATTAAAATTTTGTTTCGATAAAGTTGGTAGCACGTAAATGTTGTTTCGAGTGTTTTTAGCATCTGTCACAAAATAATTTAGTCGACAGTAGAGTAGGGTGACCAGGTCGAACTTGAACAAAAGTGTGGAATGTCCGGATAAAAGAGAACTTTTTCGTATTCCAAAAAAGAGTACAATAGAGTACACAATACACATTAAACGTATGTAGGTAGGTTAGGTAGATAATCATGGGTTTTACACAGTTCTTCCCCACGACCAAGTTCGGTAGCCAGGGGAGTAGTTCGGTTTCCTCATCTTTCTTCACTTTTTCAACCAAACTGATTTCTATTTAACGAGGTGAAGATACTAACACATATATACAAAAACAATGTTTTTGAAGAATTTATATTCAAATACATTGAAAAATTTGTGGATGTACAATGAATTGAGAAGAACGAAAGAAGACGCGTGTAAAAGTAAAAAAGAAGAGCTATGTAAAAGGTATCAATAAGTAAATTATTTCAGTTATAATAAAAAAAATAGTGAATATAGTATATTTATAGTTTATACTATAAATACACATATAATGTATTTATATGTAACATTTTATAATATACAGGGTGTTTCCGCTATCACCAACCAAAAGGATACCATAGATAGGACTCATCGAGACAAACAAAAAATCGTATTGGAGGGGGGCATGAAATCCCAGCGGTTTGGTCGCTAGAGGGCGTTGAAATTTTTTTGCACTTTTTCCACAAAACACCCTATAACTTTTTGAAGAGGCACTTTAGGGTCACTTTGTGTTAATATAAAATATAGAGGATCCTTTGCCCTTTGTAAAAAAACCTTACTTGTGCCTCTTTTTCTAACTGTTTAAATGTTAAACGCCTTCAAAGTCAAAATATTATGAATTTTTTTCAAATTTTTGTGGTTAACCCTGTCTTTCTCAAAAAAGCCTTAAATTAACCCTCATTTTCTATTGCAGAAAATGAAAGCTCAATTGATTCTGCATCGATTTGTTATCTTCACTTTTTTTAAGAAATGCATAATTTTCGAGATCGCAATCCGCAATTGAAAAAAATTCACAAAATTTTGACTTCAAGGCGTCTAAAATTTAAACAGTTAAGAACTGAGGCACAAGTAAGGTATTTTTACAAAGGGCATAGGGCTCTCTATATTTTTTGTCAACACAAATTGACCCTTGAGTGCCCCTGTCAAAAGTTATAGGGTACATCGTGGCCCTCTAGCGGCCAAACCGTTGGGATTTCCCCCCCTCCGATACTATTTTTTGTTTGTCTCGATGAGTCCTATCTATGGTATCCTTTTGGTCGGTGATAACGGAAACACCCTGTATTTCGGACTGAAATCCTTTTTGGTGCTTAAATCCCTAACGTCGCGTCAATTTGAATTACAAGTTGTCATTGTCAAATACTTTTTTCTTCCCATACTAAAATTACTTCAGTTTATATTATTTTAAGCTGTGTAAGGAAGGATATGTACTAATTATCCAAGTTTAAAATAGGATAAACTGCGTGCTGCGACTGTAGTACAATTTTCATACTTTTTTAAATATTTTTCAAAAAAGAGAACAAAAGTGAACAAAGTGAAATACAAAAAGTGTAAGAAAGAGTAATGTCTCAAAAGAGTACATGTACTCCTTTTAGAGTACACCTGGTCACCCTAAGCACATACTGTTGTAATTTTGTTATACTGAATTTCAAGATTATTGACTTAATTATTAGCACTTAATACAATAAATTAAGTAGTAAATGTTGTTTGATTCGTGTCAGCGGGAAGATGAGTATAAAAGAAAATGATTAAATTTCAGGATTGCCGTAGCTATTGAAAGTATTGCCTCGATTAATAAAAAATTAATTTATGATAATATATTGATATTCAGTATTTTTATTTTATTGTAAAATTTAAATTTATTATTTTTAATATTCCAACGTAATCATTATTTTATATTTTACTTTTAAATTTTAATAAAAAAATTTTTTATGTTTGATTTATAAAATTATATGTTTTCAATATGAATTTAATTTTGAATTAAATGTATGCATACAAAAGTATAATAGTAATATACTCGTATATGTTAAATTATCCTTTTTCATCTATGATATTTTTTTTTGTTTATGTACGTACTTGTTTGTAATTTCGTTACGTTTTTCAAGCCTGAATACTTCCAATGATTATAGATTAACACAATAGATATTTCGCGTAGTACATTTGTATTTTCACTCTATTTCATTGAAGGCTCCTAAACGAAACCTTCTTGTCTGTCCTATCTGGCGAGCAAAAATAGAACTAACGTTTTGAAATTCAAACTTAAAAGAAATGATCGAGTCGAGTGATTTTTTTTATTATCCATTCGCTCATGGTCATGCTCTTGTTATTTTTTTTTTGTGTATAACCAAATCAAACCAGTTTCCAGTATAACATTGTGTATACCTATTTATATAATATGTATATATAACAATGTATATACATATATGTATATGTGTACATATTTTTGCATGTACCCAAATGCGTGTTTACCGTCTGTGCACATTTCATTTAACATTTGTTTTTTTTTCTCCTTTTTTTAAAATTTGTTTCATTGGTTAGGATAATATTTTTTATTTTTTCATCCATAGAATATCAATATGTATGTATTGTATTGTATAGGAATATGAATTAGAATTTGTTTTCTGATTATTGAATGCATGATAATATGAAAAATTTACCCAATTATTTTTATTTTTTTATAGTTTTTGAAGCTATGAGAAATTTTACTGAAATCCAGAATCCAGATCCCGCTATTTTTTGTTTTTATTTTATGTAACTATATTTTTTTTTTTCAAATGAAAAAGGGAATTAAGATATTTTGTTTTCAATTCAAGTAGGTATCTAATTAACAACATTACAATACACATTTAAATACATTTTGTTTACCCATATTAATATTTCAAAATGTTACATAATGTGATGTAGTTAGATATGTTGGACTCTACAAATTTTGATCAATTAGGTGTACCTATAAAATTTTATTAAAACCTTGCAGCCGGAAGATGATCACAGTTGTTAACGCAAGTACAAAAAAACTTGTGTATAGATAAAAACAACGTTACTTATATCAATAAGTTATATACACAAGTACAACACTTATATATATAAACCTGATGTTACCTATAAAAATCTTATACACAAGTACAGAACTTGTATATAAAAAACAACGTTTTTCAGATATGATATCTATTCAATATATTTTATCATGCAGATACAAAATCTGATGATTATGGGCTATTGTCCAGATACACAATCTGTACAATGAGTTCAGATGAAGATTTACACTTATGCTTTATTGTTCAGATACAGAATCTGTACAAAATGCTTTTTTAAATACCGCTGTCAAGCTCAAGAATACTTTATTCAACGCTTCTGGCAGCCTCACCAGAAGAATAAAAGAAGGCTTAATGTCGTTGAATAGAAAACTGACAATTTATTTGCTAAAATCGCTTTCTTATATACCAAAAATTTCCTAATATTAACAATATTATTACTAACAATTAATAATACAAATTATTGCTTAATAACTATTAAATACATACATTTAATTGTTCATATATTATTTCATCATATTTTATATCAAGTGGAATATTTGTCATAATTTTAAAATATGCTAAGTTGTATTAATGTAGGTCGTTATACCTAATTGTAATATACATATCATTGCATTCTTATGGGTTCTTTGACCAGCAAAAAATGCTAACTTGCATTAATACGTTACTTAGCACTTAATTTATTATATATTGTGTATATGATAAAAAGTGTTTTTTAGGTGAATTATTAACATCTTCCCCTCCGGTTGACCGATTTTGTCAACTATCTTGTGGTTGTAGTTCAAATTTGCCGCTGGTCCTAGGTGTTGGCGTTGGTGTAGCTCGTCTGTGGCAATTGTTCCATACTAAATAACATATGATTCCAACTATGATCACAAGACTACCGTAACCCAAGGTGTAGTGATGAATGTGGCTTACTTCTCTTCGATTGAGTGTTTCTTTGTCTTTTAACTGATTGATTTTTTGATGAATCTCCTCGATGTGATTTGTGACGTTTTCCATTGATATCGCTTTAAGCGTGAGATTCATCTTTATGTTTTGAGGAATCAAATCAGTGAAGTTCCGTGATGGTGCAATGGATGTTTGGATTGTACTTGTGAAGAATCCTTGGCCTTGTATTGTTACGGAATCATCCTTTATTGTACATTCCTCTGAAACATGCATTATTCCTGATCCTACTATTGATTTTCGTGATACTACGTTGTTACAAACTATGTTTAAGTCGACCACTTGTTGTGTGACATATATCCAATTATTTGGATCATTCAGTTGTGTCCATCGTGGTACGTCATTGGAGATGGATAGCTTGCAACTCGGTTGTAGGGCTTTTTGCAGTAACACGGCTATCTCACAAGCATTAATCTGTGATCCTACTTTATACATTGGATGATATTGTCTGCACAAGTAGATTGATTGGCGTATTAAACTGCATGCTTTTAACTGATATTTGTCCAGTGGATAGTACGATTCTTGATATAGATCTATTATTAAATACTGCGTTGACGGTTCAATGCTAACGAATCCATCTTTGGTGTGTACTGGTACTGGGGTAATTGCTATCATTTGGTAATAGTTGTTTGATACTAAGGGTACCTTTATTTGGAAAATGGCGTATTCGTTGACCACATTTCCTTGTATAGTTAACAATTTGTATAGCTCTAGTAAATTGTTTTCTACATCTGGCAATCGTACGTTACTGGGAAGATTTTCTTTAATTATGATCAACTGTTCTTGTAGTTGCATAGGTGTTATAAGTATAGGATTCACCTTTCCATGATGTGTGTCTATCATAACGTCTAGTAACAAGGATTGTACTCGTTGATAGTCGATGACCGACAAAATCATACTTGAGGAATACGTATTAATTAGCTCTTGTAAGTGTTGTTCCTTTAGTTCTTTGTGAATATTTTTAAAATCTTCTATAGTTTGATTAAATTGTATTTGTTGTTTTTCAGCTGTAGCTTGCAATTTTGATACGATGTTGCTGGTCGAGTCCAATACTGATGTTTGTTCCTTTATTAAGTCGAGTAAACGATCTTGATTGTCTTCAATCGTTGAAATAGTCTGTACCATTTTCTCGGCATATGTGTTATCTAGTACGCCAAAGAGTGAATTCGCAACATTCCCTACTATGTTAAACAGTGCTCGTTTGAGCCTTCCGCGCGTTGTTGGTATCAGCAATTGATTCCCATTCTGAATTTCATTGATGACTGTGTTGAACTGTGTGAGTGTATCCATACATCCCTTGTTGTTGCTGATGCCTTCACACATTTGTTGTATTTGCTGAACCCCATTTACAATGATGTTGTATTCCCTCCAATATGAGGACATGTCGAAATAGCACACTATTTTCCATTCTTTTATTACTAAATGAGTGTTTCCTATATTTTCAAAATACAGCCCAGGATGTATGGTGAATGGTGTAATTGTCACTTCAGTTTTACTCATTGTTGGAAGTAAAAGACATGTTGTTAACAATGTTGTCCAAAATGGTGGAGCAACTGATTTTTTCCGTCTTTTTGATGGTTCACCTTCTTCGTTGTTGGTCTGCTTGTGTTTAATTGCTGTTGAAGATGATGCTGTGCTTTGTTCCTTGTCAGTGTGGTTTTCACCTGTATCTAGTGACTCGTTTGATTCGATTGGTAGAGGAGCTAAATTACTAATAGCTCTTCTCACGATGCCCTTTCCGGTTTTAATATCCGCAACTCTTATGATGTCATCCTTTCCTTTTATGGTAGCTACGATTCTGCCTAATGGCCACTCCAGTACGGGTGTGTTATCTTCCTTAATGATAACCATCATACCTGGACGTATGTTTTCTTGTTTTTTATTCCACTTATACCGATGTTGTAGTTGACATAAGTACTCTTTGCTCCATCGTTGCCAAAACTCTGTTTTAATCTGGTTCACTACTTTCCACCGGTATAATAGATTTCCCTTTTGCGGATTTGCATGAGGATCTACAATTGAAGTAAGAGGTTCTCCAACTAGAAAGTGCCCAGGAGTTAACGCTATTAAGTCATTCGGATCTGCAGATAGTGGAGTGATAGGTCTTGAATTTAAAATCGCTTCAATTTCGATCATCAAAGTTTCCAGTTCTTCGTACGTCATTGATGCTGCGTTCACACTTTTGTAGAATAAATTTTTGGCAGATTTCACCGCAGCTTCCCATAACCCGCCGAAATGTGGTGAACGAGGTGGAATAAAGTGGAAGTCTATGCGTTTTTCAGAGCAGAATTTTTCTATTTGTTCTTTTGCTTTCTCCTTGTATATTATCTCTTCCAACTCCTTTAGTTGATTTCTCGCTCCAACAAAATTGGTTGCATTATCGCAATATAGGTTCTTACAGAATCCTCGGCGACTGGTGAATCTTTTGAGTGCTCCAATGAAGGCTTCTGTTGTTAGATTGGTGACAACTTCAATATGTACCGCTTTGGTTGCGAAACAACAGAATATAGCTACGTAACTTTTAACTGGCCTTTTTCCGCGTATGTTGTAATGAGTCATGAATGGTCCGCAAAAGTCTACTCCTGAGTTTACGAATGGTCTGGCTGGCTGTACTCGGTCCGTTGGTAAATTTCCCATTAATTGTGCTATGAGTTGTGGTTTCATGCGACAGCATTTAACGCAGTTTTGTATCACTGACCTAGCTGTAGTTTTCCCTTTTATGGGCCAGAATCTTTGTCGTATTATGGCTAATAATCCTTGTGCTCCAATATGTGCATGGGTATAATGTAGATATGTAAATATCATTTTTGTTACATCGTTTGGGTATGGCAGTAGCATTTGATGTTTACTGTCGTATGATATTTTAGCTTTTTCAAGACGACCACCAACACGTATTATTCTATTCTCGTCTAAAAATGGAGATAGACTACGAATCGAACTTTTAATGTCTACTTCCTTGGTCTTCTGAAGTGCTTTTAATTCTTCGGGAAATCCTAGAGCTTGTACTTCTTTTATTATGCTATTTAAGGCCTTTTCCATTTCTTCAGATTTTAAGTAGCCACTCTGTCTTTGGCTTGTTCGTTTAGTGCGACAATTGTTTATGAATCTGAGTACATAGGCTATCACCCTTTGTAATAGTATGAATGAGTTACGATGATTGACATGGTTTATTATGCATTCATTGGTGGTTGTGATTGATAACGATGTTTTAGTCTTCTTTTTCTCTAGATCTGTTACAAGATTTTCTGGCTTTTTTGGCCATGATGAAGGTGGCCCATGAAGGAAGATTGGACCGTAGAACCATAAATAACAGTTTTGCAGTTTTTCGGGGGATACACCTCGAGAAACTAAATCTGCAGGATTCTCTTTAGATGGCACGTGATTCCATTGTTCTGGACCTGTTGCATTTTGAATCGATGAAATCCTGTTTGCTACAAAACTGTTGTAAATGCCTGATGTTGAATTGATCCAAGCTAAAACTATTTCTGAGTCTGTCCAGCAAAATGCTGGTTCTTGCCATTTTAAGTCTGTCTTTACTCGTTGTAGCAGCTCTGTGGCTAATTTTGCAGCACAAAGTTCTAAACGAGGAATCGTGGTGGTTTTAGTGGGGGCAACACGAGATTTAGCACATAGTAGCCTCACCACCACGGTTCCGTCTTGGAGAATTGATCTGATGTAAACCGCACACCCATATGCCCGTTCTGAGGCATCACAAAATACGTGGAGTTGTTTTTCTCGTGCTACTTTGCCTGATATAACGTGCCGTGGTATCTTGATAGAATTTAAAGTTGAGAGCGCTTGCCTAAATTGCATCCATTGATTGTATAACTCTTGTGGTATCGAAGCGTCCCAATCTAATTTTAGACACCATAGCTGTTGCATGAGTATTTTGGCTGTGATTATTACTGGACTCATGATACCCAGTGGATCAAATAGATGTGCTATATCTGATAATACTCTTCTTTTGGTCACTTTAGTTGGTGCCTGATATGGAGTTGTAGTGATCTGAAATTCATCATTCTTAGGGAGCCAGGTTAGACCTAACGTCTTAATATGATACTCGTTGTTATCATCTAGATTTAACTGGATCGCTCTATCCTGCACTGGAATGTTTTCAAGTACTTTTGTTTGATTACTACACCACTTCCTTAATTTGAAGCCTGCTGATTGTAGTACCTGATCTACTTCTTTCTGTTTTTGTAATAATTCTTGCACGCTGTCTGACCCAATCATAGCATCATCTACATAAAAGTCATTTTTAATGCTTGTTGCTGCCAGTGGATATTGTTCACGATTTTGTTCTGCTAGCCTCTGTAAACATTTGATTGCTAGATATGGTGCTGTTGTTATACCGTATGTAACGGTTGATAATTTATAATATTTTATCGGTGTATCTTCATTTTCTCTCCATAGAATCATCTGATATTTTCTGTCGGCTGGATCTACCAGTATCTGGCGATACATTTTCTCTATGTCTGCAGTAAAAACATAACGTGGTATTCTAAAACGTAGCAAGATTGAGAAGAGTTCTTCTTGTATCTTCGGGCCTGTAAGCAATATGCTATTTAATGATTTATTTGTCGAGCTTTTTGCTGATGCATCGAACACGACGCGTAGCTTTGTTGTGGTACTTTCGTTTTTAATTACGCAATGATGAGGCAGAAAAAAATGTGGTTCATTTTCTGGATATGATTCAATTTCTTCCATGTGTCCAAGATCTAAATATTCTTTCATGAAATTTGCATAATCTTGCTTCAGTTTTGGATTTTTCCTGAATTTTCTTTCCATTGATTGTAGTCTTGCGAATGCAAGTTGTTTTGAATTTCCTAAAATTGAAATTGATGGATTTTCTTTGAATGGCAGGTTTACAACAAAACGACCATTTTTATCTCTTTTGGTAGTCTGATTGAAAAGTGTTTCACATTTCGTATCTGCTGTACTCATTATTACACTAGGTTGTTCTGGTTCTTCTAGTTTCCAAAAACGTTCAATTTTTCCTGATAATTCTTCTTCATCACTAGTGCAGATGCCACAACTTGGTGTTGTACAATTTGTTAAGTTGTTTATTTTTCCGGCTACTATCCATCCCAGCGTTGTGTTTTGTAATATTGGTAAATTATCATTAAGTTTTATCTGGCCGTTATTCATCAATTCGTTATACAGTTCAGCACCAATTAGTAAATCGACTTTTCCCGGTTTATAAAACGTTGGATCAGCGAGTTTAATATTCTCTGGAATCCTCCATGATTTAATATCTAAAAATGCTGTCGGTTGATCTGTTGTTATTTTCGGAAGAATATGTGCTTCGATTTCGGATGTATATGTACTTGTTAATGATTTTATACATATGACAACCTTTTTGTTGCTCATTTGTGTACTGTTACCAATACCATGGACATTGAGCGATTCTTCCATTTCCATCAATTTGAGTTTTTTCGCCAGGTTGTTGGTTATAAAATTGAGTTGAGAGCCAGAATCTAACATAGCTCTGCATTCTACATATTTTCCATTATGTGTTTTTATGGCTAGTTTTACAGTGCTTAATAAGACATATTTCTCATATTTTTTATTAACTTGTGCTGTTAAACTTTGTGAATTGTTCACTTTATCATTGGCGTTGTGTTTTTGTATGAATTCTTCTGATTTTTTCTTCTCGTTATTTATTGTTTTGTTTGTTTTGTACTGATCTATGTGTACCAGTGTATTATGTTTTTTTTCACATTTTGTACATGTTCTTGATATACATTGTGCGGCGTTGTGTCCAAAACGCATACAATTTATACATAAATTGTTTCGTTTCAAACAGTTTAGTCTTTCTGCTGGTGCTTTTTCGATGAATTTTTTGCACGCATAAAGTGAATGATTTTGTTTACATAATGGACATAAATTTTCTTTGCTTGAAGCTGCTGGTAATGCTGATGTTTTCAACTTGAAGTTACGATATTTCGCAGTTGTTTTTGCATTCACTGCTTCTAATGATTGAAATCTCGTTTGCAAAAAATTCAACACATTTTGAACCGAATTCAGTTCCTTTGGATTTTTCATATTTTGTTCATATAATGCTAGTGTATTTTTGTCAAGCTTTTTCAATAAAAGATGCACTATTATTGGATCCCAAGAATTAACCTGTAAACCCAAATTTTTCAATCCTAATAAACATTCATTTGTGGTGTCATGTAAACTTTTTATGACTTCAGCTGATTCTGTTTGTGCTACTGGTTGCGTTAAAAATTTATTTAAAAATGCTGATGTGAGTAGTCTCTTGTTTTCGTATCTGTTGCATAGCAATTGCCATGCATCATAATAATTTTCTTCGCTGCTTGGTAAGTGTTGAATTAACGTTAATGGTTCTCCTGATAAATTACTTTTTAAGTAATACATTTTCTCGCAGTTGCTTATGTCCTGATTATGTATCAACTGTGTGTACAAATCCCGGAATTGTAACCATTTTGTGTAGTTACCGTCAAATTGTGGTAGAGAAATTTTTGGTAAATTTACTCTACTTTTGTATTTGTTTGCTGTTGGTAACATTTCTAAATTTTGATTTGCTTGATTTTTATATTGTTGTAGTTGTATTATAATATCTTGTAGCCATTCTTCTAATTCAAAATATAACGTTGCAGTGTACTCATATGGGTCCTCTGTGGTTGCCATTTCCCATATTTTTTGATTAATTATCCTGATTTCTGTCGCATATTGTTCTAATAACTGATATTTATATTCATAGTACGAAGTTGGTTGTTCTTGTTGTATTTTATTTTCAACTTCTTGCATGAAGTGCGTGATTGTGCGCATTAATATTTTTTGTTTTTTGATGAGCTTTTCTAACTCATCTTCAGAATTGGGTTTTTCATCTGTTTTATTATTTAATATTGCATTGTGAACATTTTCATCTGATTTTTGTGTTTCAATTTCATCTTGTGCCTTATTTTGGAGCTGGTGATTAGCAATTAATTGTGATAAATTTGTCTGTCTTTCACATACTTCCTTATAAAAGTTCTTTGTAAAGTACTCGTGAGTCTTATATTCATTGACTACCGTCAGCAGCTGTTTATGATTTTCTTCAAACGTGATCCATACTTCATTTAAAGCACTGGCTTTATTCTGCAAATATTGTGGTGTTTTCCTGCTTGCAGAATCTTTTTTGAAATTTCTTAACAGCCTTTCAATTTCCTTTCCTAATTCTTCTTGCTCTGTAAATAGTTCTTCAACGTTCATGATGGAAATTTACAAACTTTTTCGTTATAATTATGTCCAAATTTCGGGGTCACCAATGTTAACGCAAGTACAAAAAAACTTGTGTATAGATAAAAACAACGTTACTTATATCAATAAGTTATATACACAAGTACAACACTTATATATATAAACCTGATGTTACCTATAAAAATCTTATACACAAGTACAGAACTTGTATATAAAAAACAACGTTTTTCAGATATGATATCTATTCAATATATTTTATCATGCAGATACAAAATCTGATGATTATGGGCTATTGTCCAGATACACAATCTGTACAATGAGTTCAGATGAAGATTTACACTTATGCTTTATTGTTCAGATACAGAATCTGTACAAAATGCTTTTTTAAATACCGCTGTCAAGCTCAAGAATACTTTATTCAACGCTTCTGGCAGCCTCACCAGAAGAATAAAAGAAGGCTTAATGTCGTTGAATAGAAAACTGACAATTTATTTGCTAAAATCGCTTTCTTATATACCAAAAATTTCCTAATATTAACAATATTATTACTAACAATTAATAATACAAATTATTGCTTAATAACTATTAAATACATACATTTAATTGTTCATATATTATTTCATCATATTTTATATCAAGTGGAATATTTGTCATAATTTTAAAATATGCTAAGTTGTATTAATGTAGGTCGTTATACCTAATTGTAATATACATATCATTGCATTCTTATGGGTTCTTTGACCAGCAAAAAATGCTAACTTGCATTAATACGTTACTTAGCACTTAATTTATTATATATTGTGTATATGATAAAAAGTGTTTTTTAGGTGAATTATTAACAACAGTCATTATTAGAAAATTAGAAAATCGCTAATGCTTGCAAAAAGTTTTAACATTATAATGTACGTGCATTATAATATACAGTAGCGGTTATGAAAGTCGCCTAACTAATAATTTCTAAAAACTTTTCTCGATACTATCTTTAAATTTTGGTGGGGATGGATGATGGTTTGTTTTTTAACTAAGTGCGTGTGTTTTTTAAGGTATTTTCTATAAGAAAAGAAAAACCATACATGATTCTGTAATGTAATATAGCTTAATAAATAAATTATTTTTAGAAAAATGAAAATTATTTGAGTCATGCGTTTTTTCCGCTACTGTATAAACTACAATCTGCATATACAAAAATACATACTTGTATGTTGAGTAGAGGTAGTAAATTTTGACATTAGATTTTGTGGTAGAATAAAATTTACCGTGGTAAAAAAAAATTTTCACATTTGCTGTGCGTAATTGAGTAAATTTTAAAAGCTACAAAATTGTGTACTTGTTTCGATATTTTGACTTTACATTATTTTACTATCAAACTGTCAAAATTTATACTAGCCCCAGAGCCAGAGTAAATTTTGACAGTTAAATTCACCACGTTTTATGTCAAAATTTACTACTGTAGTAAAAATTTACTCGATTCCACACACACTCTAAGTCGAAGAAAAAATAGTCGAAACAAGTTACGTGCTGCCACTCCAGGTTATAAGAAACAATTAGAAGAGCTTGTGAATATCATGAAAATTTTGACATAAATTAGTTTTTCTCACAGAAATCCCAAAAATTGTTCTAAAACAATAAAATATGTACTTGCCTTATTAATAACATTTTTTTAAAGTCGAATTTAACAAATGTCGACTCTAAAAACTGAGTATGCATTGAAGTTCTGTACACGAATACATACTTGTAAAAATAAAATCTTCAACATATTTTGTAAAATAGCATACTCAGTTTTTAAAGTCGACTTTTGTTAAACTCGACCTTAGAAAAATGTTATTAGTAACTTAAAACAATTTATTCAAATATCTTCAAATTTCAACAGCTGAAAAATCGTTTAACGAAGAAAATCCGCCAATTTTTGAGGACGTTTGGGGATAGCTGACACGTCATGTCTCTGCTGAAAGTAAGAAGTATAACAACGTACAGGAGTTGAAAGCAGCAATAGAACGAGTTTGGAATGCGGTTCCAGTTAATTATATTCAATCCTTGTATGCTTCTCTTCCTAACAGAGCCAATTTATTATAACAAGTTGTAACACTGATAACGTGTCATCCAAGTTTTTCGAGACCTTAGTCCCGTTATTTAAATTTTTTGCTTAAAATATATGGTAATAAGAAGTTTGTTTGTAAGAAAAAGATAAAAAATTTTGGAATGGCGACAACTTTCGATTTGAAAACTGAAACACTTTTACGGGGTGTACAAAATAAAAAAGTGAAGTTTTTCACACACACGATTATCTCTCGGATATCGTGGAATGGAGGTTGCAGCGAAAAAGAAAGAATTATACTATTTTTCTTTTTGGATGTCAGTACAGGCAAGATGAGTATACTTTTTTATACACTTTTACATTTCGATTGTATAAATCTGTCTCGTGTGTGGGGTAATCAGATCTCAATTTCAATCGAGAGAAATCTTTTAAATTAAATATTACCAAGACAACAAACTCATCGGGTACTGTCTCCATAAGCACAATACTGACTTCAATTAATAAATCAAGTATATGTATTTTCAAGCAAATTTAATTGTTTCTAAAGTTTATTTTTGCTGGAAAATCAAAAACAACTACAGTGTTGTTAAAAATATTAGGTTTTGCTTAAAAGATGATGCAATTGAGATTACTCCTGAATGATTCATATATTTGTATTACACGTAAGTGAAAAAACGCGTAAGTGAACCGAAAATCCGTGCAAAAAACAATTTTCACTTATCCGATTTCGACTGTACATATATAAGTATTTATTATACAGACATGGCTTCTTTAATTTATGGAGAAATTAATCAACAAAACTTTTAGTTTTTGTAATTTGGGTGAAAATTATTGGTAGAAAATAGCCAAATATTTTTTTTGTAAAATTTTGTTATGTGTTTTTGAAAATCGATAATTTTACCTTATAGTTTTCGACAAAGATATGTTTATAAAGTTGTGCCTTTTATTTCTATTTATTGTTACTTTTTTACCATAGGAGCAACTTTTTTGCTTCCAAGTTGCAGCCTTCAAGAGGCGGGAGTGTTAAGCGTTATTGGCAGGTTGGAAGGGACGCCAATAACGGGAGCAATGCAAAAAATTCCACGTAACTTCTCAACCCTTTCAAGAGGTTGCGTGGGAACTGAGCGACAGGTTAACAAAGCAAACATGGGGTGTTTTTCTTTATTCATTCTAAAAGTTTGGAATATTCCATATGCGTTTCTTTATTATATAAAAGTATTCTGAATGTTCCGTTCTATATTTCTTAATTTTTTCCGAATATATGGAACGCATTCTTTTCGATCCGCGAATGAAGATAGAATAAATGGAATTAACCTTACTTTTGTTAATGTTGAAATGTCAAATATTATATACAACTATAAACATAAACAACTAATTCTTTGTTTGGATAAAATATAAATAATATAATATAAATAATTTAAATAATATAATAATATAAATAATGGACTCAAATAATAATGGTGAGAATAAATTATTATTTTTAAATAAAAATTTAAGTAATATCTAAATTAGAAGTAAAATAAAAAGATAACATTGGTTTTAGATGGACGTATGGATTCTTTCAAGTGGACAAGTTAATTCTCCAATAAAAGGAAAAATCGACCATATTTTCCTACCCCATTTCAATAAAAAGATTTATTTATTTGTTTATTTACTAATTATTATTAGATTAATGCACAAAGAGTTGTTATTTCACATAAACTCAATCTTTTTCTTAATGTTTATTCTTTTTTTGTTTCTTTATTCATTCTATTCCGCATATTCTAAAACTTATTCCGTTCGTTCTATTCCTTCTACAGAATGAATAAAGAAAAACACGCATGATGAAAACGAAAAGATTGAAATCTGCAGGAAGTAAGAAGGTAACTCCAAATCCTCCCATCGCTTCGGTGACGGCTGCCACATTGGATCTGCAGGTGACAACATCATGTTTTAGTCAAGAGGCGGCATTGACGTGGTCAATGAAGAATCTTCTTTTGACAGATCAGCAAAGGGTCGGAAATCTTTTTGAAAGTACGACTAATTCTGATCTGAGAAGGAAGCTGGTAGAGGATATGATGAAAAAGGCCAAAAAAACTTTGGATGCCACGCCCGAAGCTGGCAAACTTACAAAAAATCAATTGCGGCGTCGGAGGGCTAGAGCTAGGGTTAAAACACAGGAGGTGAGTAATACCGAATGTGTTGCAGCACCTACCTACTACCTCTGGAGCTGTGGGCATCAAAACAGGTAGGTCTGCAGAAGATCCCTCTCTTGAAGCGGGCAGCTCCCGAGAGGAAGACAAAGCAGTTGTGTGTGCCATCAGGGAAGAAGAAGAGGAGGAAAGCTAAGGTTGAACTCGACGAACAACATCGAGGGGCCTAAAACCCCGTGATGCAGCAACGTCGGGATGTTCCTAGACCATCGGTTGGATTGGCAGTCACAGAGGAGCAGAAGAAGACCTCAGAGAGCAGTTTTGCTTTTGTTTTTGGAAATCCAACAACGAAATTGAAACAAAAACATTTCGATTTTGTTGAAACCAACTGTGGAAGCGGGTGGGAGATACGAAAGTTACTCCTAGATTTGAAGTTTTGGTCAAAAAAACTAGCGACCTTCCCAAACTGATATGGGTTACAGTCTGGATTCCATGGAAACCAAGGAGTTCCAGAGATTCTCACCCGGTTCAGTGCACAAAATCCTGGACTCAACATCAAGTCTTGGCGCGTCTATGCACTTAACGGCGGTAAAACTGACGACAAGGTCGAAGGCCTGGTGTTGGGCATTCACCCTGGGTCGAGGGGAGTCTTGGAGAATGTGTAGGGTTTCAGACCTCATCTGCTTCTTGGTAGAGTCAAGTTCAGACTCTGCAAAAAATCAGATGAGAGAAAAGATTCCTACCATGTTAGTTTACTGTTAGTTACCCAAATTAACCTTCAGCATTGTAACTGCTCTACTAAGTGACAGACTGTCAATAGCGCAGACATTACCAGGGTCTCCTGGATCGGCTTTTTCATTTTGAAAGATCTTAACGATCGCGTGTCTGTATTATATTTGAAACAGTTTTGCAGCCTAAACATAGTAGCGGTTACTTTTGCACACCAAATGGCGGGTAGGAAATACAATATCATTGTTGTATCTGCCTACTTGCCATACGATTCCATTGGTCCACCTCCCTCGGGCGAGTTGGTGGAAATCGCAAGGTATGCAGAATCCAACAACATGGGGCTGATCATTGGTTGTGATGCTTATACTTAGAACACCTTTTGTG
Source organism: Bombylius major (assembly GCA_932526495.1). NCBI lineage: Eukaryota > Metazoa > Arthropoda > Insecta > Diptera > Bombyliidae > Bombylius > Bombylius major. Next base: position 28,425,339 of record OW052043.1, read on the forward strand.
AAGCAGTAAATGCAACACCACAGGGGAAAAGTTGTTAGAATTTCTCTTATTCTCGAATCTAATGGTCAACAATGTTGGCAATAAACAAACTTTTGTGAGTAGCAGAAGGCAGGATTACCTTTTCTAACGAGATAACTTTACTTGCTTCAAGCAGAAAGCATTCCGGCTTCTCTTTGGCGCTTGTTTTTCTGGATGCCAGGTAGGAGGTTCAATGAAAGGTTTCACAGCTCATGCTACGGAGCCTTCTAGATTTGACCGGTTTGTCGCATTAAAGGTGGTAATTATGCAGAAAAAATAAAGTTGGCTTTGTCATTTGTCAAAAGGTACAAGACACCGGGCATAGATGGTATTTATCCAGCGATGCTGAAAGAAGGTAGCGACATCCTAGCTGCGACTCTGATTTTAATATTCAGACCTTGCTTAACTTTAGGTTACGTACCTTCTGAATGGCGAAAGGTCAAGGTGATCTTCATTCCCAAACTATATACTTTGGCGAAAAACTTCAGACCTATCAGTTTAATGTCATTTTTACTGGAGAAGGCTCCGCACTGTTCAGATTTCCTTTTAAAGCTAAGTATGCTAATAAAAAGTACGGCGGTCAAGAAATATCAAACAATTATTTCTTAAGTAATTTTGACAGCGCTCAAGAAACTTTGACAACCATGTGTTTGAGTATACTAAACGTCAAAAAGTTTTTTTATATTTGTGTAAAAAATATATGTATTTATTTGTGCTGAAATAAATAAAATGAGGTATTGTATGAAATATTTTTATTCGTAGTGTATCTTAATTTTAATTGCAGAAAGTCCTACTATACACAACAGGCAAAGTTTTATCGCAGAAAAAAAAGAATTTTATTGATTGATATTGATTGCAATTACTTTGCATAAATTAAAAAATTTAAATCTTCACACATTATTAAATTTAAAGTTAAAAATAAAGTTAAAAAATATTAAAAAAGAGAGATAGGTACCACAAGACACTGTTCGCTATATTAAGAATTAAATGTCAAAATTCAAACACAACATCAAAAACGTCAAAATTTCTTTCAGAAAAAACTATCAGGACAATTATTTCTTAAGTAAAGTTTGACGTTTTGCACTCAGCGCATTCTTTTGACCAACTCTTAAATTATTTGTTTTTCTGAACATCAGCATACAGCTGAAAGAAACAAATAAAATTTTCTTGAGCCAGTACTTGACCGTTTTCTGTAGCGTTTTTTTTGGGGTCTAGGAAAATTCATCGCCAGCAATTCTTCGCCAGCAATTCACCGCCAGCAATTCTTCGCCAGCAATTCATCGCCTCAACAATTCATCGCTACAGCAATTTACCGCCGAGTTGCTGGCAAAGAATTGCTGGCGGTGAATTGCTGTGGCGATGAATTGTTGAGGCGATGAATTGCTGGCGATTAATTTTCCGGATCCCGTTTTTTTTACATAGTTTTAGTTAGGGAAAATATTTCATGACCGCCGTACTTTTTATTAGCATACATAGCTTAACAGTAAATAACACGCTTATCAAAGCGGAAGGTCCTGCGAGTCTGCGCTGCACCATCTACTCCAGGATCGAAGAGGCGCATGATAGAAGACAATATGCATTAGGTGTGTTCGTGAACATTGAGGGGGCTTTTGACAATATGAACTATGAGTCATATAATGTCTAAAATGAATATTAAAATTAATTTAATTGATAGAAAAAATACAATCCACAGTCCACACATACTCGAATGTTCGAGTTTCAAAAGCTAAACGATATTTTCACTTTTTTAATTCTGTAGGTATTTGTCATCCTCAATGATTTTCATTATAATTTATTATATTAATAAAATGAAGCATCACTGCATTCACTTTTTATTATTATTCTTAAACAGTGTGAGTGAAGCGATCATACAGAAATTTTTATATTGTTCTTTTTTTGAATTTATTCACAAACATTGTACTTATTAACTGCAAAAATAAAAGTTATTGCTTCAAACTGTAATAAGGAATTGGTCTTTTTATGAGAAAATGAATAATGACACATTCGAATAAAAGCTACGAAAAATCACTTTTACAGAATTGCTGAATTCTCTCCAAATCGATCGCTCTTTCTAAAAGTAATGAGAACTCCTATGTTAATAATGTATTTTTATTGTGCAGATCATTAAGAAACAAGAAAAAAAAAACTAGAATATTGTGTATTTAAATTTGATTATAGTTTATTTTCTGTAACAAATTACAAAGAAAAAAATACATATTTAAGAAAAAACTGAATTAGATTTTCACAGTAACGTAATAATACAATCATTGAGGCATTTAAAAGCCTTATTGTTAATGTAACGAATGTCAAAAATATTTAAAAAAAAAAGTAATTAATTATAAGCTAGAGTTAGAACATTTTTATTTTACTATTTTCAGTAGGTACTTTACAGTAGTAAAATTCTATATTAAAATACAAAAAAAATATGTTATATGTATTAGTATCTTTCTTTAGAACTTTTTATTATTTTTTAAATTTATTATTTTGAAAAAAAGAAAATAAAAATAGAAGAATACAAAATTATCATTTTTTAAAGTAGAAAAAAAAACTAAATTTATCTAAATTTTATATTTAGAATAAAGTAGTATTAAAAAATTTTCTTGATATTATTCGAATCTTTTCTCGAGTTTTTTAATCTGAATATTTTAAAATTCAAAACGAGCAGAAATCAGACGGAATTATAAATGGTTTAATACAAATTTTTTGTTAATTAAAAACAATCAAAATAAAATTTGTCTAAGTACTATTATAAAAATGCTGTCGATTGCCCTGATATACAAATTTAAACAGTGCAAAAAAACATTAGTAAAATAAACAATTTCTATATATTTTAAATATTAATTATAAATATAATATTAATGTTTTAATTTTTTGAAATTATTCAAAATTACGAAAACGTCTGTAGATACTTTGAACGTAAGTGAAAACACATTTCCAATCAGGCCTTTTCATAATAACCATATCCTCGACATCAAGTAATGGCGCAATCCCGGCTTTTTCACTGGAAAATAATTTATTAATTATTTCATTGATTAATTAATTCAGCATCAACTATTTAATGTTGTCATATTAGTTTGCAAGTTTTTATTATATGCAAAAATATCAATTTCTTATTTTAATGAATATTTTGTGAAATTTTAGTACATAATGTTATTTTAAAAGTAGGAAGAATACATATGTACATACGTATGTTGCTATTATCATTAGATTATGTGATTACTTCATCAGTTACTTTTACTAAAGCCTTTGATATAATGTTTCTGTTTCAATTTTTCGCATTTGTATTTTGTAATCACTTTTTCCGAGTACCTTAGTCTTTGTACACTAAGGACTTTAGTGCATTAATGAATTTATAAGTTTTGTTTTCTTAAAAAAGCTTTTTGTAAACAATCGCTTTTTATTCATGCAGTTTGTTCCTCTAATTATTTCTTCAATATAGTGAGTAATTAATATGGGCCTATTTCGCCGAAAAAATGACAATGAAGTAAAACTATTTCGGTACTTATTTAACTGTTAATAAGTATTTTTACTCTATCCAGTTTTGTACTGGTATGTACTATTATAAATAATACTATGTTTTTTCTGTTTTTGAAATAATAGCCTAATAGAATTTTGCAAAATATTCATAAAAATGTTATACATACTTCTTTTTTTGCATATAAATGTATTTGTATATATATGTATATTGTATATAATGTATATGTATATACATATATTGTATATGTATGTATGTATATGTATGTATAAGTCTACTTTTGTAATTATATGTATGCACTTACTCAGCCACTCGGAAAGCGAGTTCAAAATTATGTCTACGTTCTTTTGGAGTCAATTTAGAGTAATCAAAGGCATCTGGTAGAAAATGATGTATCAGGGCACAAAACGCTAAACCATCTGTCCAGCTCGTACTGAAGTTATTTATTTGGATGTTCTACAAATAAAATATAACATAGAAAGAAAAAAATTATTTTGTATACTCATAGTGTGCCGAAATTTATTTTTCTTTTAGAAAAAATCTTAAAATTTAAATGTATTTATTGTATATGCTATTTTTTCTAAATTTGAAGCGCTATGGATAAAATTTCATACTGTTAAAATGATAAATATTAGAATAAAAAAGCCCACAAATATTTACAACGAATTCGCGAAAACCTTTCCAAGAAAAGTGTTACTATTTTGAAAGTTTTGGTTAAAAAAAAGCCACAAAATATGATTATTTCGAAAATGTAAAAAAATAAATGAATACATAATATGCAATTAAATTCTTTTTTTATACAAGATGTCTGGTTGAAAGGTTTACAAAATGAAACTACAGATAGGTCTCGCTTAGACAAGTAAAAATCGTATGAAGGGGGAGGTGTCAATCACAACGGTTTCCGGGGTACGAGGGGTTAAAGATGTCAGATATGCGTATCATTCTTATACAAAAAGTTAAAATGAAAATACAGGGTGTTCTACAAAAAAAGCGCAAAATTCTTTAATCCTTTGTACCCCGGAACCCGTTGAGATTAAACTCCCCCGTATTCGGTTTTTGCTTGGCTCGACAAGACATGTCTATGGTTTCATTTTGTTAATTTTTTTACCGGACACCCTGTATAAATAATATACAACAAAAAAGATTTATTTTAGAAAAACGTAATAATTGTTTTTTTTTTTATTTGGAAAAATTAATTTAAAAGTTAGACATAAATAATATAATTTTCATTTAATTTTCAGTAATTAAAATAGTTTATAAAATTTACTTTTTATACACAAAAAAAGTGTAAATTTGATTTGTTTTATTAGAAAAATACATTTATGTATGTATAATAGAATTATGCTACATACAAAGAGAAAAATAAAAATAAAAAACCAAAATCACACACTCTTGTAAAAAAAATTGTCTCGCTTTTTCTTAATTACAACGTAGTGACTACCTCATATTCCTTTGTTTTTATCTGACACCACTGAAGAAGTTGATCCTTGACAGTGGCGGCACGTGCATTTAATGCTGGATCAGTGAATTCAAAAATTGGTGCCTCTCTATTAGAACCCCCTGGCGTTGATGGAGTTAATGGGGAGCTGTACACAATTTTTCGTTTTTATGATTTTTTTTTTTAAATAATAAATATGAATATTTTTAAATAAAATTGAAAATAATTAAAAATATAATAGATTTAATTTGAATACTAATTTTTTTTTAATTCCTAAAAAGTTAAAATATATACCTAATGATCAAAACAAATTAATCTTAATTTTTTTATTTTATTTTACATTTTTAATTATTTAGTTTTATTTTACTATTCCAGGAAATTCTTATATTGTTGTTTGAAGTTTTATCAGTACCAGATACTTAATTATAAAAATAATTTAATTGGACATATAAAAAAAGTCCCTATTAACATAAAAAAAATAAAAACCTCAGCTTGAACTATATTAGTGTTTTAAATATGTATGAGCAAGAATTTATTTCATATGTTTGTATACTCATACAATATTAATTTTAAAATTTCAAAAATAGCAAACTGAAAATATTTTAAACTATTTACATAGAAAAATAATACATAATAAATAATATGAATTGAATTATCATGTTCTTTAAGTTTTATGCTGAGTAATCATTGTGCTTTTCTGACTTCGAAGATTTATTTAATGTTTTTCTAATTGAACTATAGAGAACTGTCTGTGAGGCATATCCTCGATCGCCTAAAAATTTAAACCTACATATGTATATGTATATTTAATTCATAAAGTTGAAGTAAAGTTGCGACATTTATGGTATTATGTTTTGAACCACACTATACGAGGGTCTTTCAAAAATCTTGTAGACTGTTACTATGTTACAGTAAACTATTATATTGATTTTAAAGGACAGTTGTTTAGGTACCTAATTTTAAGAAGAAAAAAAATTTATTCTAAAATTGTGAAGTTACATAAAAACTGCGTTATAAAATTCGGCATTTTTAAAATAATGAGAAAATTGAAGCAGAAACTTAAAGGAATTCGCTGGACGTCCATAGATGATTTGAAAGTGGCTGTATCTTTGTAGTTACTAGGGTCTAGGTCATTCAGAAAGTTCGTGGCCTAACATGTATCTGATATTCCCAGAAGCAAAACTATATAGTTGTTGACAACTTTCGTCCTTTATATGAACACGCCATAAATTTCAAATCGATCTGTCAAATACTTCAGTTTTGCTGGCTGATTGAATTAGACAAGTTTACTATGTTTTAAAAAAATGGAAATCATGAAAAATCGTAAAGTGATTGAATATTATTTAAAAAAGGATTAAGCGGGAAGGGAATTTTCGATGATATGGTGAATGTGTTAGGAGACAGTGCTGCTTCATATGCAATGGTAAAAAAAATGGGTTGCTTGATTCAAACATAGTCGAACAGACAATAATGATGATCCATGTTCATGACACCAAAAACTGCAACCACTCCAAATTATTGATTGTGTCCATAATTTGTGGCTAAGGCCAGAAGCATCTCAATTGGATCAGTACATGAGATCTTAACTAACGAATTAGGCATGAGAAAGCTATTGACAAGATCGTTGCCACATTTGTTCAATTCGGATCAAAAAGGCGTTCGAATGAAACTTTCTCATCAAAATTTGGATCGTTTTGAAAAGAATAAAACTGAGTTTATGCGTCAATTTGTACCTATGGATAAGACTTGGGTTTACCACTATGATCCTGAGTTGCGACAACAAACAGGAGAGTGAACTAAGCCCGTAGATTCAGCTCCAAAGCAGCCAAAATGGTCAAAATCGTCAAAAAAAGGTTTTGGCGTCAGTTTTTTGGGATGCAAAAGGAATTTTGTTATTTGAATACCTTCAAATGCGTAAAATAACAGGAGAGTATTACTCAAACCTTTTGGATTAATTAGAAACAAAAATTAGAGCGAACAGACCTAGTTTAGTGAAGAAAAAAATCAGTTTTCATCGAGACAATGCATCGGCTTATAAAGATGTCCTTGCAATGTCCAAATTGAAGAAATTACAATACGAATTATTGGAACATCCACCAATATTAACCAAACCTGGCTCCCTCTAATTTCCATCTGTTTCAAACTTCGAAAAATTCCTACGTGGCTAGCGTTTTTCATCAAATGAAGAAATTATAGCAGCCGTATATGAGTACTTTAGAGGGCGTGAAGAAAATCACTTCAGAGATATGGTTAGTAAATTTGAAAATCGGTGAAAAAATTTTTTTTGAGCTTAAAGGAGCATATACTGAAGAATAAATGCATTTTAACTTATCAATTCATGATGTTTCATTGTTAGGCCGCGAACTTTCTGAATGACCTTATTAGCACAACCTCCAGTATTTTATAGACGGCATCGACTGAAAAATTGTTTAGTGTTAGACGGTAGTTATGTGGACAATTAAATGTCAAATAATGGAAATTTTTTTTTTAAATTTTAAATTTAAATAGTTGCTGTTTTCGAAATCACAATCAAACTATTTAAATACAAATAGTACATATGTATCTATATCATGACAATTACATAATTGTCTTTGTTGAAAATTTTGGATGTCATAACATTTCGAGTTTTAGTGAAGATTTTACTGCTAACAGAATGCATTTTAAAAAATTATTTCAATATTTTTCAAAAATTTAAATGCTTATGTATTGTCCCGATTTGTTTCTGAAAATTGTCTGTGCACTTTTCTATAGGAATTCCTAATCAAAATTTCTCTGTCAAAGATACTTTTTAATATTGTTAAAAGGTTGTAGCAAAATATACATTTGAATTTTTTTCACATTATGTATAAAAAAGTATGAATGCTGCAGTGGCGGAGCTAGTAGTTTTTTTCCGGATGTTCAAATTTTTAAAAGAAATTAAAGTTATATTTTGTTTTTAGTCAAAATAATTTAAAACACGAGTTTCCACTCCCCGTAAGAGGTATCGCTGTCAGAGCGTTAACCGATATAAAGTGATATACACAGAAAATTGTGTAAACAATAGAAAGAAAAATTAAAAAATCCGTTTAAAATTCGGAAATTTATTTTATTTTTACCCCGAAAAACGGTCTATTTATTTCTTACCATCCAGCTTCAACTCAAACAAATTTTTATCACAGCACACACACATATAAACAAATTGAAATTGAATTTATTAAAAAATCGTATCAGTGGGGAGGGGGCAAATCCCAACGGTTTTTCGGTTTTTCGAAAAATGTATAATTTTCGAGATATTGAGGAAGATCTTTTGGTAAAACTGAAAAAATAAGTCTAAAATTCATTGTATTATTGGACACGTGCTTTTATTACAGTATAAATTGAAAATAGGAGCTAGAAGTACTCATTTTCAAATTCAAATATCTTAATATCTTAATAATTTGTTATACATTTGTAGAAAATGAAAATCATAATGTATGACGTCATAAAATACTCTTAAAATCAATGGAGTCAAAGTTTAGAGAAATTTTATTAAAGCTTTGCACGTTGAAGTTGGTATCTCATTTTATTCGAAGAAAAGCTTCCCCGTTGATCTTGGGATCTAATGTTCGAAGCTCTTTTATTCAAAATTTACAACTTGAGACTTCTTATACAGGGTGATTCCGTTACGATGTCCGACCGGGAAACTACGGATAGGTCTCGGCGAGGGGAACAAAAAATCGTATTGGTGGGGGGAGGGAAATCTCAACGGTTTCGGAGTTAGAGGGGGTTAAAGATTTTTGGTACTTTTTTCATATTTTACCCTATAACTTTTTACAAGCGCACGCTAGGCTCACCAACTCTTTTACATAATTGTAAAGGATTCCTGTGCCTTTCCATCAAAATCTTACCTGCTGCTGTGTATCCGACCATTCAGAAATTATAAGGCCTCAAACCCATAATTTTGTCTCACAGATTTTTGGACTTTAACCCTGCTTTACTCAAAAAAGGCTTAAATTAACCCTCATTTTTTATTGCAGAAAATGAAGGCTCAATTAATTCTACATCGATTTTCTGTCTTCTGGCAGCTGCAATTAGAACTTGTATGAGATTGAATAAACTTCCCCCAGATTTATTCGATAAAGCAGAAAGTATTGAAAAATTTGTGGAAAACATGGACAATATTTTCGATTGTTGGAACAGCAGACATTTGAATGACAAAAATTGCTTTAGAGCTCCATTAAAAAAAAACGAGGCGAGGAAATTTCTTTCAACTGTTGTACAGTACAGACGGTTAAGATTGGCGTAAAGTTGCGCTGGTGGGAGAAATTTTGAAAATATTAAAAATATCCTTTCATTTCTCCTTTTTTGAAGAAAACTGCAAAAGAAAATATAGATTAAATCTTCCACTCAGTAAGCATAATGACTAGCGATCATCTATCTCACACACAAGTCATCCGATGTTGTTTGTATGACGAACGCCATACTACTGAAGAAAAATTGAAATAAAGAATAAAGATAAGTAAAGAAAATACAGAATAACAAAAACAATATGAGCGATCAGTGATGATAAGTATCCTTTTAAAATAGGAAATTATTATGAATAAGAAAATGAAAATATATGTAAGATCGTGTAAATAATAAATTCCTACCCAAGGAACAAAATACGAATTTCTCTTTTCAAGAAGGATTTTTGTAAAATGTGATGCTTACATCACAGTGAAATTTCAGTGGAAAGGGTAGACAGATTCTACTGCGCATACTTCCCCTAAGCCAATCTTAACCGGCTGTACTGTATATGACATTGCTTTAAGAAAAAGTATAACGAACAGATTAGATTTCTCACTGTGACAAGGCAAGCAAAGTGAAGCGTGCTATGTACCTCTACTATAAGTTAGGAACAATGGAACTACATATATAATATGTACATATACTCTCTGTCTATGTAGTTTTTTAGTCCAAATTTATCTATATTTAACAAAAATCAGTTGTAATATTCCACTCCGTATAAAAAGTGAAAAATATAATACCAAAACCCAACAAAATAAAACTTAATTTTGGAATTAAATTTATTAAGGAAATAATGATATTTGATTATGTAATGTATAGATATTTGCAAATGTAGATAATAGCCTATATTACAAATTCAATGCGTTTTTAGAAAAAGTCAAAAAATGGAAAAGAACCCCTGGGGTGAGTTTTTGTAAAGTGATGGTGATGATCACCTGTCACCACTTCCATATAAAATTCAAAAAGCTTTTGAAAGCTTTTGATCCCAATAGACATATATCATATATAAAATAATATTATATATGACCAGCCCGTATATAAAACATTGTAACCAAAATTCTTGGCTAACTGACTTCAGGTAACCGACAAACTCTTTTTCATGAAAGCTATATAGCAAAGTTTCAATAAAGTTCTCTCAAAACTTTGACGTCATTGAAATTTTTTGAGTTTATTATTTTGTGTTGTGACGTTGTGTTATGAATATGATGAGAAAATGAAATGCATAGCTAGTTGGTTAATATTAATAATAATGCTTATCTACATTGTTTTATGATTACTTCGATCATGGTTTGCTAGATTTCTGTTAAAAAATTTCATTTGCTTTAATTTATTTGAATTTCTCTTTTGTATGGGTACATTTTTGTTTTAAAAAAAAAATCCTTTTATTATTATTCAAATTATAAATATAGGTACTACGTTTTTTTATTATTATATATACATATGTATGTTTATATGGAATATATATTTATTATACAAACATATTATGTAAATTTACATATGCTTTTATTATTGTCCTATTTCAATGTACAAAAAATCATATAAATTTATTGTATTTCTACTGATTTTTTATTTTTATTTATTTATTTTGATCCTATTTTTTATAATTGAACATTTCAGTAGTTTTTTTGTTTTGTTTTTTTATTTTTCGCATCCAAATTGTCTTTTCTGTTTTTTTGGTCATATATAATATTATTTTATATATGCATATATCCAAAAAGTATAAAGATATAACCAATGATTATAGATTAACACAATAGATTTTCCGCGTAGTATATTTGTATTTTCACTCTATTTCATTAAAGGCTCCTAAACGAAACCTTCTTGTCTGTCCTATCTGGCGAGCAAAAATAGAACTAACGTTTTGAAATTCAAACTTAAAAAAAATGATCGAGTGATTTTTTTTATTATCCATTCGCTCATGCTCTTGTTATTTTTTTTTTTTTTTGTGTATAACCAAATCAAACCAGTTTCCAGTATAACTTTGTCATTTGTGTATAGTATACCTATATTTCTATAATACATAACAATGTATATAGGTACATACATATTTTTGCATGTACACAAATGCGTGTTTAGGTTTACCGTCTGTGCACATTTCATTTAATATTTGTTTTTTTTTCTTCTTTTTTTAAAATTTGTTTCATCGGTTAGTATAATATTTTTTATTTTTTCATCCATAGAATATCAATATGTATGTATGTACATACATTATGTATGTAAATATATTGTTTTGCATAGGAATATGAATTAGAATTTGTTTTCTGATTATTGAATGCATGATAATATGAAAAATTTACCCAATTATTTTTATTTTTTTTATAGTTTTTGAAGCTATGAGAAATTTTACTGAAATCCAGAATCCAGATCCCGCTTTTTTTTTGTTTTTATTCTATGTAACTACCTATATATTTTTTTTTTAAATGAAAAAGGGAATTAAGATATTTTGTTTTCAATTGAAGTACCTAATTAACAACATTACATTACAATACACATTTAAATACATTTTATTTACCCATATTTATATTTCAAAATGTTACATAATGTGAGGTAGTTAGATATGTTGGACTCTACAAATTTTGATCAATTAGGTAAAATTTTATTAAAAGCTTGCAGCCGGGAGATGATCACAGTCATTATTAGAAAATTAGAAAATCGCTAATGCTTGCAAAGTTTTAACATACATATTATTGTACTTGCATTATAATATACAGTAGCGGTCATGAAAGTCGCGTAACTAATAATTTCTAAAAACTTTTCCAACTAACTTTATATTTTGGTGGGGATGGATGATGGTTTGTTTTTTAACTAAGCATGTGTGTTTTTTTAAGGTATTTTCTATAAGAAAAGAAAAACCATACATGATTCTGTAATACAGCTTAATAAATAAATAATTTTTAGAAAAATGAAAATTATTTGAGTCATGCGTTTTTTCCGCTACTGTATAAACTACAATCTGCATATACAAAAATACATACATACTTGTATATGCTAAATGGGAAAAATACAAAATTGAGAAAAAAACAGTGACTTCAAGTTTACAATAAATTTTGTATTTAGGTACGAAGCAACAACAAAATTCAAATACGGTATTATAAAAAAATTGTAAATTTGGTTGGGTACTTGAAAAATGAAAAATAAAAACAACAATTATTTTTTTATATGTGTGTTGTTTTTGTTTATATTAATTATAAATTTTCATATAGTACAACATCAACAAAAAAATTGTATGATGATGTCATGCACATTTACTCCGTCCTCATTTTCCATATAAAATTGTCTAATTACAGTTTTGAGGATTTTTGTGTATGTTAAATTTTTTTTTATTTCAAAAACGGTCATAACGTATTTTTAAATCTAATGTTCTAAGCGATTCCTTCTTGTCTGTCCGCTCTATGAACAGATTTAGAACTAAAAATTTATTTTTCAATAGTTTTTCTGTTCTGGAATATCTACTTCTTATTAATTATCTTTGATATAACAGAGATGCGAAAAGGAAATGAAACAAAACCGTAAACAGGCCCTGTGCGGGCAGAGAAGGAGGTATCACATTTGTCTTTTTTATGAAAACGAAAAAGCTTTCAATAGTTAATTTTGTTTCACGTTATGTTCTGAAAATTGAATGCACACACGCAACCGAAAACAGCTGTTTCACATTATTTGTGTATTTCTATTCTATATACAAAAAAAGCATTAAAATATATTATATATCTTCTCCCTTTTCGAGATTTTTAATGTATATTGCTTTATGATCATTATGAAAAAATAAGAAAAAACAAAACCATTGTAAATGAAACTATACATATTTATATGTTGTTATACATATTATATGTATACATTATGCTTAGAACCAATGATTTTAGTTGTTGTGTTTTTTTTCTTTATAGTTCTGTGTCATTTTTTTGCAGCTGAAAAAAATGATATTTGTTGTTGGTGTTTTTTGGCTTGATTTTTTCTTTGCTTTTATGTTTTTTCTTTTTTCAAGCATTTTTTATTTTTGTTTGCTTATTTCGATCCTATTCTTGACCTACCTCTACAAATCTGTTTTACATTGATATTTAATTTTATGGAATTATTAAATGAATTTATAATTATAATATTCTTCGTTGGTCAGTAAAATTTGATAATATAAAAAGATAATTTTGAAGGGGCATTTTTAAAATTATCCTTTACGCTTTTCTTGTATTTTTTGTTTGTTTTCAAAATAAATTTTAAAACAAGACAATAAATATAAAAACATTTAAATTAACACTAATTAATTCTATTTTTGATCGTTTTCGTAAAAATATCCTACTTGAAAGGAAATTATCTCGGGACCCTGTAAAGGCATTGACTTAAAATTTCTGCATAATATTCTGCTTTTTATTCTCTACAAAACTCCCTAAGACACCAAAAAGATCACTGCAACAGGGCGCAAGTTATACGGCGCCAAATATAAAACTTCCTCTCATCAATTTTTAGACACAAAATGTAAAATTTTTGACTCCTTATCTTTTTATATTATCAAATTTTACTGACCAACGAAGAATATTATAATTATAAATTCATTTAATAATTCCATAAAATTAAATATCAATGTAAAACAGATTTGTAGAGGTAGGTCAAGAATAGGATCGAAATAAGCAAACAAAAATAAAAAATGCTTGAAAAAAGAAAAAACATAAAAGCAAAGAAAAAATCAAGCCAAAAAACACCAACAACAAATACCTATCATTTATTTTACTTGAAAAAAAAAATAAACAGAACTAAAGAAAAGAAAAAAACAACAACCAAAATCATTTATCCTATATATATGTAATTCTAATTGGTTCTAAGTATAACATATACACATAATATGTATAACAACATACATATATACAGTATATTGTATATAGTTTCATTTTTACAGATTTTGTTTTTTCTTGTTTTTTCATATATTGATCATAAAGCAATTTACAAACACAGTCATCAATCCCCATTCATTCTATTCAATTTGAAAGAGCTTTCTCAGACCAGTTTTTGAGCTTTCTCAGATAAATTTTTATAAAAATGTAAAAATTATGAATTTCATACGTTCCTCGTGAAGGAATCTCTGAATACTTGATACTTTTTGTATATCACTCAGAACCTCACTTGCGACTGATCAAGTGAGTTGGTAACTTGTAACCTTGCCTTGTCACAATCAAGTTTTACCATAGAGCAATTTTGTTTACACAAGTCATAACACTTTGGTAGGCTACATAACTACCAAAAAGTATAATTTCATACGATTGATCACCTAAAAATCTATTTGACAAATCTCCATTTATATTTGTGTCCGTATAAATCTAACGAACTTTTAATCATACAAAGTTATTTGTTCTGTGGGTAGAGGTTCACACATTTGCAAATATTTTTTTTTCTGACTATATGCCATGCATAAATCCATAAGATCAGCGGTGCTATCTCGGCTTAGGCTCATATAATAAAATTTTCATCAATTTTTAATTTTCAAATTTAAGTTTATTTTGTTTATTATTTTGAATTTTCCTTGTATTTTTTGTTGTTGAATTTTTAAATTCAAATCATTTGAATTTCATTTTTTTGAATTGTTAAAGTAATTAAATCTATTTTCTTAAAATTTTCATTTGTTAAGTTAGTTTGTAAGTTGTTGGAGGAAAAAAAAATTGAAATAAAAATTTTATAATTAAATACAAACTTTGCGTTTTTCTTTAAAACATCTAATTCTTTTATCCATTTTCAACAAAGTAAAATTTTGCCGGTTGTTTAAGGTGCCCTTTTGGGAAATAAATAACTGCCAAAATTTTCACCACCATATACCCGCCACGGCATACACATAACAAGGCAATGTAAGTATCGTAGTGACCGTTAGCATTGTGACGTCATCCTGGTCGTTTTATATGAAACAAATGAATAAAATTTAAAAAAAAAAAAAATTTATATGCAAAGACGACCTGAGTGACGTCACAAAACAAATGAAAAAATTTCTTTACATTGCCTTGTAATGTGTATACCCGCTATCTGTCAGTACTATAGTACGATTTAAAAAAGATGGCATTTCGTATTATACTAGAGAAACATGCGCAGAAGAAAAGATACTTACACACATGCATTTTTGTTTTTGTAAATTCTAAGAAAGAGGTTTCCTTCTTCGTATATGTATACACAAAAATATCACTAACACATGTAAGACATGCGCGAACCTGTGCCATCTTTTTTGAATCGTACTATATTACATACTTATTATAAAAAAATATATATTTATTTTTATTTTGCATTAATTTACTCTGGAACTGAAAAAAACTAAATAATTCATCTTATTGATTGATTCTTGGTTCTTGGACAACAATATTACGTAGAATGGAAGCGAAGTGGTGCTGATGGTGAAAGTGAACAACCACAATAAGGCTAAATGTGTTAAAATTTAAAATTATTTAACTATATTAACCGTCTTACTGTTAATGAGTTCTAAAAAGTAACAATAAAATAAAGGATAATCAATTTTATTCAGTTATATTTTATCTGGCACCATTTTTCATATAAAGCAAAAACAAGCTGTTTTTTTTATATTTAGTTGAACCATGGAATGTATCGTAAATATATAACAATATTCATAGATAAAAATACTTTTGAACCATTTCTAAGTGATTTTGACAGTTATTAGAATAAAGTCTTTATAAAAATTTGGATCAAATAATTTCTATCTTTAAAATTATAACTAAGCTCACCTTGGTGTTTTGACTGAATTTTGTTTGTCCAGTTGACGAAATTTAGAAAAAGCTGAGACTGGTTTGGAGACAGTTGATGAAACTGTTCGTGTTGTTACTGAAAATAGAAACTGATATAAATTGAAATATTCGGGAAAAAATTGAAAAAAATGATAAAAAAACAGAATTTGTATAAAATTAACGAATGTTTAATTGAAAAATTCACCTGTTGTGGTTTTTTTAATAGCTGTATCACCTTTTTCTTCTATTTCTTTTGTACTGGATTCTGGAAAATTCATTTGAATTATTTTTTAAAGAAAACGTTATAAATATAAATATTATATGTGAGAAAAACATTAATTATTTTAACATTTCAAAATAAAAAATGACAACAAAAACATCATAGTGTCACTATTCTATTCAAAACAGATAAAATCAAATGAGAAAAACGTCAGTAAATGTTTGAAAACGTTGTGAATTTGTTTTTCTTTTCAATATCGATAAAAATTGAACTCTTGTTATTTTAAACTTAATAAAATTTCTATGATTTCAACCAAATATGAGCAATTGAGCAAATTCACAAGCTTTTTACGTTTGTTTGTTTTTCAGAATGTTTAACAAATTTCAAAAAATTTAACACATTGTTAATAAAATTTCATGCTTTAAACTTATATTTAAAAATTTAATGACCGCAAGAGTTTCATCAAAAATAAAAACTCTATATTAGATAATAACAAATACTCAATTCTTTTACATATTTCTGAAACAAAATGTTTTTATTGAATTATTGCACAAATAATAAACACAAAAAACAAAAAGAGGATTGATGGTTGAGTATAAGTCAAAATGTTTGAAAAAATGATTATTCTAACATAGTTAGAAATCAAAATCGAAGTTTATGTTTTGCTTGTTTTTCAAAAAATATTTTTCAAGCTATTGGCAGGCAACATGATTTGTATTTGGATATCTCTTTTATAAAAAAATGTTTTAGATTAAATATGTTCACAAAAAAACACGTAAAAAACAATGACAAAAATTCTGGAAGACCTCGTCTACATATTTGTACATTTATTATTGTCTAAAATATTATTGTATTATTTGCATTGAAAACTTAAATAAAAAAATCAACTCGAATCTTGAAATATACTTTAATTTTTTCTTTCAATATATACAACATATGTACATACATATGTTAAAGGTGGACCAACTTCGACTGACTGTTTTAAAAATTTGTAAATTTTGAGGTTTTTATTTTTTTTAAATTTTTTTTTTTTACAGAATATAAAGAATTCTATAAAATTTTATAAGGGCTACATAAAAAGTGCAAAAACGCGTCAAAATTATTGAATTTTATTATTTTCCTCGACGATCTATTGTTACAACGCAAAGTAAATACCGTAACCATTTTAATTCTGCAACAGACAATGGAGATTCTTCGAGAGCTTTTCGGTGACCGAATTATTTCGAAAAATTCAGATTGACTTGGTTTACCCTTTCTCCAGATTTGATGGCTGGCTCCTTATATCATTTTGTGGGGCTACTCAAAAAGACGGGTTTACACGAATAAGCCACAAGCAATTAAGGAGCTTAAGCAAAATATTCGTGCAGATATAGCGAATTTAGATCCCGAAACAAATGCAAAATGCATTAAAAAAGCAATTCATTGTTAGGAAGAAAATGGAGGTCATTTGAACAATATTATTTTTCACAAATATAGTCAAAAAAATTTAAGAAATTACACTTTCATTTGAAAAAAAAATTATAATAAAAGTTTAAAACTGCAAAAGTTATTAGCGTTTTAAATCAGTCAGTCGAACTTGGCCCACCCTGTAGTTAGAAAGGGGAAATGAGTTTTGGTACTTTTTTCTTGTTCGCCCTATAACTTGTATACGGCCCCTGTTTCTTTCCAACAACAAATTACATGCCTCTGTAGCCTTTACCGTTCAGAAGTTATAAGGCCTCAAAACCAAAATTTTTTCATTTTTTTACCCATTTTCTGACTTTAACTTCAATTACCTATATTAACCCTAATTTTTTATGAAAAGAAAATGAAAGTTCAATTGATTCTGCAGAGCTGAAAACAATTAGGGTTAAATCGGTTCTACTTTTTCAAAATTTACAGCTGTATTGTTTTATTCAAGAAAGCATATAAAAAATAACCTCTAAAATAATATATTCCGATCGAAAATTGATTCTTTTCGAATCATTTTCTTCGAACGAATTCCCAAAGAATATTAGTTAGATCCGTTTGGTCGGATAATTTCAAAAAATATTTCATGGATCGTTTACATAGCAGACTATAGTATATATCGCTTTCACATTCGATTAGGATCTTTTTCTACTCTTCAATCTGGATGTTCGAAGAATTAGTTCCCAATAGTTAGAACAAAAATTCGTTCCACTTTAACGTCAGTTTTTCAATGAAGTTTCATGGAAAAAATGTAACGACAAATTTAAAAAGCTGTTTTTTCGAAATTTAAGTATTTAAATTCAAATTTCGAAGTATTCAAAAACGGTCATTATTGACGGTTACTGTTATTACAAAAAAGGGTAATTACATTTTTATTCCGTGGAAATTTAACAAAAACAGTAAAAGGAAAAGGAAATGTTTACAATAAAGATTTGTTACGAAATATTTCAAACAAAGAATATAAAGATATGTAAGTTTGAATTTGAATTTTGAAAAGTGCTTGCTTGATAAGTTCGAAAACGTTCGCAGTTCTTACTTACTAAACTTCACTGTACACTGAATTTTAAACAGGTAAATTCCACTTTAGGTTGTAAACGATCCATAACACATAAAATTGGATACGTTACTTTTTTCTAGTATATAGCGTAAAAACTAATTTGAATTAAATCCGAATTTTAGATTAAATTGGGAGTAACGTATAATCGGCTAAAATTTGGAATTGGGATTAAAATAATACATGCAAACGTTGATATATATATAATAAGAAATATAATTTTTCTAATCGATCAGAATCTACAATTAGTACCAAACCCTGTCATACGAATAAAATTCGTTCTCTACCAACGAATTTAGTGGTTCGCATTCCACTTTAAACTGTAGGTGCATGTATTAAACAGTTTATACGGAAAAAAAATAATCCGAATTCTGGATTAAATTGTGAGTACGCTATAAACGGTAAATTGGGATTAAAATAATACATGCAAACGTTGATACTTTTATACAAGTATAGTATACATATTCTTCTTCTTTCACACAAAAAAAGAAGAAGAAGAACGTGACAGCTTCACTCTCGCCATAAAAATTAGAATCCGCCATATTGCATTTTACCTCACACATACATATAAAAAAATTGGGAGTAAACCTGTACTATGACAGAAGGGCTTACAACCCTTTGACTGACAACTGCGAGGTGTGTCGGTGTGTGGTATCAAAACGGCACGGTTAGTGCTAATTGGTTCTTCGGAAATAATCCAAAGAACCGCCACGTCAACCAACCAACCACCAACCATAGTCAAGCTAAGCTATCAAGGAGTATTTATCATTAAAACTGGAAGATAACTATTCTAATAAAACAATAAGTTTGAATAAATTATGTAGTTTAAAAAAAAAAGTTGCAAATAATTTCAATAATATAAAAAACTTTCTGGGACTAATGAATCTAACAATTATGTATTTCGAAATTTCATATAAATACAATTTTATTTATTAAACAAATTTCCAGAATTTTTCATAACTTCTTGAGAGCATTTTTGTTAAAGTTAATTTGAATAAAATTAAATAGTATTAAGAAATTCATTCATTCAATTAAAATGATTTAGATTTATTAAAACACAAGAAAAACAATTCATGTTACAAAAATAAAACATAAAACTAATTAAAATGAGTATAATAACTCACTAGATTGAACGAAGAGTGAAACTATTAGAGAACAGTTGAATGTAATAAGTTGCTGTTGAAGAATCATATATTTTTTTTTTCTTCTAAAGATTTATTATAATGCATTCTTGATGGAAGCAAGCGAACAAATTTATGACCGTACACATTCGCAAAATTTATAAATATTTCAATTTATTGTAGTTATTATTTTTTGTTTTTATTTAATTATTTATTTTCTTAAAATATTAATTATAAACACAACCGAATAATTTATTTTTATTTTTTTTTAGTTTATTTAAAATTTAGCAGTAACATATTCCTCGTTTTGTAAAAAGCAATAGTTTTTTTTTTTTATAATAAAAAGTTAAACTCTTTTTTTTTTTTAAATTTTGAAGAAGATAAAACATAATTATTGCATTTATCACAATTTCTATATGATTCAAAGCTTTCTACCGAGTACTATTTAACTTAAAACCAAAATTTAAAAAAAAAAATCATAAATTTTACTTTAATTTTTATATTCCACTGAATTCAATTTTTGTTTAAATTTTACTAAAGTATTTATTTAAACCACTATTTTTAGATCTAAGTGTCTAAGTACATTTAGTTTATTTTTTTAAAGTTCAATCAAGTGAATTTGCAAACTTCTTTTTAAGGTCATCTATAACACTTGAATTCGATATGAGTAATATGGAATGATTCTTACGTACATATTCTAGTTACAGCTTACAAAAAATATACTTTTAAGAACCTTTAAGAAGTTGCTCGAAAGCATCCTCAACATTACTTTCATCAAGTAAATTTATATTTGCAATATGAGGCATTGTCTGACTTCGAGCTAATCCTGAACTAGGATTTTGGTTTTGAATTGAAGCTTTATCGCTTGTTTTAATTCGATTTATTGATGATTTTTTTGTGTTTTCTGTTGTAGTAATTTTCGTAATAGAAGATTGCTGATCTATCATTTTATATAATTCTGTATCTATATTTGTAATACTTGTTTGTGAAGAATTTCTTGATAAAGAATTTGGTGATTTCTGACCTGAAAAATAAGCTGCAACAGTTTTTTGTTTTTCAACAATCTTAGATTTATCTAAACCAGCCTCAAACATTTTCGGAACAGCCAAGGTATGGCCAGATTTCACACGACGAAGTTGATTACAATCAGATGAATTAAATCGATTTGGAGATGGAGGCTTTGTTATAGATGAATTCTGCTGTTGTTGAATTATTTGATGCCACGAATCTGATTTTGAAATTGGACTTGATCGGGTATTTGAAACTGGAAATTTTCCTGATTTAAAAGATGATGAATTGTTCGTAATCGTATTACTAGATTTAGTAACCATATTTGTAAACTTCGAAATATTATTATAAACGATATGTGAAGGTACTTCGTTCTTTTCAACAGCCATTGGAGAGGCAGGAGTTTCTACGATTTGTGGAGAGATATGTTTTAATTTTATAGCAGGATCAGAATATTTCCGAGCAATATGTGCAGACGTAGTTTTGGTTGTTGTTTTAACGGAATCTTTTTTAGTTGTAGTGCCTTGATAAGCATTTGGTGTATAAGAGTGTAGTTGAGGTGGACCGTATTTTTTAAGAATTGGTATATCTTCCTTGGGTAAAGATGATTTAACTATATCCGGAGTGTCAGGTGGTTGGGACGATTTATACAATTGCACTTGTTGAATGTCATTATTAACCTTTGTTTGTTGAGCTGTAGTATTTTGTAATAGAGTTTTTGCACATTTTACTTCTTCTTGATACTTTTGCTCATTTTTTATTTCACTCTTTATTTCCGCTTGTCGACTAAGATTTTTTTGCTTAATCTTATTTTGTTCAATGTTGGTTTTTACCCTTACATCTGTTTGTTTTTCTATTTTTTTGTTATTTTGATTATTTATATCAGTTGTAGCTGAGTTATTTTGTTGTGCTCGTTTTACTTCAAGTTGATTTTTTGAAACCGGCATTAGTTCTGTTTTCTTCATTTGTAGCGGTGTTTGATGCTGTTGAATGTTAATTGTGTTTGTTCCAGAATACAGAAGATCTGAGGTTTTTGATGAAAAGCTTACGTTATGTACTTGATAGTTATGTGCAAGAGCGGAAGTTACTTGACAAGGAACCGTTTGCTTTTCGTCAGACGCATCAACTGACGAATGAGAAGTTTCACAGGAAGCGAGAGGTTGATTTTTATAACTTTGGTGTGGTAGAAAAGTTGTTTGATACAGTGCAAGTTGATCATCTTTTTGAGTAGGTAAATAATTTGTTTGGTGAAAATTAGGCTGATGTCCTTGTGAAGACTTTGGTGTATTGTATTCTAGTGAAACGTAGACAGGATTGTTTTGGTATTCCTGTAGATAATTTGAATTTGTATTTGGTTGAAAATCAACTGATGGATATGTACCACCGCTACTTGAAATAAATTGGTGTTCTCTGTAGAGATCAGGGTTTTGATTTTGATATGCTGGCATCCTATTATTAATAGATGAGTTTTTAGGTGCAAATATCGAATCAACTTTCGGTGCTTGATAGCTAGAACCATCCGGAGAAACACAAACTGTTGGTGTTGGCTTCATTGAAGAGTTATCGAAAGCAGTTGATGAACTTTTCTCAGATGATGATTTGGAATTTGTAATATTTTTCATGACTAAAAGCAAATTTTGCGCATCTCTGGAGTTTTTCCCGTAGTTATCACTATCAGCAATGTGATTCGTTCTGTTCCCAGTTGTGATTGCTGTTTGGCTTATTGGACCTTTCATTACTTTAGTTTCGGCTTTGTACTCTATCATAGGCTCAGTATTTAGCTCGTCATCAGTTATCTCTGTATGAGTTATATTTGGACTTGTCGGAATACTCTCTGTTGGACTAGAAAAATCAAATAGTTTTGATGGTTGCCGCGATATTCCTAGAGTATGAGGACTAATTATGGGTCTGTTGTTTGTCAAAACCAATGGTTCACCATATGGATTTGTTATAGAATCATTCACTTGTGGAAAGGTAGAAGTACTTTTAGGGACTGTTAGTACATCAGAAATACAAGGAGAATGTTGAAAGTCTTGTGATTGAACAGCGAATGTCATGTAAGAATTCTGATACTTTGGAAGATAGTAGTTTATGTCATTGTTGTATTTTGAAGTATCTGGTAATGATGGTCTTTTATGCTGTGTATGTACATTCTTTATCTCTAGAAAAGGATACTCTTGATTTTGTTCGTGATACATTTTAAGAGACTGATGACGAACAAGATTCGTGGGTGACTTGCTTTCAAACTTCGTAGCAACATTTTGCACTCGATGATTAGGTTTAGAAGTCCATGGTAACAATGACGTTGGTGATGGGGAGCTTTTATTTGCATACGACAAAAAAGCTTTATTCGGAGATGTGTTCGGTTGGCTTTCATTAAAATAACTTCTCCGTTGTGAAAAATTACTTGAAATGTTATTTTGTTCATTTTGAATTGGCTTAAATTGTGAATTAATCTCTGGTTGTGATGATGAGACTATTGGTTTAAAAACTGACATTGGAGCGTGTGAAAATTTATTAACTAAAATTGGCTTAGAAGTTTGAATCAAATTAGAATTTGTATCAGTTAATTCTTTTAATTTTCGAGACTGAATCCATTCGTCATCTGATTGACTCCTTTCAGCCCAAGATGCCTTTGCATTGGTTCTACTTTGCACGGGGACTTTTCTTTCACTTTCCTCTGCTTTTTTCCAGAAATGTCGAGCAGAAGATGTAGGTACCGGTGGTTTTCCACTGGTTGCTATAGCACCTGTTTCAAAGGAATTTTTTATATTTCCAAATTTGGCACTCCAATTGCTCACAGTTGATATGTTACTTTTGTTCGGATTATTCCATACTACTCCTGGAATTGGGCTTTGTTTTTGAATGAAAGCCAAAAATTTCCGATCATTCTCTGTTTTTGGCTCAAATTCTGGTACTCTTCGATTGATGGTGCTTATATTGACTTGTTTAGCACCTTTAAGATTTACTTTTTTTGTTGAAGAAAAACTTCTGTCATCATCGGAATCAGAATCATTGTCATTTGCATATTTAATAGGTTTAGGAATATCTATTGTGTTTGCTCGTTTCATTAACATTTTTTTGTTTGTGAATCTATTTTGTCTGTTATTCTCAATTGAAACTAAATCTGTTGCATATTCATTTGTTCGATTATTATCAAGCATAGTTTTCCAGGTAGAATCAACAATATTATTTTGTGACGAATGATGCATTTGATTATATAAATTTTTTTCATAAACACTTTTTTCTTCAAATGTTTTATAATTTATGGAGTTTTTATTCGTTTGATTTGATGCAACTATATTATTCAAGTCTATCGAGAATGTATCTGAAAAGGGTCGTCGTTCTTCATTTTTATAATCGTGAGCTTCGGGTTGCAGTATACTATCAGACTGTTTCAATGTTTTGTATTTAGATTTTTTTTCATGCATTTTTACAACTGGTTGACCACCGCTTTGGCAAGTTCCCATGGATTTACCCAGAAATTGTTGATTTTTAAGATGAACTGGAACAAATTGATTTGGACGAAATAATGGTAACGGTGGCTCATGGTCATTTCTTTCAAGAACTGAACCTGCCGACTGTTGTTTTGTTATCGGAAATTCGGTAGGAGTTATAATATTGCTATCAGGAGTTGTTGAATGAGAAAAATTTTCCATCATTACCATTTCTTCCATACATCTCCTAGCATCAGCTAATTCTTCTTTACTTACGCCAACAGTATGTCGGTTGGCTCTGCTTCGACGTTTTGCAAAACGCTGTCTACCTCCGGACCCCCTACATGAATCATCGTCTGGTAATAAAGCATAAATTTCTCCACTTGGTATTTGGTTTGGTGCCGGAGTTGATGGCATAATTTTGTCTGGTGATATCAATCCAGTTTGAAGTCGTGAAACAAGGTTCAGCAAAGCAGTTCTTTTTTTTTTATCCAATTTCAAATCCTTACCCTCTTTCAAAGACGCTTCTAGACGATTAAGAGCTGTTGTTACTTCATCTATAAGACCAGTATTTGCTTGATCTCCTTTTATAGAATGCAAATGAATAGAATCCCTTAAACCTGCCGCTATCAGTTTCAAATCTTCACCACTTTCTGTGCCGGAATCTTCGACATGAAGATGATGGTGCATTTGATTACTCATTTTACTAGAATTTTTAATATTGTTTATGTTATTAGATTTTGTTATATTATTATCACTTTTGTTATATTTTACAAAATCTGTATATGGTGAGAATTTTGCTTGCATATGATTATTATGTAGCAAGTCTTCAAGTAAAGGCAATAATAGTGTCTCACCCTCTTTTTTTAATATTTTACCTTGTGTGTGAAATTCGCTTCTATTGTGTTGTTGTGTGTTTGTAGTTTTAACAATTTCTTTAATTGGTGATTTTGTGTATTCTTTTGCACCACTTGTTTTATCACTTTGAGAATTCACTGTTGCAATTTTAGTATCGTTTTTATTTGCATTTTCTTCTTCTTGTTTTATTTTTTCTACTTTCTCGTTTTTTTCTTCCTTTTTTTCTGTTCTCAAAATTTCTCTGTTTTTAGTTTCTTCTTTATCGCTTTCAGTATTTTCATCAGAATTACAACGTTGTTCACCACATTCTTTTTCAATCTCTTCCTCTTCGTCGTCGTCGTCTTCTCCTTCTTCTTCTACTAAGTCTTTATCAAGTATTTCATCAGCGTCCTCATAAATGCTTTCACTTTCGTGCTTCGCGTCCTCGTCCTCGTCCTCGTCTTCCTCTTCCTCCTCCTCCTCCTCCTCTTCTTCTTCTTCTCTTTCTTCTTCTTTTTCCTCTTCTTCCCCAACTATACTATCATTATCATCTCCTTCACTTTTCTCCTCAAATTCCTCTTCTAGTTTTTCTGTTTCAGTTGAATTATTCGTGTGTATACTTTTTTTTATGGAACTTTTTTCTAATGATTTCTTTTTCGAAATTTGTTCCCTTTGCGGTTCAGCTTCTATGCTTGCCACAATATCTATACAAGCTTTCATTTGTTATATTTATTTTTAATTTTATGTTACATTTGTGTTTACCGTAAATAATCAACATGAATGTATTGAAAAATAAAATAGAAGAAATAAACAGACATGAAAAATTTTTTGATTTATTTTTTTGAAAATGTATATAAATTTAAAAGAGCTTTTTTCATGAAATATATGTTTCTATTGTTATAATATTGCCTCCGTATCAAAATTATTGTTGATTTATAAATTTTTATCGGATTAAGGAGACAGAGACAGAAAAAGTAATTACACTAATACGTTGTCTCCTATAAAATATAATTTTGATATCATATGTTGAGTTAATCCATTGAATGCAGTTTATGAAGCAATTAATAATTTGTAAACATTAGGAATTAATAACATGTAATACAACGCTATATGCCTTAGTTAACTATAGGAAATAAGAGTTAAATAAGTACTTATTATTATAATTATGTATGTATCATACCTAATCAAAGTATGCTTACACCTTGAAATTTTTATAAGTTGGACAATCATTTCGATGGAAATAATTTATAAAATTTGGACAATCATTTTGTTACGGAGGAGATATATATTGTTTTCTACATAGAACATTATTTGAATGTGAAATATCAAATTACAATGTGTCTAAAAAAAACTCTTTTGATTTTACGCTTTTTAAATCGACTACAATTAAAACATCAATTATTAAAGAAAAAACAAGTGGTGAGATTGATTATACGATCTATTACATCTTTTATGAAACCTATTAGTTGTAAACATGATTTTAGCACATCATTGACTCTACTGTGTAATTCGATCGAAATTTATATAAGAATTTTATTTAAAATATCTAGTGATCTATGATTTTTAATTTCCATTTAACAATTTTATTCGATCAGGAAAAAAATATTTAAATAGTTTCCCGTAAATCAAATAAAATATTAAAAAGCATAGATTACTACATATTTTACATACCTTTTATTTAATAAAAACACAAAATATTGTAAATTTATATTTATCCAATTGAATTTTGATCGAATACACAATAGGTTTATTATAAATTGTGTTTTGATTTTAGAATTTTAAAACCTAACAAGTAACTTTTTAAAGAAATTATTTAGTACAATATTTTTTCAAAAGGTATAAATCAGATGAATAGTAGTCTCTAAATAGTAGGATATTAAATCTCTAAGTGAAAAAATAAAGTTTTTTTTTAAAAAAATTTGATAATTAAGAAACTTTTAGTAAAATATGTGTGCAAAAAAATATTCTTTTGTTTTACTGAAACTCTACGAACTCTATTGAACTAGTGCTGATAATACCGGTAGAGCCGTAAAAACTTTAAGTTCTCTACACAATGTGTACACGATGAAACCTTCACTACCGGAACATCTACTATAGACATGCCGACATATGTAGAGCTCTACCTCTAAGCTTTTTTCTACCGTGTTCACATACCTGAATAATTTTCTCAAAAATTTAAAGTGTTTGTAAAATAGATTCAACATTTTTCTTATACACATTATGATACTTGGCACATAGCTTTGGAGGTTTCAAATAATGGTACATATTCTGATTAAAACCCTTAATTAGCAAATTTTTCTGCTAAAAAAGTTATCAGGTTGAGATGGAATTCTTGCTGGTCACAATTCTTTTTCGAAATCTTTATGAAGCTGTCAAACTGTGAAGCTTTTAAAAAATATAATTATAAGAAGAAAAGAATAATAACAATCACAACAATAACATAAATATATTGAAAGCTCAATTGAATGAATTTTTTGAAAAAAATGAAGACAGAAAATCGATGCAGAATCAATTGAGCTTTCATTTTCTGCAATAAAAAATTGGAGTTAATTTAATCCTTTTTTGAGCAAAACAGGGTTAAACACAAAAATTTGGGAAAAATTCACAAAATTTTGCATTTGAACGCATTTAACTTTTTAACGGTAAGAAATAGAGCAACAAATAAGGTATTGTTGAAAAGGACAAGGGGTCTTCTAGATTTTTTCTCAGCACAAAGTGACCCTTAAGTGCTCTTGTAAAAAGTTATAATACCGTGAAATAAGAGCAAAAAAACTTCAACGCCCTCTAGCCACCAAACCGTAGAGATTCTTACCCCCCCCCCCCCCCCGTCAAGATTTTTTTTTTGTCTCGATGAGATCTATCACTGGTATCAAAAAAAGCAAACCAAACAGGACACCCTGTATGTAATAACAACAAGACATTCCAAAACGAAAATTTCTTGAAACAAATTTGTTAAGATCTATTTCTCCCTGCAGAGGGACAGCCAAGGAGGTTCTGATAGAAAGAATAATTTTTTTATGAATTAAAATCAACAGTATGAGTGTTTTGAGTGTACAAACATATACAATAATAATAACGTGAATGTTTTAGAGCCAATATGGAAAATGCGTACATATACCAAAAAAGAAAAATAAAACGCAGATCGTAAAAACGAAAAACACACAAAAACAAACACATACATACATATATTATTCAATACATTACATTCATTCAAAAATTATATAATAACAATTAGACACTCCACTAGTCCACTTTCCCTGAAAGCGAAAGAGAGAAATAATTCGTTTATTTTATCATAATTAAAAATTTAAAAAAAATATATAAAATATAAAAAAATCATTAAAATGTATTAATAAAATTGATGTCAGCTAAAGATCACATAAAAGAATATTGGCGCAAATTAAAGAACGATAATCAACAAGTAAGAGATTTAAAACAAGACTCACACCAGAGACAAATCGAAAATATTCATCAACGGGAAATTGAAAATCAACAAGAAGTCGACAATCAACAAGGAGCCAAACGCACCAATCAACAAGATGTCACTAAAACAAGTAAATAAATATTGATCCAATTAAATATTTAAATATTTAATTTATAATGGTAGTAGGGATGATTTGAATAGCTTTACAGAATTAATAGATAGAGTGTACCCTTTATTAGCCAAATATGATGACATTAGTCAAGGAATATTTTATGATATAATAAAAAGTAGACTAACGGGAAAAGCTCGTGAAGCTATTGAAATTAATAATACCGTGAATTCTTGCGATAAATAAAAAAGTTATTTTTCCATAACTTCGGCGATAGATTAAGTATAGATCAACTTTATGATGAATTAAAGTCTTTAACTTTCAAAACAAATTGTTTTGACTTTTATAATGAAATAAAGGCAATCCTACGTAGGTTGAATAATAAAACAAAAATCGAAAAAGGAAATAGTGAGAAATACAAAGTAATTGTAAAACAGCACTTAGAATTTTTATTAATAAAATTCCTGACCCCATGAAAGGCATTTTATGTTGTAGAAACCCTGATGATTTAGAAAAAGCCATCCAAATCTTACATGAAACAGGTTACGCGTTTACAAGAGTAGGTCTAGGAAGAAATAGGAATTACAGTGGCAGTAATAATAATGGAAACAATATCAATAACAGTAAGAATAATACAAATCATAAAAACAATAATAAAAACGCAAATAATGATCAAAATTGCAACAGAAACAACAGATACAATAATGACAAAAATTACGACAATAATACGAGATACAATCAATTCTATCAAAGATCGGGAACATTTAAGAACAATAGTGATCCTAATCGAAATGTTAACAGTACAAATACAGTGCAATATTTAAGGCCTTATCTTTACGGTAGGAAATTCACCATTCGAACAGATCACAGACCTCTTGTATGGTTGAGTTCACTAAAAGAACCAAATAGTAAATTACAAAGGTGGAAAATTAAGTTAGAAGAGTATAATTACAACATTGAGTACGTCAAAGGAAAAGACAATCAAGTTGCAGACGGGCTTTCAAGAATAGAAAACAATAATAATAAAATAGATAAAATGGAAGTTCATAATAACGAAACTGAAACAATAGAAAATTATTCAACTGCACCAACAATTCACAGTGCTAGAGAAGATAATTCTAAACACATACAAATTATTTGTTCCCCAGTTAATATTTTTGAAACTCAAATAATTTTAAACAAAAACGATAAAATTAACAATCATAAATTATATAGGCCATTCGGTAGAAAAAGACTTTGCATAGAAATGAAAGAATTGAATGAAAATAGTATAATTGATTTATTAAAAAGACATATGCCACCTAAAGGTACAGTTGTAATTTATTTAAACAATGATCAATTATTCGCGCGATTTCAGGAGACATATATCTGAAATATTTTAGTAATAATAAACTGTTGAAAATAGTTAAGAGTGGAATATTTTTAAAAGATGTCGAGGATGAAGAAAGGGCGACAGAAAAATATAACAAAAACTCACGAAGAATTTAATAACAGAGGGATTAATGAAACATATGAAGAAATAAAAATGTTTACTAGATTGTCAGTCTATAACAAAACAATCCATTCTACGACCGGTAAAACCCCTTTAGATTTCATTAGTGGAAAAATAAAAGCCGAAGAATACGAAGAAATCGCTCGAAAAATATAAAGTTGTAAGAAGAAATACATTGAAAAAAGGAATAAAAGTAGGGAAAACGTAGACTTAATAAACAAAAATCACTGGTACGTAAAATCAAGAAATGTAATTTCAAAAACATTCAAATTACAACCTAAATACAAAAAGTTAAGGCATAAGACTAGTATAAAAAGACTATTTCAAAGACGCTAAAGGAATAAAATAAGTATTATAAATATCAAATAAAACGAAAATACATAAATGAAACTGACATTATTTCAGGTGATAGTAATTCCGATGACAATAGGAGACCAGACTCCGAAAATAGAAGTACAGAATCTATGTACATGATGATTGATGGACAAGGATATGTAATGATACGAGATCAATAGAAGTCCAAGTTATAAAGAGCTACAAAAAGATACTACATAGTGTAAATTTAAGCTCATGGGTAGATAATTTAAAAATAATTAGGGATAATATTAATAAGTTAAGCTATAAAAACCAATACCCAGCTATGGTGATAATTTCAGGTCCTTATGACAAGAAATTGAAAATTTATTACCACATCATAGAAGTAGAAGAGGTTTAGTTAATATTTTAGGAAAAGGATTAAGATATTTAACAGGTGTCATAGACTCAGAGGACGAGGAGGATATTTAAAAAAAAAACTAGAACTTAATAAAGATGATAATCGCAACATAATAAAAAATCTAAATGATCAGGTACAAATTAATAGGAAATTTAATGAAGCTATGGAAAACATAACAGAACACATTAATACACAACAAAAACAAATTAATAATCAGTTACGTATCAATATCAAATACGTATTTCAAATTCAATACGATATTCACATAAAAGTTTAAAAAAATCTATTGTTGAGTCAATTAGGAACTATAGGTAGAGATATCTTAACAAAAAAGAAATAGATGAATACAATATAACAATTAGAGATATGATGTACATTGAGACTTCAGTAATTTTATATAATGATCACATAATTTTTGTACTGTTCCTACCAAACTATTCAAAAAGTAAGTTTTAAAGAATTTTTATAGAACTAGTCCCAAATAAAAACAACTTAGAATTATACTAGAAAAATAAATCGTATTTAATAAATGAGAAAAAATTATATGAAAATATAGACAGTGTAATAGAAAAAAAGAATTTAAAACTTGTTAGAAAAACTGAAAATACATGTCAGACATTTGAAGAAAATGAAATATGTAATTTCAAAAGAAATAATAATATTGAAATCAAACAAATCACTAATAACATTTTGATTACAAAAAATATACCTAAACTAAAATTATACACAATTGCAATGAATATTAAATAACTATGTCAGGAAACTATGTAATTAAATTTGAAAACTGTAAAATTAAAATAAACGATATGGAATATAAAAATTTTGTAACCAATGACAATTTAGTAATACCAGTCTACAGAGAATTCTCCTTCTCTGTACTATGGTAACACCAAGTTTTAATAATTTAATAATCAAAATTACTTTAACAATTAAAGATTTACATATTAAAAACATAGAAAATAGAGAAATATAATTGAAGAAATAAAATCGAAAAACAATGTAAATTAGAAAATAACATTCAGCACAATTTTTGTAATACTTATTGTAATGATGATAATTGTATTATTTTATTTTAAAGAAAAACATAAAGTCAATAAACAAACATAAAAATTGAATTAAAACCAACTGATTCTTCGGAGCAGAAACTTAAGGAGGGTCGAGGTACGTCTTTACCATTCACAATATAACACTTAGCAACATTTTTATTTCCCACATTGCGTTTGTAACATGATGCTTGAAAAACAAAATTCTTTCAACAAGTTCTCACATGAAATTCTAAATTTTAAAAAACGCAAAATTTGCAAATCTCATGAAATTTTTACAACATTATTTTCTCATAAAAATCACGTTTTACGAAA
Organism: Bombylius major; assembly: GCA_932526495.1. NCBI lineage: Eukaryota > Metazoa > Arthropoda > Insecta > Diptera > Bombyliidae > Bombylius > Bombylius major. The sequence continues at coordinate 28,457,443 of OW052043.1, forward strand.
CGTAAAAAGAAGCCTACATAAATCACTATAGGAAAAACCCATCAGTTTTTCAACCTAAAATTTTTATTATCGACATGTGTGCTACTGAATACACAAGGAAAGGCCTCAATAGAGCTACAACACATTACCTAAGACAGAGTGGGATTGCCGTAAGACTGTCTGACAAAGTCTGTCTAATGTGGGTTCCGGGGCATGAAGAGATCAAAGATAACGAACTTGTATATTCTCTAGCCAAGAAGTGATATTAAATAATGGAAAATAAATAAATGCATCTCCCACTGGAAAGAAGCTCCCAGTTCATTAAACCTTCAGACAACATCTCCAGCAAACTACTAAATATCAACAGGAATGAGAAAAGGACTATTATGTGCCTTTCGCATGAGTAAGATGGAGCTAAAAAAGGATGACGATTGTAGTTTCTGCAAAGATGCCAAGAAAACCTCGAAACATTTTCTGTGTGAATGTGAGACCTTGGCTTTGAAGAAAATTTGGAGTACATGTTCTAGTACAGTATTTTAAGGTTAATCGAAAGCCTTAATCTGTACGAAGCCCGGGCGGCACAAAAGATCTATACTGGTCGAAATGAAACAATAGCCCTTAACTATCTTATCTTATCTTAAAGCAAAAACATATAAATGCGAAATGTTAATATGATATAACGTCTTCTAATATAACAAACAAAAACAAAAAAACACTCGAAAGTATTTGAATAGTGGTTTTACTTTTTGGTTGGACTGTGACACGCACATTTTTTTTTAAGTTTAACCCCCCTATTCTAGCTAATAGACTAATAGCTATTAAGCTACTAACCTATTAGTTCACAGAAAATGGCCTACTCTATTTTATAGTGAAGAGATTGTTGATCAGCTGATCTCTTAATTTCGTGGAGACTTTTAATTAGTATATTTTCGTATTCTAGCAAATGAATTAATAGATGTTTGAGGTTAAAAAATTTCCTTACCCAATAGCTCCTGTGGATGAGCTATTAGTCTTTTAAGTTTGATAGTGAGTGAATGTAAAAAAAATAATAAAAATATGTATTTGTGAATATAAAAATAAGTAAAAATAAGTACAAAAGAGTGCTTTTAAATATAGAAGTGTTTAAAAAAAATAATATAAAATAATTAATGCTGATTTCCTACATTCAACTCCATTCGATCGAAAATCAGATAATTGATATGTAAGATTTTAATAATAGTATAATTTCACGAGGAAAAGTTCAAATATCAAAATTTTCAAAAGTCTACAAATCTCTTAACGTATTAAGTTTTCAGAGTCTACAAACTCTATTAATAAAAATACCATTTCTACTAACTTATTATTTAATAGGCTAAGAGATCTATTGAAATTCTATTACCTAGAATAGGGGCCTAACTTTATCTTTCAACAGTGGTTTTTTATTGTTATTAAAAACAAAAAGTGTTTTCTTTTCAAAATTAAACACATTATAAAAATTATTATTATAATATTTTTTTACTAAAATCATGTTTGTACATTTAAACTTCAAATGAGAAACATTAAAAATGAGATACCGCTTAGGATATGTATCGTGTATTCAAAATACTAAATATATGTTAAACATTTAAAAACATTAATAAATAAAAAAATAAAAATAAAAAAGGATATCAATTAGAAGATAAAAATTATTGATGAAATTTTTTTGAAAAATATTTTTTATGTTTATGTGTTGTATTTCTTTTGAAAATCATCATCAAATGAAAAAAGTAATTAGAATGTAATAGAAAAAAATGATTTTGATTAAAAGCAAATAAAAAAAAAACAATACAATAAAAAACCATTAACTTAATTAACAGAATAATGTATGCATTCTTGCCTGCCAGTTGTATTACAACACGTACATATGTTACATATAATACATTTTATAAACGTAACAGTTATCAATAGTTAAATAAATTGTAATATTACTTTATTTTACTATATAAATTTTTTTTTCGCTTACAAATTTTTAATATAAGTTTCGTTTCAATACGTTATCATTTTTTTAAGGGTAGATCGTACATATGTAGATGTATAGATATACGAATGTATCTATAAAAAGCAATCACCACCACCATTCAATTAATTTATTTGCATTTTATTTATAAATAGATGCGATTTTCAATAATTTTTGATTTTTTTCATTTGTATTTTACACATTTTGTGTAATACTTTATTTGAGTTTGTCCTAGATAAATTTTTTTTCAATCTAATAGGTAGTACAAATAAAAAAAAATACATTTTAACAACTTTAATAATAATAATAATAATAATAATAATAATAATCATAATCATAATAAATAATAAGAAATCAAATAAATTGAATTGATAAAATAAACAAAAACATTTACCTTCTCGTTCAGCCATTAGTTGTCTTAAACGAGCACGAATTTTACGACGTTCTTCAGCACTAGTTGACTGCTTAAGCTTTAATTGTATGTATTAAAAATTTTTTTTTAAATTATACGTAAGATATTTTTGTAATATAGGGGGACATCTTCGATCAGCTAGCAATTAAGCAAATATGGCGGATTTGCGATTGCTAATTGTGATTACAAAAAATCACATCCTCGATTGTAATCGCAGGTCAATAAGTTTTTATATACATAACCTATAATTTTCTATTATGTTACGTTAAAAATTCGTTTTTTTTATTCAAATTTTTGAAATTTTGAAATTTTAAATCATAACCGAAATTAATTTGTTTATCATGAACTATTTTTATTTCAATTTTAATAATTTCTACAGTCTCATAATTGTGTAAAAATTTATAAATTCATATACAATGGTCTCACTAACCAATTCTATCCATTACAAGAAAAAAATATTCAAATTATATTGATAACATAAGTATTTGGGTTTGAGTTTCTACTTATTTATAAGAAATTTTAGGTTATGTGCTCTGTTAACTGAGTTTGCGACACCAACTTTGCGATCGCAAATTTTGACGGTTATTTTGCTTACTTGCGAGAGCAAAAACAATCGAGGATACCAATTCTATCATTTCAGCTAGCAAGTCTTACTTGCTTGCTTGCTAGTCGATCGAAGATGTCCCCCATAGTTTACATTCCGGTAAAATGAATATTTGCTAAAGGCGAGACTAACAATAAAAAGCACTTAGGGCCACTTCCTCAATCGTCTAGCAACTAAGCGAATTGCGACTAACAAATAGCAAGTTAGCCTTTTTTACTTTTGCACTTTTGCTGAAGAAAATTTTTATATGCAAAACCTATATTTTCTATTATAAATGTTAAAAGTTCGTTTTTTATTTCAAACATTTAAAATTTTCAAATTTTAAATCATAACCAATATTACTTTGTCTATCATGAAATTTGTTTTTCAAATTAGATCTTTTTCTGGAGCTTTACTAACCAATTCTATCCGTTATAAGACAAAAATATTTATTCAAGTTACAATGATAACAAAAGCATTTAAGTTTGAGTTTCTACTTTTTCATAAGAAATTTGAGTTTAACCAAAAACCGGTATAACTACAAAGATAACAATTGCCATATATCCTTATGTCAGCATTTAATTTTTACTATACACCTGATATCAGGAGGGTACATGTTTACAGAATGTATGATACAGAATCAACATTTTATGCATATGCAACAATTTTATAATTCAGTACAAACCAGTATATAGTAAGAAAAGACGTTGATGTTGCTAAACATTATATGTACCCAATAATGTGTCTATTTACGAAATATAAATAATAGCTGCGTTTTCTTTGTCATGATCTGATCTGGATCAGATCAGAAGCAAAGAAAACGATACGGATCTCTAAATTTTTTTTTAAATTTGACAAATATTAAAAGAAAAATAATAGCTGCGTTCCATTGGGATTTCAGTAAATTTGAAAATTTTAAAAGTTTGAAATAAAAAACGAACTTTTAACATTTATAATAGAAAATATAGGTTTTGCATATAAAAATTTTTTCAGCAAAAGTGCAAAAGTAAAAAAGGCAAACTTGCTATTTGTTAGTCGTAATTCGCTTAGTTGCTAGACGATTGAGAATATGTGCCTATATTTCTATACTAAAGGAGAGTTATTGCCTATTGGAGTTGTTCTCCAATGACTAAGTTCGATTTTATTGTTAAAAAGTTTTTAAAAGCACATTTTTTATTTCAAAATATGGACCCATCATGCTTTTACATGTTTTTTTTTCTTATGATAAGCTTTAGTGGTTACAAAATATAAGTGAAGAAACGTACCAACGTATTCAATAGTTCTGCGTCGAAAATCTCCTCTATATCGCAAGTTATACTTTTAACTGGCGATGAAGAATCCTCTTTCGTTATAAGTTTCGTAATGTGAGTTGTTTGGATCTAGAAAATATATATATAAAAATAAAAATAAATAAATAATAATACGTTTACTGTATTACTTTAAATCCAATAAATTTGAAAATGACCAAGTTGTATAACCAAGAACTTTTCAGTAGAAATTAAGAAACTGAAATACGAGTAGAAGCTCTTAAACATCTCAAAACAAAACATATTAAATTTATACTTCTTTGAACGCAAACGGCTCACATCACATACAGTACAGCCAAATAAGATTGGCGAAAAGTTGCGCAGGTGGGAGAAATTTTAAAAATATTAAAAATATCCTTTCATTTCCCCTTTTTTGAAGAAAACAGCAAAAGAAAATAAAGATTAAATCTTCCACTCAGTAAGTACATATAAATATAATGACTATCGCACACACAACATCGCAATAACAACAACCATCCAATGTTGTTTATATGACGAACGCCATACTACTGAAAAAAAATTTAAAGGAAAGTGAAGAAAATATAGAATAACAAAAACAATATGAGTGATCAGTGATGATAAGTATCCTTTTAAAATAGGAAATTATTATGAATAAGAAAATGAAAATATATGTATGTGTATAATAAATTCCTATTCAAGTAACAAAATGGCGCACACTTCCCCTTCGCCAATTTTATTTGGCTGTACTGTATGTTTGTAAATCCAATTCAGAACTCATCATCTCATTCATACACACAATTTAGGAGTATTCCAAAACATCATTTTCAACGTACTAAACAATAAAGCTGAATATTTGCAACCGACATTTCATGTTTCTGATTGTTATTGCAGTGCTATTGCAACATTAAATTTTTTATATTCTTATGTAGCATACACTTCACGATCCGTTGTTCAACCTGATCTGACAACATTGTCGTTGATTTTTCTACACACTTTCTGTCCATTGATACAAACTCATATATTAATGATTTTTATTTTTTCGTCATTTTAAATAATTGTAGTAGTAATTTTTTTTATGCCTGAAGAAATACAATCATCTTAGTACGATAAAGTGAACTCCCACTTTTATCAATATAATGAATTAGATTGGCACATAGGTGAAGAAAATTGCAGCTTGCATAAGTGGAAGCCTGACTTTGATTGTTTAAAAATCTACAGTTTATGCAACTTTCAAAATATTCCGAACCTTCTAAAATTTAGTGTGGGAAATTGTTATTTGCCTTTAAATATCAAAATAATATTTACTTTTTGTTTTTCAAAGCATGTACCCAAAAGTCAAATTCTTTTTTGATATAGGTAATCGTAAGGATGTATTGACTTAAAACTGAAAAATATTTTTCTCCATGTATGTACATTGTACATATACTAATTTCGTACTATAGAAGAAGTACTTGTAGACATTTCTTAAACTCCGGAAAATATAAAATTTGACTCAGAAACAAGTAGGTACAGTCATAGCTGACATGAGGTGCAAACAAAACTTCAAAAATTTATAAAGTGCCAGGGCTGTGGAATATTACAAACAGCAGCAAAACAAGAAAAAAAACTTTTTAATAGAAAAAAAGGCCTATTTCAAGAAAAAATTTTTCTAATCAATCAATAAATATCAGTAGTGAGGTTCTGTAAGAAAAGAAAAGTAGAAGCAGAAAAGATAGTAGAAAATGGAATTCACCACTGTAAAATTTTCAATTATCAAATGTTTCTGTAGACCGAACGATGGAATATTTTCTATCGATAAAATTTCTTATCAACAGCTATTTAGCTTGTGAAAAAGATTTCAACCGGTTTTGTATTGAGTGAAAAAAAGTAAATTTTTTTTTCATGTTTTCTTTTATTATTAATATAAATAGTTAATTTTTTTAAATATTTAAAATAATATGTATCAATTAAAATGTAAAAACAAAATTTAATTTAATTCAAATTGTCCGTTTGTCGAATTGAAAATTGAATTTATTGTTTATTTATTTCTATCTCACCACAAAATTTTCACTCATACAGAAACAGGTGAATTTGTTTAGTTTAACTTGAATTAGAAAATACAGGTGTCATCACAATTAGTATAAAATTTTCTACCCGATTAATAGAAACGTGGCACAGGAAATGCATTAACTTCATTTAACAATTAGGCTTTTTGGTGCAGAATGTATTAAGAGTCAAACAAAAACATGGTTTTCAATGACAAAAAGTGAAAAGATGAGTTCATTCCACAGGCTGTAGCTTCTCAACCAAGGCAGATAGATTCATACAATAGAATGATTTTATATTTTAGAATACGAAATATCTAATATGTACTGGTCTTCCGTATATGTATATCGTATTTTAACCACAAAATATGATACACGAACAAGCAGAAGAAAAACAAATACCGATTTTTCATTCACATCAATATGTCAGATATTAGCGTCGAACTCCCACTCCAAACTAAGTTGGAAACGGAATACGGGACAGAGAACGAGGAAGGCACTGAATGCACTCTATGCATGCAAGGGGACCTTCGGCAAGAATTGGGATATGCAACCGCACATTTACACTGTATGTACTCAACAATCAGACCGATTCTCACATATGGGGCGAAGGTCTTTTGAGAAAATGCTAATACACAATCCTACCTTAACAGCTCTAAAAAAGTTTAGACTAGCGTGTTTGGATACCACAGGGTGCACTTAAATCCTCACCACAATTAGGTTTGGAAGCTATTCTACACCTACAACCCATAGAGCTATTTATAAAAAATGTGGAAGCCGAAGCAGCTCTTACACTTAGAGATAACAGCTTTTGGAAACCATAGAACAAAAGACATTCAGTCATTTTGGACACCTTCAATCAAATTGGGCTGCCACCCAGAACCGATTATAGAAAAACCAAATATGACTTTGAAAAACCGTACACTGTTCTCATACCTAAAAGAGTAATGGACAACTTCTAATAACATATTAGGGGAATTGCCATCTTCACTGACGGATCGACAACAGAAACAGGCACAGGAACAGGAGTCTTCTCACAAAGTTTAATAGACTGCAGTATTTTTCAAGCAAAAGTATACGCGGTGATGATTTCCTGTCCAGGAAATGTGGATTTCGCCTGCCGAGATGCCACAATTTATGTGGGCAGCCAAGCAGCACTCAAAACATTAAACTCCAATGAGGTAAATTCAATGTGTGTCGAAAACTACGTCAAAGCTTAAAAGCCTTGACACGCCACACGGTGCGGTTCTGCTGGGTTCTAGGTAATGTCGTTGTGGAGAGTAATCAAAACTACGGATAGATCCCGGTGAGACAAACGAAAAATTGTATTGGAGGGGGGAGGCAATCTCAACCGTTACGGAGTTAGAGGGGGGGAACGATTTTTGGTATTTTTTCTTTGTTTTACCATATGACTTTTTACAGTGGCACGCTAGACTAATCTACCCTTCTGCAAAATTGTATACGACCCCTGTTTCTTTCCAATAACATCTTACATGTCGCTGTACATCTTACCATTCAGAAGTTATAAGGCCTCAAAACCAAAATTTTGTCAATTTTTTACCCATTTTTTGACTTTAATCCTAATTTCTCGAAAAATGCTCGATATTAACCCTCATTTTTATTTCAGAAAAGTTTAGTATCATGCGTATATACCGAGACCAAAACAGTACTAGAACTGGTTTGGTACTGTGGAGTATACGCGCTCAATGTACCATTTTATATACATAATCCCGTTTTTTTAAAATTTGTCAACAAAACTCATACTTATTCTCGTATGCCGATACAGAAGTGTTAAGTAAAAATATTAATTTCAACAACTTTGAAAAACAATTTTCTAACTAACGTAAAATAGTTGATAGGTAACAACTTTCGTAACTATTCTTATCGTTTTTCAACCCTTTCAATCTTTGTCTATGTAACTAATTTATTTACAATTTTTTTTGGCAGATTTTACAATTTTTAAAACTAACGTGGAGTAAAGTTCAATAAACTCGAAATATATCACAATAAATTTTCTCTGTGCACTTTCAATGAATAGAAAATTTATCTTTGTCTATGTTTGTTGGATTTTCACTTAAGAAAATTTAAATTACCCTTTACTGCAATAACAATTAGATACCGTTTTCTGATATTTCAAAATTTCAAGTTCTACTAATTTTCAAAAAACAAAAGCTACTGTTTTTCAAAGTGGATGCTAACAGTGCTGTGAAACGATTCCTCATTGTGAAATTTTTCTAATGGAGCGAAATAATTTTTCAAATTTTCAAATTAAAAAGTCGAAATATAACCTCACTCCCCAAGGTGTAAATGTGAAAGTGAAATATACTCTGACGAATAGAGAAAACGAAGCAGCAAACTCTACGTTTCAATTTGGGAATTGGAATATAAAAAATCTATCTATAAAATTCTATTTTTATGTTGAAAAAAAGGCCATGTGTAAATTTTCTAAAAATAATTATGGTAATCTTTTTGTTTGCTTGCATTATTGAAATACAATGGTGTCAGAAATTATTTTTGCATTGGAAATTTTACTTGTTAAAGATAGAATTCAGAAAAATAAAAACGTAATAAACTCAAAATTTATGAATATTCATACCTGTGTTTCTTAAAATATAATGTAGGTATAGTTTTCAATAAATGATAACAAGATCGATATTTTTAATGTTTATTTTTCAATAGCATACGCTAATAAATACGAGTAATTTAACATTTTACACAAAATGAGTGAAGAAGTAGGAAATAATTTTATGTTGAAAGTAAATATACATACATACATATATATGTATGTATGTATGTATGTATGTATATAGCATCTATTAGAATTTACAAAGTTATTAGTACATGCTTTGAAAGGTATTGAATTTGCAATTAGACTTCAAATGTATATTCGTAACTAAACTTTGTTTCATAACAATTTTTCTATTTGCCAAAAATATGAAAACAATTTTTTTTCCAGAATTTAGTATTAATAGAAATGTCAGAATAAATGAATAAAATATGTTTACATAGCTATACATAGATACAACATATTGATTGACATAAAGACTAATATATAAAAAATTATAAAAATAATGTATGTATAGATAAAAAGATTTATATTCGTGACCAAAATAGGTTCGTTTGAAAAATTTATGTTGAAAATTTTTTAAATTTAAGCACAATAAACTTATTGAAAATTTTGGCACGAATTATGCACATGCGCTATTAACTGAAATTATATGGTTCGACATCACAAGCAGTCACCACCAGCATTACATTAGAATATTTTCGTTTCTTTCTTAATTTTGGTTTTTGTTGTTTTTTATCTAGTGAAAAGAAACCGAACAAAATCATATTTTTTTATAACTTTTTTCTTTGTTCAGAGATATACTGTACAGTGTACGTACAAAATATGTATATTATACGCCGTCCAGACGAGACTTTTTTGTGTCAAGACTTATGTCAGGACATTGTTTATGTCTTGCCATTTTTTTCATGTCTTGCCATTTCAAATAAGTGAATATAAAGTTTAAAATTTTTTAAATATATTTTTGTGAAGTTTTGTCGAAGAACTTTGTAAATTTAAAAATAATTTAAATTTATTAAAACACTCCACATTTACAATTTTTTCTCTCGATGAAAATCTGATAAATCGACACATTTGCACAAAACATCTGAAACCGCCATTTTTTTTTTTCATGTCAGGCAGACATCGTAGCAAAGACATAAGTCTTGACATTGATGTCTTGCCATTTATGTCTGCAAGACATAAGCGGTCTATATGAGACATATTCGATGTCAAGATGTCGTCTGGACTCTGTATTATATAATATAATACGCACACATAAAAATGTACATATGAATATGTTGAACACTGTTTGAAAAAAAAAATTTTTTTGATTGATATTTGTATTACATACTATAGAATGAAATTTTCATTTTAAATAAATTGAAAAGAAATTCAAAATTTTTTGTAGGTACTTAACATTATACAAAATCTTAAGTTATAAGAAATTATACGAAGAGGTGTGCTGGAAAAATGGGAAAATAGTTCAAAAATATGTAAAAATACTTTTTTTTCATTTTTCTTCTTCTTCATTTTCGAAAATTCAATCTTTCTCTTCTTCTTTAGAAGTTTGCGTCTTCCGATATTCTACGACTTAAAAAGTCTTATACTACGAGTACATATTTTTACTTTTGAAAGTCAGTATTGTTTTCGTGGAGGCAGTACCCGATGAGTTTGTGATAACTTCACATATAATTGTTTGTAGGAAATTCTAACAAATATATCTCTGTCAATCCTAAAAACGATACTTTTCAAATTTTAACACAAGTCAACTGAGTGTTTCAAATTATCTATAATAGTTTGATCAGATGCTTTCTTATCAAACATTTTTTTAACCTTAATTACCAAAAATGGAGCGCTAGTTTACATATTAATACGGATCCGATTAAGAATCCACCTCTTTTCCCTAATATTTAATACTGTTGGTCGTCCAGAACGTTAGCAAAATTTGATTATTTTGGATTTTTGAAAATGTTTTATTATATTCTTAACACTGGATTTCGTTTTCTAACAATATCACTTATGTTTTTATAAGATTTTCCATGATTTTTTAAAGAAGTAATCAACTTCCGAATAACAACACTAATTTCTTTGTTTTTAGGCGCCATTTTAAAAATTTTCTACAAATAATTACATATATCAAATGATAACAGGACTTAATAATAAACTGATATACTGGTACATACTCGTACGTGATAACCGAAATTATAATAATAGGTGCCAATACTTTTTTTGTGTTATTTTACTAGTTATTAGAATAATATTATTAATTTTTGTTGTTGTAATTATTAATTTGCTATAATATTGTATATTGAATTAAAGGTAATGAAGAAAACATTAGGTACATACCATAAATCATAATTTTGATATCTTTCACAGTACTCTTTAAAATCGAGTTTATTTACTGGAAATGCTTGGGTGCCAATAGTTTTTTTACATACTGTATGTATAAACAACTTTAGTATTTTTCTTTTTGGAAGTCAGTATTGTGCTTATGGAGGCAGTACCCGATGAGTTTTTTGCCTTGGTAATATTCAATTTAAAAGATTTCCCTCGATTGAAATTGAGATCTGATCACGATCACCCCACATACGAGACAGATTTATTCAAACATTTGTGAAAGAATATAGAAAAGTATGCCTATCTTGCCTGTACTGACATCCAAAAAGAAAAATAGTATACAAGGTATTCTCTTCCGTACATAAAAATAAATTGTTCTATCTTTTCAGCTAATTATGACGTGATTTGGTTAGAATTTGTTTGATGGTTTCGTTGAAATTTGATTGTGTTCCTGTATTTTAGTATTATTTCGTGATAATTTGTCTTATTTGAATTAAATTAATTCTGAGAATAATTTGTAACATGAGTCTCAAATTTTTGAACTTAATTAGAATATATTAATTTTTTTTAGATTCAGGTTATACATAATTTAGAAAGGAAACGTTAATAAATATTTTTTTAAATTATAAAATATATGAAAAAAATTGTATATAAGTTAAACATCAGTGTTTTTTACAATTTTAGTTGGCTTGTCTTGACATTTATTTTTATGAAATATGAAAAATCGACGTATAAAATATAGTCGTTGCGCAGCCTATGTCCGCTTAAAGTAGTAAATACTTAATGTTGTTTGATTAGTGTCAGCGGCAAGATGAGTATGAAAGAAAATGATAAAATTCAGGATTGCCGTTGCTATTGGAAGTATTGCCTTGATTCATAAAAAAAAATTTTATGATAATAATGATATTCAGTATTTTTAATTTTATTGTAAAATTTAAATTTATTATTTTTAATATTTATACGTAATTGTTTATTTTATATTTTATTTTAAATAAAATTTTTATTTGATTTTTGATATACAAAATTATGTTTTCAATGTGAATTTAATTTTTGGTATGAATTAAATGTACTATACATAATATGTATATTCATATTGGTTAATTTATCCTTTTTTATCTATATTGTTTAATTCATGTAGGTACTTGTTTATAATTTACGTTTTTTCAAAAAATACATAATTTTCGAGATGTTAAGGAATACCTTTTTTTATTTGCATTTGAAAATTAGCACTTCTAGCTCCTATTTTCAATTTACACTGCAGTAAAAAAAACACGTGTCCAATAATCCAATGAATTTCAGACTTATTTTTTCAGTTTTTTCAAAAGGTATTCCTTAACATTTCGAAAATTATGTATTTTTTGAAAAAAGTGAAGATTGCAAATCGATGCAGAATCAATTGAGCTTTCATTTTCTGTAATAAAAAATTGGGTTTTAAGTCTTTTTTTGAGAAAGACAGATTTAAAGACAAAAAATGGGTAAAATTCACAAAATTTTGATTTTGTGGGCGTATATTATTTTAAAAGTTAGGAATAGAGAAACAATTAAGACATCGTTGGAAAGAACAAAAGGTTTTCTATATTTTCTATTAATACAAAGTGACTCTAGGGTGCCCCTGAAAAAAGTTATAGGGTGTTTTGTGGTAAAAGTGCAAAAAAATTTTAACGCCCTCTAGCGGCCAAACGGTTGGGATTTCACCCCCCCTCCAATACGATTTTTTGTTTGTCTCGATGAGACCTATCTGTGGTATCCTTTTGGTCGGTGATAACAGAAACACCCTGTATATATTTTATTTTGTTTTATTTTTTTTTTTTTTCAAATTTGCTTGTTTCTTAAAGCAGAAACATAATGTGTAGCTGTAGCATGTAGTACACTACGAGCTCTCAAAAGTTAGTTGTCATATGACGCATCAAAATGTGTAGCTCTAGTAGAAGTTGTATCTGAAGCTGAAAATTGCTATTTTTCTACATTCATACTACAGCTACAACTACATAAATGATTTTTGACAGTTGGTACATATTTGAATTTTGAAAGTGTCAAATGCAATGCTTTTTTGTAAAAGGTGTAAATTAGCGGTGTCAGGAAAACTACACAAGTCAATTTTTATTATTTTTCAGTAGACCGATTTAAAGTGTTTGTTAATAAAATATGCCTAAATGAAGAAATGTGCTATTTCGGTAGAAGTTATTATTTTTAACAGTTTTTGAAAATAATAATTAAATCGCTGTACAGAGTTCATTTTACTCTATTATTTTGTATTATTAACTCATTCTAGGAATATATCGGAAAAATAGGAATATATTTTTAAAAACTAGTAAAGTGGGTGAAATACTTGTTACAGCCATTGTATAATTGGTGCGTCATCATCAGCGTAACGCCGAGAGTTTGCACAATTGGAGCATCAGCGACAGAAATGTCAATGCTGTCAAAAAATGCTTCATGAAAAATAGATTACTACTGTAAAATCGATGTCGTCTTCACGTTTCATGATTTTTCATGACGCTGAAAGAAAATAGAATAAAATCTATTTCAGCGTCAGTATCAATTTCAGCGATAGAAACACCCATTTAATTACAGTATTCGTTGGTCGCTGTTAGAGTTTATGTGGATTGTGGAAGCAAATTTGATTATAGAGTGAGAGCCAGCGCCTGGCAGGCCTATGTTACAATATAAAGGGTAAAATTTCTTGAGTGTATTGTCCCTGCTGTAGATAAAAACGTTTGAGTGTTACAAATCTTGACTGAGGTTAACTTATACAGGTACCAGGTAATAAAGGTGCCCCAGAACAAGGCTAACTTACGTTTACAAATTTTTCCCTTCAAATTATAACGTAGGTCTGCCAGGCGCAGACTCTTAGACTATTAAGTGTTTTATCATTTTATTTTAGTAGTTTAAAATCCTTTATTTTATTGTCTTTTTTTTTCTGGTTTTGAAATGTCAAAATAAAAAAAAACAGAAACCCAACTTAATTCAATATTATTCTAAATATAATATAATATACTAAAAGCATATATTATTTTCTCAGATTTCCCAAAACTTAAAACCTTAAAACTCGATATAATTTTATAGCAAAATTGTCTGAAAAAATATCTATAAGACAAAAATTTTCTAAATTTTTTTATTTAAAGCCGTGTGATATACTAAATTAATTTAAATTAAAATGTATGTTTTTTTTTACATTTTCTTAATCGGAAAATAAATCAAACATATTTTTCCAAAGACTATTTTTGGAACTTTATAACGACTGCCATGGGACATTTTTGAGGTATTTTTAATGTATTTGTGAATCACACACACCATAATTCATATGTCCATTCCTGCAGTTATTTATTCATAGGATAAATTATATACATAAATTCAAAGGTTAAATTTGCAAGCTTTGTTGTGAATTCCATTTGAAAGCTGATTTCAATTATATTGGAATCATACTCTTCGAACGAGTTTTGAAAGACTGTTTATGTTTTATCAATTAATGAATTTTGTTTTAAATAATTAAATTTATAGAAAACATATTTCGAGGACATAATGTTTTGAACTTCTTTAGAAAACTTAAAATGTAAAGCAGAGCTAAAGACACAATATTTATACGATATACAGGGTGGTTCAGTTTAGATGCGCGACCCGGGAAATACGGATAGGTCTCGGCGAGACTAACAAATAATCGTATGGAAGGGAAGAGGAGGAGGCAATCTCAACCATTACGGAGTTAGAGGGGGGAAATGATTTTTGGTACTTATTCTTTCTTTTACCCTATAACATTTTACAGGGTTTCTTTCCAACAACATCTTACATGCCGCTGTACCTCTTAGCGTTCAGAAGTTATAAGGCCTTAAAACCAAAATTTTGTCATTGTTTTACTCATTTTTTGACTTTAATCCTAATTTTCTCGAAAAGTGCTCGATATTAACCCTCATTTTTTACCGCAGAAAATGTAGGTTCAATTGATTCTCTATCGATTTTTTATCTTCATTTTTTTCAAAAAATGCATAGTTTTGAAAAATATTTTGGGATTCTTTTTTATATATTATATACTTATTATCCACTTACTAACCCTTGACTAAATAACTTTGTGAGTAAGAGAGTTGTTCGTGACGTAATTGTGAAATTTTGGGAAGAGTTTTAGGGTAGTAAACGTGAACGGATTTACATGGGGTTTTTGGATGAGTGAATAGAAGGCTTCCTGTCTAGAATTGATCCTTTCGTGAAAATGATTAAATATGATGGAATATTCGGAAAATATAAATTTAAAGAACAAGCTGTTACTGAGAAACTTCCGAAACGCCCTCGAACAACTCTTTACTCGAATATCATCGTAGTTACAAAGGCTTTATAATCAATTTTTAATTTTGCATTTTACAGTGCATTTTATTTATAAAAAGTATTCGTTTTAAAAGTTTTTTTTAATATTCAAGCTTATTATAAATCACCCCGTAATTTCTACACGGTATACTTCACAATCATTTCATGTTTAAAATGAATACAAATAACCTTTTGGAATTTCAAACGAAGTTCTTAGAAGTTAGACATCGAAGTCGATATTTTATTTTACCTATATTTTTTTTAAAAAATCTAAAATTTCTCAAAAAATACACAAGTTTTTTTTATTGTTTTTAAAAAAAGTGTTCAAGTATAATTGATTTGAAGAAAACTCGCTTTTCTTATCAATTTTTTATCTTCTCTCATAGTAGTTTCGAAGCTCAAATAACTGAAAAGTAGATACATGGCTAAACAATCATGGCATGATGCTGATTGGAAAAAAAATTACATTAGTCGATTTGTGTCAGATGCCATAAATTTAATTATTGTGTATAAACTGTTTTCAAGTGCAATGTTTCAGTTTAAATAAGTGTAGCTCATCTGTGCCCTCAGAATATTTCATATGTTACTATATTTCTTATT
Organism: Bombylius major; assembly: GCA_932526495.1. Lineage (NCBI taxonomy): Eukaryota > Metazoa > Arthropoda > Insecta > Diptera > Bombyliidae > Bombylius > Bombylius major. The sequence continues at coordinate 28,473,465 of OW052043.1, forward strand.
GTTTCAGTCAAAACTTGAATATAGTTTGGCTTGTTGGGTGCACACAAATTAATTTTATTAGATCCCTATGCAGTTATGCTACATAGGACTATGTTTGGATTAGGAATTTTAAAAGTAAAGGGTTTTCCAATAGGGACATAACAATTTTGTATTTAAATAAAACACAGAATAATTGAGATATTGGCCTGAAATTTATTCCAGGTGTAATACACATGTTACATTTTATTATGGAATTTGATCTCGTTCATATGACAAATTTCAGGCTAATATCTCAATTATTTTGTGTTTTATTTAAATACAAAATTGTTATGTCCTTATTGAAAAACCCTTTACATACATATTAATAATTCTTTTTTATCAGTCTTTGTGAGTGTATGTAGCATGTGCATATGTACATATACATATACAGGGTGTTTTGTTTCTAAGTACCAAGAGTGGTACCACGATATTCGCTGGACTATTTCATGAAAAAAATTGTACTAGCGAAATTTTCGATCGTGTCTATTTTCGCCGCTAGAGGGCGTTCAAAATTATGAGTTTTATCAATAACCATAGAAACTAATAAGACTTGGCTTTAGTACAAATCTATGAAAATAATTTTTTATTCAAAAATTCGTCTCGCATCCCAGTGAGAGCTTTTATTTTTCAAATCTAAAGCTTTGTTAGCTTAGAACAAAACCATTATAAACTTCATTTGTAATGACGAATACAATAACAAAACTTTGACGTTACATATTTATTTTTTGACAGTATTTTATGACGTCATACATTATTATGATTGCTTTGATCATGTTTTTCCAAATTTCTGTTAAAAATTTTCATTTTTTACAAATGTATAACAAAAATTAATAATGATTACATTGTTGCCGTTATTTATATTTTTGAATTTTTTTTTATTTGATCAAAAATATATATTTGCTTTGAAAAAATTTTTCTTTGAAATATAGAATATTTTTTTTTTCATTCATTCAAAAATTAATAATGATTACATTGTTGCCATTATTTATATTTTTGAATTTTTTTTATTTGATCAAAAATGTATATGTATGTATTTGCTATGAAAACATTTTTTTTTGAAATATAGAATATTACAGTATGACCTCTTTAATCCGGACCTCGAAAATCCGAATTATCCAGTAATCCGAATCGATTTTCTGGATACACGTAAGTATTCTGTAGTCCGAAATAATGCCCTCAAGTATTCTATAATCCGGATCATATTTGTTAGATATATTTATTGTGAAGTGAAATTACGAATGTGGAATATGGTCGTTGTGAAGTACCGTAATTCTGTCTGTTTTTTTTTTTTTTTTTCGTGAATAAAACTATTTGATACATACTTCATTGAAGTGCAAAACAATTGTTTCCAATTTAAAGAAAAAGGTTTTTGTGAATATTCTCAGTCTCGAATCACAGAATTTTTCATTTAATTAAAAAATTCTAAACATAAATTGGTATATTTGTATGTATGCATTATTAATGGATAAATAATTTTCAAAAATAATGATGTTTTATACTGTTAAATACATATCCAGTAAACCGGATAATCGATAGTCCGGATAAGGCCGTGCATTAATTTATATATTTTTAAAAAAATTACAAAAAATAAAAAGCAATACAATCAGAAAACAAACGGGTTTTAAAATATTATAGAAATTGCAAGAAAATTAAAATGGCATTGGGCTTGTCATATAAGTAGAATGAAGGACCTGGACTAGAGATGGAGGAAAACTACTGAGGAATAAATACAACAAAAGGAATAGAGACCATCAAATAAAAGACTACCACCTAAAAATTTACCATTAAACAGGAGGTGTGAAGTTATATACTTCGAAGAAAAATACTGTTGAATTTATGAGTGTAAAAACGAGTATCATTTCATGTCCCGTCCGTCATAGTCACTTATCGCCCTACATATAGAATTAAAACCAGAATTCTTGGAAAACATCTTCTTTTTCGGTTTGACAGGTCTTTGGGTGGATCATTATTTTTTACATTTAACTGAAATACATTTGAACTATATAAAGGTAAAAAAGAAGAAAGATTCAAAAAAATGTTCTTCAATGTCCCGTCCGTCATGCATGGAATGGGCGAGATATATATTTATATATGTATGTATATAGTATCTAGAGGTATAATAAAAGAACAGAAAAATATTCTATATTTCAAAAAAAAATGTTTTCAAAGCAAATACATACATATATATTTTTGATCAAATAAAAAAAAATTCAAAAATATAAATAATGGCAACAATGTAATCATTATTAATTTTTGAATGAATGAAAAAAAAAATATTCTATATTTCAAAGAAAAATTTTTTCAAAGCAAATATATATTTTTGATCAAATAAAAAAAAATTCAAAAATATAAATAACGGCAACAAATGTAATCATTATTAATTTTTGTTATACATTTGTAAAAAATGAAAATTTTTAACAGAAATTTGGAAAAACATGATCAAAGCAATCATAATAATGTATGACGTCATAAAATACTGTCAAAAAATAAATATGTAACGTCAAAGTTTTGTTATTGTATTCGTCATTACAAATGAAGTTTATAATGGTTTTGTTCTAAGCTAACAAAGCTTTAGATTTGAAAAATAAAAGCTCTCACTGGGATGCGAGACGAATTTTTGAATAAAAAATTATTTTCATAGATTTGTACTAAAGCCAAGTCTTATTAGTTTCTATGGTTATTGGTTTTATGCAAAACCTCTCAACACAAAATCACCTGTGACTTTTTTTGCACCCTATGTATCAAAATTTTTCTTTTTATTATGAATGGCTATTAAAATTACCTTTCATTTGATGTATTTTTTATTGTATGTAATAATTTCACTTTCAAGAAAAGAGGTCATAAACTTGAAATTTATGATTTTTTTTTCCTAAAATTTTCTCAATTAATTGGGCTCCTGAAAAAAAAATTCACTAACGAAAATTTTTTTTTATTTATTTTGAAAGCTAATATTATGTATAATAAAACAAAAAAAATTTCAGTTCAATACTGCTATCCGTTATCATGTAATTAAGGATCATAGGTGTGCGAAAAGGGTCAAAAGTGTATCTTTTTTGAATTACAAGCGATCTTTTGCGACAAAACTTCGTTTAAATAACATTTTTGACCCTTTTCGCACACCTACGATCCTTAATTACATGATAACGGATAGCGGTATTGAACTGAAATTTTTTTTGTTTATTATATTATACATATACATTATACATAATATTAGCTTTCGAAATAAATAAAAAAAAAGTTTTCGTTAGTGAATTTTTTTTTCAGGAGCCCAATTAATTGAGAAAATTTTAGGAAAAAAAAATCATAAATTTCAAGTTTATGACCTCTTTTCTTGAAAGTGAAATTATTACATACAATAAGTAATACACCAAATGAAAGGTAATTTTAATAGCCATTCATAATAAAAAGAAAAATTTTGATACATAGGGTGCAAAAAAAGTCACAGGTGATTTTGTGTTGAGAGGTTTTGCATAAAACTCATAATTTTGAACGCCCTCTAGCGGCGAAAATAGACACGATCGCAAATTTCGCTAGTACAATTTTTTTCATGAAATAGTCCAGCGAATATCGTGGTACCACTCTTGGTACTTAGAAACAAAACACCCTGTATACGTATATGTATATGAGAAGCTAAAAACATTTTAAGGCTTAAGCATTATTGGCCGTCAGTTTTGACGGTGACGTAAACTGTGAAATGACGGTTAAACAGAACACAATATGATTGCCTGTCTGTTACAGTCTAAAGTGTTAAAGGTTCATCAGTTTGTAAACAATTTAGCAATTTTGCATGATTATTCTATTGTTCTATTGTATTTTCTAAAAAATAAAATCAATTAAATAATGAAAATTATATTTATATATTAAATTTGACCATGTGCCAGAATCTACTTTCACTTTGATGTTCTACAATTCACTTCGCGTATTGGATTTTCAAAAACAAAATATGGGTTTTCCGCGATTCGCCTTCCACTAAATATTTGCGAATTGAATCCCTTAACAGAAATAAGTATGATGAATTTGAAAAATATGTCAACTACAATCTGTCAATTAAATCGTGATATTGTTGTTTTCTTGTACATATTTTTTTTTCTCTTTTGTTGTCTTATATTTCAATAAAATAAAAAATAGTTTTAATCCGAAAATATGTAAGTATGTAGGTACATATATTGTTATAAATAAATAAATTTTTTTGAATTTTGATAGAATATTGTGTAAATATAAAAATAAAGAGGCGACAAGCATGAGTTGCATTGCAGTTATACAATTGTGATAATTGTTATAGATGCCCAAACTTTTATTAATACACTTGAAAAGATGTAAATTTACGCAATTTATTGATAAGAGTTTAAACATTTAAAGTCAAATGGAATTATAGAATTTTAAAATATTTTATTTATAAACTTAAAAGTCAAAAATGAGAGAAAAAATAATAAATAACAAAAACATATTTCTTTTTTCAACTTACTTAAATTTAATTTTAATTTCTAGTTAAAACGAAGATTTATTCCCTATCTAATACAGCAAAATAAAGTATTTTTCAAATTTTTAATTATTATTTTCTTTAAAACCCTATAATGATCTATATTTCTGCACTCCACTCAAAAGTTAATTTTAATACATAATATACACACTGAAATATTTTCAAAAAAAAAAAAAATATTTTTAAGATTTATAAACAATTTATTTATGGAAAAATTAATGAAAATATAAATCCGTTGACTTTAAGAGATCAACTATTTAATTTGAATGTTAAATTTTTCCTTCAAGATTACGTCAATTACTCTTTCTCTTAAAAAATAATAAAATTCATATATGTATATTTAAAAATAATTTAGAAATTAAAATTTAAACTTAAAACATTTTTTTTTCCAATTTATTAATTCAAAAACTATATAATATGTAAAATATGATATGTACCTGCAAAAAACTTTTTCCTTTTTTTTTTCGCGTTTTCACAAAAACAACCTTTTTTTTATTTTATTTTCAAAATAAATTGAATAAAAGAAAATGTTTTTTTTTTCTGAATTTTCCGTTGATTATTTTTGGGACTAAATATGTATATAATTACGTTGACTTCGCTGTACTAAATTTAAATTTGTATAAAAACGTTCAATACTATAAACGCAACACAGTTGTAAGTTGAATACAGTGCGCATTACTCAAGTTAAAAACTTATTAATTGAGAAGAGCGCATGTGAAGACGTATATTTTATTATGTATTTTTAAAAAATAATCTGTAAGAATAGCAATGAAGTTTTAAAGACATACATATTCATGCATATTTTTTTGTATGTATGTGCTATATTTTTTTTTCGAAATGTTCGTGTTCAGTTTAAAATTCATTTTTTTTTAAACAAATGAAAATTAAATATAGAATAATGATGAAAAGAAAAATTATGCAATTAAAAACTGTATTAAATTAATTTTTATTCCATAAATATGTGTTTTGATTTTGAGTGTCACATAAAGTACAAATCCAAAAATCAGCGAAATACATACATACATACATATTATGTAGGTATTCATGAAAATCTGAAGTTTTGCGTATTATTTTGAAAAGAATAAAAATACAATGTTTATGTATACATATTTATTGTACTTTTTTCGACTCTCTCTGAAAAAAATTAAAAGTGATTTATTTTGAGAATAATTTTTGTTTGCTTTTAAAATTTCCTTTTTTGGTCAAATTAAAAATAGAAGAAAAGGTATTTAATTAAAGTGAATCAAAACTGAAAAATTTTGAAAACTTATTTGTAGAATATGTATAAGAAAATAGGTACTATACATGGTGTTTCCGTTATCACCGACCAAAATTATACCATAGATAGGGCTCATCGAGACAAACAAAAAATCGTATTGGAGGGGGGGTGAAATCCAAACCGTTTGGCCGCTAGAGGGCGTTAAATTTTTTTTGCACTTTTACCACAAAACACACTATAACTTTTTTCAGGGGCACTCTAGGGTCACTGTATCAATAGAAAATATAGAGAACCCTTTGTTCTTTCCAACGATGTCTTAATTGTTTCTCTATTCCTAACTTTTAAAATAATATACGCCCACAAAATCAAAATTTTGTGAATTTTACCCATTTTTTGTCTTTAAACCTGTCTTTCTCAAAAAAAGACTTAAAACCCAATTTTTTATTACAGAAAATGAAAGCTCAATTGGTTCTGCATCGATTTGCAATCTTCACATTTTTCGAAAAACGGATAATTTGCGAGATGACCTTTTTAGCACACCTATGTATGATCCTTAATTACATGATGACGGATAGCGCTCTAGAACTGAAGTTTTTTGTTTTATTATAACAATATTAGCTTTAAAATTTTCGGTAGTGAATTTTTTTTTTCAGGAGCCCATTTATTTTGAAAATTTTTGGGAAAAAAATGATAAATTTCAAATTTATGACCTACTTTCTTGAAAGTGAAATTATAACACACAATAAGTAATACACCAAATGAAAGGTAATTTTAATAGACTTTCATAATAAAAAGAAAAATTTCGATGCATAGGATGCAAAAAAAGTTACAGGCGATTTTGTATTGAAATGTCTTGCATAAAACTCATTGAACGCCTTCTAGCGGCGAAAATTGACACGATAGAAAGTTTTACTAGTATGTACAATTTTTTTCATGAAATAGTCCAGGAAATATCGTTGTACCACTTTTGGTACGTACAAAAAAACACCCTGTATATGTACTAAATTCAGTAGTTATTTAAATTATATATTGTAGAAATTAAAAATATGTTTCGTATTAATAAAATTCAGAAAATAAAGTAAGAAATTTTCTCCATTTTTTTATTATTTTGCTTTTTAATTTGCCAAACTCCAATCGAAAAAGAAAAACTATTAGTTATTTGCTTAGTAATATTTTTTTAAAAAATTCTAGTAATCTGACATTATTTTAGGAACACAATAATTTCTTATTTCTCAAATAAAATTGTGGGTAAACTTTAAAAATATTCCTTTTGAATTATATTAAATTGAAGAGGAAAAAAAACAAAACTGTTACTGGTGCTTCGAATGAGAACCGTCTCTCAATTAGCACACACTTTATTAAAAACAAAATTTAAAATTAACAATTACGTATGAATATTTAAAATAATAAATTTAAATTTTAAAATAAATATGAATAATTATATAAATAAAAAATAATTTTTAATATAGCACGTTCATAAGACGGACTAAAAGGTATAAAATAATTTGTTCTAGCCCATACAGATTCTTAACCCCATACAGATAATCTTGAAAATTTGTGATTCCGAATTTTAATAACTATGGAAACACTTGTAAGAATAAAATCTTTTAAAATCAATGACAGCGGTAAAATGATTAATTAAAATTTTGAATTGCAATATCACATAGGACATAAGACTAAAAAAATTTAATTAAATCAGTAAAATTGAATTTTTTTTTTAAGTTTGTGTTTTGTTTTTGTTATTTTTTTAAAATTGAAAATTGTACCGTAATTTTTAAACGCAAATAAGATAATTTGCTGATCAAAGGTTGGCAGCTCTGATTTCAACATTCTAAAATTGTTTTATCGATACCGATTAGAGAATAGATGCTTGAAGAGAGGTTTTTTTTTTGCTTGTTAGATAGAGTTGTCAACGCACTTCTTTTTTATGTTGCGTACCCCCTTTCAAAAAACTCAAACAAAAGAAGAGGTTTTTTTTTGCTTGTTAGATAGAGTAGTCAACGCGCTTCTTTTTTCTACACATTGTATTCCTGTCTTATGTTAAGCAGACATCGGCTGCGTAACGGCAGGCCCGTCTTATGCTATAGGCACAATAGGCACTGTGCCTAGAGCCTACGATTCTACAAGGGCCTACGAACGTTTAAAAATGAATATACCTACTTCAATTTAGAAAATTCGTTAGACAACTCTAGAGGCCCCGCGCATAGACAACAAACTGACTTTTTTTTATTTTTTTTTTTTTTGATCTTCTTAATCCAAAGTGCCTACGGGCTACGACTATCTTAAAACGGCCCTACGTAACGGCTTTATATTTTACACCTTCGGTCATTAGTGTTTTACTTTTCAACAACTGATTAACTGAATAAATCAGTTGTCTTCAAGCGATGTGATAGACAAAATCCAATTGGAGGATGTACTTCTTTTTGCCAAAATAAAAAAAAAATAAAAAAAACTTTAAAATAACAGGATGATTCATTCTTACAAATAAAAAATAGCAAACAAAAATTGGAATATCTCATTAAAACTCGAAAATTTTTATGATATTGCCAATTCAACTTCCCTTTTTAAGCAATAGATTAAGGGCTATCAAGCTATTAACCTGTTAGATAACAAAAAGTGGCCTACTCTATTTTATAGTGAAGAGATTGTTGATCAGCTGATCTCTTAATTTCGTGGAGACTTTTAATTAGTATATTTTCGTATTCTAGCAAATGAATTAATAGATGTTTGAGGTTAAAAAATTTTCAATAACTCCTGTGGATGAGCTATTAGTCTATTAATTTTGATAGTGAGTGAAAGTAAAAAAAAATAAAAATATGTATTTGTGAATATAAAAATAAGTAAAAATAAGTACAAAAGAGTGCTTTTAAATATAGAAGTGTTTAAAAAAAAATTAAAAAAATAATATAAAATAATTAATGCTGATTTCCTACATTCAACTCCATTGGATCGAAAATCAGATAATTGATTGATATTATTATTATAATATATTTTACTAAAATCATGAGAAACATTAAAAATGAGATACCGCTTAGGATATGTATCGTGTATTCAAAATACTAAATATATGTTAAACATTTAAAAACATTAATAAATAAAAAAATAAAAATAAAAAAGGATATCAATTAGAAGATAAAAATTATTGATGAAATTTTTTTGAAAAATATTTTTTATGTTTATGTGTTGTATTTCTTTTGAAAATCATCATCAAATGAAAAAAGTAATTAGAATGTAATAGAAAAAAATGATTTTAATTAAAAGCAAATAAAAAAAAAAACAATACAATAAAAAACCATTAACTTAATTAACAGAATAATGTATGCATTCTTGCCTGCCAGTTGTATTACAACGCGTACATATGTTACATATAATACATTTTATAAACGTAACAGTTATCAATAGTTAAATAAATTGTAATATTACTTTATTTTACTATATAAATTTGTTTTTCGCTTACAGATTTTTTAATATAAGTTTCGTTTCAATTCGTTAGTAGAGACTTTATAGAGTTTGTACTCTATTGAGTAGAATACAACTTTCTACTAAATTCTTAATTCAAAAGGTTAAGAGATCTCTTAGAATTCTAATACCTAGAATAGGGGCCTACGTTTTTTTTTTATCAAATACAAATATACAAGAATGTGAAATTCGTACAGAAACTGCCTTTTTAGAATTTTTTTCTAAACAAAAAAAAGTTATAGTACGATTTAAAAAAGATGGCATTTCGTATTATATTAGAGAAACATGCGCAGAAGAAAAGTTACTTACACACATGCATTTTTGTTTTTGTAAATTCTAAGTAAGAGGTTTCTTCCTTCGTATATGTATACACAAGAAGATCACTAACACATGTAAGATATGCGCGAACCTGTGCCATCTTTTTTGAATCGTTCTATAAAACGATTTCTGCACAATTTGAAACGCCAAATTAACAAAAGTATCATTGCCATTTGTTATTCATTCGTTTCGTCATCATAATGATTTTTATTCTTATCAAATCACAAAAAAGTATACTATCTCAGACGATGGTAGAAAATTTTATTTCATCGGTTAATCAATTTCAGCGTACCAGCAGTTTTTGATGGGAATGAAACATAATGGAATTGAAGTTTGAGGTTATTACGTTATTTGTAATTCGCATTTTATATTTCATCTTGAATTGATTCGTAATGTTGGATTTTCATTAAATTGATGCTATTCTCAAGAAGAAGATAAGTGATTTGAAAAAAACTGAAGTGGTGACTAATATAGCCCTATACTATTTTCACTATTTGAAGTCAGCATAGGCAAACAAATATGAAAAATTCATGGGTGAGATCAATCATGTGCACAGTGGCAGAACCAGAACATTTTTCCCGGATGTTCAGATTTTTTTTTATGAATATAGAGCTTTAGAATAAAAACACAAAAATATTATTAAGGCTACAATAAGAAAAGACATTTATCTTGTTTATGCACAACAGTTAAAACGTTTTAAACATCGTTTTGAGATAATACACTTTGATTGGTGTTTATGCATAGTACAACATTTCGTTCTTACTCAAAACGTTTTGAGTAATGTCACCTGGTTGTTCTGGTGTTGTTGTTCATACAGTGTTATCACCATAGATTTTTGTGATTTATTTCGAATGCCAGTAACTTCTCTCTTCTTGAAAATATCTTCTTTTTTTTCAAACACAGAAAAAAATGTTTTTTTTTTTAAATTTTATCTTTTTATGCCTCTAAATAACACTTGTTTACTTGGTTCTACAATTAACAATAACCGCACATTAAATGTTATTTGAAAATTTAATGTAACGTTACTAACACTACCCTAAAACCTCATATCGATATTTTGTGGCTTACCAACACTATTTTGAAATGTCAAATATGACAATTCACTTAAAACGAAGTAAGTGTTTATGCACATTTTAAAAACGAAATGAAATTTTAAATGCGGATTTAATAGTGTATTAACTCAAAACGACGTAGAGCTTTAATGCGTTTTGAAATTTGGTTTATGCATCCGTATTAAGTCAAGACGGAGTGAGTTAATGCGAAGTAACGCTTTGCATAAACAAGATAATTGAAGGGATATTTGGTTTCTATCCAAAATAATTCAAAATAAATACGAGTTTCCACTCCATCCAAGAGGTATCGCTGTCACAGCGTTAACCGATATAAAGTCATCGGATTCTCTAATGAGATATGTACTTTTAAAATGGTGTGAAATTTTAAAAAAAATTATTCTCAATTAAACTATATAAGTAATTGAATTATTTAAATAATTATTAACTTTATATTCCTTCACTGCACTGTAATGCACAAGTTAACAAATAGAAAAAAGAACACTTACACAAAAAAACAAAAATGTGCATTTTCAAATGTGAACAATGAACATGGGTTAATCATTAAGCATTATTATATTAATAAAAAAAAGAGAAACGGAAAGTAACCAACTATTATTCTTGTAATTTTTGGTGAGTCAATTTTTAAAACCTTACTGATGTATAAGAAAACGAATTTGAAAAGAAAAAAATATATGGTGTACTACTACGATTTTTCTAATGTTCATTTTAAAATGTGAACATCATACTTATATTTAATATTGCATATGAAGAAAAAAAGAGAAACGAAACGAAGTAACCAAATATTATTTTCTTGTAATTTTTTGTGGGTACTGCGGTACTGGGCTCATTTTTGAATATGAACCAAATGATTTATGTATGCAAAATAAAAAAAAGTTTAAATTGTATTGTTTTCATTTACCTACTCTTCTTGTTACCAAAAAAAATTTGTTTTTTGCTGCTATTTATCGTGCAAAAGATATTAAAGCATGGTTTCGGAGAATAAATGTTGACTTTTTACCTTGGCCGTCCCGTAGCCCCGATCTAAGCTCTATTGAAAACCTTTGGAAAATATTGGCACAAAAAGTATACGCCAATGGTAAACAATATTCTAGCATCAATGAGCTTTAAAATGGCATCAAAGAAGCATGGTCTCAAATGGAACCGGTTATACTACATAAATTGATAGATTCGATGCCAAGCAGGATGATCCAAGTAATTAAAAACAAAGGAGGATCGACCAAGTACTGAGTTTTTCGATTTTTAAAATCTTATCTTTATTTTAATTAATGTTTTTTTCTAATGCCTTGGAACTTTTGTTAAATTTTTCATCCAAAGATACGAAATGAACCTAAATTTATTTCGCACATGATTTTAGGTTTTTTCTTTAAAATGAGTGTTGTTATTAATTTATATTTTTCAATTAAACTATGTTTTTTGTTAATTATTTTAAAAATAATGAATTACAATAAACGAAATAAATAAATTTTACATTAAACATTTTTTATGTCACAAAAACAAGGTTAATCTATCTTTATTTCGGTGACTGAATATTGCACAAAATAGCCATGGGTCTATAAGAAAAGAAATTTCTTGCATGCAAGCTGTACAATTTTTTTATAGCTTGTATGAATAAAATTTGCTGTGGGTATTTTCTGTCATGCAATATTATTTGCTGATTATTTAAAATTTTCAATTTTAAAGTTTATAATTATATTAAATAGAGAAAATTAAAAGCACCTCACAGGCCGATTTCTTAATTCTTGTACACAAAAAATATTTAGTCTTATTAGTGACTTTAACCATCATAAATAAATTTCTATTGACGCCATATGTGATTGATTACTCACTAAAACATCAAATTTCTTGCAAAAAAACTTGCAATCAAAAATTTCTTTTAAGATGCGTTGCAAACTGGCATTGGCATGCAAAAAATTCTTTCAGAAATTTTCTGTCTATACTCCATACGAACCATTTTGTTGAAAGAATTTCTATGTAAATAAAGACCCATGGAAAAACTCAATTTTCAAATTGTTTTATGTTTTTTTTTTATGTAAATCATCTAGACTTTAGCCTATTGTAGCAATCTTTGTACAATGGGATAAATTAAATTAAAACACATCTAAAAAAAAAAAAAGAACTTTGAAAAAACGAATGTTTTTGAGAATTATCTAATCTACAATATGTACATATGTATTATGAAAAAGAAATCTCTAGGATTTGAAGCACAGGGATATGCAAATGACCTGGTAGTAACAGCTAGGGGCATGGACGATGAAACAATCTCCAGGCAACTTCAATGCGCCTTAACCTGTGTTAACAAATGGTGTCTTGCAGAAGGACTTTCTATAAATCCCCATAAGACGACCATCGTACCTTTCACAAAACGAAGGAAAACCAACCTAAGGGAACCTTCTTTAAAAGGCACGCAAATAAATTTCTGAGAGGTCAAATATCAAGAAATTATACTTGGTTGGAACAAACAATTAAACGACTCCGAAAATAAAGCTACCCTTGCTTTATGGAATTGTAACAGACTCTTTGGCAAGACATGGGGATTGAAACCGTAAATGGTGTATTGGTCATATACGACCATCATAAGATCCATAATCACATATGCTTCAGCCATATGGTAGTCAAAAACGAATCAAATAACGGTTCAAAACAGACTCAACAAAATACAAAGACTAGCGTGTCTCTACCTCTACCACTCTACTACCTCAACAGCAGCACTAGAAGCCATGCTAAGTTTGCCACCTCTTAACATACAATTTAGGAAAGAAGCAATGAACTGGGCCCTAAACTTTCAGAGAACTAGGAAACTTAAATGCGGTAATTCTTGAGAAATTTAAGGACTTCCAAATCAGTCAAATGACTGACGAAATGGAGGCAATATTGAACTTTCAAAGAACTGTTTCCGGATCGTGAATCTTGGCGTGAAAACAAAATAACCTTTGAAAAAGGAGCCTTAATATGGTACACAGATGGCTCAAAAACCGAGCTGGGAGTGGGATCGGGGTAGCAGGCCCAAAAAGAAGCCTCTTCAAATCCCTAGGCAAGTACCCACCGGTCTTTCAAGCTGAAATCTTTGCTAAAGATATGTGCGCTACCAAATGCCTTAAAAAAGGCCACAGTCTACACAATTTCAGACAGTCAGACAGCGTTGAAAGCCTTCAACGCTCACATAATTGAGTCGAGGCTAGTGTTAGAATGTCTTAAGACTGTGATAACACTCGCCAGAAGGTTCCGGGACACGAGGGAATCAATAGCAACGAGCTGGCGCGGACTTCCTAGCAAAAAAAGGCGCCAGCTCCAAGATTTTTGGTCCAGAACCCTTCTGTGGACTGCCTAAAAGCCACACCAAAAATTCTATAAAAAAATGGGAGTTGGAAAGATGCACTTCCTACTGGGAAAAGACTCCCAGTAACAAGCAAGCAAAGGAGTTTCTTAAACCTTCAGCTAATACTTTCAAAAAACTACACAACCTCAGTGCGACACATGCACCAACTTTTCCTCAAGCCAGAGAAAATTTGGTGTGCACCTTCGAATAGAATCTTAGGATTTATCAAAAGCCTAAATCTATGAGAAGCACGGGCGGTACAAAAGATCTTATCAGGTCGAAGTGCAACAGTAGCCCTTTTTTAATCTAATCTAATTTAGCCTATGGTAGCAATCTTTATACCATGGAATAAATCAAAACACTTAAAAAAAAAAAAAAAAAAAAAATTTTGAAAATAACGAATGTTTTCGAGAATTATCTAATTTACGATATGTACATATTATGAAAAAAAAATGTTTAACAAGAAAATGTTTCAAATATAATGATAAAAAGTCATCTTGGAATTCAAGGCTTATTTTTAAAAAACATATTTAAAAAATTAATAAATGATTTTTTGTTTTACTTACTTCTTGTTTCTTAATATGAGGACTTCCCCTAATTTCTTTAGGAACCATCGATTCTATTCCACTCATTATTATACTTGCACCCAAAAATTTATTCAGAAGTGCCCTATCTTCTTGATCTCCTTCCCTATCACCACCTTCAAACACTATAAAAAAAGAAACCATAATTTTATTAAAACAAAAATTATTTACAATTTATATTTTTTTACCATTATCAGCATTTCTCATTCGCTGTAAAACATCTGAAACACTTGTCACTTTTGAACCTGAACTATTTAAAAATGACTTTTCCGATTGATTTATTTCCACTTTTTTCAACTGAACTGTATTTTTTTCACTATCACTTTCGGTTAAAACAGTCGTAGAATGTTTAAATGTTGGTTTTATTTCAATGTTAAACTCTTCATCGTCATCTGTGTAATTAAAGAAAAAAAAACTTTAAATACTCGTAAAATCTCTTACAAAATATATTTAAAGTGAATTATCCTTTATTACCTTTATTTGAATGTGTTTTTGCACGTAAAATTAATCCTGCTTTTGGATATAAATTTGAGCACGTCTTTTCTGTAATTGATGATGACGATTCTTTTCGAATTAATTTATCACTAATTGCTTTAACAGAACCTTTGCGTACAATTTTTGGAGTTTTTATTTCCATTCCTCTTAGGATTGCAGCATCTTTAATTTCAGATGTTTTTACATTTGAACTCTAATCAATAAATTATTGAAATTAATAATATATAACTATAATTTAACAACAGATATTAAAAAAAAATATATAATTTTACTTCTATATCTTGTTGTTTATCAAATTTTCTCGTGTTACTAAAAATTGTAAAACCTCCTTTTGTTGACATCTGTGTAGATTCAGTAGCTTCTGATTCATTTTCATCTTTAAAATCATTGATATCCTTAAGATTTGTCGAGTACATAGTAATACTACGTTTTTCAATAGGTTCAGATCCATTTTCAGAATAATATTCTTCAGTTACCATTTTTCCGCTTACTGAAAAATATATCGATTTAGTGCAAATTATATTATTGTATTTAATAAAACTAAAACACCTCTTGTAGTTTCATTAGGCTGAGACTTCTTCAACGCACGAATACCAAACAATGGCCTTCCATCTTCATCAGTGGGTCCAATACCATAGCTTGAAGTTATGCAGTCCTCATCATTGGAAGTAATTTTTTGTCTTTTAGCTTTAATCGTTGATTTAGATATTGATCCTGGTTTTTGTAGTCTTGTATTTTCTGAAGCCTTTTTCAGAATATTCTTAGTAGCCCAAATTGGCTTCCCATCAGTAATTTCAGAAGTATTTTCAGCTTTTTTTGTGACTAATTTGTCCCTAACTTCACGAATTTTTTCAATAGGACTGATACTGCGTTCATTTTTCGCAAGTTCCTCTTTTCTTGTGTCAATCTCTACAAGTTCTTTCGAATTAGTTGAAAAACTTTCTTTCCGTGATGTAATCCTGTAAGTATCTGAAATTCTACTTGAAGCTTTTAAAGAACTTGAAGTATTTGAGGTTTTTTTAGCGAAGGCTTCGTGTGTTTGATTTTCTTTTTTATTTTGAGTTTCCAATGTCTTTTTAACCAAGCGTATTTGTGTTCGAATTCTACGTCTTTGTTCATAACCAACAACAGTATTCAACATTTGTTGTAGAAGTTCCAAATCGAAAATATATTCAATATGAGGAATCTCAGAACAACTACTTTTACGTCGTGACCCGCTATCTTTAGAATTACTTCGTCGCAGCTCAATACCAAATGCTTCCACAGATCGTTCAGATTTGATATCATGCATATCATTTTCTTTTAAAGCTGATGATCTTTGTGGTTGTTTTACGATTTCGGTTGAATCTCGTCGATGCTCTATTGAGCTCACAGTGTGATCCATGTACGATGGTCGAGCTTCATTGACTTTATCAGGATTTTCAAAGAAGCTGCGTTTAGCAGAAATTAAATCCTGTCTTGTAGGAGCAAAATTAGGTTTTTCTCCATCATTTGTTTGTCTACTGAGAGGATATTCTGTTTTAGTTTGAGTTTTGGATATTTCCGGTCGAATTTTATCTTGTGGACTTTCTAAAATTTTCTTTAACGAATGTTCTGCATATTTAATTTGCGTAATTCCATCAATAGATTTTGATGGCATTTCTCTACAAGCTGCAACTTTACTCTTTAAAATATAATTATTTGTTTTTCCATCTTCCACAAAATTATCAGTAGTGAGATGAGTTTCTAATTTTGTTATTTGTTGAGTTTTGTTGGTACTCGTCTGTGGACTCTCTCTGATAATTTTGACTGTGTTTTGTTGAACTGTACGTTCAGAAGTTATTGGTGAAATAGATTTGTCAGACGGCTTTTTCGAATTTTTCTCTAAAAGTTTATTCACTGGTTCTTTAAGTTTATTTCTAAGTGATGTACTAATTTTATTTGTCGAAATCTTATTTACATCATCTCGGTTTTCGCAATTATCAGTATACTGTAATTCAATATCTGGAGCAGTGCTTTTCTTTCCTTCCCAAATGGATGGACGTGACAATATATCTCTTTGCCTCCCAGTGAATGAATATTTATTTCCTCTTTCGAAAACTGACTTTGTTTTTTGAACAACATCTGTACACTTGAGAGCTAATGGCTTAGATATAGGTTCCTTTTTTTCAGATTCAACTGCACGGGGTTCGTGACTCTCAAATGGAATATCATTTTCAGAATCAAATTGAGAAAATGACATTTGTCTATCAATTTTAGCGACTAATGCAGCAGATTTTTGTTGGTAAGATGGTACCGTTGTAGTAAACTTATTTACTTTTTCAGAAACACTTAAAACACAGTGATCTTCTTTCAATTCATCATCAAGCCTATCTAAATTCGGTCGTTCAACTTCCTTCATAGCAGATGTCACTGATTTTGTTACATCTTCTGCTGTAGTCATAAATTTCGCTACCTTATCTGTAACACTCAATAAACAATCATCCACTTCGGTAATATTTGTTTTTGTTGGTTCTTCTCGATAGAAAGGAGCTGATGATTTTGGTTTTTGAATTTCTTCAGCTGTTGAAATAAACTTTGAGACTTTTTCATGTACACTAAGAAGGCATACATCAGTTTCTTTAGGAGCAGAATACCTTATGTCTTGTCTGGTAGGTGAAGGTTCTTTTTGTCGAGCATTCATATGTTGATTGTTGGAGAAATCTTCTATGTCATTGACCTCAGTTACTTGACAACCAAAATATTCGTTGTTTTCTTCTTCAAATATAGGAATATTTTTTACTGTATGTTTGTGTGGCTTTTCATCTGGTTCTTGGATTCTATCTGGATACCTTGGCATACCAGTATTTTCATCTAAACCTACTGGTATTGGAATAATTTTATTTGGTGACGGTTCCCTAGAGCTTTTTGCTTGTTGAATATCAATAATTACATTTTCCATATTTTCAGAGTTAATTAAATTATTCGTTGTTATTAAATTTATAGTTTTTGTTGTCAAACACTTGTTTGGACGTCGTTCAAATGAGTTCTTTCTTGGCTTATCTGTTGAGTTTTTTCTTTGACCTTTCGTGCTGTTCACTTCAATTTCGGGTTTTGTTCGTTGAGGTTTAATTATATTTTCACTTCTTGATCGTAAATATTTTTGATTAGTTGTATCAGTTGTTCTGTATACTGGAGCTGATTCTTTTCTTTCTATAACTTGTAGTTTTTTAGTAGATAAGTTTTTAGGACTTGTGAGATCTGATGGAAATTTCATTATCTTTTGAGTTGTCATTTTAACTGTATCTGTTTCACTTCGTTCAAATTTTGCCACTAATTGCTTTTTTGCTGCAAACTTTGATTGTCTAAAATTTTGATCTCTTTTTTCACTTATATGTTTTTTCGATACAGTTAGAAGAGTTTCTGATTTTGATTGGGTGTCTGGAGATTTAGATTGTTTTTTCATTTCAGGTGTAGTAGAGTGCTTTCGGGTTAGTGTGGGTGACAAATGGATTTTAGCTGTAGTTATATGGTTTTGTCGTTCAGAGCTCTTATATTTAGCAACATTTGACGGAACTGAAGCTGTACAGGAAGTATTTCCAACTGTCATTGATAAAGTTTTCTCAACGTCTTCAATTATCGGCTTTGATTCATTTGATTTCCCTATGGGGCTTAAAGCTGAAGAAGGTGTTCGATGTGTTTCATTTGGTGTATCCTTCCAAGTTGAAGGACTTGAATACGAAAAGCCTGATGGAGTTGAAATAAAAGATGGTTTTGAAGAAATTGGTTGATCATCTCTTTTGCTTATTGATGTTTCTCTTGTAGAAACTTTTGATCTTTGAACAATACATGAACTCGGAGATCTATTAGAAGATTTAGCAGAACTAAATGTTTTCTCATTATTTTTCTTTTCTGAATCAGAAACAATGTCTTTTTTTGCAAAAACTTTTGAAGGTCTAACAATATTTGCTGGTTTGTCTGGTTTTGTTACTTTCTTTAGATTATTTGTTTGGAAAATTGAAAAAGTTTCTGTTTGCTAAAATGAAAAATTAAAAATTCACTAAAAATTCTAAGATAATAAAATCCTACTCACTTTATTTTCTTGTTTTTCTTTTTCAGTAGTCAACAAGTTGTTAGTAATGTCTGGATGAGAATTTTCCATTTTACTGCTCTGTATATCATCAGTAAAAGACTCATTTAAAAGTGTATGATCCATTCCCAATATTTTGCGACACCTTTCCTCATATGTTTCGCTTCTTGTTAGAGTTGGTTTTATTTTTACCTTATCTTCTGCCTTTCTAGATTCACCTTGATTTTTAAGTTGTTCATTTAAAAAAAATGGCTCCTTTAAAGAGTTAGGTTTGAGTTCATAATCATTATCATGCTTCATATAATTATCAAACGGTTGTTCAAGATAAATATTTTCATGAGGTTTCTTTTGAATAACATGATATTCTTTGTTTGTAGTTCTATTTTGGAAACTCTTATCTTCTGGAAAGTTTTCTTGATTTTTTTTATTTTGATTTATTTCAGTATTTTCCTTTTCTTTTGAAATAAAATCATAATTATATGCATGCTGTGGATGTTCATTATCAACTGTTCCAATAACATTCACATTGTTTCCTATATTTTTAAGATTTATTTCAATAGTTAAATCTGTTTCATCTAAATCACTAATTTGATGTTTCTCAGTTGGTTCACTAACTATACAAGTAGGTGAGTTTGATTTTGGGGATTCGCCTTCAAAGCCTTCATCTTCGGGAATATATTTTTTAACTTCTGTTAGCATTTGAAACTTGTTACTATCATTTACATTTTTCGCTTTGTTTTTTATTGGTTTGCTCTTATCAGTTGACATTTGCTTTGAAATTTTTTCTGGTGAAGTTTGGCTTCTACTTGTTTTTGGTATATCATAGAAAGGTTGTGATAATGGATTTTTTGATTTAAAAATATTTTGATCTGTTTCTGCTGATTTAGTTTCCATTTTAGTGGTAGCCTTTGATAATGTCATAGTGGGATGTTCTAGTGGAGAAAAGGATGGTCTAGAAACTAAATAAATATTTCTTAATTAGTTTGCTTAAGACAATCCAGAAAATATAACAGATTCTGTGTGCGAACGTGGAAATAAAAAAAGTCGATATAATTACTTTTTATTCATTCATTACCAAAATAAATTTTACAAAACGCATACACAAAACAATTAAGTCGAATACATTTACATTATGAAATTCCATCCAAAATTAGTTTATGGCCCTTATTCTGATAGTCGTATCACTTGTTATGTGATGTGATCTTACGTATATGGTATTACCGTATTCGATTTAAGTGATAAACATCGACAAGTGGTGAATATCACAAAATCGATTATTTGTGCTATTCTGGTATTCACATAGAACTGTCAGTTTATCTGTTTCAGGTGATTATTTAATCACGGAAAAAATCAAAGTGAAGATGATGAGTTTAAACAAAAGATAAGAAAAAAAAAGATACATTCAGACTAAATTTTAATTCTTTTTATGATAATATAAACTTTTTTCACAAAAGCAAGAAAATTCCTAACAGAAAACAGTTTAAAACTTTAGTAAATTTTATTTTTAAATCACACTTTGAATAAATAAAAATATTCAAACGAATTAAACGTCAACTAACAGTGTTAACGTTTTTATTTAGAATTTCATATTATAGTATAACATGAATACTGTAATACCTCTTTTGAATTTAAGTGATACATCTCGTGATCAAAAAGTGATACGAATAGCAGAATAGGGGCCAAGATTTTCTTTTGTTAGTATAAATGGTATAAATCATAATAAAAATGGTGTATATACAGGATGTTTTTTTCTTACGTACCAAGAGTGGTACCACGATATTCTCTGGACTATTTCAAAAATTGTACTAGTAAACATTTCTATTGTGTCTATTTTTGCCGCTAGAGGGCGTTCAAAATTATGAGTTTTATGCAAGTTCTCTCAACACAAACCCCGCATGTATCGAAATTTTTGTTTTTATTATGAATCAGCCAAATTACACCAGGTAGTAATGCGCTAGTTGTAACAATTTTTTTCCAACTTGGTATAATAAGAATAGTCTAAAATAATTTTAGCTGACGGTTGTAATACACTTACACTCGTTACAACTTGGTCGTGCCACCATCAGATATATTTTGAGCAGTTGTAAAAATCGGTTTTTAAATCGGTTTTTAAACTAGTTTGCGACGGTTGTAATCCTACTTGATGTGTCCTAGATAGAGATGGAAAAAAGCATGAAAAAAACAATTTCGTTGGTTTTTTTTCATAAAAATCCTGATTTTTTCATAAAAATCCTGATTTTTTCATAAAAATCCTGATTTTTTCATGCTCTTTTCACAAATGAAAAATACATTCACCCGTTGCTTTTTATCGTTTTTTTTTTCCAAAAAACAGGAAAAAAACATTTGTTTTTTTCATAATCATAGGAAAAAGATATACATACATTCATTTGAACGGTTTTTTTCAATTTTTTGAAGTAAGTAGGTACATAAATTTAATTCAACAAATACACTCAGGTACAAATTTTTACCATATGTGAAGCAAAAAGAAAATCCTTTTAATGATATTTAATGAAATTTGGGTATACAGGGTGTTTCACACATCGTGTGCCAAACTGAAATGGGTGGTAGATCTCTATGAGAAACGAAAAAAATAGTATGGAAGGGGGGGGGGGGGGTCTATTCTCAATGGTTAACGAGATATTCAAGGTCAAAGACAATTTATTTTGAAAAGGAACCAGTTCCACTTTTCGCAACATAATTCAGCGTTCGCTCAATGTAGAGAGGTAAATGAAAATTAATTTCATAGAAATCTTTCAGACCTTTCAAAAAATGTCTTTTACAAAGTTTTATGTTATGTAATTGGTTATAAAGTTATTGTAACTCAAAGTCGTAATTTTTATGTTCAAGGACGAATATCTTGAAAAAAAACCATTATTATTTTTTAAATTTTTTTGTATTCCTGAAAAGGACTTATTCTAGTTCTGGGTAGGAGTTATTTTAGTCCTGAAAAGGACTTATTGTAGTCCTGGAAAGAGCTTATTGTAGTCCTGGAAAGGAATTTTTGTAGTCCTTTTCAGTTTCTTTTCAAAATAAATTGTCTTTGACCTTGAATATCTCGTTAACCATTGAGAATAGACCCCCCCCCCCCCTTCCATACTATTTTTTTCGTTTCTCACAGAGATCTACCACCCATTTCAGTTTGGCACACGATGTGTGAAACACCCTGTATACCCAAATTTCATTAAATATCATTAAAAGGATTTTCTTTTTGCTTCACATATGGTAAAAATTTGTACCTGAGTGTATTTGTTGAATTAAATTTATGTACCTACTTACTTCAAAAAATTGAAAAAAACCGTTCAAATGAATGTATGTATATCTTTTTCCTATGATTATGAAAAAAACAAATGTTTTTTTCCTGTTTTTTTCCTCTTTTTTGGAAAAAAAACGATAAAAAGCAACGGGTGAATGTATTTTTCATTTGTGAAAAGAGCATGAAAAAATCAGGATTTTTATGAAAAAATCCGGAAAAATATGAAAAATCCGGAAAAAAACAATTTTGAAAAAATCGGCTTTTTGCTTTTTTCATCTCTAGTCCTTGGTGAATGGGTATTAAAATTACCTTTCATTTGGTGTATTACTTACTTAATACTTATTGTATGTAATAATTTCATTTTCAAGAAAATAGGTCATAAGTTTGAAATTAATGATTTCTTTTTCTAAAAATTTTCTCAATTAATTGGGTTCCTGAAAAAAAAATTCACTACCGAAAATTTTTATTTTATTTATTTTGAAAGCTAATATAAATGTGTATATCATTAGATACTGATTTTAGCTGCGTTCCATTTTCGTCATTTTATCTACTCCGGAGTAGTTCGTTCTATTCCCAAGTCATCCCAACTGCACCATCTCATACTTTGGTGCAGTTGATCACCATTCACCATACTCAGGAGTCAGGAGTAGTTATGTCGATTTTTACCACCAGAGTATTTTTAATTTTTAGAACTTCCAAAAGATGGATTTGACTTTTTTAGGGCTATGTACTTTGTTTTCTTTTCCGTTTTTTTTTTTCAATTTTTTCAGATTAAATACATAAAGTTAAGAACATAAGTTTATCAAATAATTCTCGTTTTTTTGTCAAGAACTTGAAATAAACAGTGAAAACGTAATTTAAATAAATTTTTGAATTTTAAATTTAAGAGGATAATATTTTTTTCACTATTAATATTGATTAAACTAAAAGAAAGTAGCGAAGACAGTGATCATAATGATTCATCACGAAATACACAGCCAAAAGAACAAATATTTAACAAATAACATATTTGATCTTAATACTTAGTATGAACTTATTAAATTAAGTAGAGCTAAATTACAATACAAAATTTAATGAAGATTTTTTATAAAATTGTTGAAGTAAAATAAAACATGCAACAATTATGAAAAATGGGCTTTTTGATTTTCTTACCTCGACAAATGCATGATATGTACATACATATGTATATGTATGTATATTTTTACTAAACTTAAACAGGAATTCATTTTTATAACAAAGAAAAAAAATTTACACAGATTTAAACTATTCTTGAATTGAATTGACCGTTCAATTTATTTCTGGTGATGAAGTACTTTTAACTACTCCGGAGTAGATGAAAATACCAAAATGGAACGCGGCTTTTGTGTTGAGAGGTCTTGTATAAAACTCATAATTTTGAATGCCCTCTAGCGGCGGAAATAGACACTATAAAAAGTTTTACTAGTACAATTTTTTTCATGAAATAGTCCAGAGAATATCGTGGTACGTAGAAAAAAAAACACCTTGTATACCAAGTGTTTTGATTAATTGTAAAGCAAAGTAGATATTTAATAAAATCACAATCTTAACTATTTTAACTATTCGAAGACGAAGTTAGTATTGTGCTTCACATTCATATACTATATACTATAGACATAATATATATATATTTTATTATATATTTTATACTTCGGGTTTTTATTTTTCATTAAAAAAAATAATGGCGACAGCCGACACCTGCATAAATCAGGTGTTGCAAAATCATCTATATTCTATATACGAAGCCGTGGCTTTCTGCACTAACGCAATCAAACACTATAGAAGTGTCAATTTTTCAAAACAACAGTGCTGGTAGTACAAATAGTGATGTAAAGAAAATGTGTTTTAGTTAAATATTTTTGGTTTTTTAAATAAAATATGGTTTATAAAAGTTTTAAAATATAATAAATCAACAGTGTTATAATTTTTAAAGTGCACAATAGTCAAAAAATAAAATAAAAAAGTGGAAACTATTGTGCCTTCTTACCTACTTGTAAGAGAAAAAATTGAAGTGTGACTACATACCTATGGTGAGGTTATATAATATGTAATAAAGTGAATAAATTAATTTGACTTAAAACCATCTACATACATATTATCTATAGAAGGAAAAAGTTTATATTATTATTCTTCAAACTGTAATGGCCAGTTCCACAGTCGAAGCTTGAGCAAAGTTTAAGTTAAAACTAAAACATGGCTTAAGCTTCACTTAAATTTTTTTTCGTTCCTCAGTCAATTTATATTTGTAGCTTAACTATCTTTAGTTAAACCAAAGTTGTATAAGTAGAAGATGCCCAACGTCCATATATCCTCATGGCACTCAAAATTTTTGATCTGGGGCGTGATATCACACCCCACAACATGTTGCTTATACATTTGTTTCTAATAGTCATGTTTATAATGATATTCAGTAGCAATTATCAACAATTTTACTCATCGTATCAACATTTTAATCATGAACAAAAGGCAGTAGAATCGAGAAAGTTTAGAACAGACGCACAAGTAGAGTGCGGTAAAGTAGGAATAAATTCTTTACACAAATGTTGCTTAGTTTGAATTTTTTTACTATACCTATATTAAAATTAAAAACAACAAGTAACATTAAATATGAATTGTTGGTATTCTCGCTATATATATATAGCTATAGCTATATACATACATAATTCTAACATACACACATTCGAGCCATACTTTGCGTTGTTTTCAAATTATAAGTAAAAATTTTTAAAACCATATTATTATTATTGACTTGAAGAAATTTGAAATTTTTTTCGTTTTTCTTATTTTTGTTGTTGTTATATTGAAATCCAGTTTTAACCAAATTTTGTCTTTCTTTTTAAACTTGCAGGTATAAATGCATTTTATAATTTTCTATTTTCATTGGAAATTCGCATATAATTTTTAAAAAAAGTTATTTCATATTTTTTGTGGAAAGATATGTAATTTGTCAGTTTTGCACTATTATATTTCGGACTTTTAAACTGATTTTCCAGTCCTTGAGTTCAAAAGCAAGTTATTTTTCTTTCATTGTGAACCCAATTATGCATTTAGCCAATTTTGACAAACTGACAAATTACATATCTTTCCACAAAAAATATGAAATAACTTTTTTTAAAAATTATATGCGAATTTCCAATGAAAATAGAAAATTATAAAATGCATTTATACCTGCAAGTTTAAAAAGAAAGACAAAATTTGGTTAAAACTGGATTTCAATATAACAACAACAAAAATAAGAAAAACGAAAAAAATTTCAAATTTCTTCAAGTCAATAATAATAATATGGTTTTAAAAATTTTTACTTATAATTTGAAAACAACGCAAAGTATGGCTCGAATGTGTGTATGTTAGAATTATGTATGTATATAGCTATAGCTATATATATATAGCGAGAATACCAACAATTCATATTTAATGTTACTTGTTGTTTTTAATTTTAATATAGGTATAGTAAAAAAATTCAAACTAAGCAACATTTGTGTAAAGAATTTATTCCTACTTTACCGCACTTTACTTGTGCGTCTGTTCTAAACTTTCTCGATTCTACTGCCTTTTGTTCATGATTAAAATGTTGATACGATGAGTAAAATTGTTGATAATTGCTACTGAATATCATTATAAACATGACTATTAGAAACAAATGTATAAGCAACATGTTGTGGGGTGTGATATCACGCCCCAGATCAAAAATTTTGAGTGCCATGAGGATATATGGACGTTGGGCATCTTCTACTTATACAACTTTGGTTAAACCTATCATTGTGAATGAATTTATAATGGAACTTGTGGAACTTGTAGTTGTCATTGTATAGCCGCTAGATGGCAGTGGCAATTGTTGTGACATTCTTTTTCTTATAAATTTCAATTTATAATAAATTAAGGGACAAAACAATTAAACTCAGTTTAACACTTAAACCTTCACTGTAAAACTTAAAAAAGTGCTTAAACGTAGTTTAAGAGTTAAACTCTGCTTTAGCTTCGACTTTGGAACTGGCGATAAGTAATTATATAAATACATATTATATGTATCAGAATTATTATAAACTCAAAAAATAAATTTGACTAAATCAAATCAATTTATTCACTTTTATAATATAACCTCACCATAGGTATGTAGTCACACTTCAATTTTTTCTCTTACAAGTAGGTAAGAAGGCACAATATTTTCCACCTTTTTATTTCACTGTTAATTTATTATATTTTAAAACTTTTATAAACCATATTTTATTTAAAAAACCAAAAATATTTAACTAAAACACTTTTTCTTCACATTACTATTTTCACTATGTACCAGCACTGTTGTTTTGAAAAATTGACACGTCTAACAAATACATACAAAACATCAGTTCAGGGCTTTGTAGGTATATAGATGGTTTTGGGTGTTTTCTTCACGCGATGTGGTAATGTACAGGTTTATACGTAATTCGCTTTCAATACGGATTTTGGTTTACTCCCAATTTTATCTGCTATAAACTCGCTAATTCGGATTTTGGATTAAGCCCAAACGTTTCAGCTTCACTTTCACCATAAAAATTAGAAACCGCCATATTGCATTTTACCTCACACATACATATAAAAAAATTGGGATTAAACCCACATAAATTGGGCTTAAGCCAAAATCCAAATTAGCGAGTTTATAGCAGATAAAATTGGGATTAATACCAAAATCCGTATTAAAAGCGAATCACGTATATACTCGTACATTGAAAAGTCTGAAATTTTTATGATATTTTCAATTTAAGTTACTTTTTTATCAAATATAAATATACACAATTGTGAAATTCGTACAGAAATTCGTATGCTGATAGCTGAATCACTTCTTACAGCCAAATCACACCAGGTAGTAATGCGCTAGTTGTAACAATTTTTTTCCAACTTGGTATAATAAGAATAGTCTAAAATAATTTTAGCTGACGGTTGTAATACATTCACACTCGTTATAACTTGGTCGTGTCACCATCAGATGTATTTTGAGCAGTTGTAAAAATCGGTTTTTAAACTAGTTTGCGACGGTTGTAATCCTACCAAATGTGTACTATACTATTTTTATTTTTGGAAGTCAGTACAGGCAAGATAGGCATACTTTTCTATATTCTTTCACATTGCGTTTGAATAAATCTGTCTCGTGTGTGGGGTGATCAGATCTCAATTTCAATCGAAGGAAATCTTTTAAATCAAATATTACCAAGGCAAAAAACTCATCAGGTACTGCCTCCATAAGCACAATACTGACTTCCAAAAATAAAAATAGTATAGGTGTTATAGTCGAAGTCGCTTCCGTTTCATCTTTTGTTTGGTATCTAATCGTTTTTGTTCGATTCGAGTATCGCAAAATTTGAATATCATAATTCGATTGATCGAATTTCGATTTTCGAAAATGGTATTATGTAAGTTTATGAAATTTGATTCTTTTCGATTTGATCGAATTTAAATTCGATGACTTTAATGTGTGCGAATTTTGAGATTAAGGGTTATGACGGGTTTTACATTTGCCTTGTCTCACGACAGTATCCTTTTTCACTTTTTCAACCAAACTGATTTCTAGGTGAAGATACTAAGCCATTAACACAAAAACAAGTTTTTGCAGGATTTAAAATTCGAATACATTGACAAATTTGTGTATGAACAATGAATTCAGAAGAAAGAAGGAATACCTATGTAAAAGTAAAAATGTCGAGAATACTGTTGTGAAGAAGACAAATATGTAAGGGTGAAAATACACTGGGGATGATTACAACCGTCGCAATCCTATTAAAAACCGGTTATTATAGGTAAATCAGTTGTAATAACCGGTTTTTAATTGGATCAGACAGTTGTAATCATTCCCAGTGTATTTTAGCCCTAAAAGCCGTCAATTGATGTTTTCTTGCTGATAGTGTTGATTGCTGATTGTTTGTGAAAATGTATGTACATATTAATATTATATTATAAAAAAGTATTAATAAAACTTTCTATTATAAATTACCAAAAAATAAATAAATAAATAGAATTAATATAAATAATTTTTCGTAATGACAGAATATTTTTTTATGAATATGAGAAATTTTAATTTAAAAATAAGCTTGAATATTAAAAAAACTTTTAAAACGAATACTTTTTATAAATAAAATGCACTGTAGAATTCAAAACTAAAAATTGATTATAAAGCCTCTGTAACTACGATGATATTCAAGTAAAGAGTTGTTCGAGGACGTTTTGGAAGTTTCTCAGTAACTTTCTTCGTTCTTTAAATTCATATTTTTCTAATATTCCATCATATTTAATTATTTTCAAGAAAGGGATCGATTCTAGACAGGAAGCATTCTATTCACTCATCTCAAATCCGAAAACCCCATGTAAATCCGTTCACGTTTACTATCCTAAAACTCTTTCCAAAATTTCAATTACGTCACGAGGAACACTCTTACCCACAAAGTCAAAAGTAAGTGGATAAAAAGTATATAATAAAAAAATAATAATTTTTGAATTTTCTTTACAATATAAACTCTTCGATATCTTTTATTTTGTTTGAAAAAAATTCACAAAAAAGCTTTTGTTATATAACAATTCTTTCATTTTGAACAAAATTTGAAATTTAACTGAAAAAATAACTTCAAAATGACAATTAGTTCACAATAACCAATTACTTTTCGATTTCGATTGTCAATATTCGATCGATTAAATTATGATATTCATAATAGGACCAAAATTACGAAACATTTAAAAAAATTTTTATTATGATACTTACTTTTTTTCCATCTTAATTTTTCAAATCTTTTCAAGCAATGGGTGAATGAGACAGTTGCTTTGAAGTAAGGAGATAAGATATAGACAAGCAACTAATAAACATAGGTATGTACTTGTCAAAAAATAAGTCCGTACAAGATTAAGTTGAAGAAAAAGAATGTGTTTTGAATTCTTTTTTATCGTCTTAATCTTGTATCACCTTAATTTCGTGCACTTTCACGCACTTCAACTTCAAATGGAACTTTATATTTTACTCTTTCACTCCTATGTAAAATGTATGTAAAATTATTTAGTGATTTTTTCCTTTCATTCACACAATACTAAAAATCTGGAAATTAATACCCCGAACACAATACAGCGGTTATTCGCGACGGCAGGCGGCGACGGCAGGCGGCGACGGCAAGCTTTGCATGTATTACCTCAAACACAATACAGCGGTTATTCGCGACGGCATGCGGCGACGGCAAGCTTTACATGCATTTTGTTATTGATACAACAACAAAATACCTGCAAAGCTTGCCGTCGCCGCCTGCCGTCGCGAATAACCGCTGTATTGTGTTTGGGGTGATAAGATGGAAAAAAAAGTATCATAACAGCATAAGAAAGAAAAGAACTACAGGTACTTTGGCATGCTTCTTCTAAATTTTCTTTTTAAAATTTTGCAAGTCTTATTTTTCAATGTTTTTGTAATAATTTCACAGCCTTATTTAAACTCAATTCGTCGGAAGAAGCAAGAAAGTTAAATTATTCATTGAAATGTTTTTAAAATCTTTGTCTTTGTATAGTATAAATTTGTGTACGAGAAAGCCAGTTTTTTAACAAAACCCGCGGTTAGTCAATCATAGGATGGAATTACTTTCAAATGCATGAATCATAAAATATGAAATGTGAACGAATGAGAAAGAATTAAATTGAAGTTGAGAAATTGAAATTGAAAAGGAATTTTTTGAAAAAATTGTAATTGATAATGATAAGAGATCATCTAATGGTGGGATGTATATCTTTTTGCCAAAATAAAAACAAAATAAAACTGTAAAAGAACAGGATGATTCATTCTTACAAATAAAAAAATAGCGAACACAAATTTTTTTTCAATTGTTGGAACGAACCTGCTCTATTTTTTGTATCAATCATCGAACATCCATTTGATATTTTCTTATAAACGTGTGGAGAAGAAGTGTTCTTCTTTTTATCAAAAATAGGACGACTTTTTCGAATAAAAATATGTGAATTTGAAACAGGTCTAGTATTATTTGAGGAAATTTTTGAATTATTTGAAGTTGGATACAAAGGTGCATAGTACTTTTTAATACAAGGTGCTTCAACAATTGGTGCCTTTCCCTCATAATTGTTTAAATATAATTTTTGTTCTGCAAAAGATTCACGAAACGTATTTTATTTATATTTTCAAATAGTTTAATTTACTTAGAATTTTTTTCTACTTATTTATTTTCTCACCTGAATAATTTTCTGGTACTTTCTTGAAAGCTGAATCATGTCTATCAAATTTGGATTTAGTTAAATGATCAGTTTCACTCAATTTTATTGGTTGATTGACCTTTTTTGCTGTAATTTCAGAATCTAATGGTTCAATTGGGGATATTTTTTTTATTGATTGTCTACTGGAGTCAATACCACGATTCGATTTCACAACTGTACTAGAACTTATTTTGCTCGATTCTGAATCACGTGTTGGAGTTGGACTAAATTCTGATCTTTTATCCGGACTGATTGAACTTTGTACAGAAATAGAATTAGTTCTTAAGGATTTTGAACTAGAAGGTCGTTGTTGTTCAACTGGTGAAACACATCTTAAAGAGCGAGCAAAAGCTTCATGAGCAGCATCAACTTCAACTGTAATACGGGAGCTGGCCATACGATCGTTATTTTGTGTTTTTGAAGTTTCACTTTTCTTAGAAACATTAGTTTGTTGTTTCATAGTTTTAGAATTGATATCAGCTGCAGTAATTGTTGATTTTTGATCATCATCATCTTTTTCAGATTTCGGTTTTATAGACTGATGAACGTGTGTTTCAAATTTTGATTGTTCAAATTCATCAATTTGCTGATCATGTTGTTCTTTATCATAACGTTTTGTAGTGTAATATTCTTTAGTATCAGTTTTGTCTATTACAGAATTTTGAGATGATTGATAACTGTCATTTTCTTCAACGTATTTGTGAGATTTAACTGATGGGAATTCATTTGTTGAAACTTTTGTTAATGGTTTCTTTTGATGGCTTGATTCTTTATATGATTCAAGATTGTCCATTTTCGATTTAGAAGTTACATGAGAGGAATATGATTCACGAGTGTCATAATTTTTACTAGTTTGTCTAGTTGAATCTGTTTCTGATGTTGTGTATTCATTTTTTAACTCTAAAGGATGTTGCTTACTTAGAAGTTTTTGAGGTCCAACAGAAGGAAAACCATAAGTTGTAAAATCTTGACTCGTCTTTTTTTGTTGAGTAGGTTGTTTTTCTTGAGGTGTTTGGGGCTTTACAGATGAATGCTCATGAATTTGACTTAAATTTGTGTTTTTTTCAGTTTCTATGAAATCTTGACTTGTAATTTTCTCACTCATGATTTGGCTAAGATCTTTTTTGACAGTCCTATGATTTTTGTCCAAAGCAATATTTTCAATCTGATCTTTTAAACTTTCTACTTTGTCTCTACAAATATCACTATCATGACGTTTAACCTCTTTTTTATGAAGCGAACCTGTTTCATGTTTGTTAAACGACTCATTTTTTGATACTTGTTCATGATGAATTTGTTTCTGTTGAATTTTTTGCTTTTGAATGTCATCACGTTGAATCTTTGATGCACGTCCACTATCCTCATCTATAAATTCAGAAGATCGACGATCGAAACGTTTATTACTTGTAACGGTGTCATGTTTGCTTTTATAAGTTTTATCTTGAATTTTACTGATAGAGTGTTTACTTTGAATGTCATCCTCATCATAAGTATGTAATGATTTTTTTGACAGTTGTTCATCGGAGGTATCTGATTGACATGTTTCTGCTTTTGCCGATTTCGTTTCATATCTTTTTATTGTGACAATCGTACCATCAACCAATTCCTTTGTTTCAGTTATCATTTTCGTATTGGCATCTGGATAATCAATTTTTCTTGAAATTAGAGTACCAGGTAGGGCAGCCAATTTATTCACTTCTTCTTCTAAATAAACTTTTGTGACTTTTGGCTGTTTCTCATAAACTTGTTCAATTCGATTGGTATTATCATTCATTTGATCAGATTGTATGGAATTTCGATTAGTATTAAAGCTTTCGTTTATATTTTCTTCCCTTTGTATTTGATGATTACGACGCTGTTGTTGTTGGATTTTCTCTTCATGACTAGCAGCTCGACTTTCAATATTTGAGTTTTGAACACAACTTTGATCATGAGATAATTTTGATAGTTTTTCAATGTTAGAGTCTTTAATTTCATCAAATTCTTGTGAAATACTCGTATGTTGCCTGTTAGTAGGAATCATTTCAACATCATCTCCTGAAGAAGTAAATTTTGATGTAATAGTATGTGAAGAAGATGACACAACTGTACTACTTTTATTTCCCCTTCGACTTGAATTTTCATCATCAATAACTGTACTTTCTTGTAAACATGTTTTAGAACTTTCATCAGCCTTCTTAATATAATTCTTATCGTTACCTTCACAAAATTCTTGGGTTTTATGCTCATTTATTCCAGTAAACTCTGAGTGACCTCCATGTAATTTTTTAACTCCTACAAATGTTTGAAAAATACACAATATATATATGTATGTATATGTACTCGACGTATTTCTTTAATTTCAATTATAATTTTCAAAAATAAAATTTAAAAAATTGTTTTCTTACCATCCGTTGTTGCTAATGTTTCAGTTTTATATTCCTTTCCGTCGGGACTTACTTCAGATGATGTAATTACATTCCAACCGGATGTATCTGGTTCAACAACATCACTTAGATTAGTAGTTTTACATTTAAATTCATGTGCTGGACTTTCGGAATCACGTACTTCTTTTGTTTTGAAACTTTGAAAACTCTGATCAATTAAAGATTCACCATGACTAAGGGTTAGTGGAGTTTTAGTTAACCCAATTCTACTTTTTACATCCATATCGCCTGTTGCATATAAATTTTTTAATCTATTTTCACGCAATTTATATATATGTGACCGAATCTCTTTTTTACGACCAAAATCTTCGGTTTGTTGCCACTAATAATAAATTTAAAATTTTTATATTAATAGAAAAAACTAATATTGTATAAAAATTAAATTAAAAAATAAATATAAGTATGTAATAAAGAACGAATATGTTACATAAAATTAAATTAAATATTTCTACTTAATCGTATGGAGTTCGTTTTATAACTAAATGACTTTGAATGAAGATCACTCCTACTAAACCCCATACTCATAACATTGATCGCTTTCTTAGTCACGCAATTTAAAAATATTTTATTAACTTTTATTTGTTGTCTGAAGGAGAATGTATCAAACAAGTAAACCCACGCTTTTTTTAAATATTGTTTACCATTTCTGGTCTGTGATCTGAAAACAACGTTAATGTTGCAAAGTATTGCAATTGGAAAATTATAATAAATAAATATTCAACTGAATTGTAACCGTATATAAAAATCACAGTAGTTTTTAGAACATTACGTCATCTTTTACCGAACTTCAAAATGTTGATGGTTTAAAAAAAAAACGGGTTCGATCCGAATATGATAAAGTAGTAGTAGCAGTCATGACTCATTGTACATTACCTGTAAGAATACAGATCTATCTGTATAGATACAGATGTACCTATTACCTGAGCATCTGGAAAAAAATATCAAGTATAGGTAATAAATTAAAAGTATGTATAGTAAAATAATATTGTTTTTATTTATTCATTTGATAATTTTAAATATGATCTACATAGGTACTATTTTTTTATTTCTAGAGGAAGAGACGACCCATAAGTTTTATTCACTTTGTAATCTAGGGTATGATATACCTACAATATTTTCAGAATAGATACAGACATTACCCACATAACATTTTGGTATCGATACTCGGATATCAATTAGTCTTCAATATTTTTACCCCTTTTCTAATGATGATTTAATGAAGATATTTTGATTCCTATTCCTATACCATCAATAGAGATAAGTTTGGTGGCGGTAGTAAAAAGGTGTAGAAATGTACAGTGGTGGGCATAAGTATTTTTACAATGACTATTTTTATCGTAGTAAAAATGAAAAGCTACATAACTTTTTTATTTTTCAATGAATCATTGTACTTTTTTTTTCATTCATAAACATCAAATGCCTAGAAAAACTGTACAAATTTTCATGCCCAGATGTTCAATAGTTCTTGGAGAAATAACGGTACAACGTGATCAATTCATGGGGCAAAAGTATTTTTACAACGGCAAAAATATTTTTACAAAAAACGAAATTATATTATTTTTTTTTGGAAGTCAGTATTGTGCTTATGGAGGCAGTACCTGATGAGTTTTTTGCCTTGGTAATATTTAATTTAAAAGATTCACCTCGATTGAAATTGAGATTTGATCACCCCACACACGAGATAGATTCATTCGAACAATTTGTGAAAGAATATAGAAAAGTATGCCTATCTTGCCTGTACTGACATCCAAAAAGAAAAATAGTATGTTAATTTCAGTTTTGGACTATTAGTTTTACAGCAAAGTTGGTGATTTGGTGAATTATAGTTTTCTGCTTATTTATGAAATTCTGTCTGTGCAGAATCTTATTGAAAACTGGTAGAAAATGGTGAAAATCAAAGAAATGTCTCTGTATTTTTGATCAAAAGCGGTCTTTAAATTTTAATGTGGAGTTTATGCATCATAATTAACAAAAGTTTAAAAAATTACCCGGCAAACAGTCTATAATCCCGTTAGAAAAAAAGACACCCTTGGTTCTATACAAATTCAGGCAAGGAGTGGACGAAAACGGGTTGCCAGCAGACTTCAAGATAGAATTATACTACGTGTTGTGAGGGAAAATCCAGAAGTAAATTATGAAAAGATTGCATCTCTGCCGTACAATGGCTAATCGAGGCAACTGCATTTTTGGTGATTTTGAGTTAATAACATTTGCAAATAAAGTATTTGTTTATCTTCAAATTTATGAAAACCATGTAACTGTAAGAAGTTTGGTTGTGGAGGTTGGAAATTCAGAGCACTTGCATTCCCACGGAAATTATACGATTTATACAAAGGAAAAAAGAGGTATACGATCTTACGCTTTTTAACCATTGTAAACAATTTTTTCGCGTTGAAATATCCAATTAAGACCTAAGTTGGTATTACACTATCCAATTTTTTTTTATAAAGAAATTTTTATTTTTTTTATTTTATGGCCAGTTTCACAGTTGAAGCTTAAGCCAAAGTTTAGCTAAGCTTTTGTATATAGCTTAAGCTTCAGATAAAGACTACTAGATTTCACAGTTTATTTTTTTTTGCAGCTTAACTAAACCTAGTTTAACAATAAAAAATGTCTGCAGCTGCTTTGTTTCTGAAATTTATTATGTCAATATAAAAAGTGTCATGCGTATTTTATTATTTATTAAAAAATATTAGTAAATAATTAAAATAAAAAAATTTTTTTAATATAAAACGTTTTTAAAACGGACTCAAAAGTATAAAATAATTTTTCCTAGCCCCATACAGATAATCCTGAAAATTTGTGATTGCGAATTTTTAATATGTAGCTATAAAAATACTTGTAAGATTAAAAACGAAAAACATGGGGCGCTATTCTTTACACTTCTTACTATTAACTTGCGCTACTCTTTACACTTCTTACTACTATCTTGTGCTACTCTTTACACTTCTTACTATTATCTTGCGCCCCATGTTTTTCGTTTTTAATCTTACAAGTATTTTTATAGCTACATATTAAAAATTCGCAATCACAAATTTTCAGGATTATCTGTATGGGGTTGAAAATGTGGATGGGGTAGGAAAAATTATTTTATACTTTTGAGTCCGTTTTAAAAACGTTTTATATTAAAAAATTTTTTTTATTTTAATTATTTTTTGATTTTTAGTCTTATGTGAAATTTGTCAATCGATTTTATTGATATTATTTTACATTAAAAAACAATATAAGGAAAACTAAAAATTTTTTTTTAATTTTAAAAAACAAATATATTTGTATATACATATATGTAAAATACAATCGCTCTCAAAACATTGGCAACTGAATGAATTTAACGTGTGTATAGGTATATTAAAATTGTAAAAATGTTTGACCTATTTAAATACATAATTGTAATTAATTCAAATAATTTAAAACAAATATATTTGTATGGGTATACATGTACAAAATTTAAATATTTTTTTACCTATTTAAATAATTATATACCTACTTTCTTGTTACATTTTTGCTGAATGTTCTTTTCCTTTTTCTTTTTCTTGTAATGAATATATTTTCTTATATACCTATGTATGTATATACACGTTTGGTATAGGTCATTGAACACATATTTAAAATTAACAAATTTTCAGTATTGTTGAAACCAATAAAGTCTGCCTTTAGCATACTAAAATATTTTTGACTTGAAAATCAGAGTTTGCTTAGATTAAATTTTAGTGAATAAACATTATAGTATTTTATTTGTTTTAGACCAAATTTGAGGATCGAATATCATAAAAAGTAAAATCTTAAAACTTTCATTAGCGATGTAATATTGCATTGTCATGCAGTTCTGAGCTATGTTGAAAGTTTCAAGTCTCTATCTCATCCAAAAGTTGGTTAAAAATCAATTTCTAAATTTGTACCGAACAGACAGACAAGAAACCAAGCTAATAAAAACATTTTAAAATATATAAAAATGTCGTACGGGATTGGTGAAAATAGAAAAATGTATGTATGTTATGGTATTTTTTTTTCTTCCTTTTTAAACATCCTCAGATATCTTTTATGGATTTTATTTATTTATTTAAATTCTATTTTTTCGAATAATAATATGTGAGTGGTTTTTGTTTATTTTTTAAATTTTATTTAATCTGCTTTTAATTTTCTTTTTTTTTTTTTTTGCATTTTTTTCTTAAATATATTTTTTTTTTTAAATGATAAAATTATAAACTTCTTGCTTTTACATTTCTTGTATTTTTTTCTTAACTTTTTTAAGAACTAAGGGCCCTATTATGATTTTCAATCAAAATTCAATCGAATCGAATGAATATTCACAATATTTCGTATCATTCTCAAACAAATGCTAATATACGCTATATGAATTTCATTTAAAGTATCTAGTAATCTGTGCTTTTTAATTTTTATTCAACAATTTCATTCGATCAGAAAAGAGATATCGAAATAATTTTTGGTAGCAATCGAATAAAACATTAAAGTGTATAGATTACTTGATATTTTAAATTAAATTCATATAGCGTATATTAGCATTTGTTTGAGAATGACACGAAATATTGTGAATATTCATTCGATTCGATTGAATTTTGATCAAAAATCATAATAGAGGCCTAATTTTCAAAAAATTACAATGAAAACACGATTGATTTTTTTTATATTTTGAAATTTGGTTGACTCATTATATTTTTTCCTTTAACTTAGTTTAAGCTCTGAAAATTGACCGCTTAAGTTAAGCTAAATTTAAACTCAGTTTAACACTTAAAGCATAGTACTCAGATCGACCTGAATTCAGTTTCCTATTCAAAATACATGTAAAAAAAGGTGACTGAATTCCGTCAAGAAAATATTCCGTTCCCTTTTTGTTTTGCAGTACTGAGTTCGAGACGGAAAATAAGTTTAAATTGTCTTTGCTAAAATTTCTAAAACTTTTCAAGAGGTGGCGCTGACGATCACTCTCCACTACTTTTCCGCAACCATTGAAACAAAATAAATGTACAGACATTTATTCCGTTCAAGCGATGTGGTAAATTTGACAGTTGTTGTCAACAACAATTTAAAAAACAACACCTGCTTCATTTTTTATGGATGCTTTTTTAATTTTTAAATTTAAATTTAAACAAAAATGTCGTTTAATTTACGTTTCTCCAAATATTTCTACGTCACTATACACAAAATTTTTCCGTGTAGAAATAAATAGTAAAAATAAGAAACTGAATTCAGGTCGATCTAAGTACTATGCTTAAGCTTCAACTGTGAAAACGAAAAAAGTGATTAAACTCAGCTTAAGACTTAAGCTTCGCTTAAGCTTCAAAAGTCAAAGTTTAGCTAAGCTTTTGTATATAGCTTAAGCTTCAGATAAAGTCTTATCTGATAGTGAAGAAAACCAAATTCTTGATTTATCCCCAGTTTAAGATTATCTATCATGAAGATATCTTAACCTGAAGAAATTGGGTATTAGCACAAGACAATTAATAACAGATACACAA
Source organism: Bombylius major (assembly GCA_932526495.1). NCBI lineage: Eukaryota > Metazoa > Arthropoda > Insecta > Diptera > Bombyliidae > Bombylius > Bombylius major. Next base: position 28,511,854 of record OW052043.1, read on the forward strand.
TTTCATATAAGCAAATTGTTGTACATTTGCTTGGCTATTGAAAATCTGATAGCCAAGTAAAAGCTTTTGTGTTTTGTTACTTGCCGTTCTTGTTCACCTAAAAGTTTGAAAATTCAAAATTTATATGATTTCACCACAGAACAAAGAATTACTTGGCTTATGATTCACCACTACTCGTGTTTCAGGCTGAAATTTTTTTTCATGTCGTTTTGTGTGTATTTAAATTTTACAGTTACATCATTATGCATATGGTTGATTCTCTAGTAACATAGAAGACATTTTTATGAGAAATTTTATTGAAAAATTGTTGGATAAAACTACATAGCATATTCCTATTTATTTGACCTTACGTCTTAAATTTATCAAAAAAAAATGTGGTAACGCAGAAAAATCACACACAACCTTATAATACATGTTTAATATTTCCTTTAAGAATTCTGTGAAATGTTAAGTATTTAAGAACTATCACTTATATAGTTTTATTGTAACTCATGTCCTTTAAAAAAGTACTCAATAGAAAATCTATATAATTGATCTTTTACAATAAACAATCAAAATTTATGAGGAAATTCCAGGTAACGCGGAAGAAAAATCACAGGTAACGCAGAAGACATTATGAAGAAATTAAAATCAAAAATTAAAATGTATATTGTACTTGTAATAATATACTAAAAATCAAAGCCGATAACAGGTCAGCTGCCTATAAAAAACAAAATTTTTTATATTTAGTTGTTCCTTTCAAAACCTTTTCTGAAGAATGCGAATATTTTGGTTTCATTTTACAGAGAATCGACTACCTACATATATGCATGCTTATTTAAGTGTACTTCATACTTGACGATCTATCTTATGATTTATTATTTGACTAATGTAATTTGTTGTTGTTACAAAAACAAATGATAAATCATAAGATAAGTCGTTAAGTGTGAAGTACACTTTAGTTTGCTGCTTTTGATCAAGTGCTATTTGTTGTTATTCGGAAAATTATTTTCAAGTGATCTGTAAATTAAATATTTAAAAATTACTTTGAATTTGTGAATTTGTTTTTACACACGAGACAGATTTATTCAAACAATAAAAATACTATAAATAATCTACATAATAAGCATAATAAAAATACTTTAAAATAAAAATTGTATAAATTAATTTATTACCATGTCAGCATCCCGTGGACCAAAAACTGTAATTCTTTGACTAAAATATTTGTTAAAGCATCCTCTTTAAATTTTTTTTTTTACAGTCAGCTAAAATTATTTTATACTATTCTTATTATACCTGGTGTGACTTGGATGATAGGACGCTAAAAAGGAAGCAATACGTAAAAACACAAATTTGGCCGTGCATATTATACAAATGTATACCATACATTTCATATGAAAATTTTTAATTTTTATTTCTGAAAAAGTGAGATCTCAGCAATCCGTGGACCAAAAACCGTAATTCTTGTATTTCTCATACTTTTTGAGATAAAGTGCAACACGGTAAAAAAAACCTCGAATTATCATAGATTTACATTTTACAAATTCAAACATTAATTAGGTAGAAAAAAAGAACATATCGTTGGCCTAGTGCTTATTTATTCAATATCTATTATTTTAGTTTTTGTTAACTTTTTTTTTATAAGAATGGTGTTAATTCAATTCAATTTTGTTCTATATCCCACTACTAAAAAAAGTATTTGTTGCTCATAGAAGTTTGTTCAATATCCAAACGTATATCTCTCTATATATTAATGAATAACTTTTAGAAAAACGGAAATTAAAATTTAAAAAAACGAACTAGGATGAAGCTAACCTATTGTTTTTCCCAAAAAATAATTTCTGTTGTTTTTTATTTTGTAAGGAATTTTACTGTTTCAAACTAAAATTTCGTTTTTCTCAAAACTTGATGCATTATCTATTGAACAAATAAGCACTAGGCCGACGATATATTTTCAACATTACGTAGGTCTAGGTATAGTTGCTTCACAAAAAAAAATTAAATAACTTATTTATGAATGACCAACAACAAAAACTAAATATTAAATAAACATGCATACATACATACATATGTGGTACATGAAAAAAAATTTCAGCCTGAAACACGAGTAGTGGTGAATCATAAGCCAAGTAATTCTTTGTTCTGTGGTGAAATCATATAAATTTTGAATTTTCAAACTTTTAGGTGAACAAGAACGGCAAGTAACAAAACACAAAAGCTTTTACTTGGCTATCAGATTTTCAATAGCCAAGCAAATGTACAACAATTTGCTTATATGAAATTGTGTATCTGTTATTAATTGTCTTGTGGTATTAGTCAGTTCTCATAAGAAAAGCTTATTTATACTAGCTGTCATTTAACGCACCAAACGCTTCTATTGGAACTCCACCTTTAGTGTCAAACTTTTTACGTGAATTGATTTAAAACAGAAAAAATAAATATTCTTTTAAAATAGCACAAGCAATATTATTTTAAAAGCAACACACATGTTCGACTTAACATTTTAGAAAGCCCACTCACTCACTGTATTTTTTTTTCAACTATTAATTGCAGAAGTGTAGTTCTTCCCACAATTTCCATGATTTTTTTTTTCATTTTTTGAATAACAATTAACAATAAATATATGTATAGGTACATACATAAATACATATCTACATAACAATGAAATAGAAAAGCTAAACCAAAGACTCAATTCAGTTTTGCTCAGCCCACTTATCTTTTTTTTTAGAACAGATTCATGCCCAATTTCTTCAGGTTAAGATATATTCATGATAATCTTAAACTGGGGATAAATCAAGAATTTGGTTTTCTTCACTATCAGATAAGACTTATCTGGTTATGATGATAGTACCGATTATCTCAAGATTAAAAATATTTTGACTACAGCTTTGAAATTGGTTTATATTTTGACTACAGCTTTGAAAGCTAAAGTTTTAAAGCTGTTTTTAATGTTTAAATTTTTTTTATTAGGATTTTATTTTATTAGAAGTGGTTATGGATATTTTTATTAATAATATTATTATTATTTTTAAATTATTTTATTTTAACTTTAACTAGCAACTTCACTGTTCACTGATAATAATAAAAATAATGAAACGGTTACTTAACTACTTAAAAATTATTCAAAGTTAATCATGAAGTTGAACCTCATTTAGTATTCGGAAATTCGGAAACAACATTTTCAGGGCTGTGATTAGTATTTCTATCTCGATGATAACTTATCTGTGCTTTGGATGAAGAAAACCAACTTAGCATTTATCGGTAGTTTAACTTTATCTGGAAGTTCATTAATAAGAACCATGAAGAAATTAGACATCACTATCAATGATTATAGATTAACACAATAGATATTCCGCGTAGTACATTTGTATTTTCACTCTATTTCATTAAAGGCTCCTAAACGAAACCTTCTTGTCTGTCCTATCTGGCGAGAAAAAATAGAACTAACGTTTTAAAATTCAAACTTAAAAAAAATGATCGAGTGATTTTTTTTATTATCCATTCGCTCATGCTCTTGTTATTTTTTTTTTTTGTGTGTATAACCAAATCAAACCAGTTTCCAGTATAACTTTGTGTATATTTATATTTATATTTATATAATATATATAACAATGTATATACATTCATATATGTACATACTTTTGCATGTACACAAATGCGTGTTTACCGTCTGTGCACATTTCATTTAATATTTGTTTTTTTTTCTTCTTTTTTTAAAATTTGTTTCATCGGTTGTATAATATTTTTTATTTTTTCATCCATAGAATATCAATATGTATGTACATACATTATGAATGTAAATATATTGTATTGTATAGGAATATGAATTAGAATTTTTTTTCTGATTATTGAATGCATGATAATATGAAAAATTTATCCAATTATTTTTATTTTTTTTATAGTTTTTGAAGCTATGAGAAATTTTACTGAAATCTAGAATGCAGATCCCGCTTTTTTTGTTTTTATTTTATGTAACTAGGTATATATATATTTTTTTTTTCAAATGAAAAAGGGAATTAAGATATTTTGTTTTCAATTCAAGTACCTAATAAACAACATTACAATACACATTTAAATACATTTTATTTACCCATATTTATATTTCAAAATGTTACATAATGTGAGGTAGTTAGATATGTTGGACTCTACAAATTTTGATCAATTAGGTGTACCTATAAAATTTTATTAAAACCTTGCAGCCGAGAGATGATCACAGTCATTATTAGAAAATTAGAAAATCGCTAAAATGCTTACAAAGTGTTAACATTATAATGTACGTGCATTATAATATACAGTAGCGATCATGAAAGTCGCCTAACTAATATGATGATGATGGCTTGTTTTTTAACTAAGTATGTGTGTTTTTTTAAGGTATTTTCTATAAGAAAAGAAAAACCATACATGATTCTGTAATACAGCTTAATAAATAAATTATTTTTAGAAAAATGAAAATTATTTGAGTCATGCGTTTTTTCCGCTACTGTATAAACTACAATCTGCATATACCAAAATGCATACTTGTATATGCTAAATGGGAAAAAAAAAAAAATACAAAATTGAGAAAAAAACAGTGACTTCAATTCAAGTTTACAATAAATTTTGTATTTAGGTACGAAGCAACAACAAAATTCAAATACGGTATTATAAAAAAATTGTAAATTTGGTTGGGTACTTGAAAAATGAAAAATAAAAATAACAATTATTTTTTTATATGTGTGTTGTTTTTGTTTATATTAATTATAAATTTTTATATAGTACATCAACGAAAAAATTGTATGATGATGTCATGCACATTTACTCCGTCCTCATTTTCCATATAAAATTGTCTAATTACAGTTTTGAGGATTTTTGTGTATGTTAAATTTTTTTTTATTGCAAAAACGGTCATAACGTATTTTTAAATCTAATGTTCTAAGCGATTCCTTCTTGTCTCTCCGCTCTATGAACAGATTTAGAACTAAAAATTTATTTTGCAACAGCTTTTCTGTTCTGGAATATCTACTTCTTATTAATTATCTTTGTCACTATCGTAAATTAACGAACGAAATCGATTCTCATGGTAAGGCTCCACAGGGTCTATTCTGTTTCGTCGAAAAAATGAGAATGAGAAATTTCCAAAGTTTTTCCCAGTGTTCCGATTCTAATTCAATGAGAAAATGACAAACACTGTCAAATTATTTTCATATGAGAAAAAAAGTTTCATCACTATATCAGCGTATGAGAATTCTGAAAACAGTGTTTGAAGTGCATTTTTAAATTAATAATTTAAAAAAATAGTCGATTTGGTAACGAAGAAGACATTTTTTATGAGAAATTTAACTAAAAATTGTTGGATAATAAAATTAGAAAAAAAATATTGAATGTTCTCTGAATTTTATTTTCAAATATCAAAAAATTCATATTCAGTATTTTTTTTCTCTAGAATAATTATTAAATTTTTAACTTCGATGAAAAACATTTCAACGCAGAAATTTTACTAAAAAATTTTCGGATAATGAAAGTGTAGAGACTTGATACTTCTACATTTATTACAATTTACCTTCACTTTTGAAACTACATATGCTTATAGAACATTCCATTTTTTTGACCTTTTGTTTTAAATTTATCTGAAAAAAGGCGTTAACGCAAAAGACTCGTACACAACCTTATTAATACATTCTTAATATTCCCTTTAAGAATTCTGTAAATTGTTAAGTATTTAATAATTGTCACTTTTACTGAAGAAAGTGAAGATTTTGTTTTCAATTTACAAAGAATTGACCAAATACATAAATAAAATAAAATAACAATTTTTATTTTTATTAAAATAATTTTGAATGCAAGTAATGTGATATATTTCATATTTTTGTAATTTATTAACTACATTTTCTATAATTAAATTTTTAAGTATTCAAATATTTCAAGTATTATTTCAAGTACAAAAATGTAGTTAATGTATTACATTTTTACAAACCGATGAAGTAATGAAGTAAATAATATAGGTACATATCTAAGAATGTAAATAGTATAACCTGCTGTCAAATGTCAAAATTCCAAAATCAAATGAGAATTCCAATATAATTCCATTCAGCTGGAAACTCAGCAACAATGTTTCATTATGCAAAACAGAATCGCTTTAATGAGAAAAATGAAAAAATAAAATGAGAAATTGGAATGAGAAATGAAATGCGAAGTTTTTCTCATTCTCATTTTTTCGACGAAACAGAATAGACCCTCAGGTTCACTTTAGGTATCAATTACAAAATCACGTCATAAAGGTAAAACCCATAGGACGATACAAGCTTCAACGCTTCAGGCCTCAAAAGCTAAATGTGAGACGCTTCAAAAGCATGAGGCTTTGCAAATCCAAATCAAAAACAAAAAGGATTTTGTATTTTTATTATTACTGGAAATTTTATTATTCACGAAAAAAAAAAACATTTATTTGGTTAGCTTCTTCACATTCTCGTATGTTTAAATTGACAGCAAGATGAAAAAACGTGCATCGTGAGGCTTGCATCGTCCTATGGGTTTTTACTTTAACTTCTCCAAACTTCAGTTTATATCATATTTCTTTCCCACCAAAACAGCTTTACCAGCAAATACTGGTACAGATACTGCGCAAATAAGCTTGTAAAATTTTGGCTCATTTGCTCACTGAGTAAGTGAGATTTTGCGTCGTAACCTCTATTGTCGTTTTAATCTTACAAGTATTTCCATAGCTATTAAAATTCGCAATCATAAATTTTCAGGACTATCTTAATAGGGTTAAGAATCTGTATGGGGCTAGGAGAAACTATTTTATACTTTTTTCCGTCTTAAAAACCTGGTATGTATGTTAAAAATTATTTTTTATTTAAATATGTAATTATTATTTTTATACATATTTAATTGGTTAACTATAAAATGTAAATATTTCTTTATTTTTCTTACAGAATATTGAGAAACAAAATGCAGCATCAGCATAATTTAATGTAGAATGTATGTAATTATTTAGTAAATGCATTCTCATGTTATTTTAGGTTTACTGTTAAGTTCATGGCTTTTAGTTCATTTACCTTTAGTATAATAATTTATAAATTGTTATTTACCTTTATTGTAATAATTGTTATGTTAATTGATCAGCTTTTTTATAATATAAATACATACTTATAATATAAATACTGCAAAATTTTATTAAAAGATTACTATTTGTTAATAACTCAATCAGTGCGTTTTAATCAAAAAATTAGAGGTCTACAGTAACTTTCGAAAAAGATATGCACTTTCTATTCAGTAATCAATAACTTAATTTAGAATGAGAGGTAATTGTCATTACGAATTGTAAGAGACATTTGTGCACACATACAATATTGCAATAAGGAAGAAAATTTACAAATCATGAGAATTTCCATACATTACAGCCTTAAGCTTATACTATTTTTATTTTTGGATGTCAGTACAGGCAAGATAGGCATACTTTTCTATATTCTTTCACAAATTGTTTGAATAAATCTGTCTCTGTCTGGGGTGATCAGATCTCAATTTCAATCGAGGTGAATCTTTTAAATTAAATATTACCAAGGCAAAAAACTCATCCGGTACTGCCTCCATAAGCACAATACTGACTTCCAAAAAGAAAAATAATATACATTTATTTTGTTTCAATGGTTGCGGAAAAGTAGTGGAGAGTGATCGTCAACACCACCTCTTGAAAAGTTTTAGAAATTTTAGCAAAGACAATTTAAACTTATTTTCCGTCTCGAACTCAGCACTGCAAAACAAAAAGGGAACGGAATATATTCTTGACGGAATTCAGACACCTTTTTTTACATGTATTTTGAATAGAAAACTGAATTCAGGTTGATCTGAGTACTATGCTTTATTCCGACAAGCGATGTGTTAAATTTGTCAGTTATTTTCAAAAGTAATTTGATGAAAAATAACTGTTCATTTTTTGTGGATGCGTTTTAAATTCAAAAAAAAAATAAATAAATTAAAAAAAAAATTATTAAATTATTATTAAAAATTAATAGGCGTTGTGTATTGTTAAAAAATTTAATAAATGTTTAATTGTGTTATCAATTTTATATAAAAATAAAATACTGTTTTTAAAATAATAATAAAAAGTTTAAAAAAGTGAAAAAAAAAATTATTATTATTATTATAATTTTTATTATTAGGTTTTTTTAATATTGCACTATAATTATTATAACTACCAAATTAGTAGTACGAATCACTACTCACTATTAAAAACAATAATATGTCAATGAAGTGAAAAAATGTGACATGACACAAATAGATAAAAACAAATGACAAACTAACTTCAAATTTAAATTTAAACAAAAATGTCGTTTAATTTACGTTTCTCCAAATATTTCTACGTCACTCTACACAAAATTTTTCGTGTAGAAATAAATAGCAAAACAAGAAAAATTTTTCCGACACGAACACAATACTGAGCTTTAAATTATATAAAGTTTTCAAAGGGTCTATTCTGTTTCGTTGAAAAAATTAGAATGAGAAAAACTTCGTATTTCATTTTTCATTCCAATTTCTCATTTTATTTTTCATTTTTCTCATTAAAGCAATTCTGTTACTGTTTTGCATAATAGCATAATGAAGCATTGTTGCTGAATTTCCAGCTAAATGGAATTATATTGGAATTCTCATTTGATTTTGGAATTTTGACATTTAACAGCATGTTATATGTTATATTATTTAAATTTCTAGATATGTTATTAATTATTATTTACTTGATCGGTTTGTAAAAATGTCATCATCATTAACATACATTTTCGTACTTGAAATAAAATATTTCAATACAAAAAAATTTATTTATAATATACTTTAGAAGAAGTTATGTTAATAAATTACAAAAATATGAAATACAGGGTCCGGTCTTAATGTTTACAAAATGAAACCACAGATAGGTCTCGCCGAGATAAGCAAAAAATTGTACGGGTGGGGGGGGGGGGGGGTTAATATCTAATTACGAAGGTTCTATTCGGTATTTATCCATTTTTGGTAAATTTTCGTTCCGGTCGTAAAGGAAAAAAAAGGAGTTAAAATAAAACTTAACGTTAATTTAATTGGAGTTTATTTTTTTTATTTTTTTTTTAAATACAATAAAGACCTGCAATTTTACTAATTGGAAAAATTGAAATTTTGATAGTATTATTATGAAGTTTGGGGGTACATTTTGTTTTGTTATATTAAGAAGAACTTTTTGTTTTGTTTTATTGAGACGAACACTTTGTTTGTTTTATTGATTTAAAACTTCATATTTAATTATTTTGTTTTGTTTATTTTTTGTTTTTTATTGAAAAATATAGGTATATGAAAGATTAATAACGAGTTGTTTCTTTTTCCTGCATTATTGAATATTGAGAAAGTATTAGTACTTATGTCTTATACTACAATTTTTCAGAGAAAAAAATTTCAGACTCAATAAATCGATTAACCGGTTAAAATGACGATTATTTTCTTGATCGATTATTATGAGTTCGTGATTAATCGACGTTAAAAATAATCGATTAAAAAAATAAATCCCATCTCTAGTTTCAAGTAGCAGACAAAAAGCTTTTTACTTCATAGCAATCGTTATAGCAGACAACCACGGCAAGGCATAACCGCACGGCATACACATTACAAGGCAATGTAAAGAAATTTTTTCATTTGTTTTGTGACGTCACTCGTCGTCTTTCCATATAAATTTTTTTTAAAAATTTTTTTTTTTTTTTTTTAAATTTTATTCATTTGTTTCATATAAAACGACCAGGATGACGTCACAATGCTAACGGTCACTACGATACTTACATTGCCTTGTTATGTGTATGCCGTGCATAACCGCTTATGTCTAAAAATGCAACTTTAGGTTTATGCGTTTATGCCATGACAACATAGAATTACTTACCGTAGTATGGTAGTAGCACACAGCAACTATCAACTATGATTTCGATTGTAAAACTTATGTATAGTCATAGCATAAAGAAGAATAGCAAAATCACATTTCAATTTTCCATACAAAATTTGATAAGAAATTTTGAAAAACTTCAATGTATGTGTAAAATGCAAGTGTATTTTGCTAGAAATAGTCCAAAAGATAAATCATTAGAGAACAACAAAGATAAAAAATTTAAATTTTCTATATACGTAGTTATTCAATATATAGAGTAAACCATACTCTTATTGCCATATTGGGTAAAATAGAAGCAAAACCCTAATTTCAAACACAATATATGGAAATTTACTGGAAATTCATTTAAATTATAATTTATTAATTACCTTTTTACTTAAACTCAACAATATGTATCTATGTATTACATTTCCTTCACTATCCCCTTACAAATAATAATAAACAAAATAAATACTAGTGATTCAATATTACTACGCTTTACCTTATAAAAAGTATAGAACCAATAGAGAATAGAGATAGGCAACTGAAGAAGTCATTTTTTATTCTCATTTTTTACGTGTATGCGTAAAACATGCGTAGGGGAGAATATAAAGTTATGTAAAATATATTGTGATACTCACATTGATATAACTGAAGAAGTTTCAATGTAATTGTGTAGAAATTTAGTTTTTTTTTCTTAGAAATGAAGAAGAAAGATATGTTTTTCTTTCCATATAAAATCATGTAAATTTTTAAGGTACATACTACATGTCTTTTTCCGTCTTATAGGAAGTTTTTTTTTATATTTCTGATAAAGTTCTTCATTATAATTGGATGTCATTTTTTATTTACAGTTATGCAGAAGTAATTCTACTTGTCTTCTTTGTACTATGGTATAGTTGAGCTGAACATTGTATTGTATATATACTACGTATACATGATGAGATCCAAAGATCCAGCGATTGAAAGATCGAATTTCGATCTGCGTGTTTCAGTATCCTGGATCAAAAGATCGAGTTCAGTTTAGATTCAAACGTGGTTCAAAATATAGAAATTATAACCTTGCATTTTTTACTTTTCCTAATATTTGAATGTAAACTTAAATATTAGGGCAAGTTTAGAGTTTCTTCATGTCCCCAAATATTTCTTTCTGCCATTTTATTTATGTTTTCAATTTTATTTAAATGAAACAAATAAAAGTTTTTACACACTTCGATAAATAACATAGCCTAAAACAATTTTGATCTTTCAATCTTTCAATCCGTGTCTGTACGGTTAAATTTCGACTCGATCCAGGTGAAAAGGCTGGATCGGGTCGGTTGGATCCCATATGGACTCGATCTCCGTCTACATGTTTTTTAAGAGGATTCAGACCGGATTAAATTAAGATTCAATCCGTCACGTATACGTGTGTATTGTTCTTACATCCCATCCCAGCAGCGCCCTCATCGATGACAACATAGATGCTTTCATCGATGACTATAACTGAAACTGACCATAGCCGACTCTTTCGATGACAACATCCATAACTTTGAAAAATGAGGGGGGAGAGAAATCTCAACCGTTTGGCCGCTAGAGGGCGTTGAATTTTTTTTTGCTCTTATTTCACGGTATACCCTATAACTTTTTACAAGGGCACTCAAGGGTCACTTTGTGTTAAGGAAAAATGTAGAAGACCGTTTGCCTTTTTCAACGATATCTAATTTGTTTCTCTTATCTTAACTGTTAAAAAGTGAGACGCCCTTAAAATAAAAACTTTGTGAATTTTTCTCAAATTTTTATGTTTAACTCTGTCTTTCTCAAAAAAGACTTAAATTAACCCCAATTTTTTATTGCGGAAAAAAAATGCTCAATTGATTCTGCATCGATTTACTATCTTTCTTTTTTTCGAAAAATGGATAATTTTCGAGATATTGAGGAAGATCTTTTGGAAAAACTGAAAAAATAAGTCTGAAATTCATTGTATTATGGGACACGTGTTTTTATTGCAGTGTAATTTAAAAATTGGAGCTAGAAGTACAAATTTTCAAATGCAAAAAGTTATGGGGTACATCGCGAAATAACAGCAAAAAATTTTCAACGTCCTCTAGCGGCCAAACGATTGAGATTTCCCTCCCTCCTCCAGTACGATTTTTTGTTTGACGCAATGAGCCCTATCTATGGTATTCTTTTGGTCGGTGATAACGGAAACACCCTGTATATTACTCATATAATATATTAAATTTGTTCTTTTTGTTCCATTTGTCTTACGTTCATTGATGACAACATTGAGGAAATTGTTATCAATATTAAATATCGCCGTTGGAATGCTCTTTTACTTCGAAGAGTGTATTTATGTATCCCATATTGTACATACATATATAGGGTAGAATACCCAATAACGAGCCCTCTTAAGGAAAATTTTTACCCTTCTCCTTATACCACGCTTAAAGTATTTATTAAAGTATTTATAAATACATTTTCAATTTAAAGTAGAAAAAATGTTTTTATTTCAATAAAATTATTAAAATTTAAAAAAAAACTCAAAATTCGTAAAGATCGGCAACGAGCCCATGAAAAGAGACAGTAACGAGCCCTTCATTTTGAACTGAATTAAAAAGATTTTTTTTTTAATTTAAGATAAAAAATATTTTTTATTGCTTTTATACATCACCTGAACGAAAACGTTAAGAAAAATGCCATTTTTCGTGGCACTTTAGATTTATTAGAATTACTTATATTCACATATATAGAATAAAATAAAATCACTAGCTCGTTACTGTATGAGGGCTCGTTACTGGGTATTTTCCCCTATGTATATTTGAAAACTATGAAATTCGAATCATTTAAATTATATGGGTGACGTCACGCACATTTTAACGGTTCTCTTTTTCCATACAAAATGTGCAAAACAATATTTTTTAATTTTATTCGATATTAAATGCGTAATCGCATTTCACAACACACATTTATATTTCCTATCATTTGTACCACGAAAGTTTATTCTAAAGCTTTTTAGAATTTTTATTTTCATACATCATTTTTTGTCTTTCTATTTACTCATCTGGGTATTTTAGTTTATGATAATGTCTTATACGTTAGCTTAGCAGAGAATCGACTATTTATTTAACTTATTAATTTAAAAACGCACTTCAATTCAAACAGTTCAAACACAGTTCTTACAATTCACATACGCTGAAAAAATGATGAAACTTTTTTTCTCATATGAAAATAATTTGACAGTTTTTGTCATTTTCTAATTGAATTAGAATCGGAACACTGAGAAAAACTTTGGAAATTTCTCATTCTCATTTTTTCGACGAAACAGAAAAGATCCTCAGAATAGACCCTCAAAAGAGTCAGAAGGTAAATACTTTTCACTAAGCGTGCTACTTTTAAGAACATTAGTATCGAACAGTATATGTATTATGTTTTATGGCTGTTTTTCTTTATTCATTCCGGAACGGAATAAGTTTTAGAATATTCGGAATAGAATGAATAAAGAAACAAAAACAGAATAATAATTAACAAAAAGATTGAGGTTATGTCAAATAACATTGTGCATTAATATAATAATAATAATAATAAATAAATAAATAAATAAATCTTTTTACTGAATTGGGGGAGGAAAATATATACATTTTATATCCCCACTTGTCCACTTGAAAGCATCCATACGTCCATCTAAAACCAATTTTACCTTTTTATTTTACTTCTAATTTAGATATTACTTAAATTTTTATTTAAAAATATCTAATAATTTATTCTCACCATTATTATTTGAGTTCATTACTTATATTATTATATTAATTATATTATTTATATTATTTATCCAAACAAAATTACATAGTTATTTATAGTCGTATATTTGACATTTCAACATCAACAAAAGTAAGGTTAATTCCATTTATTCCATCTTCATTCTCAGATCGAAAAGAATGCGTTCCAGATATTCGGAAAAAATTAAGAAATATAGAACGGAACATTCGGAATACTTTTATAGAATAAAGAAACGCACATGGAATATTTCAAACGTTTAGAATGAATAAAGAAAAACACCCTATGGGTACTGACACATCATGCTGAATCTGAAACTGAATTTTTCAGACTCATATCTTAAACCCACAGTTTTAAATGACACCTGTCACATAACACTGGAAATTTCAGCACATGAAAATTTTCAGGTTTGTACTTACGTTTTGATTTCTTAAAATTCTCAGCACTCTGATTCAGAAATGCTTCTAAACAATGTAATTTAAATGACTACTGTCAAATGAAACTGAATCTGAATTCTGAATATGAAATTTTGAAGGCTGTGTTGTTGTTTTTTAATTTGATTTTTAAACTAAAAATCAACACTTGAACAATCAACACAATTTTATAAACAAATGAAATCATATGAAATAATGAAAAGTCAAGCAACAGCTGACTATTCAGTTTCAGATTCAGATTGACTCAAAAATACAATCTGAATCTGAAACTGGAAAATTCAGTTTCAGATTCAGCATGATGTGTCAGTACCCTATGTGTCTATACAAAATAAATTATAAAATATGACATTTTTTTTTTTAAATCTAGCAAGCTATAGAAAAAAGTAGGAAGTACTCGTGTGGTAGGTATCATGTTGGAAAGATATATAAGGTAAGCTCTTATCTTCTTCTTGAATAGCCATTTTGAAAGTTTGTGACGTTTGTACATGGTTTGTACTATGTTAGGGATTTTCATTTGTTTTAATTCTGTGGCCACAAGCACAAACCGCCTAAGTCTGAAAATGTTTATGTCGACTTAAGCGTGTGTGTGAATTTGACCACGAATTATTGTAGTGTTAGTGGTTGTAGAAATAATTCGAAAAAAAAAAGGTTAGAGATGAACATATTTAATTTCAATAGTTTCCATCAAATGTGTAGAATTAAATAAACAATGGATTTTAAAATGTGATAAAAACATACAAATTTGAATGCCAAAGTGTGTTCTGTTCATTTCTCAGAAGAAAATTATACATTAAAATATAGACTTTTAAGTACCGGTACTGAAAAAAAGAAGTTTGTGTGCTCATCCAGTGCCAGATAAATTTTCGCCACAGCCTGATCCTACAATTAGCGAAAGGACTAAACGGATGAAAAAAAAATGCCATGACTGATTTGTTAAACAGTTGTTACAAAGGTAATTAGTTATACATACATATATAATATTGTTTATTGATTTCACAGTTTTCATGTATCTAACCAACGACTCCTCTATAGTACCAAGACTTAATGCTCATTTTGTGTATGTGTTGGAAGTACCAAATTGACATCACAACTTATTGCTTTTAATCAATCATAACTAAGTTGTGATTAAAGTTACATGAAAATTATGTTCAAATGAAATGTAGACAAGATCCTTAGCTTTATTTTCACCGAATATATTAAATATCTATGAGCAACGTAAATCACAGAAAAAACGTGATAAATATTAAGTAACATAAAACTGAGAATCAATTTTCCCTGAAATCTTCCAAATTACTAAAAATATCAAATTGTAATGTTCTACAAATTTGTAGATTTTTATCAAATAAACATTTTTTCCAAACATTGTTATATTATCAGGGCCGGCCCAACCTAATTTTTCGCCCTGTTCGAAGAACAAAATTTCGCCCTTATTCTGTTTTAATTTTTAATGAATATTAAAATGTTCAAGCCGTTTCCACACCACCCTTGGGTAGACTTTCAACTCACATTTCACATTTTGAAAATAAATCAATTTAAATACATAATAATACATACTTTCATATAATTCGAATTATATACGGAACTATTTATATACATACATACAGCCTTGAAAATAAAAAAAGTTATTGCAAACTGTTCAAAATAAAATCTTGCTCCTATAGTATTATTCGATCTTCATTAGAGGTGAAAAAACCCATGAAAAAAACAATTTCGTTGGATTTTTTCATATTTTTTCGGATTTTTTCATAAAAATCCTGTAGTCCTGGAAAGGAATTTTTGTAGTTTGTAATTTGGCACAAGATGTGTGAAACACCCTGTACACCCAAATTTCATTAAATATCATAAATTTACCTACTTACTTCAAAAAATTGAAAAAAACCGTTCAAATGAATGTATGTATATCTTTTTCCTATGATTATGAAAAAAACAAATGTTTTTTTCCTGTTTTTTTTCCGCTTTTTTGGAAAAAAACCGATAAAAAGCAACGGGTGAATGTATTTTTCATTTGTGAAAAAAGCATTTAAAAAGCAGCTTTTTATGAAAAAAACGGAAAAAAACAATTTTGAAAAAATCGGATTTTTGCTTTTTTCATCTCTAATCTTCATAAAAACAAACAACAACAAAAATGCTATACACACAGTATGTATTATGTTCAATTTCAAAACTTGCACAGGCTCTGCTTTATCATTCTATATGTTTCGTATGGGCGCTACAAAAACAACAATATATAGCAAACTGTTCAAAATAAAATCTTGAACCTATAACCAAAATAATTCAAATTCAAAATAATATGAATTTAGAAGAGACGGACAAAATTTTGAGGGGACAAGACAGCACAAAAAAGGAAATGTGTGTAGCATTTTTGTGTTGTTTGTTTTTATGAAGATCGAATAATACTATAGGAGCAAGATTTTATTTTGAACAGTTTGCTATATATTGTTGTTTTTGTAGCGCCCATACGAAACATATAGAATGATAAAGCAGAGCCTGTGCAAGATTTGAAATTGAACCTAATACTGTGTGTATAGCATTTTTGTTGTTGTTTGTTTTTATGAAGATCGAATAATACTATAGGAGCAAGATTTTATTTTGAACAGTTTGCTATATATTGTTGTTTTTGTGGCATTCATACGAGACTTATGTTCATAGTAGATGATTCTGTGGTCACAAGCACTAACCGCTTAAGTCTGAAGATGCTTATGTCGACTTAAGTGGTTTGCAAATGTGACCACAGAATTGGTTAACACAAAAATAAAAATCTATATAAAATTTTAATATTATGTAAATATTTATATTGTTCTAATGGCGCCCCTCTAATTTTGTCGCCCTGTTCAGCTGCTCTGTCTGCTCATATGAAAAGGCCGGCCCTGTATATTATAAAATTAATAGAAATTGAGTTATTAAAGAAAAATGATAATTTTTTATTAAAATCACAATTATTTCTCTCATTTCTCATTTTTAACAGTCACTTCTGAAAATGTAGTACCATCGCACATCAACATCTGGCATTAATATTGGAATTTGAACAGAGTGCGTACACTTTTGTTGTTTTATAATACAACAATTTACCTTTATAGTAATGTGTGCTATTTTTGCTTACATATGTATATTCGACGGAGGTGATTTAGATTGCATGGCTCAATTAGAAATTAATGATTTAAAACAATAATTTAAAAACATGAAGAATAAATTATCATAACAAACACACGTTATAGGAAAACAAACAGTTTGAAAAATCTATTGGAACAATTTTAAATTTAGGAGTACAGTTTATTTCTGACTTAAAGAACGGAACAGAAATATGCATAATAATTTATTTGTAAAAAATAAGAAAATAAAAATGTTTATATGTAACATGAAATCATAAGAATTTTTAACATTTTATCGGTATTACAACATGGTAAAAGAAACACTAGTGAGGTATTATAAAGAATAAATGAGAAAAGAAACGTGACGCAAGAAAGATTCATGAATATGAGTATGTATGTAATAAGTCCTATTATCATATGGAGAATAATTTAATAAATTAAGTATGTAATTTTGAATTATTTTACAAATAAAAAAATCTAATCCAATCCTTTCATCACACAAATTTTTCAAATTATCACATAAATTTTATATGGAAACTAGATGACCCGACAGAAGTTTTTCTGTCCTTTCGTTTATGTGGCGTCCTTGTCCTTGTCTTATAGTGTCTTGACAGAAATTAGAAACATTTTTCACTTTCATTTTTAATATATAATTAATATGTATCAACAATTTTTTAATAATAACCCGCATGATCCCTCACTGATAAAAACAAAATTTTAACCCCTGTATGATTCCTCTATGATAATAAAAAAATATTAACCCCCGCATGATCCCACACTGATAAGAAAAACAATTTTGACTCATGTGATTCCCCACTGATAACGCGTAACTTTGACCCCTGTAACCCCTCACTGATAACACGTAACCTAGAACCACGTGACCCAGCCCATACTGATAATAAAAAAAATATTCTTTCTTGTTACTCCTACTGATAACACGTAACCATGACCCCTGTAAACCCTCACTAAAAACACGTAACGAACCACTTGACCCCGCACTGATATCGTGATGACGTCATTGAACCTGAGCCGTGATCCAGAATAGGCATATCCCTAAAGAATCAAATTATAAGAATTTCATCAAAATCTAGTAGTCATTTCAAATTATAAAAATTTTATCAAAATCTAGTAGTAATTTCTTTAGTATTCAAATCTTTAGAAACTAAAAATTCAAGAAATACTGCCCATGCACCTGAGTAATTAGACCGGAATGTGAACCTAAACCATTCTCGGATCCACCTGAAGACACACAAAAAATTTCATTAAAATCGGTCCACCCGTTTAGGAGGAGTTCAGTGACATACAAACGCACAGAAGAAATATATATATAAAGATTTAGAAATTTTTTTTTCAAAGAGCTGTATCTCAGCATCCCGCAGACTAAAAGCTAATATTTCTATACTAAAACATTTATCAAAGTGTTTTCTTTAGTATTGTCATTTACAGTTTTCTTGTGTTTTTTTATTTTTCAAGATAAAGTGCAAAATAGAGTAAAGAACGTTGAATTTTCATACATTTACAAATTCGAACATAATTAAGAAGATTTCACTATAAAAATAATAGTTTTCGGTTCAGAGGATGTTGTTGTTGTTGTTGTTGTTGTGTGGGTGGGGGGGATGCGGATAAGGCATCCACGAGCACTCAGACAGGAGAGTCCATTGTACTCAGCGCCCCGTCTCTAGTAAAATCTCCTCGTTTTCTTAACAAACGAGAGGATTTTGTCTAGGGGTTGAGAACAGATGTCTTCCATTCTCATTACATCAGAGTTCCATGTATGAAGCCTTATCCTAGAGAAGGCCGGGCAACAGCAGAGATAGTGCTCTGTTGTTTCGGCCTCCTCCTGGCAGGCCCCACACGTTGGGTCCCTGACCACTTTCATGACCGCCAGATGGTGGTTACACGTGTTGTGCCCTGTAATGAGCCCAACGAGAGCCCGACAGTCTTTTCTACTAAGGTTTAGAAGAAATCTAGCCGTTCTTTCCTCAGGCTTTTTCACAAAGCATTTCGTACCACTGCAACCAAGTAGGGCAGACCATCTTTCCGCATGGATTTTCTCCATGTGTTTGGTGATCCATCCACTGATCAAGGCGCAGTTGATACCTATTGTTGGTTCCGGTCCCCATACAGAGTTAAACGTGCCCTCCTTCGCGAGGGCGTCGGAGAGTTCATTGCCCTCTACACCATGGTGACTTGGAACCCACAGAAGCTTAAGTTCATTGTGTTTGCTAATGGATTTAAGTTTCTTTTTGCATTCATGGACAATTTTGGATGTCGTGATTGTACTCTCCAGAGCCTGCAGCGCAGCTCTGCTATCACTGCAGATGCAGAGAGCCCTTCCACTCCATCTGTTATCAATTATCCAACATGCCGCTTTTAGTATGGCGTAAATCTCCGCTTGGAAGACAGAAGTCATACCACTTAGCGTATATGAGTATTTGATATCACTGTTCAAATACCAACCCGAACCAACACCGTTTCCGGATTTGGATCCATCCGTATAGATAATATCTGTTGCCCCACTTAGAACAGCAGTAGTATTTGACCACTCTTCCCTTGTGGGATACATTACATGATATTTTCTACCAAACATGATACTTGGAGTCATGTCATCCCAAGGCATGTTGAAAAGGTTGCACTTTTCAACAAGTCTGTCCGACATGACTGCATGTCCCACGCTTGTCTCTTCCCTCCAGCATCCGCTACGTTTCAGCCGGTAGACTGACTTCATCGCTACCTCCTGAATTTTGAGATCCAGTGGCAGCAGATTTAGCAACGCGTCGAGGGCTGCACCAGGAGCTGAGCTTAAGGCACCAGTGATCCCAATGCAGATTTCTCTCTGTAGCCCATTAAGTATTCGAACACAGGTGTTAACCTTAGTCCGTCTCCAAAAGACCACCGACGCATATGTTATAATGGGTCTAATAACTGCCACATACAACCAGTGAGTCATATACGGCCTTAGCCCCCATGTCTTACCAAAGACCCTCCGACATTGCCAAAAGGCACACCGTGCCCGAGAGACCTTGTTGTTGACATGACTTTTCCACGAAAGCTTGGTATCTAGTGTTACTCCCAGATACTTTACGTCCGTGGAGAGTTCGATTACCACACCCTTAAGGCTGGGTAGTTTCAGACCGTCCGTTTTTCGTTTCCTCGTAAACAACACAATAGTTGTTTTCCTAGGATTAACAGAAAGTCCGTGTTTTTCACACCAGCTTTGAATCTTGTCAAGTGCTATCTGTAATTTATTACAGATGAGCGCCAACGATTCACCAGCGATCAGTGAGCATACATCATCAGCATAAGCTTGAGTATGTACACCTGTTAAAGATTGCATCTCATCCAGTAGTGAGTCAATAAGCATGCTCCAAAGCAGTGGCGAAAGAACACCCCCCTGAGGACATCCTTTCACCGCCCTAACTAAGTCGCATTCCCCATCGATCATACCGTCAGTGAACAACAGTCTGTTGGATAGCATGTAGTGGATCCATCGAACAAGCGTTGGCTCCACTCCATGTCCACCAGCAGCATCGCACAGAGACTTGTAGTTTGCATTGTCGAAAGCCCCCTCAATATCCACGAACACACCTAATGCGTACTGTCCTTTATCGTGCGCCTCTTCGATCCTGGAGACTAGATCGTGCAGCGCAGACTCACAGGACCTTCCGCTCTGATAAGCGTGTTGTTTGCTGTTGAGAGGAAATCTGAACAGTGCAAAGCCCCTAATGTGCTTCTCCACAAGTCGCTCCAGACTTTTCAGTAGAAATGACATTAAACTGATAGGTCTGAAGTTTTTTGCCAAGGTATAGTCATCTTTCCCAGGTTTGGGAATGAAGATTACCTTGACTTTCCGCCATTCAGAAGGAACGTAACCCATCGCTAGGCAAGCTCTGAATATTACATTCAAAGTTGGGGCTAGGATGTCACTTCCTTCTTTCAGCATTGCTGGATAAATGCCGTCCATCCCCGGTGTCTTGTAACTTTTGAAAGATGACAAAGCGAACTTTATTCTTTCTGTAGTTACCACCTTCGACGCGACAAACCAGTCAAGTCTAGAAGGTTTCGAAGCATGAGCTGTGAAACCACCCGTTAAGCCTTCAACCTGGCAGCCCGAAAAATGAGCGTCCAAGAGAAGCTGGAGCGCTTCCTGCTTGGAGCAAGTAAACGATCCGTCAGTTTTCTGTAAACAATCCAGCTTGGCTACACTGTCGCACTGAAGCACTCTGT
Organism: Bombylius major; assembly: GCA_932526495.1. Classification (NCBI taxonomy): domain Eukaryota; kingdom Metazoa; phylum Arthropoda; class Insecta; order Diptera; family Bombyliidae; genus Bombylius; species Bombylius major. The sequence goes on from OW052043.1 coordinate 28,533,195, forward strand.
ATAGCCTGGCTGTTTCGTTCAAGCTTGTCAGCTCTTCACAGTAGGCTCTGAAAGATGAGAGTTTTGCAATCCTCACCCTCTTCTTGTATTCCCTGGTTCAGAGGATGCTGAGATATCTTATTTTGAAAAATAAATTGTATAATTTCCATATAAAATGTAATGTTTGTTATATTTCATTTCTCAGATCGTTCATATAAATCATATACTTTAGTATTGTCATACGATGTTTCTTACGTTTTAATGGCGCCGGAGAGTTTCAATTGATATTACCTTACTAGTGTTTCTTTTACCATGGGAAATTCCTATTAACTCAATTTTTAGTACTGTACAGCAAAAAAAAAAAAATATAGGTATTATAGTGAATTAACAAAATTAACACTTACCATACGGCGTAAAATATCCTCATCTGGAATTGAAGCTAAATCAACTTCTGATGTCATTTTTAGGCAGAATAAAAAATTTTAATCTGAAATATAAAACATACATACATATGTACATATTTTTCAAGATAGGTATATTCAGAGGTTATAATATGTTTATTAAACTATTAACACAACTATTAGTAAAATAAAAAATTTTATACATATTTTTACATTACGAAATAAAAAAACAAAAACCAAATTATTTTTTCTGCTTTTAACCAATTCACATACAATGTTTGGGACTTAAGCGCATAAGAATGAGTTACAACAAGTAGATTTTATCGAAATAAAACAAAAATTATACGGGGGAGGGGGATTGATTCAATTTCAATCTTTTTTTTTCGGTAGAAGACGCCAAATCTTTATGCCCCAATTTTTAAAAATCAGCCTGTATTCTACACATTACTAATTTCTAAACATTACGAAACAAATGAAGAAGAAATATAAAATACGAATTACAAAATCACGTTATAACCCCAAACCTCCAATCTCCAATAAAACAGGAACAGAAAATGAGGGAAAAATTGATATGTATACAGTACAGTACAGCCAAATAAGATTGGCGAAAAGTTGCGCAGGTGGGAGAAATTTTAAAAATATCCTTTCATTTCCCCTTTTTTGAAGAAAACTGCAAAAGAAAATAAAGATTAAATCTTCCACTCAGTAAGTATAATGACTAGCGATCATCTATCGCACACACAAGGCATATCTTTTTTTTAACATCCGATGTTATTTGTATGACGAACGCCATACTGATACTACTGATGAAAAATTGAACTAAAGAAAAGTAAAGAAAATACCTACAAACAATCGATAAAAAACAGTAAGGATAAACAACTCTTCTTCTTGAATTCGATGTGACGTCACTATCTGAAGCAAGCATAATGTTAAGCATAGAAATGAATAGGAAAATGGAATTAAACCCAGTTGTTAGGACATAAATTTTTTTATTTTTTTACTTTTACAGTTTTATTTACATTATTTTTATTTTTGTTCTTAATGAAAAAGTATATTCGTGATATAAAAAATAATTTTCTTACTTTTACATCTAAACAAATATGTGTGGATTTCTTCAAAAATGTTTTTAGTGTGTTTTTTCTGCCTACAATGCTTCCCTTCGTTTTTTAAAACATATTTTCCAAACTTTTTAGCAAACACATAAATACATTCGTTGGCTTTATCAACCCTCCCTCTGACACTTCATCAACCCATGTCCACATACTACTATTTTTATTAATCATTTGTCTTACATCTATTTTATTTTTTAATTTTTTGATTTCATTTTCTAATTTTTTTTGTTTCATTTTCTGTTCGTTAAGTTCATGCTGCATTTTTTGAATACTCTTGTTTAAATCACCTTCAGTTTGAGTTTCTATTGAAGGATTTTTCTCTAAATCCATTTTTCTTTGCAGAACTTCTGCGGAGTCTTCTTGATACATTTCTAAATGCATTTCTTGATCATTTGATCTGAAAACAAGTAGGTACATGAAGATGAAGCATATGATGTGAAAGTGCAAATAATACTTACTCTGATTCAGCCAATAACTCAATAACTTCTTTTTTCATTTCTCGTTTCTCAGTTCTAAGAAATCGTTCACTGACTTTGACCCCTGTTGGTAAATGTAATGTTGGTTTGGCATTTTTTCCTAATTTTCTTTTTTATATTGGTATATTTCAAAGTCTATCTTCTAATCTGTACGACTCATCACTGAAATGTATTGAACAAATAGTTGCATGTTTTAAGTTTATACCTTTTTTTTTCACACGCTTTAATCCACAATTTTGAAATATCTATTCTTAGCTTTTGGGAATGTATGAAATTTAACATGTTCTTTATTGTCTTTTTTTAAAGAATGGTTTTTACACTCTTTAATCAAAGACTATATAAATTACCACCAGACATTTTATCGCAGTACATTGAAATAACAAATTTTAAAACAGCAAAAATACCTCCAATGTTGAAAGCTTACCTCCAATCTTATCACTGTTTAAGCTCTTTCTTATTCTCAGGGTTTTTTCTTAATTTCTCTGATTTTAAAGTATATTCTCTTTTCTATATATTTTCCATGCAATACATACAAAATTTTTAAAAAAATTTGAGAAATTTTAACATTTTTAACTCAATCATTTTCATGCATCAAGCATTACAATATACAGAATCATATGGAAACAGCTTTTCCTTTTCTCCATATATTCAGTATACATACCATTTGGTTCAGTATAAAAATTTGTATGAGAAATTGAAAATATAGGATTTGAGAGTATATTTCAAGTATTTCAAGAAGAAGAAGTATACAAGTAGCTAATTTGCATATGATCTGCACACTTATAAATTCTGTTGATAATTTACATATCAAATTTGATTGTTTATCAGGCCAAATATAATGTTGATATCATATTGATAATAATTTTATTGAAAAAAAATAATTTTATTGAAAAACTCGATCAAAAAATCTTAATTTTCTAACATTAAAAATTATTTTTACACCAGGCAATCAGAATTCAAAGCAATTCAAATTATACACAAATTGCTCTACAATATAAGAGGATAAGAAATTGTTGTAATTTTCTTTAGTGATTCTAAAGGATTTCAAATTCAGTATATGTATGTACATACACATGTATATTTAATGTATTTTTAAATGAGAATTTTATAGTATTTGTGAAAGCAGGTTTTTTTTATATTTTGTTAATCCAATAGGATTGCTTGAAATTATATAATGACGACATATGCATATAAAAAACAATTTGAAGTATGTATTTATAAATAATAATAATAAAAATAATAAAAAAAACATTCTTTTTCCTTATTACCCTTCTTCCTTTACCTCTATACATTTTTCAATGCAAAAGACCAAAAATATAGGTATAGCTTGATTTAAAAAAGATGCCTAATCGTATTATATATTGTACTAGAAAACTATGCGCAGAAGAAAATATACTTACAAACATGCATTTTTGTAGTAGTAAATTCTAAGAAAGAGGTTTCTTCCTTCGTATATGTATACACAAGAAGATCAGTAACACATGTAAGACATGCGCGAGATTCGCCAACTCATATTATTTTGACTATAATCACCGACCACCGTACAAAAAAATGTGTATATGTGTTTGAGAAAAATTTTACAAAAAATATATATCACACTAAATATTTTTTATTTTGCTTGAAGGAAGAAATTGAATACAAATGCGTATAGTTAAAACGTAGTATGTATGGATGTCGTCAACACATACATAATTATTTACGATCGTGTACATTTTTTTCTTTTTTTTTTTCACTTTATTGGTATATTTTTGTGTTTTGTTGGTTTTTAGAAGGGATATATGAGAAATGTATACATGAAATTTTGTTTTTGTTTGCTTGTGTGTATATTTTAAAATGTATTAAAAACTAGCATTAGATATTTTATAATGTAAAAGAAAATAAAACAACATGCCTATTGATTATTCTGATCTCCTGATCCTTCACGAATAAAATTTTCATATTTGTCAATGAAGATGAACAAACTACGAAATTTTTCTGGATATAGAAATTTAGAAAAATATAAAAATATATTTTTAAAATGATTTTTAAAATTTGAAAAAAGAAAAAAAAATTTCGGAAAGGATAGATATTTGCTTTCTCAAACAGCAAAATATATACACACGTATGTACATACATATTCAGTAAAGGAGTGGGTATAATTTTTTGTTCGAATCGAGAAAATAAATGTACCTACAAGTTGAATATTTTTTTTCTTTATATCTTTATGCGTATATTTCAATGTATACAGAAAAAAATTTGTTAGAACGCAACGATATATGAATAAGGAATTAGGTATACATGTATATGTTTATCTTATATGAATAAAAATAATATTTTGTGTAAGAAGCAACTGAGTAATAAACGAAAGTTTTCTCATATATTTTTTCGTGAGAGATAGAAGCTTTTCGTCCCTCACACTTCCCGCACAGGTCTACAAATTTTGAAAATTTTGCCTACATTCGAGCCAGTACTAAGTGTTCCTCTATATATGTTGCTCGGTGCTTTAATACTGCACCAACCATTTTAAATAATATTTTCTTTGTAAAATAATGACACAACAATATAAAACCAAATCTATATAAAACAGTATGAAAATTAATATTACCTAATATTGTTCATTTGTTTATAATAATATCGTTCAGACAGTGACGTCAAATGACAGCAAAACGCGAGTAATTCATAAATTCAAGAAGAAGACTTGTTTATCCTTACTAGTTTTTTATCCATGATACAGGATAACAAATAACAATATGAGTGCAGAGATGATAAGCATCCTTTTAAAATAGGAAATTATTATAAATAAGAAAATGAAAATATATGTATGTACACTCCGCGTCTCTTGATTACGGCCACTTACTTTTCAAAGTTATTTTGGATATTACTATAAATTTTGTCTCGTGAGTATTAGTTTTTATGCTTGTATTTGAGAGTACGTTCTGTTACGAATATAATCACGGGAAAAAAATTTGAAAATATAGTACCGTTATTTGTGTAGTACTCATTAAGTACAATCTCTTCAAAAAACATGCATTTTTAATGCGTCACTTGATTACGGCCAGTATTTAAATTGTCTTAAGAAAAGAAAAATTTGAATGAAAAACAACATTTTTTGTGTTATTTATATGAGATTTATTAATTTTTTATTATTTTCAATTAATTGTAATAATGATTGCTGCCTCCGTTGTGACGAATAGTTTCGAAAATTCGTGATAACATCAAATTGTATAACGATGTCAAGTACTTAAGGGAGGTTTTTGTCCAAGAAAATAACCCTAACCTTCTTCTGTTCGTGATGCGTAAACATTACTTATTGCTATGACAACGCGAAGTTTTTAGTTGGCGATGCAATACTATTACATGACAGCTGAATATTACAAGGAATTTCGAATATTTGATTTGATCCTATGCTTTTTTGAATATGAGACAACGCATCATAAAAGTTGCGTTGCATTTTTGAATTTGTGACGATTCATTTTTGAAGATACACTATCTTGCTGGATATTTTATCAAAAAACTAGATTTAAAAAATGAAATATCCAATGAGCCTACTTTCACATGGGTAGATCAAGTATCAAAAGGAGGGCTCATAGAGCCAAGTACATACTAATTTTAAAAATAAAATAAAACAATGTGAACAGATTTTTTTAAGCATTAATGGTGAAAATTTATTTACAAATGGAAGATTTGTTGATTACCATAAAAACAAATCTTCTAATATTTTACTATCTGTAGAAGTTAAGAAACTATTTTTTAAAACAAGATTATACATAAAAATTCGAAATTTAAATAAAAACTAAAACGAAAAAAAGAAAGTTGAAAGTAATTATATGATGTAAATAATTTTTAGCTTCTAATTTGAGAAAAAGTGATTTGACAAAATATGATAGAAAATAAATATAAACATAAATAAAAAAATCGATAGTGCATTTTATTTTATTTTAAAAATGAAAAGATAAGAGATTCCACTTCTTCACTTGTGACTTATTATATTACCGATTCTATAGCGATGACGTCAGACAAATTTTGTTTACATTGCCTTGTGTATGTATGCCGTGGGCGAAAAATGTCAAAACAAAACATATCCCAGCAAAGGATATGGCAATAGCACACGAAGAAGCAATAAAAAAGCAAGCTTGTACGAGCTGGCAATAGTTAGGCAATAAGCTAAAAAATTTGTTATCTATTGCATGATATGCGAATGAGCGAGAAAATTGCGATACATTATAAATTTATTGCATGTTATAAGAGTTATCTAGCAAACGGCAAAAGCACTTTAATTTGTTTTTTAAAAAAAATATTGTTCTCGGCTCTAGTTTAAATATCGGATTTATTTCATATTAAAATTGGTGTTGTGTAGTACGGAAGTTTATTTTCAAGTGGTTACTTATTTAAATTAAAGTTTAAAAGCAAATTTAATGTTTTTATTTTATTTTTTTTAATACGTATATTTGTATACATAAAAAGTGTTTTTATTAATCAAAATTACGAACAAAATTGTAAGTATTGAGCAATATAATTCATTATATTGAATATTTGCAAGTTTTTTGCAAATTTTGATTAAATATCAAGGCCCTTAATCTTGGTAAATAATGCCTAAAATGAAGATAATGCAGTATAATAACTATTGCATTATTCTTGCATTTCTTGCAGAATTCTTGTCATTTGCTCTTATCGCCTTCGTTTAATTCATTCTACTGGAACTCTTATCGCCGTAGCAATACGAATATTATAAGATACAGCTATAAGAGTATCCGTCAACCTTTTTCCAAGTGAAACTTATCGCTTTCTATCAGAGAACGTTTATTGGCGGCAATAGTTAATTCTTGCCGTGGCAATAGGAATTCTTATCGTTTTCTTATCGTTTCGTTTGCCATATATGACACTTATTACTAATACATACAAAACACCAGTTCATGGCTTTCTATATAGATGGTTTGGCTGTACGCTGTACTGTACATCGTATCGTGTCTTTTTTTATATAAGTAAAATACATATTCTAACCGAATTAGGTGATAAATATTATTTGAAAATAGAAATAAACAAAAGGTATATGTAGTAAAATATAATTAATTAATGAATGCTATAATTTCGTTTTTTATTACTTTTTGAATATTTTTTTTAAATTAAATATAAATAATTTAAATAAAATTACAACAAAAAAACAATTTGCGATTTTAATTCATTTTATGAAGGACAATCAAAATGTGGTTATCGCTAAAGGCATGAAATATGCATAAAACACTTTTTATTTTGTTGTAATTTTTTTGCTGCAATACATGATGAAAAAAATTATTTAAAAAGTAATAAAAAACAATACAAAATTATATAACTAATTAATTAATTATATTTTACTACATACCTTTTGTTTAATTCCATTTTCAAATAACAATCACCTACAATTTTTACGTGATAAAAGTATCACAAAAACGAGAAGTAAAAGCTTCACACAAATGATCCAGGCTTAAGTAAAAGAACTGAATAATTTTTTTTCTATTAAGTATAATTCAAATTACAATACAGCCAAATAAGATTGGCGAAGGGGAAGTGTGCGCAGTAGGATCTGCGTATCCTTTCCACTTAAATTTCACTGTGATGTAAGCATCACATTTTACAAAAATCCTTCTTGAATAGAGAAATTCGTATTTTGTTCCTTAGGTAGGAATTTATTATTTACACGATCTTACATATATTTCCATTTTCTTATTCATAAGAATTTCCTATTTTAAAAGGATACTTATCATCACTGATCACTCATATTGTTTTTGTTATTCTATATTTACTTCACTTTTCTTTAAATTTTTTTTCAGTAGTATGGTATTCGTCATACAAACAACATCGGATCGTAGGATATGGTAGGATGTTGTTTTTTTTTTCAGCTAAAAAGAGGATATGCGTTGTGTGTGCGATAGATGATCGCTAGTCATTATACTTACTGAGTGGAAGATTTAATCTTTATTTTCTTTTGCTGTTTTCTTCAAAAAAGGGGAAATAAAAGGATATTTTTAATATTTTTAAAATTTCCCCCACCTGCGCGACTTTTCGCCAATCTTATTTGGCTGTACTGTAATGTATATAATTTTAAAATACAAAATTAAACAATAGAGTTCATTACTCCCCTCCTTATTCTAACTCTAGTTTGATTTGGTCTTTCTTCTGTGTCCAAAATGTAATTATTTTCGTTTTCATTCAAATTTATTAAACGTCAAACGGAAATGTTACCTTTTGCAGTCATAATTCTATCACTTCGTAGAAACGATGAAATCATCGTATCACGTGAATCTCAAAATACCATTCTTGATTTTGAATCGAAGCAAAGAGAATATATATATTTATACTAATACTACTTTAGATTTAATCTCAAGCTCTCTCAAAAATCAAGAACATAAAAACATACATAAATATTTGACTTCGAATAAGCACTCAATATAGCTTTTAAGTCTTTCGAACTAAATTTAAATTTTTTCTGTTTCTATTTGAATTTTTTAATTTAAATCAGCTGTTTTCGAAGTAGACAGCAGAAGTATGTAAAAATTAAGAAAATGTTCAAAAAGAATAATACAAACACAAATTTCCAATGCATATCGCTTATTTGAAGATAGACAAAGACAGAAGATAAAGAAGAATAAGAAAAATTGATCAATATAAATTTTAATAATTATTGTATATTTTTTATTTATCATAATTTTTTTCAGTTTAATTTTTCTTAAAATAATTTAATAGTTTTAGTTTAAATAGTAAGATAGTTTTTGTTTAATAATACTATTACAGATTTTTATTTTTAAATTGCATTTTTCCTCTTCTTCTTCTTCTTTAAATAATCAGCTGACTTTTATTTTCGAATTATTAGGAGGAGTTAAGAAAATATGTAAAAAGAATAATAAAATTATAAAAAATAAATGCATATCACTTTTTTGACAGAGAAAGACAGAAGATCAATATTGATCCATATGAATTATTTGTATGAATGTGTTATAATTCATGATTATGAATTATTTTTATTATTTGTTTTTTTTTTCAGTTTAATTTTTCTTAAAATGATCAATTTTAGTTCAAATAGTTTTTGTTTAATAAAACTATTACAGATTTTTATTTTTAAATTGTATTTTTCTTCTTCTTCTATTCAAATATCTTTAAGCATATCAGCTGATTTTTATTTTTGAATTAGTAGGAGGAATTAAGAAAATATGTAAAAAGAATAATACAAATTATAAATGCATATCACTTTTCTGAATATTTTTATTGTTTATTTTTTTAAAAAATATTTTATCAATTTAGTTTAAATAGTTTAGATAGTTTTTGTTCAATAATACGATTCAGTGGCGAATTTGTTCAATGGCGCCCTAGGCAGCGTCTAATATGGCGCCCCTTGGCATCAGAGTATTAGAAGGTTTTTTATTTTTTTATTATTTTTTTCTTGCTAGCTGAAGATTTTGCCGCCGTAAGCACGGAGATTTTTATATTTCTATAATTGAAGTCAGTATTGTGCTTATGGAGACAGTACCCGATGAGTTTGTTGTCTTGGTAATATTTAATTTAAAAGAGTTCCTTCGATTGAAATTGAGATCTAATCACCCCACACACGAGACAGATTTATACAAACGAAATGTAAAAGAGTATAGAAAAGTATGCCTATCTTGCCTGTACTGACTTCAATTAATAAATCAAATATAGCTAATGGAATGGGAAGAGGTTTTTTTTTTCCTTTTTTTATTTTTTTATTGCTAACTGAAGATTTTGCCGCCCTAGGCACGAGCCTCACGTGCCAAAGCCTGAATCCGTCACTGACACGATTACAGATTTTTCCTTCAAAAATTTCACTTCTTCTTCTTCTTCTTTAAATATCCTAATGCATGTCAGCTGACTTGTTTATTTTCGAAGTAGATAAGAAAAGTAGGAAGGATTAAGAAAGTGTGTAAAAAGAAAAATACAAATTATAAATGCATATCACTTTTCTGAAGATAGACAAAGATGGAAGAAATATTTGTTCAGTGATGAATATGGAATGAAATATATACATTTTATTTTAGATACAGTATTAGATCGGTAATTTGAACCTTTTTATTTTCAACACCTAAAATTTCCGTAATTTCAGTTTCTGTAATTTTGTTAAGAGGTTTTTTGTGATTTTACTTTATGAAAAATAGAATGAAATAAAAACAAGTTAAATATGTTGTACCTTATTTCAATCACTGATTTTTGCAATAAAAAATTAGTTTTAAAATTGTCATAATCAATTTTGTAATTATTTTTTTAATAATGCAAATGAATTTCATTACACAATTATGTGGTATTTTTGTTTAAAATAGTGTTAAAAGTCTAAATTGGTTTCTATCTAAGTTTTCAAACTTTAACAAGGTCGGTTTAAAACTAGATTAAATTATCTATATTACACTGTTATGTATATTTTCTACTTCTTTTTCATTGAATAAATATATATAAAATCATTGTTGCAAGTTTTATTAAATGTTCTTTCGGTTGAGCTTCAAAATACATGGGATAAAAATTTTATTTGGCAACAAATAATATCTCTTTTTATTATATTTCACTCTAAAAATATTTTACTAATTTTATGTATACCTATGTAAAATAATTTATATGCAAAATTTGTCATGTAAGGGGTTTCAAAAAAAAAAAATTATTCAGAAAATACTGTAATATATGTATTTTAATATGTAGTATTTTTTTAATACACATATACCTAAATATTACAGATTTTTCTTTCAATTTTATAATTTTCATCAAAAATTTTTCAAATATACTAAATTTTGTTGACCAAAGTGGTTTAAGAGAATGTTAATTGATATGGGTAAATATTGCGCGTGCGATATGCATGAGAATGTTTTCGAATTTTGAAAAAGATTAACATGACTATCTTGTTTCATGAATTTTAAGTGTTTATAATATTTATTATCAAATTTTAAGAGACCAAAAGAACAACAGGTGCCAAAAGCGTTACGCCCAGAACACATGCCTCAAAGAGCTGAAGCTGTCGTTCTGCTTTTGAATAAGATTCAGGCAGATTATGAAAAAATTTTTGATCAAATCGTAACGGGATGAGCGCGAAATTACCAGTACGATTGCGAATCGAATATGTTTCGTCCATTTTACCCTTTACAACGTCTGCCAGAGGATTAGACCCCTCAGATCGGCCTGCCTTTTCAAATAGTGTCATAGAATAGAACTGTTGTTTGAATAATATATATAAATTTCAGCCTTTATACTATGACGTAAGCCCTGTTTTTGGGCACCTTTGGGACCTGATGCGGCTATGATGGAACACATGCCTAAAAGAGCTAAAGCCTTCATACTATGACGTAGGTAAGCCTTTTTTTTGGGCACTTTTGGGACCTGATCCCTGCCGAAGTAACCCTCAGTCAAGATTTTGAATTCCTAAACGTTTAAACATACAGTAGTGACAATACACTCACAAAATTTTAGCCATTATACTATGACGTAGGTCTGTCATGCGCTGGCTCTCAGTCTATTATTAAACTTATTTAATTTAATTTAAAAATGACTTCTTTAATTCTTTCGAAAAATAATGAAAAAAATCAGAACATTGCACCTTAAACAATAGTATTAGAAATACTAACAATACTCCAGTTCTAATCTAACCCGGATCGGACCATATAACCGGTCCACAAACAAATTTGAAGTTTTGTATACATACTATTGAATATTTTACCAAACAGACTTCCAATTATCATTCTATCCGACCAAAAACATAAATGTTAAAAGGAGGCCAAGTTCTTATTCGTTAACTGTTGGGCCAGCAAAAGTAATGAAATCTGTATTAATGCCAAATTCAAAGAACTTTTTCACATACGAAATTTCAATACAGAACGTATTAGCTATTTCTGGGGTCAATATCTCAAAACACATTGAACCTATATATATACATGAAATTTAATACAGCAGCGGGCGGGACGAAGCACACTATCACGTGGATTAAATTTTGTGTGTTTAGCTTTATTAGACACTGAGCTCTAAGAGGTCAAAAATAGCTCGAAACAGTTCGTGTTAATAGTGTACGACGTGCATACGGCCTATGTATTGAACTTGGCTGCGCACTACCGTGCGCTTAGATTATTTTATAAATAAAAAAATCTAATCTAATTCACTCATCACACAAATTATTATTTTTAACTCTAGGATCGCCTGATCGACAATGTCAAAATTTTACTCGTGCTTATACAAATGTATCATACATTTTATATGGAAATTTAGAATTTTTTTTTTTCAAAGAGCTGTATCTCAGCATCCCGCAGACTAAAAGCTAATATTTCTATACTAAAACATTTATCAAAGTGTTTTCTTTAGTATTGTCATTTACAGTTTTCTTGTATTTTTTTATTTTTCAAGATAAAGTGCAAAATAGAGTAAAAAACGTTGAATTTTCATACATTTACAAATTCGAACATAATTAAGAAGATTTCACTATAAAAATAATAGTTTTCGGTTCAGAGGATGCTGAGATATCTTATTTTGAAAAATAAATTGTATAATTTCCATATAAAATGTAATGTTTGTTATATTTCATTTCTCAGATCGTTCATATAAATCATATACTTTAGTATTGTCATACGATGTTTCTTACGTTTTAATGGCGCCGGAGAGTTTCAAGTTTCAATTGATACTACCTTTCCCTTATCAGTGTTTCTTTTACCATGGTATATATGGTATGGTACCTACTGTACATACCTAATTAAAGTACACAATCACAAAAACTATAATGCTTACCACATATAGATTTCTTTCAATCTAAATTTATTACTTAATTTTATGATTATTAACATAAATATTATTAATACGTTTCTACAATATATACGTATTTTTAAACTTTCAAAATATTTTCAAATGAATTGTTAGAAACAGTTATGAACATTCAACAACAATAATTACCAACTATGTATAGGTATGTATAAGTCTCCAATTCAGTAACACCGTATAATAGTACAGTATAAAAAGGCAACAATATAATAATCTTTTTGAATTTTAAAAGATTATAAAGTATGGCAATCACTTTTGGTTTCTTTACAAAATTCTATCTATGTATGTCACGTTTTTTTTTTTTTTTTACATTCTAAATTCAAAGATAACTAAAGAAAATCTCTTTTATTTTAGTTGTGCGTATTTAATTTTATATTATCGCTTGCAATATAATATAATTACACTTTAAACCACTATTTTTAATTCATTTGCAAATCTATTTAAAAAGATTTTTAAATGAATACTCCGGAACTTTTTAAAAACTTATTACCACAACCAAACAACCACGACAGATAAAATCAACTGAACTAACTTACGAGTTACGACAAAATTTATCTCAGAACAAATAAATCATTAACAATAACAAAGGTATGATGAGTATTTAGTTATCTATAAATCGAAGTATCTGAAAATGAAAGTTGAAACATATAATTTTGCCCATTTCAGTATTTAATATGCTATACATCTAAATTCTAAGTACATCACACCGTACGATGAAATGAATACACCTTAATGATTTGTAACGATTACGATTAACGAACCTTTCGGTTTCAATGTATGTACTGTACATGCAAGGTTAATATAATATAGGTTACATCTTCCCATAGGCATTACCTACTTACAATAAAAAAGTGATCAATGTGACGTCAATGTGACGTCACACGTATCAAACAATTTACGTAAAAACAAACAAAAATTTCTTTCATATATGGGAAGATGTAACCTATATATTATACTAACCTTGCTGTACATGTATGAAGATGAACATTAGCAGCTAGTGTTGCAAAATAAAATTTTAAAAGTAAGTAGAATTAGAATAGAATCGAAAAAGTAAGTAGATGGTACAGTACTTTCCGGTACTTTCATTAATGCGTCGTCAACCTTCGTCGACGACTCGAATGCACTGGAATTGTAATCAGAGTCGTCAACTGTGCATGCAAGCAGTTATTAGAATTAATGAACATGATTCGCCATCTTCAAATATGACGTCAAAATGTTTATAAAATTTAATAATTTTTAATTAATTTAAATTTTATTTTAAATTTAAAATCGAACTAAAGAAATATCAGAAAAAAAAAGTACAACACTATTCGTTTTAATTGAAAATAAACATCGCAGTCGCCTGAAAACGATTGAGTAATTTCAGCCGACTGCGCTGCATGCTTGAGCTAATGAAAGTCATTTATGAACATGATTTTTACGCCGTCAGCGTCGTCGACGCATTTATGAAAGCACTGTACCTATTTTATATGTTTCTGCTTTTCATTTGGCTTCATCTCTTATATTTTTTAAAGTCTTAAATCAGGTTTTAAAAACGAAAACAGCAAAATAAGCTTCGATTAAAAAGTAAGTAGATTTGAGGTCATAATAAGTAGGTAAGTATATTGACTAAATAATAAGTAGATCTACTTACAAATAAGTAGACTTTACAACACTGAGCTATGAAGCTAATCCACTTTTAATACGTGTTTTGATTAACTCCAAATTTTATCATTTTATGTGCTATAAACTCGCTGTCGCTAATTCAAATTTTGGCTTAAGTCCAATTTAATTGGGTTTAATCAACGACTCCAAGTACCAAGGCTTAATGCTCAATTTTATTTTATTGTTTATATGTGTTGGAAGTATCAAATTAACATTACAATTTATTGTTTTTAATCAATTATAACTAAGTTGTGATTAAAGTTACATGAAAATTATGTTCAAATGAAATGTAGACAAGATCCTTAGCTTTATTTTCACCGAATATATTAAATATCTATGAGCAACGTAAATCAAAGAAAAAATGTGATAAATATTTAGTAACATAAAACTGAAAATCAATTTTTCCTTAAATCTCTCAAATTACTAAAAATATTAAATTATAATGTTCTACAAATTTGTGGATTTTTATTAAATAAACATTTTTCCCAAACATTGTTATATTATAAAATTAATAGAAATTAAGTTATTAAAGAAAAATGATAATTTTTTATTAAAATCACAATTATTTCTCTCATTTCTCATTTTTAACAGCCACCTCTGAAAATGTAGTACCACTTCATTTGTTTATTTCTTCTTTCAAAAATATTATTCATAAACAAAAAAAAATTTTTCAAGTGGTACTACATTTTCAGAGGTGGCTGTTAAAAATGAGAAATGAGAGAGATAATTGTGATTTTAATAAAAAATTATCATTTTTCTTTAATAACTTAATTTCTATTAATTTTATAATATAACAATGTTCGGGAAAAATGTTTATTTAATAAAAATCTACAAATTTATAGAACATTATAATTTAATATTTTTAGTAATTTGAGAGATTTAAGGAAAAATTGATTTTCAGTTTTATGTTACTTAATATTTATCACGTTTTTTCTTTGATTTACGTTGCTCATAGATATTTAATATATTCGGTGAAAATAAAGCTAAGGATCTTCTCTACATTTCATTTGAACATAATTTTCATGTAGCTTTAATCACAACTTAGTTATAATTGATTAAAAACAATAAATTGTAATGTTAATTTGATACTTCCTGAAAAAGACAAGAAAAAACTAACACCAACCTTTTTTGTTATCTAACAAACATTTTTTACTTGTATAGGTTTACATATTATATTCTTCACGCAGTTAAGGTTGCTCATCCCTTTAACATGTGCTTGTTTCCAACTTTATTTTTACTTGCTCACATACGAATGGCGTCCCATTTTATCCTACCTATATTTCTCTTTCTTACATACTAGAAAGACTACTCATCACTTGCACGTGGCTTCCAATATTACATATTTGAATTTTGTAGATCGCGCCAATTTTGTAGGTAAAAAGCAAAGTATACGGTATGATATGTGATTACCTTATCAATATCAGTTCTGATGTGATATACATATTATGTATTAAAGTTAGTTTTTAAAGTTTTCTAAGTATATTTTTAAAAAAAAATAATATAAGTGTATTAAATTAAAAAATTAAAATAAAACTTAGTGCGTGAATGATAATATTATTAATTATTATTATTGTGATTATTTTCATAAAATAAACTAGTGTACGAGAACAATTAATAAGACTATAAATAAAAAACCAAGTGCATATATTTTTTAAAGATAAAGGAAAAAAATTGTTTTTAAACGATAAAGGAGGTTTTAGTGCTATATTAAAAGACAATAAAAAACAAAAAACAATAAAATAATTGAAAGAGATAAAATTTAATAAAATTAATTAAAAAGAATTAAATAGTTTTTATAAGTGAATAAAAACACTAATTAAATTTACAAATTACAAAAAAGTCTTTTATTTATATTACTCGACGCAACTCAGGCGCTTTACTCTATATGTTTCTCATCACTAGACACTAACACAATTTTACCGAATCTTCTTTTTCAGTTCTTCATCATGATTTTACTTGCTATCTATTTTTAATTCAGATACATGTGTATTAGTGCAAGAAATTGCGCATTTATTTGAGATCTTATCAGTTCTTGTTCGTAGTTTAAACACTACCTTACACTATAGTAAAAATGTCAAGAATATGTACTAATGTAATCAATGACATTAAAATTAAATCCGGCCCTGGATCTTGCCTAGATACAACAAACATTAGAGGATTTTTAAAATGTATAAAAACTATAAAACTTGTTTTTTATGGTTTAGTATTATTCTAGTTGATTTTCTATTTACAAAAAAAAAGTTATTCTAAATATGCAATATATGGAAACATTAACATTGAAAATACTAAAATAATTTTATGTGTAATTTATCAAATAAAAAACAAATTGCCATAAATGTCTATTCCTATGTTGAACAGGTTCCACTTTTTTTCATGACTAAGCAAAAGCATTTAATTCATTAATTATTTACAAAATACGATAGCTTTAGATATTTCGACATTTCAATAACATTTTCAACTTTTAAAACAACGTATGCTTTTTATATTTTATTCTAAATAAATATACATATTTGTTAGGTAAATAGATACATAATTTAAATTTAAACTAAAATTTATACTCGTAGAACATTGAGTATTAAATAATAAATTTGAATATGACATCCTGTAAATCAATATATTTGTTAAAGGAAAGAAGGAAAACGATATGCATTTGTTTTAATTTTAAGAAATAAAGGTAAAAGCACGTAAAATTTTCAAACACTTATAAGTGTAACATATAATTATTTTGAAGAGTTAAATCTCAGCATCTCTTTTAACTAAAAACTAATGTTTTTTGCATAATAATATTTGTCAAGGTGTTCTATTATTTAGTATTGTTCAGTACAATATAATTTCGTATTTTTCTTGGTTTTCAATATAGGTAAAGTATCGTACATATATGATAAAAATGTGGAAATTTCATGCATTAATAAAGGTATCAAATTTTGATTTAGTAACCCTGTATCTCAGCATCCTGTGTTAGAAATTGAGTGTTTAGTATAAATTTTAAGCCGCATGAACATATGTAAATACATATTGGTAATATGTATCTAATGCCCAGCTTCTTTTGAAGAGATTCGCAAGCTATTCGTTGAAGACGATATCTCATTCTCAAAAGATATCTTAAATGTTTTATCTGCGATTCTCTCGTTTGGAGAGAATGTATCTCTTGTGCCAAAACTCTTTTATGATTTTCTAAAGATTCAAGTAAGAATCGTTTAATTTCACAACAGACACTGAAACTGGTTTCTCAATTCTCATACATCCGCAAAAAAGTGACACTTACATATGACTCGTTGATGTGAATCTGATATGTTTCTCAATTAACAACAAATCAAGAAAGAAACATCGTTCATTAAAAGAACCACGTTTGTTTAATTTCAACTTTTTTCAATTTTCATTATAATTAATTATACCTATATATATTAAAATATCTGAAATGATTTATATTTGGCTATTTATAGAATTGCATTTTATTTTTCTGATGATATCTTACCGCGGTTTACCTTTAGTACCATTCCATGTGAATTTCATCAGTCATAATTTTTTTCAAAATATGCCGTACCCAGTCTGGCACGTTGGTGAGGCCGAGTCTGCCAAATAAATTTATCTGAAAGAAGTTCAACTCACTTTAAAAACTCAATTCATTTTATTGATATGTAGATATATATGTATATATACATATATGTACAGTACAGCTGTTTAAGATTGGCGAAAAGTTGCGCAGGTGGAAGAAATTTTGAAAATATTAATCATTTCCCCTTTTTTGAAATAAAAGGAAATCAAGATACAATCTTCCACTTCCACTCAGTGAATGTAATCATAATATTGTAATGACTGGTAATCATCTATCGCACACACAAGACATATCCTCTTTTTAGCTGAAAAAAAATAACAACATCCTACCATTCGATGTTTTTTGTATGACGAACGCCATCGGCCATGCTACTGAAAAAAAATTTAAAGGAAAGTGAAGAAAATGCAGAATAACAAAAACAATATGAGTGATCAGTGATGATAAGTATCCTTTTAAAATAGGAAATTATTATGAATAAGAAAATGAAAATATGTACCTATATATTAAATTCCTACTAAAGTAACAAAATGAGAATTTCTCTTTTCAAGAAGGATTTTTGTAAAATGCGGTGCTTACATCACAGTGAAATTTAAGTGGAAAGGATACGCAGATCCTACTGCGCATACTTCCCCTTCGCAATCTTATTGGGCTGAACGGCAAAGCAAACAATGACTCAAATGTTGATTTTGATGAATGGTCGTTTGCGTTTTCTTTCAATTATTTATACCTCTCTTCTCAAGCATATAATCTCTTCCGTCAGTCGACCTATTTTTTTTATTATTTTCTTGCATTGTATCGACTGATTTCCTTCATGCTTATACCTCTTTTAAAACGGCTGTTATATCACTCTTAGGTTGGATAATATAAACTACTTCTGGTAGCGGTTGAGAATTTCATTCGTTTTCTTGCAAGGAAACG
Organism: Bombylius major; assembly: GCA_932526495.1. NCBI lineage: Eukaryota > Metazoa > Arthropoda > Insecta > Diptera > Bombyliidae > Bombylius > Bombylius major. The sequence continues at coordinate 28,552,030 of OW052043.1, forward strand.
CTTGCATCAGACCATAGCCATAGTACAAAAAAGACAAGTAAAATTACTTCTGCATAACGGTAAATAAAAAACGACATCCAATCATAATGGAGAACGTTGTAATAAAAAGAGAAAAAAACTTCCTATAAGACGGAGAGAGACTTGTAGTATGTACCTTAAAAATTTACATGATTTTATATGGAAAGAAAAATATATCTTTCTTCTTCATTTCTAAGAAAAAAAAAAACTAAATTTCTACACAATTATATTGTACCTCCCACAATTATATCAATGTGAGTATCACAATATATTTTACATAACTTTATATTCTCCCCTATGCATGTTTTACGCATACACGTAAAATATGAGAATAAAATATACTATGCCATAGCATAAAAAAGAATAGCAAAATCACATTTAAATTTTCCATACAAAATTTATTATTTATTTTTATTTATTATTTATTATTTAATTTAATATTTATAATATTTTATTTTACAATAAAGTTTTTACATCTAAACTTTTATAATCTGAACTAAATACATTTGTGACATATAGGTATGTAATGTCAGTTTAAAATGTATTATTAACTAAATTACTTTATATGACACTCATGAGAGAGAAGAGGGAAGTGAAGTACAAGAAAAATAAAATATAAAAAGTACAAAATGAAAATTATAAAACAAAAAGATAAAGATAAATGTTTGATATACTAATATATTAGTAGGAACGGATATTTATATTATATGAAATTTGTAATTATATTATATTTACAGTTTGTTTATTTAGTTGCAGAATACAATGCAAAGAAAACTAAGGCTCACTATAAATTAATAAAGATATACATACAATGGTTAAGACTAAGTTAATCTTAAGTGGGCAACAAAGATAATTAATAAGAAGTGTGTTAATCTATAATCATTGGTGGCAATCTAGATCATATTAGTGCTTTTAAATAGTATTTCGACATCATCTAGGCTTAGTAGCCATTTTTTTAATTTGTTCAAAAAATCATACTTTTTGCGTACAAGTCTAATTTCATCTGGTAGTTGGTTCGATATGAAAGGAGCTATGCTAGTAAAGAATCTTCTTCGGCTTTCAGTTTTGACATTTGGTCCTACAAAATAATTCTGCTTTCTTAGCTGATACTCCGAATGTGTTTTATGGACCAATGAGCCACTACGGATAAAAAATATTTTTAGAACTTTATATATGTACGTATATAGATCTTAATGGAAGAATATTATTTGATCTAAAGACTGGTAAAGAAGGGTAGTACTTATTTTTATAATTTATGGTGCAAATGGTTGCTTTTTGTGCAATTAATAAAGGTCATATATTTGACTTGAATGCACCGCCCCAACATGCTAAGCCATATTCTAACCTTGACTGTACTAATGCAAAATAAAGAAGTCTTAGAATGTGTTTAGGACAAGATGAGCAAATGTAGTAAAATATTCTCAAGAATGCAAATATGGTAGTTTTTAAGCTCACTATGTGTGGTACCCAACGCAGTTTGTGGTCTATGGTAAATTGGTAATGCCTAAATATCTGAATTCACTAACACATTGTATTTGAAAACAATTTGTGGTGCAGGAGGTGGAGTTATGGCCTCTGTGGTAAATCATATCAGTGATTTTTGAATTGCCATATAAATTAAACAACATGAGTTTTGTTTTATTACTAAGTACCATGCCATGACTGTCAAGCCAAATATTAAGTGACAGTAAATCCAGTTCTATCTGGCTTTTAAGTTTTTCAGTTGAGGACTCGCTGTATACGAATGATATATCATCAGCGAAAGCTGTTAGTTGACCATTGAATTTAAAACAGCACAAGGAGTTAATATAAATGAGAAAGAGGAGGGGCCCTAAAACTGATCCTTGTCGTATACCCTTGCTGTGCAACAAATACTCGTCACTATACACTCCATTAAATTGAATTATTTGTCGACGATTAGTCAAGTAACATAATATCCAGTCGTAGATATTATTTCTGAAACCTAACTTATATAATTTCTGCAGTAGTAGTGTATGATCCACAAGGTCAAAAGCTTTAGTTAGATCAATGAATAGGCCAGCCACTTTATCACCTTTATCCATTTTAGTGAAGATTTTATCAATAAAGTCCAATATAGCATCTTCGGTGTTTCTTCCTTTACTAAAACCATATTAATTGTTATACTGAAGAATTTATGTGTAGATAGAAATGAAATTATGCGGTGCGCGATAATTTTCTCATAAATTTTAGAAAATACAGACAAAAGTGATATTGGTCTATAATTTGATGAGAAATTTTGAAAAACTTCAATGTATGTGTAAAATTCAAGTGTATTTTGCTGGAAAAAGTCCAAAAGATAAATCATTAGGGAGCAAAAAAGATAAAAAATTTAAATTTTCTATATACGAAGTTATTCAACATATTAGAGTAAACCATACTCTTACTACCATATTGGGTGAAATGGAAGCAAAAACCTAATTTCAAACCCAATATATGTGTTTAACGAAAAATTTATTTATTTGATAATAAATTACTAGTTTTCCACTTAATTTCCACTAAAATATGTTGCGTAAAACATGCATAGGTGAGAATATAAAGTTATGTAAAATATATTGTGATACTCACATTGATATAATTGTGGGAGGTACAATATAATTGTGTAGAAATTTATTTTTTTTTCTTTCTTAGAAATGAAGAAGAAAGATATATTTTTCTTTTCATATAAAATCATGTCCAGTACAGCCCAATAAGATTGGCGAAGGGGAAGTATGCGCAGTAGGATCTGCGTATTCTTTCCACTTAAATTTCACTATGATGTAAGCACCGCATTTTACAAAAATCATTCTTGAAAAGAGAAATTCTCATTTTGTTACTTTAGTAGGAATTTAATATATACATATTTTCATTTTCTTATTCATAATAATTTCCTATTTTAAAAGGATACTTATCATCACTGATCACTCATATTGTTTTTGTTATTCTGTATTTTCTTCACTTTCTTTTAAATTTTTTTTTTTCAGTAGTATGATGGCGTTCGTCATACAAACAACATCGGATGGTAGGATGTTGTTATTTTTTTCAGCTAAAAAGAGGATATGCCTTGTGTGTGCGATAGATGATCGCTAGTCATTATACTTACTGAGTGGAAGATTTAATCTTTATTTTCTTTTGCAGTTTTCTTCAAAAAAAAGGGAAATGAAAGGATATTTTTAATATTTTCAAAATTTCTCCCACCTGCGCAACTTTTAGCCAATCTTATTGGGCTGTACTGTAGATTTTTAAGGTACTTACTACAAGCACGGAGCAACATATATAGAGGAACACTTAGTACTGGCTCGAATGTAGGCAAAATTTTTAAAATTTGATGACCTGTGCGGGAAGTTTGAGGGACGAAAAGATTCTATCTCTCACGAAAAAATGTATGAGAAAACTTTCGTTTATTACTCAGTTGCTTCTTACACAAAATATTATTTTATTCATATAAGATAAACATATACATGTATACCTAATTCCTTATTCATATCGTTGCGTTCTAAAAAATTTTTTTCTCTATAAATTGAAATATACGCATAAAGATATAAAGAAAAAAAATATTCAACTTGTAGGTACATTTATTTTCTCGATTCGAACAAAAAATTATACCCACTCCTTTACTGAATATGTATGTACATACGTGTGTAAATATTTTGCTGTTTCAGAAAGCAAATATCTATCCCTTCCGAAATTTTTTTTTCTTTTTTCAAATTTTAAAAATCATTTTAAAAATATATTTTTATATTTTTCTAAATTTCTATATCCAGAAAATTTTCGTAGTTTGTTCATCTTCATTGACAAATATGAAAATTTTATTCGTGAAGGATCAGGAGATCAGAATAATCAATAGGCATGTTGTTTTATTTTCTTTTACATTATAAAATATCTAATGCTAGTTTTTAATACATTTTAAAATATACACACAAGCAAACAAAAACAAAATTTCATGTATACATTTCTCATATATCCCTTCTAAAAACCAACAAAACACAAAAATATACCAATAAAGTGAAAAAAAAAAAGAAAAAAATGTACACGATCGTAAATAATTATGTATGTGTTGACGACATCCATACATACTACGTTTTAACTATACGCATTTGTATTCAATTTCTTCCTTCAAGCAAAATAAAAAATATTTAGTGTGATATATATTTTTTGTAAAATTTTTCTCAAACACATATACACATTTTTTTGTACGGTGGTCGGTGATTATAGTCAAAATAATATGAGTTGGCGAATCTCGCGCATGTCTTACATGTGTTACTGATCTTCTTGTGTATACATATACGAAGGAAGAAACCTCTTTCTTAGAATTTACTACTACAAAAATGCATGTTTGTAAGTATATTTTCTTCTGCGCATAGTTTTCTAGTACAATATATAATACGATTAGGCATCTTTTTTAAATCAAGCTATACCTATATTTTTGGTCTTTTGCATTGAAAAATGTATAGAGGTAAAGGAAGAAGGGTAATAAGGAAAAAGAATGTTTTTTTTATTATTTTTATTATTATTATTTATAAATACATACTTCAAATTGTTTTTTATATGCATATGTCGTCATTATATAATTTCAAGCAATCCTATTGGATTAACAAAATATAAAAAAAACCTGCTTTCACAAATACTATAAAATTCTCATTTAAAAATACATTAAATATACATGTGTATGTACATACATATACTGAATTTGAAATCCTTTAGAATCACTAAAGAAAATTACAACAATTTCTTATCCTCTTATATTGTAGAGCAATTTGTGTATAATTTGAATTGCTTTGAATTCTGATTGCCTGGTGTAAAAATAATTTTTAATGTTAGAAAATTAAGATTTTTTGATCGAGTTTTTCAATAAAATTATTTTTTTTCAATAAAATTATTATCAATATGATATCAACATTATATTTGGCCTGATAAACAATCAAATTTGATATGTAAATTATCAACAGAATTTATAAGTGTGCAGATCATATGCAAATTAGCTACTTGTATACTTCTTCTTCTTGAAATACTTGAAATATACTCTCAAATCCTATATTTTCAATTTCTCATACAAATTTTTATACTGAACCAAATGGTATGTATACTGAATATATGGAGAAAAGGAAAAGCTGTTTCCATATGATTCTGTATATTGTAAATTGTAATGCTTGATACATGAGAATAAGAAAGAGCTTAAACAGTGATAAGATTGGAGGCCAGCTTTCAACATTGGAGGTATTTTTGCTGTTTTTAAATTCGTTATTTCAATGTACTGCGATAAAATGTCTGGTGGTAATTTATATAGTCTTTGCTACAAGTCTTTTTCCGTCACATGGGAATTTTTTTTTTTATATTCCTGATAGCGTTCTTTATTATGATTGGATGTCATTTTTTATTTACTGTTATGCAGAAGTGATTTTACTAGTCTTCTTTATACTATAATTAGACTTTGAATTAATTTGAGTAGAAGGTGGACGGCTTGAAAAACAAAACTTATTGGTGACAACTTTGAAATTTAAAAAAGTAAGTATAGCTGAAATTATTTCAGTTGAAGGATCATTGCGCATGTTTTACATGGCGTAGTGATCTTCTTGTGTATACATATACGAAAGAAGAAACCTGTTTGTTAAAGCCTGCGCCCAATGGTAACGACAACGACAACTACAACGTGACGTTCAATTAGAATCAATAGAACGTATGTTGTTCTCGCCCAATGACAACGTTGTCGTTCACTTAGATTTACTTCTAATTTTGTCGGTGTCGGAAAGCGTTGTGTTGTCGTTATCATTGGGCGCAAGGTTTTAGAATTCACAACAACAAAAATGCATGTGCGTAAGTATCTTTTCTTCTGCGCAAGCCAACGTACTACAATACAATACGAATCTTCAACTCTTTTGGGACAAGCTATACCTAATTACCTATGGCTTTTACCAGCAGCCTGTTTCTGTATCATTTCTCGATTGGTTTGGTTTACTCGATTTGACATAATTCTCGACTTTAGTGTTTCTGTAACTGTATGGTTAATCGAGAACCGAATATCTGTCAATCGAGTTTATTCTCGATTGGTGTTTTGATAGTGACAATTCCTATGATTTTACAAAAATGATTTTATTTTCTACATATAATTACGAAGAAATGATATTTTCGCTAGAATATAGTATAATATATTATTACATTGTACCTACATATATTCAAACTAAATTAAAATTTTCATTTTATACCGGAAATAATATCTTACAATAGTGTCGCGTATTCCTTTCGCTTCGTTCAAAATTGAAATACTACCATTTAATTCTTCAAGATTATATATTTCCAATAGAAAGACAATTTAATACATAAAATAACATTTTTAATTATTTATAATTAAACTCTGTAATAAGTGAACAAAAGCACAATCACTTTATTAACCAACAAACTGTGTTTGTGGTAATTTGATTTCAATTCCATTATTCCGTTTCGATTCATAATACAAACCACAGATTTCTCTAGTGGTGAATTTTTTGAGTTATAGAAACACTAATACTCGATCAATCGAGAATTACCAATCGAGAACATATGACGCCATTTTTAATCGAGTACATATTTTTCGATTAAGTTACAGAAACAAGCTACAGGTTTAATTTGTAGAAACTGCCTATAAAGGACTTCTTCGGTGATTATTTGTTGGCTGTTTTCTTCGGAAAAAATATCGCTTGAAAACTTCGTTTGCCATCTTCTCTGTTTCGTGCATTAAAGGCAGACAACATGCTTCATTATTAACTTTTAAACATAAGATTTTGTTGGAAATTTCTTGATATGAAAAAAAATTTATCAGCGTCACAGTTTAAATTATAATTTTCATGATTACAACATAAATCAAATTTAGTAGATTCTGAATTTCTATAAATTTTCAGTTGGTCAACATTTGACTCAAAAGAAACAGAGTTTAGGTCGTGGAATCCTTCAACAAGTTGCTCATCTTTATCATATATGTATACCTACCTATATAGAAGATATAAGTTTTCAAGCTAATTGCCTTTCTTCTTAAGAGCTTGTTGGTAGACATCATACTAATTACAATAAAAAATAATTGAATTTTATAGAATACAAGTGGTTTACCGTGAAAATATTAGACTTTTTACAAGATAATTTTCATGCCTACAATATATACTATATGTAGTTCTACTTTTTATTTAGTTTTATTAGGAATTTATTGAATATTCTACTCACCTTGTATAAATTCACACTAACAATAATGTTAGGCGGGCAGTGGACGAAGCGGTAGAGTGTTGGCTTCTGATGCTGAAGGTCTCGGGTTCGAGTCCGCCTGAGTTCACTCAGCTCTGAATGAGTACCAATTCACTTTGAGTTGGGTATAAGTGCTCGGTACTAATTAGTTTAGTGGCTTTTGCTTCATAAAAAAAAGCCAAGTCCACAAAAACTAAGAAATATTAGTACCAAGCCCTGTCATACGAATAAAAAATTCGTTCTCTACCAACGAATTTAGTGGTTCGCATTCCACTTTAAACTGTAGGTGCATGTATGACAGAAGTCGGGGTGCTGAGTACAATGGACTCTCCTGTCTGAGTGCTCGTGGATGCCTAACTCGCATCCCCCCCCACCCACAAAAACAACAACAACAAACAACAATAATGTTTAAACTTTGATAATTTTTTAAAATCAAAATAACAACATTTTGACAAAACAGTATTCAAATTCACAAAACGTTGCTTTTTTAAATCAACAATCAATAATACACCATAATAATGTAAATATTACAGTCACAGCTTAGAAAAAGTTTTGGTAAATTGGTAAATACCACAAAATAATACCTGTGACAAGCTTTATCTAAATTTCTCATATTTATCACTTTTGAGAAAAAAACAATTTTTTTTCTCAAATTTATCTTTCACAAGAAGCCTTAATGATACTGATACTTCAGAGATTACCGTCTGGCGTCTACGATAAATAAGTGAAAAAAAATTTCCTGAAAGTGTTTCTCTGAGGAACATTTTCCTTTCAGCACATCTATGATCTTAAATTACATAATAACAGGTGGCGGCCTTGAACTCGGAATTTTTGTTTTATTGTACACATTATTAGCTTTCAAAATATAAAAAAATTGTGGGAAATTTCTAAAAAAAAAATTTTTTTTTTTTAAAGAAGAAAAATTTCTGAATTTCCATATAAAATGTATGGTATACATTTGTATACGCACAGCCAAAACTTTGACATTGTCGATCAGACGAATTAAGTATTTTATAATGTAAAAGAAAATAAAATAACATGTTATGGATTCTGATCTCCTGATCCATTACGAATAAAATTTTCATATTTCTCAATGAAGATGAACAGACTACGAAAAATTTTTTGGATATGGAAATTTAGAAAAGTATTAAAATATATTTTTAAAATTATTTTTAAAATTTGAAAAAAAAATATATGTATGTATACATATATATGTGTGTATTATTTTTCTCCCAAATTACAAAAACTAAAATGTATATACTATATACAGGGTGTTTCCGTTATCTCCGACCAAAAGGATACCATAGATAGGTATGGTGACCATCCGTCCTGTATTTAGGAGGACAGTCCTGTATTTTATCAAGTTGTCCTGGATAATTTTTTTAAAATACAGGACAGAACATTGTCCTGTTTTTTCAAACTTGTCCTGTATTTGTCCCTTATTTTGCTTACGTGTTAGAAATCATCTTCCTTGTGATCACTGCCTTATAATTTTTAAAATTATTGTGAACTTTAATTCATAATTAACAAAAGAGTGGATGAAAAGTGGGTGAAAATATTTTCTCAATTTTCATTAATGAATAATTTGTGGATAACTGAAAAATCTCAATTGCAAATAGAAACCGTAAAATCTCTTTTAATATCAAAACATAATTTTAAAATGAGTTGTACTGAATTTAAAGATTTTTTGTCAAAACAAGATGCAACCATTTTGAATCAAATTCATTCGTCAGAAAAATATCAAAGATAATTTACAATTGAAGTAAAATGTAAAATTTTTTGTTTAATTTTGTTTTAATTTCGTTTTTCTTGAAGTTAAAAAAACAAAGTAGGAAGAATGAAAAAAATTCTATTCACTCACGAATGATAGAAAAGAAAAAGAATTTTATTTTCCATTCACTCATGAATTTTATAATTTTGTTCTCAATAAGTTATGTGAGGGTTTTTTTTTTTTTTGCTTGTTACATAACGGGCTAAGGCTAAATCCAATCCATCAATGGCTATATCAGACACTTCAAAATATTTTAGCTTTGTCCTGTATTTTTCTTTACAAAATATGGTCACCGTATAAGATAGGGCTCATCAAAACAAACAAAAAATCGTATTGGAGGGGGGGGGGGAAATCCCAACTGTTTGGCCGCTAGAGGGCGTTGAAATTTTTTTGCACTAAGGCTAATTTTCTCCAAATCGATTGCTCTTAGTAACAAATAATAAAACTGCATGTAATAATGTATTTTTTGAAAAAAACTGGAATATGTATTTCTTAAAATTTAGGTGAATTCGAAAAATTTGTTTAAAAGTCTTGTAACTTCTGATCAGGTTGTTGTAGAGAGACAAGTAGGCATGAAAAGGCCAGAAAGTTTTCTGTATCTGTGCTAAATATAGAGTGGCTGTGAAGTGGATTGTTGTATTCTTGGATAGAGGTTATTCTTTTTCGCTTGGTCTCAAACCGAAAACACTCTGTATATTGTATAAGCACTGTTCTTTTTATAATAATTAAAATATAAAAAATTTTTTAATATAAAACGTTTTTAAAACGGACTGAAAAGTATAAAATAACACATTCTCAACCCCATGCAGATAATACTGAAAATTTGTGATTGCGAATTTTTAATAGCTATAAAAATACTTGTAAGATTAAAAACGAAAAACATGGGGCGCTATTCTTTACACTTCTTACTATTAACTTATGCGCTATTCTTTACACTTGTTACTATTAACTTGCACTACTCTTTACACTTCTTACTATTTTATCTTGCGCAATATAAGTAAAACTAAAAAAGTTTTTTTAATTTTAAAAAACAAATATATTTGTATATAAATATACATACATATGTAAAATACAGTCGCCCTCAAAACATTTGCAACTGAATAAATTTAACGTGTGTATATATTAAAATTGTAAAATTTTTTTACCTATTTACCTAAATAATTATTACTTTCTTGGTATATTTTTGCCGAATGTTCTTTTCCTTTTCCTTGTAATAAATATATTTTATATATACACGTTTGGTATAGGTCATTGAACACTTATTTAAAATTAACAAATTTTCAGTATTGTTGAAACCAACGACTCCTATAGTACCAAGACTTAATGCTCAATTTTATTTGATTGTTTATATGTGTTTGAAGTACCAAATTGACATCACAACTTATTGCTTTTAATCAATCATAACTAAGTTGTGATTAAAGTTACATGAAAATTATGTTCTAATGAAATGTAGAGAAGATCCTTAGCTTTATTTTCACCGAATATATTAAATATCTATGAGCAACGTAAACAAAAAAAAATTTTTCAAGTGGTACTATACATTTTCGGAGGTGGCTGTTAAAAATGAGAAATGAAGCATACTAAAATATTTTTGACTTGAAAATCAGAGTTTGCTTAGATTAAATTTTAGTAAAGAAAAATTAATATTTTATTTGTTTTAGACCAAATTTGAGGATCGAATATCATAAAAAGTAAAATCCTAAAACTTTCATTAGCGATGTAATATTGCATTGTCATGCAGTTCTGAGCTATGTTGAAAGTTTCAAGTCTCTATCTCATCAAAAAGTTGGTTAAAAATTAAAAATCAATTTCCAAATTTGTACCGAACAGACAGACAAGAAACCAAGCTAATAAAAACATTTTAAAATATGGTAAAATTCGCTAAATGTTGAGTTTAGTTGGTTGGAAAATGTGCATTCAATTTCAAAATCACTTTGTCATAGTTGGTTGGTTACCGTGGCGGTATTTGAAATCTTTCAAAGACCCAATTAGCACTGAAAGTGCCGTTTTGATACCACACCTCGCGTAGCCTTAAGCAATGACGTTCATAATACCGGTAGATCACTATAGCCTGTCTCTTCGGCTTCTGTTGATGAGCATAATAAAGCAATTGTTCTTTTTGTAAAATATAGTAAATTTCGCTAAATGTTGAGTTTAAAATGTTATATCTTTTACAACTCAGATATTTCAAGGGCGAAGATTTTACATAATATGTACCTACACGATGATACGCAAACGCAGATTTGAAGATTTAGGTCTCCGCACTTTCTATAGGTCTGCAGATTTCTTTTCGGCGAATTTTATTGGCAAGCATTTTTCAAGAAGTTTCAATCACATTAGAAGAAGTTTGAGCGTATACAAAAAAGAGCGATATTTATGGTTTAGCAAAAAAATGTTGAAAAATTCCGTAACTTCCTAATAAAGTGACTCAAAAGAAAACAGTTGGGCATGTGCCACACTAAGATGCGATCTTGTGATTTTGCGTTTTTTTTCACGCGATTATCACGAGCATGTGTAATTCAATGTATGGTACTGGTACTACACCGGCTTCTATCTGCGATGTCATGATATTATGATATTGCGTTTATCACTTGATTTTTTTCATGTGATTTGCATGTCGGTCATTATCACGTGATATATTACCGGTGAAGTAGCTGTACGTAGTGAAAATGACTGAAAGATTGATAGTATTAAAGTTAATTAGAAGTGTAGAAAAAGAAAGTATATTTGTATCAATTATAACTGATGAGAATTATTCAAAACAACATAAAATTGAAGTAGATCCAGTATAATTGCAGCACTATATTTCACATTCCAGGTAGTAGAAGGATGAACCCAATATCTACATGTACATTTTTTTAAATTATATTTCTTAATAATAATGACAGAATAAAATTCTCTTCATCTTCGAAGTCCATTTTGTATGATATACAATATCGCGGAATAACATGTCGCAATTCAATGTGGCCAGTACCATCATGTGATAATCATGATGTATTTTAATTTATTAGTAGCTATTCTAAACAAATTCCTAAGTTAGCGAATTTTTCTGCTAAAAAAGTTAGCAGATTATGATGTTAGCAGATTCTAAAAAGTTCGTTTTCTGGTTACTAAGATTTTTCGAAATCTTTATGAAGCTGTCAACAGAAATTCGAATCCTGCTAACAAATGTCACTTTAAATAAATTTTTTGTCATTTTAAACTAGGTAGTTAAACCAGTTTTTCTACGTTCGTTTTTAGAATATTGGTATAATTTTTTCTTTTTTTTCTTCAAGTGCTCGTTAATGGGTATTTTCCCCTATATTTTGGATGAATAACAATTACCCATTAACCATTGCGGAATGAAATTTGTATAAGGTGTGTGCTTCCCGATGTAAACAATCGCCATAATCAACCAAATTGAATCTGACCAATTAGAGAGCATTTCAATAACAAATAAAAATGACAGTTGTGATGTTACCAACCCAAATAATTTTTATAATGGGTCTAGGAAAATACATCGCCAGCAATTCATCGCCTCAACAATTCATCGCCACAGCAATTCACCGCCAGCAATTCACCGCCAGCAATACACCGCCAGCAATTCTTCGCCAGTGTATTTTATCGTCATTATTACGGAAAATTTTTAGGAAAAATTAATTTTGTTGATTATGTGTATAATTATAACATATTGTATTAAAACATAAAATCTTTGTTTATATGTATATTTTGTATTCAAGAAATCATTTTTTTGTTTTTTTTTTTTTAATTTCAATATTGCTTTGCATGTTACATGTTCCATGTTATTGCATGAAAATGCAATTACAATAAAACTGTATTCTACAAAATCTATACCTATGTATTTAAAGAAGGTAACGCGGCAGACAAAAGAATGTAGTGCAGAAGATATTGCGAAGTAATTAAAAAAAAAATTAAAATGTAAACGTAAACGTAAAAGATATTTTTTAAAAACTATAAGGCACATTTATATTTTTTTGACCTTATTTTTTTAATTTATCTAAAAAAAAGAAGTAACGCAATAAACTCGTACACAAACACAACCTTATTAATATTAAAAAATTATTCAATAGAAAACCCATCTAATTGATTTTTTACAATAATCAATAAAAATTTATGAGGACATTGCAGATAACGCAGAAGACAACAGAAGGTAACGCAGGAAATATTATGAAGTACCTAATTAAAAAAAAATTAAAATGTATATTGTATTTGTAATAAAATAATAAAAACAAATACCAATATGAGGTAAGCTGCCTATAAAAACAAACTTTTTTTATATTTAGTTATTCTTTATAACACTTTCACTGAACAATAAATATATATCTATTAAAGTTTACCTACCAATTAAAAAAAATTTCTTGAAGGGAATACGAAATAAATATATATCTACATACGAAGTATACGTACTAATTTCAGTCATAGAACAAAGATTTTATGTTTCAATACAATATGTTATAATTATACATACATATAATCAACAAAATTAATTTTTCCTAAAAATTTTTCGTAATATGACGATAAAATACACTGGCGAAGAATTGCTGGCGGTGAATTGCTGTGGCGATGAATTGTTGAGGCGATGAATTGCTGGCGAAGAATTGCTGGCGGTGAATTGCTGGCGATGAATTTTTCGGATCCCTTTTATAATATGTTGACTAACTTGCTGCTTTTGGTTTTATTTTGATGGCTTTGGCATTATATGAAATTTAATTTCTATTTTATCCTCTTGAAGTGTAGTGATTTGAGTGCAAAATTTTTATTTTTCAAGAAACAAACAAAATATATAATTACATGTAATATACATATAAGCTAAAAATAAATATGGTGCGGTATAGTGTTGGTTGGTTGGTTGGTTGACGTGGCGGTTTTTTGGATTATTTTCCGAAGACCCAATGAGCACTAAACCATGCCGTTTTGATACCACACACCGACACATCTCGCCTTGTAATAATTATTAAAGAAAACAAGGCATGAGTTTTAATATTAAGTTTCATAGATTTCCTAAAAACAAGGATATTTTAAGTGAATGGATTGAAAAATATAAAACAAAAAACATAAAAAAAAACTCAGCACGAGTGTGTTCTATACATTTTAATGAAAATTGCTTCAATGGAAACAGATTGAGAAAAGACGTTACATTATTTTTACCGTATGTAACTAGAAAGGATATTTATTGCACACAAATCGCAACTTGTAAAAAATAAAAATATACTTAAAAAATTAATATTTCAAACACAACATTTAAATGTAAATATAGAAGTGGTGAAATTATTTTTTAGATCAAGAATTTATTTTTTTATTAAAAATGAAAATAAAAACATACTACATAATGGAAATAAAAATAAAAAAAATCCGTAAAGTTATAACGTACAAATGTGTTTTAATCTTGAGAAATACGAAATCCCTTATAAAACTATTTGGCAATGCTGCTTGGATCAATTATTTTTAAAGAACACACCTTCTTTAGCCCGTTTCTGTATCATTTCTCGATTGGTTTTCTCGATCTGTCATAATTCTCGACTTTAGTGTTTCTGTAACTGTGGTGAATCGAGAACCGACTATCTGTCAATCGAGTTTATTCTCGATTGGTGTTTTGATAGTGACAACTCCTATGATTTTACAAAAATGATTTTATTTTTACATATAATTACGAAGAAATGATATTTTCACTAGAATATAGTATAATATATTATTACATATATTCAAACTAAATTAAAATTTTCATTTTATACCGGAAATCATTTCTTACAATAGTGTCTCGTATTCCTCTCGCTTTGTTCAAAATTGAAATACTTCCATTTAATTCTTCAGGATTATATATGTATTTCCAATAGAAAGACAATTTAATACATAAAATCAAAATTTTAATTATTTATAATTATACACTTTAATAAGTGAACAGAAGCACAATCACATTATTAACCGTCAAACTGTGGTAATTTGAGTTTTAATTTCATTATTCCGTTTCGATTCATAATACCAACCACAGATTTCTCGAGTGGTGAATTTTTTGAGTTACAGAAACACTAATACTCGATCAATCGAGAATTACCAATCGAGAACATAAGACGCCATTTTTGATCGAGAATTTCTCGATCAAGTTACAGAAACAGGCTACTCTTATCAGCGTTGCCACAAATGTTACGATTGTAACATTTGGTTACAATGAGCTTTTATTTGTTACAATGTTACTACCCTGCATTTTTTGTTACACCCTTGACTTCAAAATGTTACATTACTATTTTTATTCTAAATGACATAAAAACCAAAAAAAAAACGAATAAATACAACTATGAAACAATAAACGCGAAGATTTTTTTTAAGTCAATTCGATGCGTAACTCGACTCGATATGATATTGTTATCATGATATTGATATCTCTTATTGTTAATACGTCGATATTTTGTGATAATATTTAATTCAGCTATAAAAAAACGATGGGAATTCTATCAAATCGATTCGCATGATTTGCATTTTATTTTTGCGTAAAAAACTGTTAATTTTTTGTAATTTCGTTTTTTAGTTTTTGTTTTTATTGAGGAAAATATTTGTATCAATTCATCTTTTCAAAAAATAAATAGTATAATATTCAGTATGAGGTCTGTGTTTCATTTTAAACTAGTTTCTAGCCCTATGTTACACTCTAGCAAAATTTGTTACACCCCTCGTAAATGTGTGTTACATTAATTTTGCCTGTGATACACAGAAATGTTACAATGCACACAGTCGAAAGTGGCAACCCTGCACCTTATACATATCACCATTGATTAATTATTATACATAGATGAATTATACAAAAGAAAAAACTGGAACGCTAAAACAAATAATGCTTTTTACTCTCGCACCCATTTTAAAGGCAGTTACTTATTTACATTCCTGATACACAAACCTCACCACTAAATTTGAATTTGAAACAAATTGTAACGATCGGTTTTCTGGTGAGATTTTATTCTGTATGGTTAATTATTCATATTTTTCATATTTTACCATTCAATATGTATCGTATCCCAGTAGAACACAGAATTGATTCGAAATTAATTTTGAATAAATTCTATTGATTCCGGACCGATTCTACTTTGGATTACCACACACATAAAGAATTCATTACTTTAACATTGGCATGTCATAGGCAGTAATCAATTGATTACCCATCTGCATTACCTGTAATGCATTCTGAATCGAATACCTGTAATGCATTCTGAATCAATTAGATGGAATGCATTCTGAATCGAATACATGGAATGTATTCTGAATCAATTAGATGGAATGCATTCTGAATCGAATACCTGTAATGCATTCTGAATCAATTGAATGGAATACATTCTAAATCGAATACATGTAATATATTTGAGGTTAATTTAAATCCAGTCAAATTAAATTTTAAAATTCATTTATTTAATAATCTGAAAATTCTTAATTTAACATTTTTTTCAACTTAAAAGTATGTACAAAAATTCATTTAAAATTATGCAAGAAAAATTTATTTTAAAACTAAAAAATAAAGGAAAAAATTAATTAATTATAATTATTAATTCTCGATTTTGTTATATGATAAGAGCTGCGGAATGCTTTTATATAGTTCTCCCCATCGTATATGCCTCTGAAAAAGTATGAAAATTAATATTCAGAAAAATCGAAAATTTAACACTATTTTTAGTTACATATATTTTTATCTAAAACTTACCTTTTATTATATCGGTACTCGTAAATACTAATTTTTTTTAAAAATTTTTATTTATACTTTCACTAGCTATTATATTATTTATTATTTTTTAAATTTCTATTTTTCTATTCTAAATTTTTCACTTTTTTTTCTTTAAACCATCACACAACACACACAACAGCTTTTAATGAACTAAAAATGCAATGTTGTTAATTGTTACTATGAAGTTAATAATACGCATTATTATTTCTGGATGACGAATGGAAAATTTTTAAAATGCTAATTACGTCTTTTTGTTTATTAGCTCTTTATATATTATTTTTCTCCATTACAGGGAATTAGAACAGAAATCAATTGATTCTCACTGCATTACAGGTAATCAGAACAGAAATCAATTGATTCTCACTGCATTACAGGTAATCAGAACAGAAATCAATTGATTCTCACTGCATTACAGGTAATCAAAACAGTAATCAATTGATTACTTTTTACTACATTCCGAATTGATTTCCTTAGAATCGAATCCATTTATTCTACTGGGATAATATACTATACATACACATATACTTGAACAACTGACTATTCTATCTAATGCAAAACCCTCTACAATAAAAGCCTCCTACTGGTGTTGTGTATGTATTAGTAAGAAGTGCCATGTTTTGTTTTGACATTTTAGTTTCTTATGGTTTCTTAATAAGAGTTGTGGAATATTAGTGTAAAGAAATGGTGTTTTAGCTGAATATTTTTGGTTTTTTAAATAAAATATTGTTTATAAAAGTTTTAAAATATAATAAATTAACAGTGTTATAATTTTTAAAGTGCACAATAGTCAAAAAAATTAAATAAAAAGGTGGAAAATGTTGTGCGTTCTTACCTACTTGTAAGAGAAAAAATTAAAGTATGACTACATAGTACATACCTATCTATGGTGTGGTTATATTATTTATATGTAATAAAGTGAATAAATTGATTTGATTTAATAGAATTTAATTTATTAGTTATCACAAATTAAGTGTCTATTTGCCTTCATTACACAATAAAGATTATGTACCAAATTATTTACTTTTTCATAGACTTTTTTTATATAAATTTTTGTGATTATGTTATGATGTGAGAAATTGATTTGATTCAATAATTTAACAATTAATACAAACTTATAAATAAAATTTTATTAAATTAAATGAATTTGTTCTGTATTTCGTTCACTTTATTTATTTTTTTCATATATTTGTGTTTACATTTCATTTCAATTTATTCACTTTTATAATATAACCTCACCATAGGTAATGTAGTCATTAGTCACATGTCAATATATAGGTATAGAAGAAAAAAGTTTATATTATTTATTATTCTTTAAACTTTAATTATTCATATAAATACATATATGTATCAGAATTATTATAAATTAAATTTTATTAAATCAAATCAATTTATTCACTTTATTACATATAAATTATACATATAACCTCACCATACTTTAATTTTTTCTTTTAAAAGTAGGTAAGAAGGCACAATATTTTTCACCTTTTTATTTAACTTTTTGACTATTGTGCACTTTAAAAATTATAACACTGTTAATTTATTATATTTCAAAACTTTAATAAACCATATTTTATTTAAAAAGCCAAAAATATTTAACTAAAACACATTTTCTTTACATCACTATTTGTACTACCAGCATTGAATGTTTTGACGTTTCAACACTTTTATCGTGTTTGATTGTGTTAGTGCAGAAAGCCACAACTCGGCTTGTGATATAGAGGGTTTTGATCTAATGAATGCGTATTATGAGCCGTTATTAATTTGTGTATTATTTTGTTACTTCTCTTTTGTTGTTTTTGTAATGTACTTATATTGATATTTGAAGAATATTGTTTTTTGTTCCTAATAATCACAATCATGTGTCTCGATAATTTATTTAATATACTAATTGTTGGTGTACTAGTTTATTTGTTGTTGTTGTGTTTTTATAAATATAAAATAGACTATTTTATTTAAAAAAGATTATTCCGATTGAAATTAAATTAAACTGTTTTACGATAAATAAAAAAAGGACATTTTTTGGGTTCAATTTTTAAAATAACTAATAGATTTTTTTTACTTTTTCTTAAAATTTTAAAATAAAATCAATGAAAATGTTTTGTAGTAATTTTAAAATTTTAATAATCAAAATTCTTATAATTTTGTTTTTTATTATTGAAAATCAAGTTAAAGTTTATCATCCTGATGATATTTTTCAAAATTGTGAATTAACATAACATGATCAAAATTTAAATCGTGTTTATAAACTATGTAGAAATATAATACTAAGTGATACAGATGAAATATTTGGTGATCCATCTGAAAATAATGATATACGATTTATAAATTGTAGTATGGAAACATTTCCGAAACGTTTTTCAAGATTACTTCATGCAACAAGACATATTGTAATTTAAAACAAATATCAAATGAATTTAGTGAAAATTTATCACATTATTTACCTATATACATTTGATTTAAGTGGAAATCTTTTAACAGTATTACCAAAAAATTAAAAACTCAACAAAAATTAGAAGTTTTTAAATTATCTAATAATAAAATATAATATTTAGATTTTAGTACTTTTTTTTTTTAATATCTATAATAGTTTGATCAGATACTTTCTTATTAAACTTTTTTAACTTTAATTTTTAAAAATGAAGCGCTAGTTTACAGATTAATACGTATCCGATTAAGAATCCACCTCTTTTCCCTAACATTTAATACTGTTGGTCGTCCAGAACGTTAGCAAAATTTGATTATTTTAGATTTTTGAAATTTTTTTATTATATTCTACTATATTATTATGTAGAAATAATTTAAATTTAATAAAGGATATAATAATTTGTCATTTAATGTTGTTAAATTATTTGATGATGAATCTAATAATTCTAATTTACTTGTATTTAAAAATAAACGTTCATTTAATAAATTTTTATTCATTTTTGTATTTGATGAATTTAAATAACGTAAATTATCCATATATTTAAAATTGATATGATCATTTAAATTATTCAATGATAAATCTAAATGTGTTATTTTTGAACCTTCTCTGGTTTATCATTTATAATTAAAAATTTTGTTAATGAATTATTACTTTAAAATAATTTTTCAATTTCTTTATTTAAAAATAATGTATCAATTTTACTGTTATTTACATATAGCTCTTCTGTTAAACTAATATGACACATTTTTAAATCAGTATTTGTTGCTTTAACAATAACTGCCGATGTAAATTCAAAAATTTTCAATGGATTATAAGATACATCTAATATTGTTAAATGATTTTGTTGGGAAAATAACACCTTATTATTTAATGTTATGAATTTATTAATTTTCAATGAAACTTCTTTTAAACGTCGATTATTTTCAAAAAATTTATCTGATAATGTTTTTAATTGATTATCACTTAAATCAATTTTCTCTAAAAGTTCACATTCTTTTAACAAATCATCATTCAATGACATTAATTGATTTTGTTGTAAATATAATTCTTTTAATTCAGTTTTTCTATTAAATACATACACTAAAATCTAAATATTCTATTTTATTATTTTATTTTAAAATTTTAAGAAAAAGTAAAAAAAATCTATTAGTTATTTTAAAAATTGAACCCAAAAAATGTCCTTTTTTTATTTATCGTAAAACAGTTTAATTTAATTTCAATCGGAATAATCTTTTTTAAATTAAATAGTCTATTTTATATTTATAAAAACACAACAACAACAAATAAACTAGTACACCAACAATTAGTATATTAAATAAATTATCGAGACACATGATTGTGATTATTAGGAACAAAAAACAATATTCTTCAAATATCAATATAAGTACATTACAAAAACAACAAAAGAGAAGTAACAAAATAATACAAAAATTAATAACGGCTCATAATACGCATTCATTGGACAGAATAGTCACAAAAAGGATTGAAATATAATAGAGATCCGAAAAGGAAATGAAACAAAACCGTAAACAGGCCCTGCGCGGGCAGAGAAGGAGGTATCACATTTGTCTTTTTTATGAAAAAGAAAAAGCTTTCAATAGTTAATTTTGTGTTCTATACATATGACTTAAATTTTATTTTACTTATATATGCTGAAGATTAAATGCACACATACAAGCGAAAACATTATTTGTTTATTTTTATACTTTATTATAATATATATATGTATATATATATTATATATGCACAAAAAGTATTAAAATATTTCTTTCTTCTCCCTTTTCGAGATTTTTAATGTATATTGAATATACATATATGTTGTTATACATATTATATGTATACATTATGCTTAGAACAAATGATTTTAGTTGTTGTGTTTTTTTTTCTTTATAGTGCTGTGTCATTTTTTTGCAGCTGAAAAAAATGATATTTGTTGTTGGTATTTTTTGGCTTGATTTTTTCTTTGCTTTTATGTTTTTTCTTTTTTCAAACATTTTTTATTTTTGTTTGCTTATTTCGATCCTATTCTTGACCTACCTCTTACAAATCTGTTTTACATTGATATTTAATTTTATGGAATTTTTAAATGAATTTATAATTATAATATTTTTCGTTGGTCAGTAAAATTTGATAATTTAAAAAGATTATTTTGAATGAAAATTTTAAAATATTTATTATGATGAGCTCTAATTTAGCATTTTGTTGAAGGGGCCTTTTTAAAACTATCCTTTACGTTTTTTTGTGTTTTTTTTTTGTTTTCAAGATTAATTTCAAAACAAGACAAGAAATCTAAAAACATTTAAATTAACACTTCATTCTATTTTTGATCGTTTTCGTAATTTTTTACGGATTTTTATCCGACTTGAAAGGTAAATATCTCGGGACCCTGTAATGTTTTTAGATTTCTTGTCTTGTTTTGAAATTAATCTTGAAAACAAAAAAAAAACACAAAAAAACGTAAAGGATAGTTTTAAAAAGGCCCCTTCAACAAAATGCTAAATTAGAGCTCATCATAATAAATATTTTAAAATTTTCATTCAAAATAATCTTTTTAAATTATCAAATTTTACTGACCAACGAAAAATATTATAATTATAAATTCATTTAAAAATTCCATAAAATTAAATATCAATGTAAAACAGATTTGTAAGAGGTAGGTCAAGAATAGGATCGAAATAAGCAAACAAAAATAAAAAATGTTTGAAAAAAGAAAAAACATAAAAGCAAAGAAAAAATCAAGCCAAAAAATACCAACAACAAATATCATTTTTTTCAGCTGCAAAAAAATGACACAGCACTATAAAGAAAAAAAAACACAACAATTAAGCAATTTACAAACACATTCATCAATCCTCATTCATTCTATTCAATTCGACAGAGCTTCAGACCAGAGCTTTCTCAGACCAGTTTTTGAGCTTTCTCAGATAAATTTTTATAAAAATGTAAAAACTATGAATTTTGACGTTCCTCGTGAAGGAATCTCTTAATACTTGATACTTTTTGTAGTCAGTTGTTCAAGTATGTATATGTGTATGTATAGTATATACGATAGCGTCGATAGCATATTGAATGGTAAAATATGAATAATTAACCATACAGAATAAAACCTCACCAGAAAACCGATCGTTACAATTTGTTTCAAATTCAAATTTAGTGGTGAGGTTTGTGTATCAGGAATGTAAATAAGTAACTGCCTTTAAAATGGGTGCGAGAGTAAAAAGCATTATTTGTTTTAGCGTTCCAGTTTTTTCTTCTGTATAATTCATCTATGTATAATAATTAATCAATGATATCACATATGTGATATAGTACGATTCAAAAAAGATGGCACAGGTTCGCGCATGTGTTAGTGATCTTCTTGTGTATACATATACGAAGGAGCAAACCTCTTTCTTAGAATTTACAAAAACAAAAATGTGCGTGTGTAAGTATCTTTTCTTCTGCGCATGTTTCTCTAGTATAATACGAAATGCCATCTTTTTTGAATCGCAGTATATGTCATTCCACCATACAATTGAATAATGAAGTAGAAGATAAAAATAATAAAAAAATTCATGCGCACACACGCTGATCGCTGAAAGAATCATTACATTTATTTGTATATTATATTGTAAAAATAATAATTGATAAATTAAAAAATATGTACGATATTATACAGGTGCTTCATTACAGAGAATCCAAAAAAAAATTTTTGCAAATAAAACATAATTTACTGCATTTATACATGTATACATGTGATATGATATGATAGAACATATAATTGCAACAAATTATGTTTTATTTGAAAAAATGTTTTCTACAAATTTTTTTGAATATTATTATAAATTTATACATAAGTATATTTATTCTTTGCAATAGAAATAAATTTTGTAATAAATACTCACTCTATAAAAAAAGTTTTTTTGTTCTTACATACGTATAATGAGTTACAATAAAATAAATAATAGTCAAATTTTTCAGAAATATTTAATTTAATAATTTTTAATAATAATTAAATTTAAAAAAAAAATTATATTATAATTTTTCTTTATTAGGAAACGATTTTTATAAAGTATGAAATTTTATTAAATTTTAGTACAAATGTAAAGCCGGTAACACTTATTAAAAAGTTCATTCGATTTTACATAGCTAATTTAAACTAAAGAGATAGATATACTTCTGGTTATTATGGCAGTTACCATAGTTATTTTTTATTTTCAAAGTAATTTATTTAAAGAAGAATAAAAAATTTAAAAATAAAAAATAACCATGGTAGCTGCCATAATAACCAGAAGTATATCTATCTCTTTTCTATATATATAGAAATTTTAGCTGGCTCGGCAGACGATGTTTTGCCCTTTCGTTTTATGTGTCGTTTATTGTTTTTGATTGAGGTTAATTAGATTGAAATGCCGGCATATATGATATATTGAATCATTCAATGCTTTGTAATGAGAACATCGCAGTGTGACTTAACAAAATATGTAAATATCAAATAACTTTACTACAGCGCCACCTATCGGATCCTAGCATAGCTATGAACCATTGTTTTGACAACACAATTATATTGTGTGAATATGACTTCAATCGGTCAAGTGGTTCAGAAGTTACACGATATCAAACATCGCACACGCTACGATTATATACATATATGTATAAAGATAAAGATAGAGACAGATATATGTACTTTTGGTTATAGTAGCTACCATTTTTAATTTTTGAGCCAAATTCTCGTATTACAGTAACGAGTTTTTATTAGTTTTCGTATTTGGTGATAGTGAGTGAAATAATTAAAATTAAAAAATTAATTATTCAAAATAAGTCAAAATTAAGTACGAAAGCCGGTGTGTCACCAGAATAAAGTACACAGGCAAAGTATGTACGTACTTTATTCGTACTTTATATTATTTCGGTGTGTCTAGTATAAGCTTAAAGAGTACCTGCCCATCGTTTTTTTTATATAATTTTAGTAGTTTTACTGCAAGATAATTTGAGAACACAATATGGTTTTACTGTAATAAAATTTAGTTATGGTTATCAATTAAGTATGTACATATGTTCATATGTACATAAATCACAAGAAAACTAATTAAATAAAGATTTCAATTGATAAAACAGAAGTTTTAAGTTAAAAAAATATAACAGTATTGAAAAAAATAATTATATAAATAACTTTAACCTTTTTTTTTAATCAATAGCTTTTTCAGTTGATTCAAAGTATTTTAATTTAAAACTTATAAATATAATCTCATACAACATTTTTTTAACTTTTTGAAACCATGACACATTATACCATATTCGTAAACAAGTTTTGTATATATGTATGTATTTTTTATCAATCAACATACATAGATACAAGTGTCTCACATATTTTTTATTATATATTTTTCGAAAATCGAAAGCTTAAAAAACTTCAACAACTTTACCGTTTGCTTCGTCCGTACCCGACCCCTCGAAAAATTGAAAAACTGATGATCGATGGTTAGTAGGGCTACTATACTCTATTCATTAAATTTCTTTACTACAGGTCTTATGGAAAAGTTAGTTTTTATACAGTGTCATTACACTTAATACTTTTAATAGTAGTATACTAAGCTACTCATACCATACCCCAATCTATTATATGTGCAATGAGACGCTGGATAAAAGTGCCGGTGATGAAAATCAGGAACACATTTATGTTATTGTTGTTGTTGTTTTGTTGTTTTTGTGGGTGGGGGGGATGCGAGTTAGGCATCCACGAGCACTCAGACAGGAGAGTCCATTGTACTCAGCACCCCGACTTCTGTCATACATGCACCTACAGTTTAAAGTGGAATGCGAACCACTAAATTCGTTGGTAGAGAACGAATTTTTTATTCGTATGACAGGGCTTGGTACTAATATTTCTTAGTTTTTGTGGACTTGGCTTTTTTATGAAGCAAAAGCCACTAAACTAATTAGTACCGAGCACGTATACCCAACTCAAAGTGAATTGGTACTCATTCAGAGCTGAGTGAACTCAGGCGGACTCGAACCCGAGACCTTCAGCATCAGAAGCCAACACTCTACCGCTTCGTCCACTGCCCGCCGTCATTTATGTTATTACTCAAAGAAGAAACAAGACAAAATATGTCCATAAGACCTGCAGTGAAAAAACTTAGTGAATAGAGTATAGAAGTATTTTTATTTTAACCCTAGGATTGCCTGATCGTATACAAACGTATACACGCGGACTTTGATCCTTAATAAAATACGATCCCTTTGAGCTAGGACCTTGAAACCTTCACCAAAACCTTCGTTGGAGGGTTCTCTCTATACACCCCAATTACAGTTTTTGGTCCACGGAATACTGAGATATCTTTTTTTGAAAAAAAAATTTCAAAATTTCCATATAAAATGTATGGTATACTGTATACATCTCTCTCTCGATCAGGCAATCCTAGGGTTAAAAAACAGATGTATGTTGAAAACAAAGTGTATATACTATCTTTATATATGAGGAGTGTTCGAACAAAAGGTAACATTTCCATCGTTGCTTTTTTTTCAGAAATCACTAAAATGTGATTAAAAGAATTAGCATTTTTTTTTCAATATTATGTTTATACAGAAATATACATTGAAAAAGTTATCTAACAATCACTGTTTTGCCCCTTTAGAAACTTTCATATTAATGGAGATAACTGAGTTTGAAATTTGGAAATGTCACCTTTTGTCAGTAAATCTTCGAACATGTTACAAGAGGTATATTCGTTCGAATTTTTTTTTAAGACAATAGTATAGACATTATCCTTACAATTATTATTTTTGATGGTTTGAAGGAAGTCTGACCCATAGACATAAATTAATGATTAATATTAAATGTATAGAGGAATATCACTTTTTGTTATAACTACATAAAAATTTGTATAAAAGAGTGGAAATGTTCCTTTTTGTTCGAAAACCGACATTTAGACTCCGTTTTTCTAGGGGAATTCTTACTATTTCATAAGCCAAATTCAACTAAAATGTGCAGTTCATAAATTTACGTACGATTCTACAAAAAAAAAGCAAAAAGCCAATAAGTGGAAATGTTACCTTTTGTTTGAACACTCCTCATATATAATTCTTCTGTGCGTGTGTATGTCACTGTACTCCTCCTAGAAGGCTGGACCGATTTTAATGAAATTTTTTGTGTGTCTTCAGGTGGATCCGAGAATGGTATAGACTCACAATTCGGTCTAATTTTTTCGATTGTCAGATGCAGAGGCAGTATTTGTTGAAGTTTTAGTATTTTTTTTTTTTTTTTGAATACTAAAGAAATGACTACTAGATTTTGATTATGAAAAAATAAATGTATAAATCAATGTATACTGATGTTCCTAAATTTTTTACATGGAATAAACAATCAAAAGTTGGGAACCACGGAAACGAGGCATTCCAGTCCCAGAATTCGCCGACATATTTATGACAAATACTCTAGACCGATTATATACAGTTCATCCTCAGCAACGCGAATGCTTTTTTCTGCGTTTATTATTGGTTAACGTTCCTGAACCGAAATCCTTCCAATATTTGCGAAAAGTCAATGGTACTTTATACGACACTTTTTTTGATGCGTGTCGTGAGTTACAGAGTTACATTTATTGGAGGATGATAACCATTGGGACTTCACACTTGCAGATGCAGCACTGAGCTCATCTGAACAACAAATTCGTCAATTATTTTCAATAATATTGACAACGTGTTTTCCGTCTGAAGCATCTGCTCTGTGGAACAAATATAAAAACTCAATGAGTGAGGCTATGCTAGGATCCGATAGGTGGCGCTGTAGTAAAGTTATTTGATATTTACATATTTTGTTAAGTCACACTGCGATGTTCTCATTACAAAGCATTGAATGATTCAATATATCATATATGCCGGCAGTTCAATCTAAGTAACCTCAATCAAAAACCATTTAATTAAACGAAGCGTATAATTCTAATAGTAAAGAGTAGAGGGGATATGCCTGTTCTGGATCACGGATCCGGCTCAGTGACGTCATCACGTTATCAGTGCGGGGTCACGTGGTTCAAGGTTACGTGTTGTTAGTGAGGGCTTACAGGGGTCAAGGTTACGTGTTATCAGTGAGGAGTGACAAGAGGCCAAGGTTACGTGTTATCAGTAGGGGTAACAAAAGTGAATATTTTTTTTATTATCAGTATGGGCTGGGTCACGTGGTTCTAGGTTACGTGTTATCAGTGAGGGGTTACAGGGGTCAAAGTTACGCGTTATCAGTGGGGAATCACATGAGTCAAAATTGTTTTTCTTATCAGTGTGGGATCATGCGGGGGTTAATATATTTTGCGGGTTATTATTAAAAAAGCAATACATATAAAATTGTTGATACATATTCATTAAATATTAAAAATGAAAGTTAAAAATGTTTCTAATTTATGTCAAGACACTATAAGACAAGGACAAGGACGCCACATAAACGAAAGTGCAGAACAACGTGTGCCGGGCCAGCTAGTACTATCATATAAAGTGTGGACACTTTCCCCTCTTTTTGTATGCGACCTAGAATATACACCAACAAAATGTACATGCTGATCTTGCCGGAATTGTTTCTCATTTAAAATACATGTAAAAACAGGTGACGGAATTCCGTCAAGACATTATAGCAGTTTATAGCGGAAAAAATAATCCGAATTAAAACCGAAATTGGGAGTAGCGTATAAACGTTAAAAATGGGAATTGGGATTAAAATAATACATGCAAACGTTGATACACGTATAGTATACATGTTCTTCTTCTTTCACATATGGCGGATATTTCTTGGCTGTCAGTTTGTGTAGCTAAATAAATTCCTTTTCTTTAAACACCTTCTTAAGAAGAAAAAAAAGAGGAAAAAAAGAAGAAGAACAGGACAGCTTCCCTTTCACTATAAAAATTATATAGAATCCGTCATAATCATATTACATATTCTACTTTACACATACATATATACAAAAATTGGGATTAAACCGCAACGACTACTTAGTACCAAGCCAGAATCAACGGACTCCTATAGTATAGTACGATTTAAAAAAGATGGCATTTCGTATTATACTAGAAAACATGCGCAGAAGAAAAGATACTTAACATATGCATTCTAAGAAAAAGGTTTCATCCTTCGTATATGTATACACAAGAAGACACTGACATATGTAAGCCATGCACGAAACTGTGCCATCTTTTTTGAATCGTACTATACCAAGAAAGAATGCTCATTTTGTGTATGTGTTGGACGTACCAAATTAAAATGACAACTTATTGTTTTTAATCAATCATAATCAAAACCTACTACAATAAAAGCCTCGAACAAGAGTTTTGTATGTATTAGTAAGAAGTGCCATGTTTTGTTTTGACATTTTAGTTTCTTATGGTTTCTTAATAAGAGTGGTGGAATGTTAGTGTAAAGAAATAGTGTTTTAGTTGAATATTTTTGGTTTTTTAAATAAAATATGGTTTATAAAAGTTTTAAAATATAATAAATTAACAGTGTTATAATGATTAAAGTGCACAATATTCAAAAAATAAAATAAAAAGGTGGAAAATATTGTGCGTTCTTACCTACTTGTAAGAGAAAAAATTGAAGTATGACTACATATGTATGTACCTATGGTGGGTGAGGTTATATTATATGTAATAAAGTGAATAAATTGATTTGATTTAATAAAATTTAATTTATAATAATTCTGATACATATACCTATGTATTTATATAAATAATTAAAGTTTAAAGAATAATAATATAAACTTTTTTCTTCTATACATCTATGCCTATTATTGACATGTGACTAATGACTACATTACCTATGGTGAGGTTATAGATATTATAAAAGTGAATAAATTGAAATGAAATGTAAACACAAATATATGAAAAAAATAAATAAAGTGAAGAAAATACAGAACAAATTCATTTAATTTAACAAAATTTTATTTATAAGTTTATGTTAATTGTTAAATTATTGAATCAAATCAATTTCTCACATCATAACATATAGCCACAAAAATGTATATAAAAGAAGTCTATGAAAAAGTAAATAATTGGGTACATAATCTTTATTGTGTAATATCAATAACTATAGAAACCAATAAGACTTGGCTTTAGTACAAAATCTATAAAAATAATTTTCTATTCAAAAATTCGTCTCGCATCCCAGTGAGAGCTTTTATTTTTCAAATCTAAAGCTTTGTTAGCTTAGAACAAAACCATTATAAACTTCATTTGTAATGACGAATACAACAACAAAACTTTGACGTTACATATTTATTTTTTGACAGTATTTTATGACGTCATACATTATGATTGCTTTGATCATGCTTTTCCAAATTTATGTTAAAAATTTTCATTTTTTACAAATGTATAACAAAAATTAATAATGATTACATTGTTGCCGTTATTTTTATTTTTGAATTTTTTTTTTATTTGATCAAAAATATAATATTTGCTTTGGAAAAATTTTTTTTGAAGTATAGTTTTTTTTTCATTTATTCAAAAATTAATAATGATTACATTGTTGCCGTTATTTATATTTTTGAATTTTTTTTTTATTTGATCAAAAATATATATTTGCTTTGAAAAAATTTTTTTTGAAGTATAGAATATTATTTTTTTTCTATTCTTATATTATACCTCTAGATTCTATATAACATATATAAATATATATATCGCCCATTCCATGCATGACGGACGGGACATTGAAGAACATTTTTTTGAATCTTTCTTCTTTTTTACCTTTATATAAGTAGTTCAAATGTATTTCAGTTAAATGTAAAAAATAATGATCCACCCAAAGACCTATCAAACCGAAAAAGAATATGTTTTATAATAATATAATAATATAATATAACCGTAACATTAGCCATATTACTATCATAATTGCATATTGCATTTATTCTAGATTCTATATAAAGCATGTAAAAAACATTTGTTTTTTTCATAGTCATAAGAAATCTATATAACTACATTATTTTTTTTTTGAATTTGTTGAAGTAAGTATAGGTAAATTCAATTCAACAAATATTTTAAAAGATAATATAACAACTGTTGTAGTAACACTTCGTTCAACTTAAATACATTTTCAAAAATAGTGTAATAAAACTGTACAAATCAAAAATACCTACAGTCAGGCAAATTTTTACCATATGTGAAGCAAAGAGAAAACCCTTTTATGATATTAAATGAAATTTGGATACATACGTACATTATATAACAATTCTTTTTAACAAAAGACAATAGATGTAAGTACATATTATTACAATAACATTGACCATCTTTGTAAGGAGTCATAAAAAAGGGTTCTAAAGCATACCCAGCATCACCAACAGGCAACAACCAGCAATCGCTAAGTCTATTTTGATATTTGTCTGAGAAATGTCTTCTTGCTTCACTCATTCTCCAAATTAAAGAATCATTATTGGATCCAGGATATAATATATATTCTATGAAATAAATTATGTTACTAAACAATTATGATATACAGCCCCGTTCCCCGTAGGAAATTAATAGTTTTATTAAATTTAGTTGAAGAAATGAACAATGAAGAGCGTAAAAAATTTCGAAATGAAAAAATGTATAGAAGAAAAAGTGTGTGACATTTGGATAAAATTAGATATGACTGAAGAAGAAATTAGAAATAAATGCAATATGAAATTATGATAGTAATATGGCTAATGTTACGGTTATATTATATTATTATATTATTATAAAACATATTCTTTTTCGGTTTGATAGGTCTTTGGGTGGATCATTATTTTTTACATTTCACTGAAATATATTTGAACTACTTATATAAAGGTAAAAAAGAAGAAAGATTCAAAAAAATGTTCTTCAATGTCCCGTCCGTCATGCATGGAATGGGCGATATATATATTTATATATGTTATATAGTATCTAGAGGTATAATATAAGAATAGAAAAAAATAATATTCTATACTTCAAAAAAAATTTTTCCAAAGCAAATATTATATTTTTGATCAAATAAAAAAAAAATTCAAAAATAAAAATAACGGCAACAATGTAATCATTATTAATTTTTGTTATACATTTGTAAAAAATGAAAATTTTTAACATAAATTTGTAAAAGCATGATCAAAGCAATCATAATGTATGACGTCATAAAATACTGTCAAAAAATAAATATGTAACGTCAAAGTTTTGTTGTTGTATTCGTCATTACAAATGAAGTTTATAATGGTTTTGTTCTAAGCTAACAAAGCTTTAGATTTGAAAAATAAAAGCTCTCACTGGGATGCGAGACGAATTTTTGAATAGAAAATTATTTTTATAGATTTTGTACTAAAGCCAAGTCTTATTGGTTTCTATAGTTATTGGTAATATGAAGGCAAATAGACACTTAATTTGTGATACCTAATAAATTAAATTCGATTAAATCAAATCAATTTATTCACTTTATTACATATATTATAACCTCACCATAGGTATAGTCATACTTTAATTTTTTCTCTTACAAGTAAGGTAAGAAGGCACAATATTTTTCACCTTTTTATTTAATTTTTTGAATATTGTGCACTTTAAACATTATAACACTGTTAATTTATTATATTTTAAAACTTTTATAAACCATATTTTATTAAAAAAACCAAAAATATTTAATTAAAACTATTTCTTTACACTAATATTTGTACTACCAGTAGTGAATGTTTTGACGTTTCAACACTTTTATCGTGTTTGATTGTGTTAGTGCAGAAAGCCACAAGAAGGCTTGTGATAAAGAGGGTTTTGATCATAATGATACCTGTGTATCCTTTTCTCCACATATTCGGTATACATACATACCATTTGGTTCAGTATAAAAGTTAGTGTGAGAAATTGAAAATACACTGAACCCCTGACATTCGCGACCCCGGTATTCGCGGATTTGCTTATTCGCGAATGGATTTTTTTGAACTTCCCTCAACATCTGCGAATTTGTACGCGATTGATTGGTACAAAAGGTCCAAAAAGTGGCTTATATTGTTGAGTCGGTCGATTCAAATGATAAAAGAGCTTCGATTTTCAAAGCAGAAATGCTAAGTTCAATTGCTCCATATAAGCAAATTTTAAATGAAAAACAAAAAGAGAGAAAACAGCCTAACTTTTTAAATTCTTTTTCGTCAACAACAACACAAAATAGTTAATTAATTTAAAACCAGCAATGAATTTATTTGTTCCTATTTTTTTTTTAAATTTTATATGAATTTTTTTTTTAATGTGAGTAGTATGAATATGGCGTTTCTGGACCATGGCTCTGGCTCAGTGACGTCATGAGCTTTTGAGCTTTTTGGTTGTGGCATGTGGTGTTATTTGGGATATTTTTGGGTTTTTTTGGTTGTGGCATGTGGTGTGCTTTGGGATATTATGGGCTTTTTGGTTGTGACATGTGGTGTGCTTTGGGATATTTTTGGGTTTTTTTGGTTGTGCCATATGGTGTGCTTTGAGAAACTTTGAGCTTTTTGGTTTCGGTGTGTGGTAGCTTAATATTGTTTATGATGTCATTGTTTTTTAAGTTAACTTTTTAGGATTATTCATATGTGCTGAGCATGTTGAGAGATGTTTGTTCAAGTTTCATATTGTTTATGCTGTGTTATTGTTTTTATTTAACAAAAAAAAAAAAAAAAAAAAAAAATACTTACTGTATTGTCAGAACCCGGATTTGAACCGGGGACCTTTAGAGTTTCAGTGTAACGCTCTCCCCACTGAGCTATTCTGACGATTGATTTTACGTGTACTATTTGATGTTTTAATGTTTTACTTTCGGATTTCATCAAGTTGTGAAATTATTTTTATATGTATGTTTGTGTGTGTGTGTGTGTGTGTGTGTGTGTGTGTGTGTGTGTGTGTGTGTGTGTATAAATTTTTTCAGCACTTGTAAGCAGTAGAAAAAGAGAGTGTTTAAATTTTGTCAGCACTTGTAAGCAGTTGAAAAAGGGTGGGGATAAGATTTTTGCCTATAAATTGAGACAATTTTTTCAAACGGCATCAGTCCATCGTGAAATTTCAAAGTGATTATTATTAAATTTTATCTTAAAGTTTGTAAAATGAGTGAAGTACAGAAACCTGAAAAAGTTGGTTCAAAGAAGACAACAAAAGTAGTTAAACGGAAACAAGAAGATAATCTTGTAAGAGATGAACTACCAAACAAAGTATTTGCTTCTGAGCTGGAGGAGTTAAAATCATTTCGATACAATATATACTTAAAATTGGGAAATATGGTGAAAAATCATCCATATAAAATCATCAGTGCAGAAAAAGTTAACACAAAATTTGGTGATCGAGTTTCGCTTGAATTAGAAGGAAGTCAACGATTGAATTTACCAGAAAAATACAATAAATTATCAGATAATGTGTTAACAGCATTAAACAAGGGGAAATATCACTTAATCAACTATGGACAAGTAGGCAAAGCTTACAGTTTAGACTTTACCGAATTTCCGATATCTAATGAATTTCAAGAACAACAACAAGAACAACCGAAAATAACAGAGAATGAGCAACAACCTGTACAGTCAGAACCAGATCAACAATATTCAACAGAAACGGAAGCTAATATAAATTTTGATGAATTTTCACAACAATTTGATATAAGTTTACCTGGTTTTTATAATAACATAATATAAAATCAATAAAAAACAATTTTTTTAAATGAATATCAAGTGTTTTTATTTATTAACTAATAATCAGCAAAATAATTATAATATATTCTCCCAAGAAATATCTTTATAAGTCTAATAGCTTCTTTAGCTGTATCTGTTTTTTCTCTTTGTTTTTCTTCTATTAAATCACATTCACAAATATTTTCATTGTCTTCAGGATTAGAACATGCAAGATAATGACCGCTAGATGTAAATTCTTCACTTTTGCTGTTGTTTAGATATTCTCGAACATTTTCAATTTCTTTTTTGTTGAAAACCACTTCTCCATATGATTCTGCACCAAAAAATGTATCAAATTCATTTAAAAATAATGAAATATTATCTATTATATCCAGATTTCCATTTTCTAAGTACCCAATCAATTTCTCGTAAAATTTCAATAATTTTTCAAATTCATTTTTAAATTTGATAACTTGATTTTGTCTATAACTACAAATACATGTATCTGGTCCTGTAGTTGTATCATCTTTAGCCCAACAACAATCAACGTAATGAGATCCATGAGTTGATGTGATTTTTTCCATGTTTTCATATTGTTGTATATATTTTCGATAGTATACAAGAGTTCTCCTATCTTCGTCTGTTAAATAATCTGTGTAAAACTCGCCTTCAAAATCCATCTTTATACTTTGAATAATGTTGGTTAACTGTTAATTATTTTGAGAATGAATTGACTTTTATTAATGATTATTTATTTGTTTAACATTTTCGATTTTCGTGCACCAATATACTCGTAATCGGTTCTGTAGTTATATTTCATCATTGCCTTGAATTCAATCTGTTTCAAATTCATGATATTCATAACATGATAATATACTTATGTTGAGTGTATATGTTTTATATAGTTGCTACTTTATCAGTTTTCATGTTGAGACATGTTTGTTCTTGTTTAAAACAATGAAACAATGAAGTCTTTTGTTTTTTAAACGGATTATGCTGCCAGCTGCGTTATTGTTTTTAAGTTCAGAAGAAAAAAATTTCTAACAAAGTATTTTTGCTTTTGGATTATGTGACTAATATTAGAATTATCGACTATTAAGCTTTTAAAATACATTCGAGATTAGGTATATAAAACACATGTGAATCACTTTTATGCTTCATTAATTTCAAGACGTTTTTACCTCCTGTTAGTCAAGCAAGTGATTCTTTCTTAGTCGGTTTTATTATTTTAAAATGGAAACTATAAGTGAAACACGAGAAATTTTGGAATTTCTAAAAGAAATTTTTGAAACTCACGACATGGAGTTTCTAGACGAACAAGAAGATAACAACATGGAGTTTCTGGATGTTCAAGAAGATTGCAACAGCAACATCGACAATTCCAACATGGAGTTTTTAGATGAACAAGAAGATTTCAATAGCAACATCAACAATTTCAATATGGAGTTTTTAGATGAAGAAGAAGGTTACAACGGCATCTCATATAAAATAGGTTTTCAATATTTTAATAAATTTTTTGAAAACAGTACAAATATTAAATTTTGTTTTGATTGTAAAAACCATAAATACATGCCTGTAAATGTATGTAGAGTTTCAGGGAATTTTGAAGCAAATAGTAATTTTGTAATAAAAGATTTTATTGAAAAACACAACTTGAAATGTTTTTTATGTAATACCAATTTATTTTCAATAATTTATAATAAAATTTAATGAAATAAAAATAAAATATCATTAGAACAAAAACAGTTAAAGGTTTTTTTTATTTAATTTTTTTTAATAACTCTTTCTCCTCTATCCACGAATTATGCTGATTAGAAAATCCTAGCCATTTCACAAAAACTTTGCTTCCTTTTTTTCTTAAAATTTTTTCCACTAAATAAAGATCTGGGTGATTGGTTTTAATTATTTCTTTTTCGTAAAAGCCACCTTTAATTGGTTGTCCTTCGTAGTCTTCTAAAAGATATGTTATTGGATTCGTGTTTTGAACTTTTTTTATCGTGAAAATTTCGGTGGTCCAGTTGGGTGTATATCCCTTCTCAAAAATATGTTTATATTTGCTTATTCGTACTTTGTCTCCAACTTTGTATTTTGGTTTATGAAAAACTTTTAAGTTATTGTATACTGTCTTTAATAAAAATTTTTCATTGTTTTTATTAACATCTTTGGGACGCATTTTTATTGTTCGATGAATAGTGTTATTGTATTTGGTAACTAACGCTTTTACGTTATCAATCCATTTATATGATCCATTCATACTGAATTCTTTCCACGTCATCTCTTTTAATGTTCTGTTGAAACGTTCAACAATTGATGCTTTCAATGTGCTATATGTTGAATAATGATTAACATAATGTTTCTTCATAAGTTGATTAAATTGTGTGTTATAAAATTCTTTCCCCAAATCTGTTTGTAAATTTTTTGGTGATGTTTGTGTTATGTTAAATATATTATTCATTGCTTCAGTAACATCTTTAGCATTTTTTGTTTTAACAGGGTGTACCCAAGCGTATTTTGAGAAAGTATCAATTACAGTTAATAAATATTTATAATTTTTGTTAAATGAAGAGTAATTTCCCATTTCAACTAAATCAGCTTGCCACAAATCATTAATTCCTTTTACTATAACATGTCGCCGTTTAAAATTTTTTCTAGCAGGTTTATGAAGTTCTTCTACAAGTTGTTGTTTTTGCATATTTATTCTGGTACACTTTCTAATGGGAAAATCGATTCTTCAGATTTATGTTTTTTCTTTATTTCATCAAATAAAAATTGTTGAATATTTTCAATATTATAATTTAAACTATATAGTTTTTCACTGTGACTTTTTAACATGTCCTGATTCTTTGCAAGATCCTGACGAAATGTTTCTATTTTTATAAGATTTTCGTGTAAAGCATTGATTTCATTATCAACATACTTTTTTGTCACTGCATCATTATCATTTAAAGGATTTTCAAGATTTTCCATTCGTTTTGAATTTATATTAAAGTTTCCTTCATTTGTTAAAATAAAACCTATTCCTGGCAAACCTACAGGACCAGGAGGCCCACGTTCAGATGAAATTGTAGCATGGTGATGTCTCCGAATACAGAAACGTCCAAACTTGTCAACGCTCATAATGTAAATAATAAATTTCACGTTGTAGAATATAAATTTATACGATAATGTCTGCTTCTCTGAACTCCTCAATTATTGAAACTATCTCATTGTTGTGATTATTATGACCTGCATGTGTAGATGCTAATAGTAATTTCAATCTATTCACTAATTCATTTGGATCATCCCGGTATACATAATTAGATTTTTCTTTTAGTAAATGCATTAATCCAGAACCAGAATGAGATTTGAATAATCCCTTAATTAGTCTATACTTCGTACTTCTGTTTCCAGATATTTGTCCTCCGTCCTCATAATCTCGTTTATTTGCACTTGTTTGTATTATGATTTTTTTATAATTTTTGAAGTCATCGTTAGTGCATACCGTTTTATTAGGATGTTTTAGAAACAATAATTGTATCAAACCAGGTGTTAGAGAATAAAAATTTCCATCAATAACAATAGTTTTATCGTTAATATCAAAAGAAGAGTTTCCTATTTTCCAAATATTTCTATCATGATCTAAATGTGGTCCGTATTTATAATCAATATCATCTTCTTTTAATTTCATTTCTTTCAAAAATCGATTTGGTGAGTTTGAAAATGCTGGTTGTTGTAGTTGTTGCGATTCATCAAAACTTTCATCGAATGATTTCAAAGAAAAATCAGGTTGTTTAATTGTTTGAGGTGTTTCAAAATTCTCTTCTAACTTATTGAAATATTCATGTGGTGTACTTGAGAATTCAGTTTTCAAACGTTTAGACTTAAATGGAGTCTCACATTCTTCTTCTTTTACTTCAGATTTAATATCCGGATAATAAGTTTTATCTACTATTTTCTTCAAAGGTTGAGTTATTGGTTTAAAAACACTTTCCAATTGTATTTCTTCTTCTGCTTTACCAGTTTTTAAAGCTTGATATTTTTTACGAATAACATTTCTTGTTTTTATAATATTCTTAATTATCTCGTTTTCCATGATAATGCTTTGAAAAACAGCTTAAAAACAGGTATTCAAACAGCTCTGAAACAGCTATGAAACAGCTTAAACAGGTCCAAAAACAGCTTAAACAGGTCAAAAAACAGCTCTAAAACAGCTTAAACAGGTCCCAAAACAGCTCTAAAACAGCTTAAACAGGTCAAAAAACAGCTCTAAAACAGCTTAAACAGGTCTTTAAACAGCTCTAAAACAGCTTAAACAGGTCCAAAAACAGCTCTAAAACAGCTTATACAGGTCTTTA
The DNA here is from genome assembly GCA_932526495.1 of Bombylius major. NCBI lineage: Eukaryota > Metazoa > Arthropoda > Insecta > Diptera > Bombyliidae > Bombylius > Bombylius major. The sequence continues at coordinate 28,590,050 of OW052043.1, forward strand.
AACAGCTCTAAAACAGCTTAAACAGGTCCAAAAACAGCTTAAACAGGTCAAAAAACAGCTCTAAAACAGCTTAAACAGGTCCCAAAACAGCTCTAAAACAGCTTAAACAGGTCAAAAAACAGCTCTAAAACAGCTCAAACAGGTCTTTAAACAGCTCTAAAACAGCTTAAACAGGTCCGAAAACAGCTCTAAAACAGCTTAAACAGGTCTTTAAACAGCTCTAAAACAGCTTAAACAGGTCCAAAAACAGCTTAAACAGGTCAAAAAACAGCTCTAAAACAGCTTAAACAGGTCCCAAAACAGCTCTAAAACAGCTTAAACAGGTCAAAAAACAGCTCTAAAACAGCTTAAACAGGTCTTTAAACAGCTCTAAAACAGCTTAAACAGGTCCAAAAACAGCTCTAAAACAGCTTAAACAGGTCTTTAAACAGCTCTAAAACAGCTTAAACAGGTCCAAAACCAGCTCAAACAGGTCTTTAAACAGCTCTAAAACAGCTTAAACAGGTCCGAAAACAGCTCTAAAACAGCTTAAACAGGTCAAAAAACAGCTCTAAAACAGCTTAAACAGGTCTTTAAACAGCTCTAAAACAGCTTAAACAGGTCCAAAAACAGCTCTAAAACAGCTTAAACAGGTCTTTAAACAGCTCTAAAACAGCTTAAACAGGTCCAAAACCAGCTCAAACAGGTCTTTAAACAGCTCTAAAACAGCTTAAACAGGTCCGAAAACAGCTCTAAAACAGCTTAAACAGGTCTTTAAACAGCTCTAAAACAGCTTAAACAGGTCCAAAAACAGCTTAAACAGGTCAAAAAACAGCTCTAAAACAGCTTAAACAGGTCCCAAAACAGCTCTAAAACAGCTTAAACAGGTCAAAAAACAGCTCTAAAACAGCTTAAACAGGTCTTTAAACAGCTCTAAAACAGCTTAAACAGGTCCAAAAACAGCTCTAAAACAGCTTAAACAGGTCTTTAAACAGCTCTAAAACAGCTTAAACAGGTCCAAAACCAGCTCAAACAGGTCTTTAAACAGCTCTAAAACAGCTTAAACAGGTCCGAAAACAGCTCTAAAACAGCTTAAACAGGTCTTTAAACAGCTCTAAAACAGCTTAAACAGGTCCAAAAACAGCTTAAACAGGTCAAAAAACAGCTCTAAAACAGCTTAAACAGGTCAAAAAACAGCTCTAAAACAGCTTAAACAGGTCTTTAAACAGCTCTAAAACAGCTTAAACAGGTCCAAAAACAGCTCTAAAACAGCTTAAACAGGTCCAATAACAGCTTAAACAGGTCTTAAACAGCTTAAACAGCTCGGTAGATGAAATATTAATGATATACAACTCTTACATACGTATCTATTTATAATAATACAAAAGTATCAAATCCTTTTCTGTATCGTCCACAATCTAATAAACTATCTTTGTTTATTACTAAAAATCCGTAATTATCTTTCCAACATTTTGAACACATATCTCGAAATTTGTCATATGACATGTCAGTGTTTACATGATCATTAAAAATATGCTTTAAATTCATTTCATCTTGTTTAAAAATTACAATAAAGTTTGAGTTATCACGTATCAAGTGTTTTGGAATATGTGTATAAGTCTGACATAAGTAAAAGCTATCAATATCCTTATGACGTCCCATACAAAAATATGAACGTATATTATTTTGTTTTTCGCAGGCAACATCATCAAATATGAAAATAGAGTTTTGTTTAGCCTGTTCTGGTGACATTATTTCAGTATTCTCAGAAAATGTGTTGTATCCTAACCCTTTAATTGGTGAAATCAGTTTTTTAAGATACTCATATTTTGGTTGATACAAAGATTTTGAGTATATGTAAATATTTTCAAATTTAAGACCATTCGGATGTTCAAGTAAACTCATCATTACATTTGTTTTTCCACAACTCGATGGACCCACAATAATGGCACGTACATTGTTAGGTAATAGTTTACTATGTTTAATTTTATTTGAAGTATTTGTTACAAAATCTATATTTTTCACATTTAATGTATCACGTTGTTTAATGAAACGCATATTGATAAGAACTGAAGAAAAAAACTATAAATACCTAATATATAGGTTTTCAACATCATTCTATTCATCTTTTTGTATGAGAAAACATATAAAATGATTAAATATAATCGAAAAACATTTAGTCGAACTCAAACTCGCAAAGGTAAAGGTTTAGTGAATACATTAATTAATAAGTTACCAGTAGAGCTTCATCTTTCTGGTTATCAATATTGTGGACCTGGTACAAAACTTCAACAACGTCTTGCAAGAGGTGATCAAGGAATCAATCAATTAGATCAAGCTTGCAAACAACACGATATATTTTATTCTAAACATAAAGACAAAAATCAACGTCATACAGCTGACAGAATATTAGCAGGAAAAGCTTGGGAAAGAGTAAAGACAAAAGATTCAAGTATAAGTGAACGTATAAACTCTTGGTTTGTTACAAACGCAATGAAAGCTAAAGTGAAATTAGGTATGGGAATCAAGAAGAAGAAATCAACAAATAAGAAGAAGAATAAAGCAAAAACGCGTAAAATGTTCCGAAAAGCTATACAAAGTGCCCGTGAAATATTAAAAGCACAAAAACCAGAAGAAATGAACAATGCCATTAGAATAGCATTAACTGCAGCCAAGAACACCATAAAGGGAAAAAAGTCATCAATTGAACTACCTCGAATCATACCTGTTCCAAAAACAGGCGGTATTTTACCATTTTTAGTTCCACTTTTTGCGGGACTCTCAGCAGCAGGAGCATTATCTGGTGGTGCAGCGACAATAGCAAAGGCAATCAATGATGCAAAACAAGCTAGAGAACAACTAGCTGAAAACCAACGACATAATAAAACTATGGAGGCAGTAGCAATGGGGAAAGGATTACAACTTAAACCATACAGGAAAGGTCTTGGTCTTTTTTTAAATCCAAATCCAAAAAACTTTTAAGTAAGCTACCCAATAAACCTCTCAGTGAAATCGATTTAATGAGATATGGTAAAAGTATACCGCACTTTAGAGCTGTATTCATGAAAGATAAACTACCACCAAAACCTTATAAAAATGAGTGTGGTATAGTAAATTTAGATAATTCAAGTGGACCTGGTACACATTGGGTAGCATATCAGAAGAACGAAAATCGTGTTGAATACTTTGATAGTTATGGTAATCTGCAACCACCTCTAGAAATTGTAAGATATTTAGGAAATAATATAGAATATAATTATAATAGATATCAAAATTTCAATTCATTTAAATGTGGACATTTATGTTTAAAGTTTCTGTATAATTTTATTGATGTGAATTAGTATAAATAAATGTGTAAACATGGAACTATTATTCATTTCATTTAAAACCTTCAACATGTCAGTGGGAATACATCTATATTAACAACTGAATACTTCCCGCCCATTGATTTATTATCTGACTATCTTTGTGGTCTTGTTGATTTTCATACCTATAATTCAATACCTAATGTGGATAGTAGCAATAACTTATTTCATATAGGTAATGAAACTATTCAAATACCTGTGGGATCTTATGAAGTTGATGACATCGCGAATTTCATTCAAAAAGAGCTCGAGAAAACGAAAACTAAGCCTACAATCAAAATACAAGCGAACAACAACACACTCAAAACAGAAATTAAAAGTTCACATAACGTCTACTTTAACAGAGAAAGAACTATTGGTCAACTGTTAGGTTTCAGTAAAAAAGAATTGGGGTCAAATACGACGCATGTGTCTGATTTACCTGTGAATATAACTAAAGTTAACGCTATACGAATTGAATGTAATCTAATAGTAGGATCATATATAAATAATATTCCAGTTCACACTCTTCATGAATTTTCTCCTGATGTAGGACCAGGGTATAAAATAACAGAAGTTCCTAAGAATGTTATATATTTACCCGTAAATGTGAAACGAATTAGTTCTGTTGAAATAAAAATTGTAGATCAAGATGGAGATTTGATTAATTTCAGAGGCGAAATAATTACAGTTAGATTACACTTGAAACCACAATAATAGAACAAGACGTAAAGTATAAAACAAGTAGTCTGATAACTAAAGCTATTATTTCTTATGTAAGTGTCAAGTGGATAAGAACTAAATATGTTGATATTCAACAAACATAATAATAATAAAAACTCATTCAAAAGTGATAATATCATTAGTATACCATTACCTATTGAACAAACAACAACACAAAGAGAGTGCACTTCAACGAGACCATCATTAACAATTGAAAATAAAAAATTTTTAAAGTCATTGGGGTTTGTTTTGAAAAGCAAACATGAATGATATACTGGATATTTTAGAAGAACCTCACTTCGATGAAAGTATTACTAAAAAAGAATATCATACATATTCACCATTTGTAGAATCGTATAACAATAGCGATGAAATACGAATTTCTATTCAAAACCAAGATTTATACTTACTACCAAGTGAAAGTTTTATATATATTGAAGGAACATTAACTAAAAACGATGGAACTGTAATACCTGATTATAAACTAAATAATAATTCTGGGGCCTTCTTATTTGATGAAATACGATATGAATTGAATGGTGTAGAAATTGATCGTTGTCGGAATGCAGGAATCAGCAGTGTTTTAAAAAATTACATTTCATTAAGCGAAAGTGAAAGTACAACGCTGTATAATGCAGGATGGACAGGAAATAGTACTATATTACCTACATCAGGACATTTCAATTTTTGTATACCTCTAAAAATGCTATTAGGATTTGCTGAAGACTATAAAAAAATAGTTGTTAATGTAAGACATGATCTGATTTTAATTAGAGCAAGAAATGATGCAAATGCGGTTCAAGTACCAGTTGCAGTTACAGACTATAAAATTACATTCACAAAAGTCTTATGGAAAGTACCTCATATAAATGTAGACGATAAAGAAAGACTTAAACTTCTTAAAATCACTCGAAATGCGAAGCCAATTCGTATTAGTTTCAGGAGCTGGGATTTATATGAATATCCGAATATTCCAAATACAAATCACATCATATGGACTATCAAAACATCTACACAACTAGAAAAACCTCGTTTTTTGATATTTGCATTACAAACCAATCGACAAAACCAAAAAGAAGCTGATGCTAGTAAATTTGATCACTGTAAATTAGCTAACGTTAAAGCTCATTTAAACTCTGAGACGTATCCATATGATAATTTAAATATACTTTTTGAACGTAATCGATATGCGTTGTTATATGATATGTATACAAAATTTCAAGAAACTTATTATGGAAGGAATTGTCAACCGTTATTAAAATGGGATAGTTTCAAGAGTATAGCACCAATTGTTGTTATTGATTGTGCTCATCAAAATGAAACAATAAAAACAGGACCTGTTGATATTAGAATAGAGTTTGAGTTAGCAAGCAACGTCAATATTCCTAACAATACTTCAGGATTTTGTTTACTACTACATGATCGAATAATTGAGTACAATCCACTGAATGGAGAAGTTAGAAAACTGATATAAATGAGAGCATAATATAGAAATTTATTTAGTATTTCAAAGAACTTGTGAGAGAGAATACACATATATCATAAAATGTTTGATAAAATTATTATCGATGTTCAAGGTTTCAAAGACTATAATAATAAGTTTATTGTTAAAGAACTTGCTATTTCTTTCAATGCGCGTGAATTTCAAGTGTTTATTATAAAGCCACCGTTTGATTTTTCGCGTTTAACAACAAAAGAGAAGAAACAAGTGAATTGGTTACATAAAAATCATCATGGTTTAACTTGGAATGAAGGATCAATATCTTTTCAAAGTGTTAAAAAATTTCTTCGAACAAATCTGAGAAATTCTAAAGTATGTGTGAAAGGTCATGAAAAACAAAAATGGATTAATAATATACTTGAGAATAAGATTGAAGTATACGATTTAGAAGAAGAAGAAGAATGTCCGAAATTTGCAACATTGCTTCAAAACTATCCGCATGTTCTGCGTTGTAATATCCATGAAGGATACTGTGCTTTAGAAAATGTATGTCTTCTAAGAAATTATCTTGATGTAAAATTGAATTAAAAAGTGGTAAAACTTTTTTTAGATAAATAAAACCAATTTTTTTTAAATGAATGTTTTTTATTTTATTTTATATATATGTAGTTATTTTTCAGTTTTATTATTTTATAAATATGTATTTATTTTTCAGTTTTCTTATATAATATACGTATCTATTTTTCAGTTTTCTTATTCTAAACTTATTCTAAAATGACCCCATGCGTATGTACTAACACCATCTTCTCTAACACATCTCTTATCATCTATATAACTTAAAGCTACTATATTTACATTTTGAGTATATATCTTATGAATGTATGACCTAAATACTAACATATTACCATAAAATAATTGTTTCTTATATAAACAATCTCTATAATTATCTAAACTTAAATTATCTACAGCTGTTTTTTTAACACCTTTAGCTTTTTTTATTAATTTACAATCTTCTACATCTATTGAATACATTTTTGATTTTAAACCTATAAACTCTTTCATTATCCGACCATTGTTCTCATCTTTCATTAAACCTAATACTTTTTTATTTTTAAGTGGAATATTATAAGGGTTATCAGGTAAGTATTTGGAAGTATCAAATTTAGTGTCAATATCATTTATAATGTCACTATAGAAATCTTCAGTTTCTATTGAATATATAAAAGAATCTGTATCCATGTAAGCAAGAAGTACTTTTTCATCATACTTGGGTTTTATATAATCATAGTGAAAGTCGTACATCTTCCACTTTGATAATTCTAATACAACGAAACCAAGATAAATTGGTTTGTTATAGTATGTTCGAACTCTCTCAAGTTGTATAGCTGTCATATTTTCTGTAAACTGAGCTAAGCTGTGGAAATTCGGTTTAGCTATTAAAGCCCTAGCACCTAAATGTTTACCACTACTTTCCCAGTCAGTAACGATTTTGACATCTTTTCGTTTGTCAACATTTTCCATCGTTTTACCGTACACAGCATTATTCAACAACTTGAAAAAGTTCTTTTCAAAAGTATTTTTTGCAATAGTACGATAATATGTATTTAAATCAATATATTTTTTCAACCAACATGATTGTTTAAACTGTAGCGCTCTGTGAATTTTCACTAATTTCAAACCGTGTTTTAAACATTGCTGAAGATTTCTATAGTGAATTATATAATTTCTTTTTACTGTCAAATCTGTAATTAATTTGTTGAATTTTGACCCCGGACTTTTTTTATTTTGTGCACAAAACGGTAAATCATTATGTAAATCATGAAGAGATTCAGGATACTCTAAATCTACTTCTAAAATATAACCCGTATCTGAGTTATCTGTAATATTAAGAATATTTATATCTTCAACGTTTTCTACCCATTGAAAATCAGAATATGGTAAAGGTTGTGACATAGCCCAACCGTATAAATTATTTGCATCAACATACATTAAATATGAAGATGGTTTATTTTCATCGAAATTACTCATATACTTGTTATTCGCTGTAGAATGTCTATGCGAACATTGAGTAATTCCACCACGGATACCTTTTTTAATAAAATTATACATATTTATGTCGGTGAATAGTTCAAGATTTATTTCAGTATATTTTAACATCGCGTCCCATGATAACCCCGGAGTTGTATAATACTGACAGGGATCCAGAGTATAAATATTTCTACAAACTTTTCTAAAATTTTCGAATACATCTGTTAAAAGTAATACATCGGTTTTCAAATATAACTCTAAATAATCCCAAATGTTTTTACAATCAAATTTTTCCCAAACTTTCTTAGCATGAATGTAATCTTTATCAGAACATTTACTATTTGTTAATTTGCTATCGAAATGTTTCTGTGAAGGTAAACACGTTTCATCTAGACGTTCAAAAGAATTAATGTATTCGTATGGAAATACTCCTTTACGTGTTAATAATTTGAAATTTTCTTCTTCTGGATATAAAGATTTAACTGTTTTCAAATCTTTCGGAGATAAATTTCCTACTAATGAATCTAGACTAGACTGCATAAATCTTACAGAATCTAAAAATCTAAGTTCAATTGTATCAGTTTCATTAACGAAAATTCGTTTTGAAAGTGATACATACAATTCTTTATTTAATGGTATCAAATTTATATCACCATCAATATTTGCTAGTTCATTAACAAATAAGTGACAGTCATAACCAGAAAAATTATGAAAGAAAATTGGGAAAAACTTTGGGACTTGATACCGCAAATTACATTCATTATGCGCTGGACCCCTGTACTTTCCTGTTAAATGACAATGGTCGGCTACTCTTATATTACCTAAATATTTCTTACATATATGACAAATCTTACTACTACATTGTCTCCTTTCTTCAAAAGCCGTGAGTGGTTCCATCGCCTTTGGATTCATAATAACATTATTATGAATATCTAATACATCTTCAACCAGGGATTGTACAAATTTTGCTGGTGAGTCCTTTCCTTTATACACTTTTAATTTACTTAAGCTATCATCATAAGAACATTTGATATAATAAGAGAATGCACAAGGAACGTGTTGTTGTATATTTGTTGTTGATGAAATATCTGGATTTGGAATACATGTATTTAATCCTTGTAAAATGCATTCAAAGTCTGCGTATATAACAAATGGGACCTCTAATTGACGTTCGTATTTCTCAAATTTCAATTCATTGTTTTCTGGTGATGGCATAAGTGTAACAATCTTACTGCATTCATTTTTATGTATATTGTACGCCTCTTCGGTATAAAAATGTTGTAAACATCCATTACATAAAAAGATTTTATGTTCGTGTTGTGTTATTTGAGATTTTATTAATCTAGATATGTTCTTGATCCACACATAATGACTCTTTTCTCCATCTTGAATCAACAGTAAATTGATATGTAATTTCTTCTCATTTTTTGTACAGTAATATGGTCCCACTATTTTACATGTATTAAATTGCATTTCTTCACAACCGTATACGTTTATACTAATTTCAGGATTTAGGTCTTCAAACTTTGCTATATCCGTTACCTTTAGTGGAAATTCAAGATCATCAAATTCTAATATCATATTGTTTTTCAGAAGAATTGTACTTGCAACAATATTTTCAATATTATATGATGAAACTCTATCAGAATGAACTTCAGCAGGATCTATAGCTGAAATTATTGCCCATTTAAAGCAGTACTCGTCCGTATTTTTCACATTGATACAAGCATGTTTACGTGCAATTGTTGTTGGTAATGGTAAATACTGAGAACCTCTTATTGGCCTGTACTGATTAATGTTGATTTCGAGATGGATTATTCTTATAAGAGTCCAACCACTATCTCGTTCTTGAAACTCTTGCATTTTTGTATGAATTTTATCAATCATAACTTCGTATGCAGACGATAACTCAGTTTCATTTCTAACGATTATCATTTTTGATTGAAATGATTTAACTGAAGTTGTTATTTCATCGTTATCATCATTTTCTTTTGTTAATTTCATATACTCTGCAAATAGTTCTATGTTGAATTTAAAAGATGAGTGTTTAATCAGTTGTTCATTTAATGTTTCTATAATAATATCTTTCTCCGCTTTTAAAAAGTTAAGAGGATCTAGATTTCCTTCATCCTTGTTTTCATAAATGAGCGTTTCAATTCGTTCCTCAAAGCTACTTTTCACTACTTTCAATTTATCATTAATTGGTTCGGCTGCTTTTATTTTATGTACATTTGTTCTTAGATGATAACTCCAGTTCTTGATTGAAATTTCTTTATTACATGTTTGGCATAAAATTTTGTTTTGTGATGATGATGAAGGCTGATTGCTAATATCATTAGAAATAGCATCAACTGAAGACACCTTATGCTGGGTTCTCATGTGTATTAGTAGATTTTCTTTGCGTGTAAAGCTCTTCTTGCAAATGCTACAAATTTCGTGATCACCATGAACTGATTGGACATGTCTTTTCAACGAATTTTTAAATGCAAATCCATTTCCACAAATTTCACATATAAAACTCTTCATTTTGTAGTCTATGTAAATTAATTTCTTTATTTTAATAAACAATTTGAAACTGAATAAGATTTAATATCCTTTTTTAAGATTTTCAAACACAACTTCAAATTTAACAGAAAATTAATTAAACACTTTGAAACTGAATAAGATTTAATATCCTTTTTTAAGATCCTTAAAAACAGCTTCAAATTTAAAAGAAAATTAATTAAACACTTTGAAACTGAATAAGATTTAATATCCTTTTTTAAGATCCTTAAACACAACTTCAAATTTAAAAGAAAATTAATTAAACACTTTGAAACTGAATAAATTTTAATATCCTTTTTAAAGATCCTTAAAAACAGCTTCAAATTTAAAAGAAAATTAATTAAACACTTTGAAACTGAATAAATTTTAATATCCTTTTTCAAGATCCTTAAACACAACTTCAAATTTAACAGAAAATTAATTAAACACTTTGAAACTGAATAAGATTTAATATCCTTTTTTAAGATCCTTAAACACAACTTCAAATTTAAAAGAAAATTAATTAAACACTTTGAAACTGAATAAATTTTAATATCCTTTTTAAAGACTTTAAACTTTAAAATAAAATCAAATAATCACTTTGAAATTTCACGATGAACTGATGCCGCTTGAAGAAATTGTCTTCATTTATAGTATGAATTTCTTATCCCCAAAATTTAATTATTTGCAAAAAAGTAATAAAAAACAATAACACAGCATAAACAATATGAAACTTGAACAAACATGTCTCAACATGCTCAGCACACATGAATAATCCTAAAAAGTTAACTTAAAAAACAATGACATCATAAACAATTTAAAACTTAAGACAAACATGTCTCAACATGCTTAGCATTGATTAAGCACACGTGAATCAGAACTGTACCAAAAATTTTCCATTGCTTTTTCAATGATAACGCCCATAATTTTAACCCTCACTGATAAAAAAATCTTAACCCCCCGCGCAAGTGCTGAAAAAATTTATACACACACACACACACACACACACACAAACATACATATAAAAATAATTTCACAACTTGATGAAATCCGAAAGTAAAACATTAAAACATCAAATAGTACACGTAAAATCAATCGTCAGAATAGCTCAGTGGGGAGAGCGTTACACTGAAACTCTAAAGGTCCCCGGTTCAAATCCGGGTTCTGACAATACAGTAAGTATTTTTTTTTTTTTTTTTTTTTTTTGTTAAATAAAAACAATAACACAGCATAAACAATATGAAACTTGAACAAACATCTCTCAACATGCTCAGCACATATGAATAATCCTAAAAAGTTAACTTAAAAAACAATGACATCATAAACAATATTAAGCTACCACACACCGAAACCAAAAAGCTCAAAGTTTCTCAAAGCACACCATATGGCACAACCAAAAAAACCCAAAAATATCCCAAAGCACACCACATGTCACAACCAAAAAGCCCATAATATCCCAAAGCACACCACATGCCACAACCAAAAAGCCCAAAATATCCCAAAGAACACCACATGCCACAACCAAAAAGCTCAAAAGCTCATGACGTCACTGAGCCAGAGCCATGGTCCAGAAACGCCATATTCATACTACTAATGTGATCAGTTTTTTTAATGTTATTGTCATTACTTTTGTTACCTGTTTTATTATTTTTATTTATTTTGTATTTTTTATTCATAAAAAATACATTTTTTAGAAAACTGTGAACCTATCTCCTTATTTTGTATTGAGTTTGGGTCCCCACATATGCAAATTCAACATATGCGAGAATTTTACGGAACGTATCCACTTTGTGCCATTTTGCCTTACATAATATATGGTTCCATTGCAAAGTTGAACAACAAAAAGCATTCGGGATGGCTCATTTTTTCCTACGTGTTACTATTGGTGGTCGGCCAAAATTTGTTAAAACTACGTTTTATTTTTCATTTAAAAAAAAATTATTGATTGTCCTTGGACTTTGGCCCAGTATTTTCGAAATTTGTCGATTTGACTTTTTTCCACCTTTTAGTTACTTCATAATTTCAATTTCTGTTTTATTTAACAAATTGACCAGTGCCATTTTTTATCAAAAATCTTGAAAACTTATCACACAATAAAGAGATTTAAAAAAAATATCCAAAATCCCTGTAAGCACTTCGAAAAATTCACTTTGAATGGTAGTGAGGCTATATTTTGCAACGGCTTTTATTTGTACATTTTACTTTCTCCCTCTCTTTCTTCTATATGGTGGGATTTTCTAAAAATTAAATTTCAAAAATTTTCTTAACACAACAGGTCCTTCAAAATCCTAGAACAAAGATTTGTAAAAAATTCACTCCTTATACATATGAGATATACACACATGGTAAGGGTGAGGCTATATTTTGAAACGGAGTGTACATATGTCACAGCTATAAAGAGAATTTTTACGTTGAATTGAAGTTCATCAAAGATTTGGGAGAGAAATAATCTTTCTATTTTCTCTGAATCTGAAATATAGATATAGTGTACTATCGACCCAAATGCTATATTCTTCCATTTTATTCATTTCTTTCGTTCATTTTTTTTTTCTAATTTAATTATTATAATTAATTTTTATTTTTATTACTTCTATTAATTTTTTATTTTTATTTCTTCAATTCGAATTTCATCTTCCATTTGAGTTAAAGATTTTGATTAAAAAAGGCAAATGATACAAAACTCGTTTTTTTTTTTTCAATTGAAGTATGTCAACCATAATTGGTTATCTTGTCTATAAACCACTAGAAATAATTCAGTTTACTACTACGACGTTTCAAAGATTTTACAGTATAGGTATGTATGGATGTACCTTATTTATAAATTCTCAATATAATTTACTATTACTTATAAGTATACAAACGATATGTAATAGTAAAGACAGATATCGGGTATATGGTGTGTATAAATATCCGGGTATTCACTATACCCGCATTAAACCCGATATGTGTCAGCGGGTATTCATTGGATGTCCGGGTATACATCGAAAGCAATCGAGTATGAAGCGAGTATCCTATACCCACATAAAACAGCCGAGTATTGACAGTGTTGTGAACTTGAAATGGGAAATTTTAGAATAAAAAGCAAATTGGAGCTAACTTCATACGAAAAAAAACGTCAAATGTGTAGGAATGTGAATGTAATGTAATGAAAAGAAGAAGAAGAAGACTAAAATTTAAAAAAATCGTTATAATAAACATTAATATAATTAAATATCAATTATAATAATAATAATTATTAATATAATGATAATAAATTAAAAAAGTAATAAAATTATTATAAATTCATTTAAAATTTCAATTTCACACAAATTCCAACCATATAATATACGTACGATACCCGGGTTATGTGTGTCACCTATGCGAGTATTGTCAATACCCGGGTATTCATACCCACCATTTACCCAATATCTGTCAGTACTATAATAATGATCTGAGAAAGTAAAAAAAAAATTTTTTCACTCAAATTTGTAATAACATGGTTTGTATTTAAAGTTCAAAAAAAAAAAAATGATAATTCATATAAGATGTTAAAAAAGTTTTTTTGTTGATATTCATATACATATATTGTATTTGAAAATTGTTAAAAGTCTCATCAGGCTAAAATAAAAAACTACATATTTGAATAAAATCATTGATGGGTTTTACACAGTTCTTCTCCACGACCAAGTTCATTAGCCAGGGGAGTAGTGCGGTTTCCTCATCTTTCCTAACTTTTCCAACCAAACTGATTTCTATTTAACGAGGTGAAGATACTAACACATATACACAAAAACAAGTTTTTGAAGAATTTAAAATTCAAATACATTGAAAAATTTGTGTATGTACAATGAATTGAGAAGATTGAAGAAAGAAAGAAGACTAATGTAAAAGTGAAAAGAAGAGCTGTGTAAAAGGTCTAACCAAATTTGGCTTGAAGCCACTCAAGTCAAAAGTCTGATTACGTTATTTTAAATCAAGCAAACCATAATAGGCTGCAGTCAGCTCAAGCCAAATTGAACGAAAATTTTGAATGATAAAGTCTAATCTATGTGATTCTACGTTTAAATCATCTAGTTTTATATTTAATAATTTTACATGTTCAAAGTAGTGATTAACATTTGTTTCATTAACCTTTTGTTCTGTACAACAGTCATCTTGTGTTATATTTACCTTTGGTATTATATGTTTGTACGAGGGGCTTAACAAAAGTTCGTGCAAAAGTACAAAGAAAATTAAAAAAACAATGATTTTTTTTTATCGTTATAAAGTTTATTTGTTTAACATTTCTCAACATAATTTTTATTTATTTTTATACATTTCTTAAGTCCATAAATCCACCTGTCAAAACATGCTTCAAAATTTCAATAAAGTAAATTGCTCTTCCACAGCTTTTATGAGTTCTTCTTCGTCTTTGCATGTTCTCTCGCGTAATTTTTTTTTTATTTTTGGGAAGAGCCGAAGTTGCAAGGTAGTAGCTATAATTTTACTTCTACTAAAGAAAATCCCAAACATTAATTTTCAAGTGGATTTTTTACTTAAGGTTTTTACTGGAGAAGGTTGACCTCTTCAACTCCATACAGAAGATTAGAGTTTTGTTTCGGGTTCGCTATTATAAAGTTAGGTCACATCACCTGTTATGATATTATTAAAATTCGTGGACTGACTTTTCCTGAACTTTTCTAGGAAAAATTGAGCCCATTGTACACGACCTGCCTTTTCTTCTTCATCATATATGTATATGTACGTGGAACCCACCACATTTCTTGCTATATTGCAGACTGCCATTAAAGATTCTTGATATTGCCATGGCATTTTTCCGTGTGTAAGCAATCGTTTCCTTCATCTTTCGTGGATCCTCATCAAGTACTTTCTCCACAGCAGTAATATTGGTGTCATCAGTGGAGGTTTTGGAAGGACCTTCACGGGGCTCGTCCCTGATACTAAAATATACACTTTAAAATTTTTTAAACTACTCGTACACGGTACAGATGGACGGAGCGTTATCACCAAATGCAGTTACACACTCTATGAAAATTTTTTTTGGACCTAACTTCCAACGAAATCTGAACAATATTTCGTAAGTGATTTTTTCTTTACTTGGTGATGGATTTACACTACGACCTGTTTCACTTAATTTTCTCTTTCTCGTTTCCATGTTTACACAGCGATTTGAAACTATGTTTGGATAATAATAAGAAGTCGTTCAACTTATATGTGAAGTAAGAGGCAAAAAGGATTATCCCTTCCCTATTTTTGTACGAACTTTTGTTAAGCCCCTCGTATTTATTAAGGATAACAGATTCAGCTATTAATTGTGTTTTTGAAGAATAAGCTTTACATTTTTCATTAATAGTTAGTATTCCTGTATGTGAGATTTCTACTTCATTAAGATTTTTACAAGAAATTGTTGAAGATTGTGGTTCACTTAATACATATAACCATTGATTTGAATTTAGATTTTGCCATAATTCTATTTTACCAGTTAATATTTTTGTATTACAATCGTTTGGTATTTTCTTATTAATTTCTATTAATAGAGATATTTCACATGTAGGTTTATTTAACGTATAATACAATATAATATATGACTTTAACATATTTATGTGAACAAATTATTTAATTTGTTGAATTTATTTCAATACAATGTTTTAAATCATTGAATTGAGTATACTGCATCTTATTTTTAGTGATTTCTAAAAATTTAAATTTTGGGTCAATATATGCATATGTTAATTTACTTTCATGTGGAACTGGAAAAGGTACTATGTAAATGATATAGATTAAATTCTTGTTTTTCAGCAATTGGGATTTGTATGACAAAAATTAGTCTTTTATTTTTATAAGTTGTTTGAAGGTAAGAAATATCATATATTTTCCTTATATTTTCAGTATTAAATTCTATTGGAAAAATTTTTCCTGTTGGTAATGATCGTACTGCATTTTGTAATTCTTGCAGAATTGTATTAGGATTAATTAAACTTGGATGTATAACATTCTTTTTAGAAAGTAATATAATATTGATTGTTTCTTCTAACTGGATATGAATTTTATTTAATAAGAACACTCATATGACTAACCAAATATTTATATGAAGAAAAAATATACCTATCCCTATTAAAACTATATAATACGTATTAGACGGCCCTATCAGGTGTAAGTGTGTTAGTAATCTTCTTATTCCTATTACTTTCATAGCAACATGTCCCCACTTTGTTTTTGTAAGAAGTACTAAAAGTGGTAACGCATAGGTGAGTATATGTTAGTAAATATGTTTCTTTTGTTATTTTTACAGGTAAAAAATACATATATTGGATGATTGTTTTGATATTTTTTGTTTAAAAATAAAACATATGGACTTTTATGTCAATAAAAAATGTACAGTATATTTTTCCTTATGATATGTAATTTTGTTGTTGTAATATATTGTTTCTCTTGCTCATTCAAGATTTATTATGTGGACTATTTTCAGCCCAACTGTGACTGTATTTTACATATTCTATTATATTTTTCTAAAATTTCTAGCAACATTTTGTATGAAGTGACCCTACACTATTCCCTGTACAATGTATTTATCAACATCAAAATGTTTATCAGCACTTCCAGCCTCGATTGATAACTTACTATCAACATCTTTCAATGCTTCTATACCTAACTATTCAATGCCTCTGGATAAGGGTGACCAGGTGTACTCTAAAAAGAGTAAATGTACTCTTTTGAGACATTACTCTTTCTTACACTTTTTGTATTTCACTTTGTTCACTTTTGTTCTCTTTTTTTGAAAAATATTCAAAAAAGTATGAAAATTGTACTACAGCCGCAGCACGTAGTTTATCCTATTTTAACCTTGGATAATTGGTACATATCCTTCCTTAAACAGCTTGAAATAATATAAACTGAAGTAATTTTAGTATGGAGAGAAGAAGGTATTTGACAATGACAACTTGTAATTCAAATTGACGCGACGTTAGGGATTTAAGCACCAAAAAGGATTTCAGTCCGAAATACAGGGTGTTTCCGTTATCACCGTCCAAAAGGATACCATAGATAGGTCTAATCGAGACAAACAAAAAATCGTATCGGAGGGGGCAGGGGAAATCCCAACGATTTGGCCACTAGAGGGCGTTGAAGTTTTTTTTGCTCTTATTTCACGATGTACCCTATAACTTTTTACAGGGGCAGGGGCACTTAAGGGTCAATTTGTGTTGACAAAAAATATAGAGGACCCTTTACCCTTTGCAATAATACCTTACTTATTCATGAAAAATTGATTTAAAATGTTTATAAAACTTAACAAATTGTTTCAAAATTATATTTTCTCACTGTAAAATATGAATTTCATAAATGGTGTAAAATTGGTAATTTAAAATGAAAAAAAAGGTTTAATTATAATTAGTAATACAATAATTATAAAATAAATATCATGAATAATTAAAAATAATATGAATATCTATTGTTTTTAGAATTTATAGCAATTTTTACAAAAATAATTTTAAAACGACAAATTTATTATGAGAGAAACATTTTTAACCATGTAGAATCCTATGACAAAAAAAATTAAGAGAAAAATTTGTGTTGTATTGTAAATTTTCTCACTTTGGGAGTAGAACTGAAACTGCCCTTCGAACACAAATTTCTTCAGTACAAAATGAATAAAGAGAGAGAATGATTCATACCAACGACTCCTATCACAGGGTTACCAAGTTGGGCGCAATTACGTATTTTGGGCTATCTTTTTTCCTTGAAGGCGCTCTGAAATTTGTAGTATGCGCCCAACGCCCAATTGGGCTACTTTTTTTCAGTTGGGCGGCGTAAAACGAAAATCGTTATTTTGCTATGATGTTACTACAAGAATGTTTAAAACGTTTGCCCGAAAATTTGAAAACTCTTTAAAAAAAGGAATTTATCACCTTCATTTTTCATTTCATTTCATTTATTTATTTCAGTTCATTTTCTTACAATTAAATATACATACATAAAAATATTTAAATTTGCTAATTACTGTTTTAAATACATTATTTACATTATCCATTGTTCTATAACTTAAATGTAGTATTAAAATGAACTAGAACATTCTGAGACCTATATATATTCTGGCCTGTGTTGAATGCCAAAAAGTTAAGATTACAAAAAAAAAAAACAAAATTAATTTTATTTAAAAATAGGAGTTGAGTTAGTAAAGTAGGTTAGTTTGAAATCAAGATACAATATTGAATAAAGATTTTATATTTTGTTGATTGAGCAGCCAGAATTTTAGTTCAGCGAGAAATGTTTTCTTATTTGGTGAAACTCTTAATGCATAAGGTAGCTTATTAAAGAGAAATCGAACAATATTTGAATAAAACCTTCTAAAGCACTCAGTACGAGCTTTTTGAACCGCGAAACGATGTTCATCTCTTAAAGCATATACAGCCTTTCGTTTACTAGAGAAACAATCACTATTATTAAAAAATGTTTTTAACACCTTGAAAACATATAAATGTCTCAAAGGAAGAATACAACTGGATTTGAAAATTGGAGAAGATGGGTAAAACTTTCTTTTGTAATTAATGAGTCGTACAAAAGCCTTCTGCATTCTGAAAAGAGGAAGGATAGTGGACATGTACCTACACTCCTCCCCAGCAGCATAACCCATATTGGAGTCTAGATTGAACTAATGAATAATATAACATGTTCAACACCCCTTTAGGACAAGCAGATCTAATCTGATAAAATTTCCTCAATGATAAATAAAGTTGTTTCTTGGTCATATTAATATGCGCATTCCATTTTAACCCAGAGTCCAAAACGATCCCAAGATATTTAAATTCTTTCACGGATTCAATTTTAAAGCACTGAGTGGTACATTGAGGGACATTTCTGCAATTGTGAAACGTTAAATCAATATCAGCTGGATCACCTTTCAGATTGAAGAACATTAATTTTGTTTTATCACTTAGTATTATATTATGCAAAAACAGCCAGTTATACTTAACCCACGAAAACCAGCAGAGCATAATTTACTAAGTAATATATCGTGATCGACAAGATCAAAAGCTTTAGTCAAGTCTAAAAACAAACCAACAGTTTTTAAGGCCTTATCCAGTGAATCACAAATCTTATGAAGAAAACTCAATAATGGGTCCTCGGTACTTCTATTTTCTCTAAAGCCGTATTGTGAATTACTGAAAAATTTATGTAAACTTAAAAATGTTACCAATTTATCGGCTACGATTTTCTCATATATTTTTGAAAAAACTGATAGAATTGATATTGGTCTATAGTTGTTAGGATTAATAGGGTCACCCTTTTTGTGTAATGGAATAACAATGGCAGTTTTTAAAGCTTTAGGGAAAATACCTTGTTGAAAACTTAAATTCACCAAAAAACATAATACATCAGAAATACAAGCTGTTATTTGTTTGACTGTACTAACATTAATACCATCAATTCCTGAAGATGTACCATTTTTCAACGAAAATATTTTTAAGATTATATCTTTGGAAGTAACAGGGTGAAAGAAAAATGAAACCGGATTTGAAAAAGTAGACAAATATTCTTGAGAATTATTACATATATTGTATGTAGATTTAAACTGATATTTATTTGGAACTGAAATAAAATATTTATTGAACTCATTTGCAATTTATTGTGAGTTTGAAGTTGATCTATTGTCATTCGTAAGTAACGAAGTAACTATATTAGAAGGATATTTCTTTGTACCAATAATTTCATCTACAATACTCCACTGCATCTTAATATTCCCTACTGAATGTTTAAATTTAGCTTGATAATATTTATTTTTCTGAAATTTAATTGATGTTTTAGACACTTTCTTATATTTATTTAACAATTCCTTGTCGTTGGGTTTTTTTTCAAGTTTTTTATATAAATTATTTTTCATTTGGATTTGCTCACACAAGTTATCTGTGATCCATGGCTTCAAATGGTTGAATCGACTTAGATTTTTATTCTTATTGTATGAGTTTTTTTCAATATGTGAGGATAATAGATTCAGAAAAATATCAAAAGCAATAGAAGCATCATCATATTTGAAGACTTCATACCATGATTCAACCGTTAGAGACTCACGTAAGGCTGAGTAATTAATATATTTTTTGCACAAAGAATTATTTTTTTCACTACTTAGGAACAAATTATTTAAAATAACAACGCCTGTTGCATAATGATCTGTTATATTTATGGGAAGAACATATGGAATAAGTCTTAATATTTGTTTCGTTTTTAAATTTAGTTAAAATATGATCAATGCAAGTTGAAGAACAATTAGAAACCCTATACTATTTTTATTTTTGGAAGTCAGTACAGGCAAGATAGGCATACTTTTCTATACTCTTTTACATTTCCTTTGTATAAATCTGTCTCGTGTGTGGGGTGATCAGATCTCAATTTCAATCGACGGAAATCTTTTAAATTAAATATTACCAAGGCAAAAAACTCATCGGGTACTGCCTCCATAAGCACAATACTGACTTCCAAAAATAAAAATAGTATAGTTGGTTGATTTATAATACATATAACTAAAACCTAGTTCATTTAGCATTAATAAATAATTATCACTGCTATGTGGAGAATTCAAAATATTAATATTTATGTCTCCAATTACAATCACATTAGAAAAGCGACTTGTATAAATAAAATTACGGAATTCGTCAACAAATATATACAGGGTGTTCCGTTTGGTTTGCTTAGAAATGATACCAGTGATAGGTCTCATCGAGACAAACAAAAAATCGTATCGGTGGGAGGAGGAAATCCCAACGGTTTGACCGCTAGAGGGCATTGAAGTCTTTTTGCACTAAGGTGAATTTTTTTCAAGTTTTTGTGTTTAACCCTGTTTTTTTAAAAAAAGGCTTAAATTAACCCTCATTTTTTATTGCAGAAAAAGAAGGCTCAATTGATTCTGCATCGATTTGATATCTTCATTTTTTTCGAAAACTGTATAGTTTACGAGATTTATCCATTTTTCGAAAAAAAAGGGAAAAGGGTTCTCTACATTTTTTCTAAACATAAAAAGACCCTTGAGTGCTCTTGTAAAATGTTATGGGCAATACCATGAAATAAGAGCAAAAAAACTTCAACGTCCTCTAGCGGCCAAACCGTTGGGATTTCCCCCCCCCCCCCCCCCCCCACCGATACGATTTTTTGTTTGTCTCGATGAGACCTATCACTGGTATCATTTCTAAGCAAACCAAATGGAACACCCTGTATATGTAAAATAATTCAAATTTCACTGAATTTAGAGAGATTTGCAATAATAAACAATCAGCTGATTGAAAATTTACTTTAATAGATGAACAACAAATACTACTATGTACATAAGCTGCAATTCCCCCAGCTCTATGATTGTCGTTACAATTAGCAAAAAGGTTGTACTGACTTATGCTGTCACATTCCTCAATACAAATTTCTGACAACACAATTATACTGGGTAAGGTGATTGAACTTAAGTATACACAAAGATTATCAAAATTTGCTCTTACTCTTCTAATATTCAAATGAAAAATTGTAAAATTATTTAAATTGTTAGTATTGTTAGTATTATTTGTAGTGGTAACATTTGAGACAATATCACAGTGGAATAATAAACAGTGGGTCAACTTTTGCATAACGGTATATGAAAAAGGACTCACCAAAAAGAAGAGTCCAAATATATATGAAAAATAATAAATAAAAAGTAAAAATAAAATTCTAATATGTTGAAGAGAGATATTCTTTAATCAATTACTTCTTATGAAAACTTCACAAAAGAGTAATGTAGACAAAAAATTCCAACACAAACCAGTTATGTATTCCGATTAGCGTGGCTTTCGTTGTATGGGTTATTTTCAGCATGAGGTTAAAATTCCCCTTCGACTTTGAAATGCATTTGTATTGTCTTTATATTTTACTTGTTACTTTTTTATTGCCTCTCACTTCAACCCATGCGTTATTGTTCATTCATTTTCGTTCTTACACACAAGATTATTACTCTTCGAATTGAAAAGCACATGGAAAACACGTGCGTTTTTGTGTTATTAATTTGAAAGGCAAAGAGGACTAATGAGTTTCTGTGAAACAAATTATCATTTAGAAACGAAATTAAGTATTAAATTTTTTGTTTTTTTTTATAAATACATAATAAAATATTGAATTTTTTGATTTTTTTAAATATAAAAAAATTAAAAGGTGTAAATTTTTGGATTTTTTGATTTTTTTAAATATAAAAAATAACGGTTGGTTGGTTGGTTGGTTGACGTGGCGGTTTTCAAAATCTTTCGAAGACCCAATTAGCACTGAAGGTGCCGTTTTGATACCACACCTCGCGTAACCTTAGGCAATACCGGTAGATCACTATAGCCATCCTGTTTCATTCAGGAATCGTATAATGTCTCCTACCTTAACTTTTGATATTTCTTCAAGGCCTTTGAAGGAAAAGCTCCCCAACGTCTGGAACCTTGCTCTGGCAAGTGCCGGACAGTTGCAGAGGTAATGAGTGAGGGTTTCTCTCTCATTGGCTTCCCTGCAACTACGACAGGTGGTATTGACGGGGATACCCATTTTCTCTGCGTGATCCCCTATTGGCCAGTGCCCTGTGACACATGCCGTGATCCTGGCAATGTCTCTTCGGCTTCTGTTAATTAAGCTTTCAGTTCGCTGTTTGTTATAAGATGGCCATGTCTTTTTCGAGATTGCACACCCCGGAACACCTTTCCATCGGGTG
The DNA here is from genome assembly GCA_932526495.1 of Bombylius major. NCBI lineage: Eukaryota > Metazoa > Arthropoda > Insecta > Diptera > Bombyliidae > Bombylius > Bombylius major. The sequence continues at coordinate 28,612,767 of OW052043.1, forward strand.
TTAGCTATTGCTAGAAAGTGATTGAAGAGAGCTCTCTTCACACAACCAAAAGGAAGATACACTTCCTTTGCCATAGCTTCGTGCAATTCCGACCCCTGTTTCGCCAAAAGGTCAGCTCTCTCATTCCCTTCAATGTTCCTATGTCCTGGAACCCAGAGAAGTGTGACACAAGCTTTCTCCGAAATTGAAGTTAGCTCTTCCCTGCACTGTGCTACCAGTTTAGAGAAGATGTTCGCCGAGTTCAAGGCTTTGATCTCGGCCTGGCTGTCAGTGAAAATACCTATATTGTCGCCTGCTGTAGCAGTTTCTCTACATGATCTGCAGGCCTCGAGGATAGCAAGTGTTTCAGCCTGGAAAACGCTTGCATAGTTTGGGATTCGGATAGATAAGGAGAGGTTATATGAGAACACTCCCGCTCCCACACCCTCGCTCGTCTTGGATCCATCCGTGAAAATAATAATATTGTAATCACCCATTCCCTCCCCTCGTCACCATTCTCTCCTTGTGGGGAATTTCACCTTGAAGTTCTTTTCAAGATAAAGCTTGGGAATGAGGTAATCCGTAGGCTTCTTAGCCCATTCAATTGATAATTTTTCCAGAATGCAGCTGTGGCCATACGGTCTTGCGGACCACCGCCCAGATTCTCTGAGTCTGACCGCACTGCACGAGGCGACGTAACTGATGTGAAGATCGGGGGGAAAAGGTGCAGGACCACATTCAGTGCATCCGTTGGGCATGATCTCAACGCTCCCGTGACACCTACTGCCGCCGCTCTCTGCACTCTACTGAGTTTAGAGAGGTTATACTTTTTGCTTAGGGCCGGCCACCACACAAGTGCCCCATAAGTAAGGATTGGACGTACTACTGCTGTGTACATCCACAGTAACATATGTGATTTCAGGCCCCACCTTTTTCCGAAGGTTTTCTTGCATGCATAGAAGGCTATGCATGCCTTCTTCACACGCTCTTCAATATTTTGCTTCCAGCTAAGTTTAGGGTCGAGAACTACTCTCAAATACTTCGCGCTGGACGTTAAAGACAAGGTTACTCCGTTTAACTTGGGTAAGTTGAAAGTAGGCACCTTGGTTTTAGTAGTGAAAAGCATCAGTTTTGTTTTGCCTGGGTTGACGCTCAGGCCGCAACTTTCTGTCCAAGCGCTTACCTTACCCAGGTTCCTTTCCATGATCTTGCTGATCTCGGAAGGAAACAGCCCTGAGATTAATATAACAAGGTCGTCTGCATACGCGACGGTCTTGACTTTGTCCCTGTCAAGTCTCGACAGAATTTTGTTAATTACAAATAGCCACAGTAAGGGTGATATAACTCCTCCTTGTGGAGTGCCCCTACTCGCATATTTGGTAATTTGGCATTTACCCATATCCGCCCGGATTTCTTTTGGCCTCAACATGGAGATCAGCCATCCTCTAAGGCCCTCTTCTACCTCTAACTCGGTTAGAGTCTAAAATAGCTTCCGTGCGTACATTGTTAAAAACACCTTCGATGTCTAGGAAGGCTGCTAAAGTGTATTGTTTGTATTGTAAAGATTTTTCAACTGTGCGCACTACCTCGTGCAGAGCCGTCTCAGTTGATCTACCTTTAATGTATGCATGCTGAGACTGAGAGAGCCCTCTTACCTCCATCTTCTGTCTGAGATGGATATCAATAAGTCTCTCAAGAGTTTTCAGCACGAAAGAAGTAAGACTGATTGGTCTGAAATCCTTCGCGGATTCATGCCCTCTTACTCCAGCCTTCGGTATAAAAACTACTCGTACACGTCTCCAATTCAAGGGTACATGTCCGAGCCACAAACATGACTTAAAGGTTACCATTAACCATGGAACCACATCCTGCAGTTCCTTAAGCATGATTGGGTATATGCCATCTGGTCCTGGTGATTTATAAGGCTCGAAGGTACTTATCGCCCAGGAAATCCTTTCCCTGGTAATAAGCTTTCCTATACTAGCCCATGTCATATTCTGGTTCTCTGAAACCCTCATCTCCGTTTGAGTGCTGACACATCCTGGGAAATGAGTTTTCATTAAGGTTTCTAGGGATTCCTCCGCAGATTCTGTCCACGACCCGTCCTCCTTTCTGATGAAATTAGGACATGTTCTCTCTTTAGACAGGATCTTGCATAACTTGGCTGAATCTCCTAGATTTTCAATAGATTGGCAATATTCTCTCCAACCTTTTTCCTTGGCCTTCTTAAGGGATTTTTTGTATATCTTCAAGGAATCCTTATAAGGTTGTCAGTTGTTATGTTTGTAGCTGGTGTTGAAGAGTCTTCTCGTCCTTTCTCTTAGGACTGTGAGCTCTTTATTCCACCATGGCGGTTAAGTTTTTTCGCTGCGTTTGACTGGGCACGAGACTTTGAATGCCACATTTATGGCTCTTTCAAACGACTCTACTCTTGTGTCCAGTTCATTCACGGTTTCCAATCTGTCCTTGCTCTCGGTCAGATTGAGTTTGCTTCTGAAGACTCGACTGAACATCTTCCAGTCGATTCTTTTTGGATTCCTGAAGGGTTCAGGTATTTCTGTTTTCAGATTCACACTGAACAGTATATACCTGTGGTCGGAAAATGAGTCTTTTTCCGATACTCTCCAGTTATCTTTTCTGAAATTGTCGCTGTCTGTGCGTAATGTAACGTCCAACACCTCTTTCCACCCTGCATGTGTATTCGTGCTGGGGAAAATAAATGTTGGCGTGTTACCTCTGGTTATCCACCAGCAGGTTGGATCTAAGGATGAAATTAAAAAGTTGCTCACCACGCTCGTTGTTTTCGGAGCTACCCCATAGCGTATGTCTGGCGTTGGCGTCGCTTCCTACTAGCAAGACGGCTTTTCTTGCCAGAACGTGGTCGTAAAGTTTCTGGAATTCTTCGGTAGGCGAGCTTTTGTCATGGGCCATATATGCGGACGTGATATAGGCCTCTTTCCCTGCATTGTCCATCTTGACGACTGTCAAATCGGCCGAACTAAGATTAGAACACAGAAAGGCTTTAATGTGCTTCTTAGCAAGGATGCAGGTTCTTGACTTACTAGAATTCCAGTTTTTCCGGCTGTAGAACAGGTTGTACTGCTTGTCCAGAAGACCCATCACGGTTAAATCTTTAACCCACGGCTCCTGAATCAGAGCCATGTCGATGTCCTCTTCCTTCAGGAACAGCAACAGGTTATCCGAGGCACACTTTGAGTGTCGAAGGTTAATTTGAACCACCTTCATCAGCTGATGGTTCTCCCTTCTTTTCCTCGGTAGAGAGACTCATTGCCTCCTTGGCTAGAGCCTCTTCTTCGCCCTCATCCACATTGCTGGATTGGAAGACTTTCAGTTTGGCATGCCTTATGCCAAACCTAAGCCTATAATCCTGCTTGCCTAGTGCCTCTAGGCTCTTATTGCTGATGAGGAGCAGATAGGATTGGCTGTTTGTCTGAGGTTCCTCCGCTTTAATAACCATCCAGCCTTCCATGGGAACCTCAGGGTTTTGTTTTTGTAAAACTTGGAGGAGTTTCCCCGCCTCCAAATTTATCTTGGGCAACCAAACTTGAGCCCTTGGTTTCTTCGGAATATCCTTGGCTAGAATAAGCTTAGCTTCAAGCCCTTCCAGTTGTCACTAACCTTAGCGACACATTCACCAAGAAAATCCTTTGAAAACTGGTCCTCACACTTGATGACCCGGCAGCCTCTGACCACTTCCGATGAGTCGTAGGCCGGTATAGCTCCACCTTTACTTGTCAGGAGATGGTCTATGACCATTTCCGACAGTTTAGCTTCAATTAAAACCCAAGCCTCTGCTGTTAAAGATCCTCCAGTGGAGAGTTCATCCACCAGAGCGACCTGCAGGTGGTCTCTAACCACCTCACTTAACAGAGGCTTTGCTTGTTTTACTGAACCTTTGGGCATAGGTTCTGTTTGCGCTTGCGGGTTAGCAGCTTTCCTTTTCTTTGCCCTATGGTTCATCTCTTCATGAGACCTATTCCGCTTAGAAGACTCCTGTTTCTTGGCAGAATGGTTTTTAGCTTCAAGTATAAACTTGGCTTTGTTGTACCGTTCCCTGAACAGTGCGCCTTCAGATTTGTTTTTCTTTAATTTTTGGTCACTATGTCTGGTGACCGTGTTTGTTTTTGTTTTTTGAGCAGACAATGAAACTTGAGTACTATGGCTGGTACTCGCTTTCACTGCCATGGGTGTTTTCACCCCTTGCGCAGAGGCGGTGGTGCCTTCAACTGGAGGCACAATTGCATCCGGAGATGCTTTTTTATTATTTTGTTTAATTTTATTTATTTGTTGAAATTCACTTTTATCAACATCATTATTATTATTATTTACTTTTTCTTTATTGTTTTTATTGTTTTTTGTGGCTCCCATATATGTTCCCACGAGTATGCTCGGAAAAGAAGGTCCACCACTGCAGAGCCGGCATACAGCAGTAAGGCACTACATACAACTGACCTTGCCTGAGCATCAGAGGGGACCGTTCGCGACCAGCTCATTATCCACCTGCTGATCAAGCAGCCGCTCAGCACGGTTTCCTACACACCTTCGGCTTAGGTGGGATTTGTAGGGTTTACTCCCTTTGTGCTTGGCTTAGTCTGATATCTCCGAACTGACCTGTTCGACATGGGTGACCCTACTGGTATAGCAACTGTTACTCCATGACTGGCAAAGACTGGGGCAACAACTGTTAAACCGTCGACATAGCTCAGTTCTTCTCAGATATAAGAGCCTCTCCACCACGACAAGGTGCAAGCACATCGAAGAGGATAAAAAATAATAATGTCTGAATTTTTCGATTTTTTAAAATATAAATAATAATAAGGTGTTAAGTTTATGGTTTTTTCAATATAAAAAATAATAAAATATTAAATTTTTTGATCTTTTTAAATATAAATAATAATAAGTGTTAAAGTTAAAAAAGAAGTGAAAAAATATGGGTAGTCATTTTGTCAGATGCAATAGGTTACTGCACCCTACATAGTTATTATAAATATGTAAGCTGTCACTAACACAAACTTAGGCAAATTTTTTTCTCTTTCCTTCATCTTCATTTTTCGTCATTTATATTTCCGACTATTTTCAGCGTAACTACCAGTGTATTAGTGTAAAAAATCATGTATGTAGATGTAAAAATTTTGAGATCGTTATCAGTGTTTCTATTAACTTGAGACACTTATTAATAGATTCGCTTTGACAATATCAAGAATAGAAATTAAATTTAAGTTAGAGTACATGATAATAAAATATAATATGCAAATTATACATTTTCAAGATCACTGTAATTTTTGATGATAATTGTCTCACTGTTGTCATTATGTCTTATTAGAATTTTGTTTCTTCGGACCCATACGTATTTGATTTTTTTTTGTTTACTAATTTCTTTTGCAGCATAAAACAGCTTTCGCTTATCAGATGACATCCAAATGTTTATATATATTCTGCTATTGGTATTGTTAGCAATTGTACTTGAATTGAGGTATTCCTTTTGTTTTATTTTTTTGCTTTTAGCATCCAGTATCTTGTTAACAATCTTAAGAGAATTAAATCTAACCGAAACAATTGAACTGGAGTTAGATTTATTATTACTTTTCTTAAAATGTCAGCTGAGTTAATAGAAACACCCAATCTATTGCTTACTAATTTTAATATAGCACTCTCATCATCAGTATCCATCTGATCTGGTATACCCACAAAATCCAATTTATTTTCATTTGTTAGGTATTCCATGTGGTCTATTTTTTCTTTAAGATACAAGATTTTCACTTTTAAGTCTTTATTTTCACTTGTTACATTTGCAAGTAAGGACTTTAGAGATGAAATACGGCTTTTTAAATCAGCAATGTTCTTAATAAAGTCATCAGAAGCCGATTTTAAGTACAGTATTACTTTATAGATCAAATCTAATGTAACACTAGATGATGTACCACTACATCCTATGGTGTTTGAAGATGTTCCAGGAGATCTTAATGGTGTATTATTATGATCAGACTTTTTCGAGGTGGTACATGATGAACAAAACCAAGATTTATTATTGATTTTCATAAAATCGATGTCTGTTGATTTCAAATTAACACATTCCGCATGAAAAATACAGCTGCATATTACACTACTGCACCTAATTTTCACTGAATTTCTTTCTACTTTTTTATTACATTTATTACACTGCGACATTGCAAAAAACTAAAAACACGTCTACTCACTTGCTCAACTCAAATCAAAACTCAGTGTGCCTTAATCACATCAGACCTGATTTCGAACAATTACCAGTTGAACTGACAAGTGATAACTCATAATATTGATGCAATAAAATATCAGTATGATAAATTGATTTTATTCGACTGGTCTCAACAATTTCCTGACAACACCGTACCAAATAATTCAACAGAATTTTGGTCAGTTGTTTTAAAAACAACCAATGCTGCAAATGAAAAAATATTTTATGAATTAGCTTTGTTTGTATTATCAGTTTTAGCTTTTCCAATTAGCAATGCTGTGGTAGAAAGAACATTTTCTATTATGAACTCGAATAAAACGAAGGCTAGGACTAGGTTATTATCTGAATCTAATTATTCTTTATTAAGAATACATGCTTAGAGCACTGTTTTAATTAACTTTAATTTTGAGTATTCTATTGTATTATAATTATTATTATATTAAGGGTAACCTACCTACATCTTTGAAGTTACCCATGAAAATAAGTGACATTCTCAAATTTTATAATATTATGTCTATCGAAGCTAGAGTTACTACCAGCCATATTACCTTCAAATTGAAGCTACCGCTGTTATCTATAGAAGATTTTGAATTATTCAGACTTATTCCGGTTCCAGCGAGAATAAACCAAACATTTGCTGCCATTAAACCATCATTCCCATTCCTCATTGTAAATTTACATCGTGACCAGTATCAACCTATGACCTATCAAGATTTGCAACAGTGTACAAGCATCGATATTGACAAACATATATGTCCACAACGACGTCCTCTATACAGAAGGGGATCAGCCGTAAGTGCATGCGAAATCAATCTACTAAACAATATAACAACGAAGCTAGCCTGTTCTATCGTCACAATGGATAACGAGCCATATTGGGCACAGCTACAAAATTCGAATCAATGGCTCTTTTCAGTCGGCGAGCCTGTTACAATAAATGTAGTATGCAGTATAAGTCTTTTCAATTTAACATTCATGACGAAGGCATTTTAAAAACAAATGGTGACTGTATTATAAAACAACCAGCAATAACTATACAGGGTCATCATATATATTCAACAATCAACAGAAGGCCATATATTCCGTCTACAAATATCTCAAATATAATCGTGGCGCAAAACATAGAATCCCCATTTATATACACAAACTTTTACTTTCCTCATCTGCAAGAACTACAAGCAATTTGGCAAGAACTATCATCGGAACAAAAAACACAACTTCCCAACAACATGCCGTTGCATCAAATTCATCATTACATACTTGGCTACGTAATTTTTCTGATAGTGATTTGTATTTTAATATACCTCGTTTGGACAGCCAAAAGAAAAAAACTGCAACACACCATTAACATCTGATCACTTGACAAAATCCGTAGAAACAACCAATAAAAGGCAAGAATCCGAGACACCAGAAATCGTCAAGGTATTTAAATGACAACAGTTGAACGCAATACATTCAACGCCCGGGAGGATGTTTTAAATTCATAGTTTTAATATATAGATCATAGAATTGCATTTAAATCATTGTTATAATAAAAAAAAACAATTTTATGTTCTTATAATAAGTATACATTGTTCATAAAATAAATTCTTACTTACGCATTTTGCTGAATATGCACATTCTTTATTCAAGATAGACAATTCATCAGACGTAATCTGATATCTTGTTTGTCACATTAAAGAATTTCATATAGGAATAATATGTGTGATTTTACAATGTAAGAATTTATATTTTATGTGCAGTGAAAATATTCTAATAGAATTAGGTATTTCTCCCACCTTTAAATTTGTATTAATTATTAGATTTAATTGTATATACATATAAGGAACTATTTTATGAATAAAATTTAATTATTGTCAAACAGTGAATTAAGACTTTTCTTCGTTGTTATCTCTAAGTGAGTCTGCTTAGAGCACTGTTTTAATTGACTTTAATTTTGAGTATTCTATTGTAGTACACAGAAAAATGTAAAGAAACAATATTATATTACTATTATCTTTCATTCTTCTCCTTATTACTTTCATTTCAACAAAAAAAAAAGACAACAAACACACCTGACAGTTACAAATTCGCTACTACACTTCAAAATATTATCACTTTTTTGGTGATCACCACACAGGAACAATCACTATTTGGTGATCACTTTTTTACTATCACCATAGTGACAATCACCAATCACCATACAAGAACCCGGCCCTGGCCCCTCTGACTTTTATCTGCTCCCAAACCTCAAAAAATGTCTACGTGGCTAGCGTTTTTCATCAAATGAAGAAGTTATAGCAGCCGCGTAGATGAGTATTTTAGAGGGCTTGAAGAAAATCACTTCAGAGATGGGGTTAATAAATTTGAAAATCGATACTGAAGAATAAATGTGTTTTATTAGTGTACTTATTAATTCAAGTTACATATTTCATTGTTAGGCCGCGAACTTTCTGAATGACCCAGTACATGTCAAAATTTTAAAAACCATCGATAGTATCGGAGGAATCGTGACATTCCTAGTACTGAATAAACTTTTATATCAAATTTAATAAAATTACATACATATCAAAATAAAACTTCAATTATAATTCTTTAGAAGACAAAATATATGTCTTCTATGTTTTAATGTTTTGTGGCCACAAAAAATACTAATACATATATTTCCAATGTTTTTATAATTTATAATACAGAAATCTTTTAAAAATTTAACATCGAAATCAAAAATAAACAAACAAAAAAAAATCATTTTATTCGAGATAAAAATATTCGATATAAAAAATAAAATCTAAAAAGAAAAAATAATTTCATCCTAAGAATAAAACAACATTTTAAAAATTAAAGCAAAAAAAAATTATAAATGAAATAAAAGCAATATAATGATGAAATTTTGAAAATAATTCAATCTTTTAAAAAATTTCATGAAATAATCCATTATAAAATTGTATTACATTTTAAAGCTTTTATATAAAACTATAAATAATTACATAAAAAATATTTTATAAATTCTACTATGAAATAAAATTATGATATACATACCATAAATTGTTTTTTTTTTTTTTTTGTTTCTTAGATTATGTCGTATAAAAAATTTTTTTTTATCTAAAGTTTAATGCACAATGTCTCTATTATTTGCATATTATTTTTTAAAAATTACGTGTAGAATAACGAAAGTTAAAAGAAAAAAATATGTCGTATTACATATAAAGTCAGTCAGTCACTCCTAAATGAATTAATTGTTGCATACATCTTTGTAAATATGTTGGATCTGGAAACATATTAAATTGTGTTTTATGATCAACACTATTCCATATAACAACATCTTCTCTCCCAGTTGTTACAGATCTACCAATTGAGAATAAAAGACGTCGATCAAACGCTATTTTTAAAAATCTCAAAACTTTACGTCCTAATGGGCAATCAGGTAGATAGCAGATACGAGGAAATCCTACAGCAAAATATGCACGTCCAGGATGTGGATGTTCCTCCTCTTGAAGTCCAGATGCAATGCTATTTAAATTCAAATTTTCTAGTCAAATTAAAACTGTTTAAAAAAATTTTTTGAATTCTTTTCAATAAGATTAATAATAATCAAAACAAAACATTAAAAATGAAACGAACGAATTTTTTCAAAAAATACGTTAATAACATGCAGTTTTATCATTTGTTAGAAAGAGCATTTGATTTCAAGATAAAAAGGCGATTTTTACATTAAGCCTTTATATTCTTTTCTCTATGGAAGAAAAGCAATTTTAATTTTGATCTAATTATATTTATTATACTATTAAAATTACACTATGCAACACAAGTCATACAACAATGATATATATACACAAGAAGAATTAAAATATAATAGAGATGCGAAAAGGAAATGAAAAATTGTAATTAGACCCTGTGCGGGAAGAGAAGGAGGTATCACATTTGTCTTTTTTATGACAAAGAAAAAGCTTTCGTTAATTTTGTATTCTATATGACTTAAATTTTGTTTTGCATTAAGCATTATGTTCTGCAAGCGAAAACATTATTTCTTTATTTCTATACTATATACATTAAAGTATCCCTTATTTTGTAAACTCTCAGATTCTCAGGGTCCTACCCCCTAATTTTTTTCGTTCTTCAATTTAAAGTAGAAATACCAAAAAAACAGGTAAATTGAACATTGAACAGCGAAATTTTCAGATTCGTCAATTTTGAGCAATAAAACGGGAAAGGTAAATTAAGCGAGGGGTAATTAACCGGGGATTACTGTACATGAAATTTGATTTAGCTGGCGGGACGAAGCACACTATTACGTGGTTTAAATTTTGTCTGTTTAGCTTTAATAGACACTGAGCTGTGAGAGGTCAAAAATGGCTCGAAACAGTTCGTGTTAATAGTGTACGGTGTGCATTCGGCCTATGTTGAACTTGGCCGCGCACTACCGTGCGCTTAGATAACATAAGTATTTGGGTTTGAGTTTCTACTTATTTATAAGAAATTTTAGGTTATGTGCTCTGTTAATTGAGTTTGCGACACCAACTTTGCGATCGCAAATTTTGACGGTTAATTTGCTTACTAGCGAGAGCAAAAACAATCGAGGATACCAATTCTATCATTTCAGCTAGCAAGTCTTACTTGCTTGCTTGCTAGCCGATCGAAGATGAAATCAAGCCAAAAAAACACCAACAACAAATATTGTTAATTTCAGCTGTAGCCAGGTCAAATTAATGCAATATACAACAATATACATTAAAAATCTCGAAAAGGGAAGAAAGAAATATTTTAATGCTTTTTGTGTGTATATAATATGTATATTAGAGTGTCCCTTATTTTGTAAACTTTCAGATTCTCAGGGTCCTACCCCCTAATTTTCTTCGTTCTTCAATTTAAAGTAGAAATACAAAAAAAACAGGTAAATTGAAGATCATTTACCCGTGCCGATTTCAATGTGATTTTTTTGTTTTTTTCAAAAAATGACGTTTTTGTGCACTTTACCCTCTACATTTTGCCCTAGTTAACGATTTTTTTTCATTCGTTTCGTTTGTGTGGAAGAGAACCTTTCAAGGAATATACTGCACAAATTTCAACTTCCTACTACTCCGGGAACATATTTTTTAAGGCACGAAATGGTCTTCAAAAATTTTTCAACATATGTATATGGGAGGTAGTAAAATTGAACATATGTTAGTATGTTAGCACGATGTTACCCTATAACTATTGCCCTAGTTAACAAATTTTTTTCATTCAAACTTTGTTAAGTAGATAAGCCTTCATGGAATATCCTGGCCACAACTCAACTTCCTACTGCTCTGGGAACATATTTTTTCAAGGGCACGAAATTGTCTATAAAAATTTCCTTAACATAGAAGGAAGGAGATTTTTTTCTTTGGTGCCTTGTAGCTCGCTCCCTGTTGCAGGGATCTTTTTTGTTCGAAAGAAAAATTTATAGGAAATGACAATAAGAACGCCCTGCAAAAGTTTCAAGTTATTTGGATCACGAAATCCAGAGATATTCAAGTTTTATATCTGATATTTGAAAAAAACGTGCTAACATACTAACATACTTATGTTCAATTTTACTACCTCCCATATACATATGTTGAAAAATTTTTGAAGACCATTTCGTGCCTTAAAAAATATGTTCCCGGAGTAGTAGGAAGTTGAAATTTGTGCAGTATATTCCTTGAAAGGTTCTCTTCCACACAAACGAAACGAATGAAAAAAAATCGCTAACTAGGGCAAAATGTAGAGGGTATAGTGCACAAAAACGTCATTTTTTGAAAAAAACAAAAAAATCACATTGAAATCGGCACGGGTAAATGATCTTCAATTTACCTGTTTTTTTTGTATTTCTACTTTAAATTGAAGAACGAAGAAAATTAGGGGGTAGGACCCTGAGAATCTGAAAGTTTACAAAATAAGGGACACTCTAATATACATATTATATACACACAAAAAGCATTAAAATATTTCTTTCTTCCCTTTTCGAGATTTTTAATGTATATTGTTGTATATTGCATTAATTTGACCTGGCTACAGCTGAAATTAACAATATTTGTTGTTGGTGTTTTTTTGGCTTGATTTCATCTTCGATCGGCTAGCAAGCAAGCAAGTAAGACTTGCTAGCTGAAATGATAGAATTGGTATCCTCGATTGTTTTTGCTCTCGCAAGTAAGCAAATTAACCGTCAAAATTTGCGATCGCAAAGTTGGTGTCGCAAACTCAATTAACAGAGCACATAACCTAAAATTTCTTATAAATAAGTAGAAACTCAAACCCAAATACTTATGTTATCTAAGCGCACGGTAGTGCGCGGCCAAGTTCAACATAGGCCGAATGCACACCGTATACTATTAACACGAACTGTTTCGAGCCATTTTTGACCTCTCACAGCTCAGTGTCTATTAAAGCTAAACAGACAAAATCTAAACCACGTAATAGTGTGCTTCGTCCCGCCAGCTAAATCAAATTTCATGTACAGTAATCCCCGGTTAATTACCTCCCTTAAAATTTTCAAAATTTTGGGTTAATTAAACGGGAAAGCATTTTAAAAAACCCGTTATAATTACCTTATTTGGGTATTTAAATGAAATACATGTAATATGTTGTTTTTTAAGTGTTTATTACACATAAAACGTTGTGAATTTAACTTTAAAAATTTACTCTAGCTCTTGGGCTAGTATAAATTTTGACAGTTGTACTGTCAAAATTTACTATTGTAGTAAAATTTACTCAATTCCACACTCTGACAAAACAAAATGTGACACATGACATATCGTCATATATTAAACTAAAATGTAGTAGTATATTACATGTGTAGGAAATGCAATAAAATAGGGTTGTAAAAAATCATAATTCAAAACATCGATTTTTCACGAGGTAATTATGGGGGAACTTTAGTACTACTTTTTTCAAAAAAGTGTTCAAATTTGAAGGCAATTAATCGGGATAAGGTAATTAAAAAAACGCAATTAAAAGGGTAACTTTACATACAATTATGTAGCGAAATTTTCAGATTCGTCAATTTTGAGCAATAAAACGGGAAAGGTAATTAAGGTAATTAATCGAGGGGTAATTAACCGGGGATTACTGTATATAGGTTCAATGCGTCTTGAGATATTGACCCCAGAAAAAGCAAATTTTGGCACTCACTCACTGACCGGTAATCAAAACCTCTAGGGTACTTCTGATGAGCCTAGAACCATGAAATTTTACACGTAGGTAGTGTTTAACGCGTAGGTCAAGGAAAAATTACGAAATCTGTCGAATGTGTGCTGGACAAATAAATATTTCTATAATTGTTACAGTTTTTGTGCATTTTATAGAATTTTTCTATCATTTACAACTCTATATTTAGTTTCCATGGCTTGCTTTAATAAAAATAAAAAATGTCATATTTTATAATTAATTTTATATAGACACATAAAATATATACTGTTCGATACTAATGTTCTAAAAAATAGGAGTGCTTAGTGAAAAATATTTACCTCCTGGAAATTTTATATAATTTAAGGCTGTAATGTATGAAAATTCACATGATTTTTAAACTTTCTGCCTTATTGCAGTATTGTATGTGTGCACAAATATCGGAGAAAATAAGACTTTAGATGTACCAACCAAATCAATGTAAATCTAATACCTATATTTCAATCAATTAGTTCAACAAAAATAGTTGAAATTCAACCAAAAACACAAATGTGAAAAGGGGGCCAAGTTCTTATTCGTTAACTGTTGGGCCAGCGAAAGTAATAAAATCTGCATTAATGCCAAGTTCAAAGAACTTTTTCACATACAAAATTTCAATACAGAACGTATTAATAATTATGAACTTGACAGGTTTTTATTTAACTTGAATTATTGATATCACCTATATTACTTTGAAAATTATAAATTAAAACCTGTCAAATTCATAATTATTAATACGTTCTGTATTGAAATTTTGTATGTGAAAAAGTTCTTTGAACTTGGCATTAATGCAGATTTCATTACTTTCGCTGGCCCAACAGTTAACGAATAAGAACTTGGTCCCCTTTTCACATTTGTGTTTTTGGTTGGATCAATATAACTTGAATATTTTTTTCTTGTAATGGATAGAATTGGTTAGTGAGACCATTGTATATGAATTTATAAATTTATACACAATTATGAGACTGTAGAAATTATTAAAATTGGAAAAAAAATAGTTCATGATAAACAAAATAATTTCGGTTATGATTTAAAATTTTAAAATTTAAAAAATTTGAATAAAAAAAACGAATTTTTAGCGTAATATAATAGAAAATTATAGGTTATGTATGTAAAAACTTATTCAGCAAAAGTGCTTACAAAATAAAAATGGTTGACTTGCGATTACAATCGAGGATGTGGTTTATTGTAATCGCAATTAGCAATCGCAAATCCGCCACATTTGCTATTCGCAATTTGCTCAATTGCTAGCTGATCGAAGATGTCCACCTATGCTATTTTTCTTTTTCCAAGCATTTTTTATTTTTGTTTGCTTTTTTCGATCTTGACCTACTTCTGCAAATTTGTTGTTAACAGTATGAATTTATGTTGTCCATCTTCATAGAAATTAAATTTAATGGAATTATTAAATGAATATATGTAATTCTAAAATTTTACGAAGGTCGGTAAAATTTGATAATTTAACAAGATCATTATGTATGAAAAATTCTAAAAATTTATGCGAGGAAGTTTCATGTTTGGCGTCGTAAAACTTGCGCCATGTTGCAGTGATAGTTTTGGTGTCATAGGGAGTTTTGTAGAGAATGAAGAGCAGAATATTGTGCAGAAAATTTTAGTCAATGGGTTTACAAGGTCCCGAGATATTTACCTTTGAAATCTAATTTTTTGACAAAAACGATCAAAAATAGAATTAAGTGTTAATTTAAGTTTTTATATTTCTTGTCTTGTTTTGAAATTAATCTTGAAAACAAACAAAAAACAAAAAAAAAACGTAAAGGGTAATTTTAAAAAGCTCCCTTCAACAAAATAAGAATTATTAGGTATTTCATTTAATAATTCCATAAAATTTAATATCTACACTGCGTGCCAATGAAATCGCCGAACTAGTTTTTTCATAGAATTTCGTTGTTATTAGGTATAAAAATTTTTTCTGAAACATTTGTTGGGTGTTTTTATTTTTGAAATATGTATCTCAGTACCTGTGCATGCTTTTTAATTATTTTACTACCTGTTGCCACTAATCGGATGTCAGTTATGAATTTGAGTTCATAAAAAAAGGAAAATTAACAATAAAGACAAAAATAATATAATTTTATTACTTTTTTTTTTAATTTTAAAAACGTTTGAAATAATACAAAAGTAAATGCAAATTTTAATAGTACTTATACATAATAATAAAAAATAAATTTAATCTTCTTTTAATTCCCTATTGTTTTTTTTAAATTTAATATTTTGTAGGACCGCCCCTAGCTTTTATCACAGCCGCTACTCTATTTACCATGGACTGGTAAAGACGCTGTAATAGCTCCAAATTTATATCTTCATTCCACACTTTTTCGAATATTTCTCTCAATTCAATTATGCTGTTTGGTTTATTTTCCCTAATTTTCCTCCCCATTATGGCCCAAACATTCTCAATTATGTTTAAATCGGGGCTGTTTGCAGGCCAAGGCAGAGAATTTATTCCTAGAGACTTCTTATATTTTGTAACCTGATAAAAAAAATTAGAAAAAATATTGGAGATGCTACAATTTACTCAAATAAACAGTTCACAAAACATAAAACTCATTAATACTTACTGTTTTTGCTCTGTGACATGGAGCCGAATCATCTTGAAAAACTGGATCTGCAATGAACTCGGTTACTGCTTCCAGTGAGGGTATAAGACCTTTGCGAATAATTTTTTTATATTCTTTTGCATTTACATGCGTGTCCAAGAATATAATCCTACCAGTACCTTTAGAAGTTATGCATCCCCAAACCATTAAATATGGCGAATGCTTAACTGTAGAAACGGTGCACTGAGGAATATATCTTTCACCATCACGCCGTCGCACTGTGGTGTTACCATCAGGCCCTATCAAATTGAATTTTGATTCGTCGCTGAAAATTACTTTTTCCCAATCAGAAACAGTCCAGTTTTTTCTTAATTTTGCCCATTCTAATCTGGCTTTCGTCATATTTTCGGTCAAAAGAGGCTTTTTTGCTGGCTTGCAGGCCTTCAGACCCATTTCATTGAGCCTTCTCTGAACTGTTCTAACGCTGATTTGGGTTCCTGTTATTTTTTTCAACTCCTGACTAATTTTAGATGCTGGCATAAACCTATTTTCGAGAGAAATATTTTTTATCAGTCGATTTTCTCTTTTACTTGTAATTTTTTTCCGTCCAGAACCACTTTTTCTTTGAATATTTTTTGTTAATTTAAAAGTTTTAAAAAATCGTCTTACTGTGGACTCATTTCTTCCTAGAGTTCTTGCGATTTCACTATTTGTTAGATTTTGTCCTTTTAAAGCAACAATTTTCACTTTTTCTTCACTTGATAACTTTTTCATTTTTCTCATACTTTTTCTATAACTGACTCACTAGACACCAGATTAAAGAATAACTTCAATTTTCACTTTCACTTTACAAAATTAATTACCTTACAACACAAATTTGTTATAAACTAGTTATTGAAATTCAAATATTCAGCATATGTTCAAAGGATCATAAAATATTTACCTAAGAATTGGGAATTTCCACAATTTACATACTTTACTATACTTCGGCGATTTCATTGGCACGCAGTGTATGTAAAACAAATTTGTATAGGTAGGTCAAGATCGAAAAAAGCAAACAAAAACAAAAAATGATTGAAAAAAGAAATATAACATAAAAGCCCAGAAAAAATCAAGCCAAAAAAACACCAACAACAAATATCATTTATTTTAGTTGTAAAAAAATGACACAGAACTAAAGAAAAGGAAAAAACAACAACTAAAATCATTTATTATAAGTTCTAAGCATAACATATGTATATATGTATATATAGTAATATGTATAACAAGATATAAGTATGTATAGTTTTATTTACAATGGTTTTTTGTTTTTTCTTATTTTTTCATATTGATATACAGCAATTTACAAACACAGTCATTAATCCCTATTCATTCTAATCAATTCGAAAGAGCTTCAGAATAGAGCTTTTTCAGACCAGTTTTTGAGCACTGTCAGATAAATTTTTGTAGAAATGTAAAAACTTTGAATTCTTTCGTTTCTCATGAAGGAATCTCTTAATACTTAATACTTTTTGTATACATATGTATTTTCAAAATATGTATATAAAAGTTTCCAAACAGGTCTGATTTTTACTTAATTTGTTTTAAAAATTTAACATATTGTATTTTTCATATATTTAACTTTTTTTTCAGGCGGTCGACCAATAATTTCCCATGTGTTATTTAATCATTCAACTATACTCTATTAATACTTCCAAAACTAAAACAAATTATTAAACAGTACACAGTTTTCAAAAGCTGCGTTCCATTTTCGTCATTTTATCTACTCCGGAGTAGTTCGTTCTACTCCCAAGTCATCCCAACTGGACCATCTTATACTTTTGTGCAGTTGATCATCATACTCAGGAGTAGTTATGTCGATTTTTACCATCAGGTAAATTGGGTTTAATTTAGCCTTTTTTGAGCAAAACAGGGTTAAACGCAAAAATTTGGGAAAAATTAAGGAAATTTTGATTTTGAATGCGTGTAACTTTTTAACAGTTAAAAGAAGAGGAACAAGTAAGGTATCGTTGAAAAGAACAAAGGGTCTTCTACATTTTTTCTTAACACAAAGTGACCCTTGAGTGCCCCTGTAAAAAGTTATAGGGTACATCGTGAAATAAGAGCAAAAAAACTTCAACGCCCTCTAGCGGCGAAACCGTTGGGATTTCCCCCCCCTTTCCGATACGATTTTTTGTTTGTCTCGATGAGACCTATCACTGGTATCAAGGTTAAGCAAACCAAACGGAACACCCTGTATCTTAATGTTCTTTTACTAACTTTTCTCACAGACATTTTCTTAAATCATGAATGAATTATTTATTTTTTATTTTATTTATTCATAGAAATACAATACTTATTTGAGAATGATGCTCTTACAGTATGTTAAACCAAATTAGAATTTATATTTATGGTAAATTGAAAAAAAAATAATAATAATAAAAATATAATGATACTAAAAAATTAAATAAGAAAAAACAAAACAAAAGTTCAAATTAAATAAGTAAAAAGTAATAAAAAAGAAAAATCTATAAACAGTTCAAAAAAGAGAAAAAAACTTGCACTAAAAACTTAACTAACTTACTTAACTAAAAAAAGAGAGGAAATAGGAAAGGCGAATTTTGGTCAAGGTGCATGTTGAAATGTTGCTCTAAAACTCTTACAACCGCAACAACCTCTGATTGAGACCGGAAGACTGTTCCAAAGACCGGCTACATGTACAAAATACCGATTTTTAGAAGTTTTAAAATTAAAAGACACCAGACGGTGGACATAGACAACTATACTTTATCCATTAAGTTTTTGCTCCACAGCGCTTATGAAAGAGTTCATTTTTATCCAGTGTCGTTACATTTAATAGAAGTAACTATATTATGTTATATGTGCAATGAGACGCTTCTTCTCGCCAGTAACACAGTTGTACGACGAATTATTGTTTTTCTTGTATTTCAATTCAAGCAATAAACACACAAAGGATAAATTAAACAGTAACAAGCCCCCTTAAGGAAAATTTTTAACCTTTTCCTTTTACCACGGTTAAAGTGTTTGATAAAGAATTCCAACCAAAAGTAAAATAAATTTCCTGAAAAGCCTAGATTTGCAATTCAACGCAAAAAATATGTTTTTATTTCAATAAAATTATTAAAATTAAGAAAATAACTCAAAATTCGTGAAAACCAGCAACGAGCCCCTGAAAAGAGCCACTAGCGAGCCCTTTATTTTGAACTAAATTAAAAAGATTTTTTTTTTTAAATATTAGGATAAAAATTTTGTTTATTGCTTTTATACATCTCCTTAACGAAAACGTTAAGAAAAATGCCATTTTTGGTAGTACTTTACATTTATTAGTTATATTTAAAATAAGAATTTGTAATGAAAAAGTATTCCGTAATGTAAAAGGGGTAGCGCGATATTTGAAGGATTTTTGGAACACCCAAAGTGTTCTCTATCAATTGACATCTAAACTTGCTTGATATGATGTATATTGAAAAAAGTTACAGGGTGTAACATACTACTAGTACCCAAAAAATTTACCCAAAAACATACCTGAATAAAAATATAATAGGGCATTTTCGAGATTCTCGACCTTGAACATAAAAATGCAAAATTTTTTAAATTTCTCATCGAATTCTACCACCCTGCAGTATGGCACACGTTTCGTGAAACATTCTGTATGCATTCATTTCTGTTATAGAACTGTTATTTTTTCGAAACTTTTTTTCAAGCATAAAAATGTAAAGTTATAGTAATATCATAACATTTATTTCATCAAATTTTTTTAATTCGTGAGCGATTCGTTTACAAAGGAGTTTTTTAGTTTCCATTCATTCTCAAGGAACGAATAAAATGTTTATTTCGAGTTTCATTCGTTCACGATCGAATCGAATTGTTTTTAAAAATTCCATTCGTGATCGTGAATGAAAAAGAATCAAAAACGAATCAATCGTCATTTGATTAGCGTCTTTTAGTGAAGTACAAATTACAAGTACATTGTTCATTACGTGGAAGAGTGGAAAATTCTCGTACTTTTTTTGTAGCTCTCACAGTACCATCAATTCAAGTATCAGTTGAACGTGCTTTCAGTGCACTTTCAACTATACTTACTGAAAGTAGGAGTAAGTCGACATAAGCATCTTCAGACTTAAACGGTTTGTGCTTGTGACCACAGATATTATTAGTTAAGTTAAATAGCGATTTATTACTATCAATTTCTATAGATGAAGATATTTTTTAGTTAATTTTAAATTTAATTTTTAATTAATTTTAAAAAACAAAAAGTTAAAAAAAATATATTTTTTCAAAATTTTTATTATTTAGTTCAAATTCTCTCACGACTGATTTTTTTTCAATTCGATTCGCTCACGAATGATATTTTTTGATTCCTTTTTAATTCGATTCGCTTACGAATGAATAATATTTTGAAAGAGAACTAAATTATAAAATTCGTGAAAGAATCAAAAATAAAATTCCCCTACGATCCATTCACTTGTGAGCGAATCATATTTTATCGATCTTCTTGCAAAAACTTAATGGATAAAGTACAGTTCATTTGGATTTAGAAAAACACAATTTATTAAAAAGATGAACAGGAGACTTCCTAGAAATAAGGTTAGCTAGGAAAGCAACACATTTGTATTCCAGGTGGTGTCCAAAATACAACCCAGAATCGATTTTCTATATGTAAGTAGATACATGGGCCCTATTGCACCAAGAAAATTTTAATTTCTACTCAAAAATTATAAATATAAATCTTTATCTTTATATATATAATTGTAGCGTGTGCGATGTTTGTTATCGTGTAACTTCTGAACGACTTGACCGATTGAAGTCATATTCACACAATATAATTGTTTTGTCAAGACGATGGTTCATAGCTATGCTAGGATCCGATAGGTGGCGCTGTAGTAAAGTTATTTGATATTTACAAATTTTGTTTTTTTAATTTGAAAATATCCGGACTCTACTATCCGATTGATTGGTTTGAAATTTTGCAAGGTATTTTTCTTAATATTCTCTACAAAACTCCCTTGACACGAAAAAGATCATTCCAAATCCGAAAACCCCATGTAAATCCGTTCACGTTTACTACCCTAAAACTCTTTCCAAAATTTCAATTACGTCACGAGGAACACTCTTACCCACAAAGGAATTTAAGTAAGTGGATGAAAAGTATATAATAAAAAAGCAATTGAAAATTGTTGATACATATTAATTAAATATTAAGTAACCTCAATCAAAAACAACTTAATTGAATGGAAACGTATAATTGTAAAGAGTAATAGGGATATGCCCGTTCTGGATCGCGGCTTCGGCTCAGTGACGTCATCACGTTATCAGTGCGGGGTCACGTGGTTCAAGGTTACGTGTTATAAGTGAAGGTTTACAGGGGTCAAGGTTACGTATTATCAGTGAGGGGTGACAAGGGGCCAAGGTTACTTATTATCAGTGGGAGGCACACGAGTCAAGATTTTTTTTATTATCAGTATGGGCTGGGTCACGTGGTTCAAGGTTACGTGTGATCAGTGAGGGGTTACAAGGGTCAAGGTTACGTGTTATCAGTGGGGGATCAAATTGAGTCAAGATTTTTTTTTCTTATCAGTGTGGGATCATACGGAGGTTAATATTTTTTTCTTATCACAGAGGAATCATACAGGGGTTAAAATGTTGTTTTTATCAGTGAGAGATCATGAGTTGAAATTATGCGGGTTATTATTAAAAAAGCAATTGAAAATTGTTGATACATATTAATTAAATATTAAAAATGTTTCTAATTTATGTCAAGACACTACAAGACAAGGACAAGGACGCCACATAAACGAAAGGGCAGAACAATAAGTTGATAAGTAATAAGTGATAAGTGGTTGGAGCAATAGGATCATGGTAATAACCCCTTAATCCGTATACGTAACGAATGACGGCGTTAAAGACCGTGTTTAGTTTGCGGTGGAAAATTAAATCTAGTTTGCGAAAAACCTCACATCCATAAAGGTGATAGGAACAATAAAAGTTTTGGCGAAGATTATTTTCACTCCAATGGGAAAAAAGTTGCTTGAGTATGAAAGATTACGAAGAATACCATAAGTTTTGGCCACGACAGAATTAATATGGTGGATCAGTGTTAATTGTGACGCCGAGATTTTAATAGAGGTGACAAGTTCTAACGGGATATTATTAACTAGAATATATTATTGGGAAAGGAATCAGTATTGATGAGAGTTCGACTTATCAGGGGGTCGATTCTGTTTCGGTTAAGTGAAAACGTGTAAACAGTTTACACGCTTACACTGCTAATTCCGATTCTAATACAGTGTAAACGTGCAAAAATATGTCAAAAAGTTTTCATATGAAAATATTTTTTGCACTGTGAAAAGTATCAGTGTAAAAAAAATTTGTCATTAAAATTTTTATTTATTAATAATAAAAAGAAAAAAAAATAAAAGAAATGGAAAAGTAGAAATTAAGTTTACATTAAAAAAAGAGTTAGAATTAATAAAATTAGATTTAATAGTATAAATGAGACTATTAAAAGCAAAAGTTGATCTATTCCACTTTTTGAAAAAATTGAGTTAATGATGGCAAAATGTTCGTTGTGTTGAAGGCTTTTAATCTGAAAAATTTCAATTTTAAAAACTACATTGATGCCCCTGAAAAATGGTTGTAAAATTTGGCATTGCAAGCAAAACTTAAACTATTCCAACATAATGTTGGTAGCAAAACTATAACTATTCCAAAATTTGCTTACTAGTATTTACTAAATTAAACATTGATTTTTTAAAATCCATGTTTGAATTAAATTCAGAAGCTTAGAGTTATATATGTATTTGAAAGAAATTACATAAAATAATCTTTTATTTATTCGTTGATTACTGAAAGCAGCGATTTAAGCAAAATTTGTGGTAACAATAGAAGATCGTATCCTTCGACCTTCACCTATCAGTATTTAATTCTTGTTCTTATTATTATGTTATTACTTATTATGTACTTATTACACGTCGAAAAAATTGTGATTTCATTATAAATATAAGTTTTTACAATAAACAATACAAAAACACAACTTTTTTTTACTTGATTTGACAGTTCTCATATCACGTCGGTGAAAAAATTTAAATCAGCGCCTCATTCAGCAGTTTGTTTGCACGAACGCAACAAGAATCGCTTATTTGGGTACTGTGCAGTGAAAAAGTGAAAACAGTGTGTGAAACGTCAAGTGCAAACTTTTTTTTTCATGTTTTCACTTCACCGAAACAGAATCGACCCCCAGTACACACATGGTCCAGTGGCGGCTAGTGACGATATCAATTGGTGGAGCTGCTTAAGTTTCAAGGATTTTAACACTCGAATCAATGTTAACACATTTTACACTCAAAAATATGTTTTTTTAATTTGAAAATATCCTAACTTTACTATCCGATTGATTGGTTTGAAATTTTTGCAAGGTATTTTTCTTAATATTCTCTGCAAAACTCCCTTGACACGAAAAAGATCTTGTCAATAGGATGCGAGTTTTGGTTGGTTGGAACCACTAAATTCGTTGGTAGAGAGAACGAATTTTTATTCGTATGACAGGGCTTGGGACTAATATTTCTTGTATTTTTTTTGTACACTTAGCCAACTTAGCTTATGGTCTCTAAGCAGAGCCACCAAACTACTTTAGACCCGAACACTTATACCCAACTCAAAGTGAATTCGAACCCGAGACCTTCAGCATCAGAAGCCAACACTCTACTGCTTCGTCCACTGTCTGCTATGCGAGTTATAGTGTACCAAAAAAAAATCAATGCTTAGGTTCCGAAAGTTGTGCAAAAAAAATTCACAGGAACATAGTTTTTTGTGAAGACTGTTTGTTTGGACTTCTGTTTTGTTTTCAACACTTTTAATATTTGAGAAGCAGTATATGTTCTTTTATTTAAGAATTGGTCTTAAAAAAGTCTTAGCAAAATATAAAAATTAACAGTTACTTAGACAACAATTCGTTTTTTTACTTTTGTGTTTCAACTTTATTTCAAACTTGAAATAGTTATGTCAATCTAAAGTTACGCTTATATCCTTTTTTTAAAAAAATTTTATTAAGAGAAAAATAATATCATTGAACTTTTTTTTTCAATTCGTTTACATGTTTTTTATTGATATGATTTTTTACCTTTGTATTATAATTAAATACAAAAAAAAAATCTAATAGAACTGAAACGATTCATTTGAAAGAACAAAATTTTTAAATTAATTATGGCGAAAACAATTTATAGAAAAAAGAAAAAATGTATTAATAATAATTATAGTAATACAATAATTATAAAATAAATATCATAAATAAATAAAAATATTATGAATATCTCTATTGTTTTTAGAATTTATATCAATTTTTTCAAAAACAATTTTAAAACGAAAAATTTATTATGAGAGATACATTTTTAACCATGTAAAATCCTATGAGAAAAAAAATTAGAAGAACAATTTTTTGTGTTGTTATTTGTAAGACAAAACATTTTCTAATTTCATAGGCAGAATTGAAATTGCCCTACGAACACACATTTCTTCTGAACAAATATGAATAAAGAGAGAGAAATGATTCATACACAAAATATATGAAATATTACTCTTTTATAGGACTATTGTTAAACCGCCCCATAGAGTATCCGTATGATCTTATTGATTATACAAAAAGAATTTAAACGTGAACCCAACAATACCTATAGTCTACACAAAGAGAATTTGAAATTTGTTTAACCATGTACATATATTGTATGTACATGGTTATACATATACAGGGTGATTCCGTTAAGGTGTCCGACCCGGAAACTACGGATAGGTCTCGGCGAGACAAAAAAAATCGTATGGGGGAGCCAATCTCAACTGTTACGGAGTTAAAGGGAAAAGATTTTTGGTACTTTTTCTTTGTTTTGCCCCATAACTTTTTACAGGGGCACGCTAGGCTCATCTACCCTTTTGCAAAATTGTAGAGGACCCCTGTGTTATTCTATCAAGATATGCCGCTGTACCTTCAACCGTTCAGAAGTTATAAGACCTCAAAACCAAAATTTTGTCATTTTTTCACCAATTTTTTAACTTAAACCCTAATTTTTTCGAAAAGTGCTCGATATTAACCCTCATTTTTTATTGCAGAAAAATAATTTCTAATTGATTTTTAATAGTTTTCGAGATATTTGCATTTGAAAATTAGCATTCTGTGCACCTAAATTCAATTTACACTGTAATAAAAGCACGTGTCCAATAATCTAATGAATTTCAGACTTATTTTTTCAGTTTTTTCAAAAGGTCTTCCTCAATATCTCGAAAATTAGAAAAAGTAATTATGCTGCGATGCAAGTGTATAGACGGTATGTAGAAAAGAGTTTGAGCTCCAGTGACAATGTCCAAGAAAAAAATGTATTTTTGACAAAATCCAAAATGAATTTTATTTGGACATTTATGTATATCAACAAGTTATATTCCTCGTTAACAAAATTAAATAATTTAATCCAACCAAAAACATAAATGTGAAAAGGGAGCCAAGTTCTTATTCGTTAACTTTTGGGCTAGCAAAAGTGAAGAAATTTACATGATTGTCAAGTTCAAAGAACTTTTTCACATACAAAAATTTCAATACAGAACGTATTAATAATTATGAACTTGACAGGTTTTAATTTTTAATTTCGTATTGCCGTATTTGTTTTCTTTTGAATAAAAGTAATATGAATATCAATAATGCACATTAAATAAAAACCTATCAAGTTCATAATTATTAATATTTTCTGTATTGAAATTTTTGTATGTGAAAAAGTTCTTTGAACTTGGTAATCATGCAAATTTCTTTGCTTTTCCTAGCCTAACAGTTAACGGTACAGCGCGCGGGACGAAGTACATTATTACGTGGATAACATTTTGTCTCTTTAACTTTAATAGTCACTGAGCTGTGAGAAGTCAAAAATAGCTCGAAACAGTTCGTGTAAATAGTGTACGACGTGCATACAGCCTATGTATTGAACTTGGAGATTTTATAAAATTTAAAAATGAAAAATTAAAATTTAGTTTAATTTAAAATAAAATTTGATTAAACAATTTTGCCTTAATTGAATATTTTCAGTAACGCGAAACTCGTAAATCGAAATTTATGAATTACAGTAGAAACCGTATATAAGGACATCGCTTATAACGACGAATCGGATATTAGGACCAAATTTTAAAGTCCCGTTTGGCTTTATATAGGTTTTCCTACAAACACGTATCGTTTTTAGTGACATCGCTTATAGCGACAAATCGCTTAAAAGGACTGGAAATTTTAAATTTTTTTTAAAGAAAATCGGTTAAAGCGACAAATGTGCATGTTTTGACATGCTTTTACATGTTCGCTCGTTTTATTACTATTTACATAGTTTTTATTCATTTATTGATAATTATTATTGCTATTGTTCTTGTATCATCACAAGTGTATAGTTTGTTTTTTTAAATTACGAGTGATAAAACTTTAGTGTTATAGTGTAATAAAGTAAAGAATATTTTAACAAATTATTGTGAAATATGGCAAAAAGAAACACCTTGTCAGTGGAGCAAAAGGCTGCAGTAATATGGAGATTGGAAGCAGGTGAAAAAAATTCTGTTCTTTCAAAAGAATTGGGTATTCCCCATAATACAATTTCAAATATGCTGAAAAATAAAGACAAAATTAAAAAAGCATTTGAAAACAAATCTATAAAAATAAAAAAACTCAAAGATTCGAAGCATAAAAATATTGAAGATTTATTATTGAAGTGGTTTCGTGAGCAAAGAAGAAATAATATACCAATTAATGGACCAATTCTTCTCCAGAAAGCCAATGAAATGGTCACAGCTGAGGGTACATATTTAAATTTAGATAAAAGCTGGATACAAAGATTTTTAAAAAGAAATAATATAGTGTTTGGGAAGATAAGCGGTGAAGTTGCTTCGGTAAATAAAGAAATTTGCCAAGATTGGCTACAAACTGTTTGGCCACAGATATGTCAAGGATTTGCGGAGGATGACATATTTAATTGCGATGAAACAGCATTGTTTTATCGAATGACCCCCGACAGAACATTTCATTTTAAAGGTGAAAAATGTTCTGGGGGTAAAATGTCAAAAGAAAGAATTACACTGCTTCTCACAACAAATTTTAGCGGCACAGAAAAAAAGAAATTGTTAGTCATTGGAAAATTTGCAAAACCAAGGTGTTTTAAAAATGTAAATTCTTTGCCGGTAAAATATGAAAATAATTCAAAAGCATGGATGACTGCTAAAATTTTTGAGAAATTTTTAAGGGAATGGGATACTGAGCTGTTTAAACAAAAAAGAAAAATTATTCTTTTACTAGATAACTGTGCAGCACATCCTAAATTAAACAATCTCAAATGCATAAACTTAGTTTTTCTTCCTGCTAATTCAACATCGATATTGCAGCCTCTGGATCAAGGTGTGATAAGATCACTAAAAAATTACTTCAGAAAATTCCAAGTTGTGAGAATTATTAAAAACTTAGAGGACAAAGAACCATTTATTATAAGTATTTTAGATGCAATACTCATGGTAGCAAAAGCATGGAGGTGTGTTTCTTCTGAAACAATAAGAAATTGTTTTGTTCATGCTGGTTTAAAATTAGAAAGTCATTCCGATCGAGATTCAAGCTTTTCATCTGAAGATGACGTACCTTTAGCTCAGTTTGCAAATAAACAAACAGATGATATCAACAAATTACGAGAAGCGGCAGGAATTACTGTTGAGTGGGAAGAATTTATAGGTGTTGACGATAACACAGTCACTAAAGAGGAACTTTCTTTGCAAGAACTTTTGGACAAGGTTGGAAAAGAAGATGATAATGATGAACTTGATACAGATGGTGATGATGAGACTGGTAATGGAGATGATCAACCTACATTTTCTAAAGCCTTAGAATCAGTATGGACATTAAAAAAATTTATCACAATTAATGAAAACTATTTCAGTTCAAATATCCTTAATGATATTGAAAACATCGAAGAAGAAGTCGAAAAGGTATTTTTGGTCAAAAAATGTCAACAACAAAGTAAAATTACAAGTTTTTTTAAGAAATTAAATACATAAATATGTAAATATGTAAACATGTACATATGTATCTACATAAACAATAATTAATCTATAATTGAATTTTTTGTTTTTAGTTTTTCATTTGTTTTTGTTTTATACCCTAATTTGTTATAATTATTCAAAAAATATGGAATAAAAAAGTATATAAATTGAAAATTTATTTTTATTCAATACATACTTCATTAGAAAATATATTTTTACATTAAACTGAAGATTTTAGTGGTGTATCGGTTATAGTGACGATCGCTTATAAGGACTGGATTTCATGGGTCCCTTCAATGTCCTTATAAACGGTTTCTACTGTAATTATAATAAAAATTAAAGAAAGTTGAAATTAAACAATCGTGGTTCTTTTAATGAACGATATTTTTTGATTTGTTCTTAATTGAGAAACATGTTAGATTCACATAAACGAATCATAAATGTCACTTTTTTTTGAACCAGTTTTAGTGTCTTTTGGACAACATAACGAATCTTACTTGAATCTCAAACGAGAACCTTTAGAAAATCCTAGAAGAGTTTCGCACAAGAGGTACATTCTTTTCAGACGAGAGAATCGCAGATGAAACATTTAAGATATCTTTTGAAAAAGAGATATCGTCTTCAATAAATCACTTGCGAATCTCTTGAGAACAAAATTGCAGGTTGGGAGTAAAGGAATCGGATTCGGGAATGTATTGTAATGCACATAAACTTATTCTACACAAAATACAATAAAAACATATGATACAACAATAATGCATAATGTACAATTCACTTTACTAGAAAATTATATTCTTGTAATATGAGATGCCACTCATGCCAATAACCTCATGTTGTTATTACTACATGCAATTAAGCAATATAAAAATTAAATTGCATTGCATCATATTTTAAATATAAATTTGACACTTACTTTGGCCTTCAAGTAAAAGTGAAATTGTAAACTCAAGAAATTCTTTTAAAGAGTAATAACTTACATTCTTTAAAGAATAATAAATTACTTTAAATTATTGAGATAATTTGAGAATATGCATAATTGTGTTTTAATAGTATGATAATTATTATTAGTGCATTATTGACACAACGATTAAGTAATTTGATATGTGTCTAGAAAAATTGATCAATCGATAGTAGAATATTTGGAATTTGCAAATTTAGCATGAGAACCTTATTTGTTATAATTCTAAGAAATATTAGACTTAGGATTTTGTATTTAAAATTTTAGTATATAAGGAATGAAAATTATTCAATAAACACTCACTCTTGAATTAAACTTCAAACTGAGTCTTTCATTTTTCCACTCCGGAAACTAGTAGGCATTTTTGCCATTATTCAGTTCGACACAACACACATGCTGCTCAATTAACGACAAATTTAGTACGAAAGAAAAGAACCTTGACATTCATCCTGAAAGATACATTACATGGCGACCCTGCCCATTTACCAACAACGACAATTAAGTAAAAACATTCATTCTCCCCGCACATTACATTACAGTATGTATGTATGTACAAGAGAAGTTAAAGTGAATGATTCCTTTTCTTCATTTTAAAATTTAATATAGTATCTGAGGATAGTTTGAAAAAACATTCATGATCGTTACCCTCTATATATTTCTCAATGCAAAAAAAATATGTATATGTTGAATGTAAATTGAATGAATATGAAGGGAATGAAGAGATACAAATTTGCTTTCTAAAACAGCAAAATGTATGTACATATTTAATAAAGGAGTAGGTATCGTTTTTTGTTTAAATCGAGAAAATAAATTTACAAGTTGAATATTTTTTTTCTCAATATCTTTATGCGTATGTTATTCAGTCTGTGTAGAGTTTACAGTAATATAATTCAATATGTATAAAAAACACAATGTTCTGGAAAAAAAAACTCAACAGAAAGGACATCATAATTATAACAAGGCAAAAATTATAAAAATCAGTTATTCTTTTTAGATTTTGATTTTTCACACACGAACATCTAGCTAGGAAACAGGACCCAGAAATATGCAATAATGCAATACATCAATAACTTTGTTCAAGTGTAAAATATTTACATTAAAAATAGACTATATGTAATAAGAAACATTAAAATTGACACTTACTTGTAGACAATTTGAATAGTATTTTGTCCCTCGTGTCCAGGTAGACTTTTAGGAATAATTACCCAAGACATTGTACCCTGTGGCTGATTACCAATTTTTTCTCCATACACAATTCCACATACTGGACATTCAATATACAGACTTTGTGATCGCTAAGAAAAGGAAAACTTATTTATTTAAAAAAAAAAAAAAAAAAAAAAAAAAAAAAATTAAAAATTAAAAATCAAATAAACCTTTTGAGTCTCTTGCTTTTGAGTGATTATCATTTGATTCAAACATTGCAAATGTAATAAATGTTGACATCTACTCAAAGATATTGTAGGGTTGTGTACATTATAAATTAATTCTTCCATACATATTGGACATGGTTGTGCATTAGGCCACATTGGTGGATCAACAGCTTTTACAAAGCGACTTATCATATCACTAGCAGGATCAACACCAACAATCAAACCAGAGACTTGTTGCTGTTGCTGAAGTTGCTGTTGTGACTGTTGCTGTGGCAGTGGTGGTAATGGTGGAGGAGAAGGTGCAATATGATGAGAAGCATTATTAAAAACATCATCACTTTCAATTGAACAATCTAATAAGTCATTAACTGATGCTGTGAAATTTCTGCTTCTTAAACTTTCTTTACTTTCATGACTTAAATATGTCGAAACAGTATCAACACTGGGTCGGCGTACTGATTTTAAGCTGTTCGAGTCTGTGTCGTCGGATGCTCGAGTTCTAGAACGTGAACGATGTGATCCAATACGATTATGAATAGAGCTATCTGAATTACGGCTATGATGGCTATTCATTGAAGTTGAAAATACATTTGAATGAGAAAAATTTGCATTTGATGATGAAGCCGGCGGTGATTTTGTAGCAAAAATATTTAAATTATTTAGAATTTGTCTAGCAAGGTTTGTTGTGACAGAAGTTACTTCATTATTATGCGATTTTGACTTTGTTGTCTTTATTGCACGTTTTTGGTTGCTATTGCTAACATGATGTTCAGAGTTTGTCACAGTGGCTTGATTTTGACTAGTTTGAAAATTTTTTTGTTTAGATACTGGCTTTGGAGGCATTTTAGGTCCAGTCACTATTCTTTCTAGAGATCCTAAAAATTAATACAATTACCATACAAATATAGTATAAATAAAGTATACTTTTCAAAATATTACATACCACTCATTTGTTGCACTTGTTGTGATGTTATTTTAACCAGAGGATAAGGTGCTTGTTGTGTTCTTCTAATACTTCGAACTGGTCCGTTGGGTTGACGAATTTGTGTTAAATTACAAAAATTAATTGTGTATGGCAAACCGATATTCGTCTTATTTAAATCTAATGTTTGTTCACCCTTAAATAAATATATACATATATAAAATATAAAAATAAGAATTTACATCTATGAAATTTATAGTAGTCACCTTTGACCAGGCCTCTTCAATTATACATTGAACTGTCATATTATACGGATGCCAATCATTTCCAGTTGAATCCATCCATTCCCATTTTGTACCTTTTCCAGCCGGTGAACTTAGTTTATAAAACATTCTCCTAACATTTATCATCGGAAAGTCAACATCTTCTGAACTTTGTGTCATAGTTCGCACATTAACATAAAATTGTTCAAAATTTGGATCAGCATCACTCAGTAAAACCCTTGTCAATTTTTTTAAATGTGCTCTTTCTAAATGTTGAGAAACTGCAGGGCTATACGGTAACCATTTTCCTCCACGAGATTCGAATTCCCAAACAACTACTGCATGACTTGCAGCAATCATTTCAATTATTCAATTAGTTTTAAATTCTCTATTGTCTCAAAAATAAAACTTTTATATTTAGAATCAAAATTTATGAAAACCAGCGAAAACATATACAATAGTCGGTTCGGTATTTAACTACAATTCAATTGTAAAAAAACAAAAAACCCAACGAAAATAAAAGCAGAATAAAAAAATTAATTCGTAAATATGCACATTAAATCACTTATGGTAACAGAACAATATTTTTTAAATTCATTTTTAAATTTATTTACTCCAAAACAATAGCATTATTCATTGAGCGGGTTTATACGGTCACTTTTTTCAATGGCATTGTCGCCCATTCCGCTTTGTTAAATTACAAAAAAGTCGTACGTACGTTTACACAGTCACTTTTCTACCATAGCTCAAATTCTCTTCATTCTCTTCTATACCGATTTCTTGTTAGGTAAGATGAAACGACAATATATGTTGTGTATGTTTCATCTCCATATATAAAGATAGATATGAGCTGTGTCACTACAAATATAAAATGAAAAGGAGATGCGATAATATAAAAAAAAATTCAAAATTACGAATATAGCATAAAAGGGAACAGGCGTGCTCGAAGAAAAAGTTCGATTATCCCGTGAGTGACTTCCCACCACATACTTGTTACTTCTTTCCTATTTAACAAAGCGGAATGGGCGTCAATGCCATTGAAAAAAGTGACCGTGTAAACCCGCTCTAAACCCGCTCATTGGAATATTTGGAACTGTCAACTAAGAAAGTGATAATTCTGGATTTTTCACTTCCTTAAAGTAGCTTTACACTACATACTTGATTTCTCATATCACTTATTCACTTTACATACTAATTACTAATCACAGTATATGTACGAACCAGTGCTGGGGGATTGTAAAATTTTTCCCTTTTTGTGGGAATTTATCCTTTAAAAGGGACTGTGAAAAAAGAGGGTGATTTTGTGGGAATTTTCGAAGTTAACTACTTGTTAACTTTTATGTTACTGCTTTTAAAGAAATGAAGAAAAGATTTCCTATAAAGAATACAGTACTCAAAGAGCTTGAATTTTTAAAACCAAATGTAGTACTCAATGTATCAATGGATTTTGTTTATTTACTTTTTTTTCAAGACGAAATTCAAGTTTTTCTTTTATCTTTTGTTTAGTTACTTTTTAATTTTAATAAAGACTTTTTATACTTCAGTACTCTTTGTTTTATTATACCACAATAGTTTTTTAATATATAATTGACTGTGTAAGGTCAGAAGGCATCAACTTAAGGCATTTGTAAGTCTTAAGTTTTTTAAGGTAATTTCTTAAATACAAAATACATAGGCATGAGATGAGATACGCTAAACAAACTATAGAAAATGAATAATAAATAAGCAACAAAACTGAAAATATAAAAAATGTAAGAATCGGTGTAATATTTAGTTTTTTATTTTTGTTTTCAATCCGAGGGAAAACTTAAGGGAAAATCGACTCAGCTGATGGGAAAAAAAGGGAATTTTCTCTAAAATTTGTGGGATTTTACTTCATGAGAGCCCCCCAGCACTGGTACGAACTACGAGTTTATGCCTGATTCGCTTTTAATACGGATTATGGTTTACTCCCAATTTTATCTGCTATAAACTAAATATTTCGGATTTTGGCTTAAGCCCAATTTATTTGGGTTTAATCCCAATTTTTTTATATGTATGTGTGAGGTAAAATGCAATATGGCGGATTCTAATTTTTATGGTGAAAGTGAAGCTGTCACGTTCTTCTTCTTGTTTTTATGTGGAAGAAGAAGAATATGTATGCTATAAGCAATGACAATATAATATTCTATCAGACTTATTATCGCAGTACATAGAAATAGTCACAACCAAACGGCCTCCAATCTCAAAGCTGGCCTCCAATCTTAAAGCTGTTTTAAGCTATTTCTTATTCTCAGGATTTTTTCTTAATTACTCTCATTTTGAAATATATTCCCTTTTCTATCTATTTTCTATACAATACATACAAAATTTTTAAAAAAATTTGAGAAATTTTAACATTTTTTACACAATCATTCTCATGTTTCAAGCATTACAAATTACAATATACAGAGTCATATGGAAACAGCTTTTCCTTTTCTCTATATATTCAGTATACAATATATGTACATACCATTTGGTTCAATATAAAAATTTGTATGAGAAATTGAAAATATAGAATTTGAGGGTACATTTCAAGTATTTCAAGAAGAAGAAGTATACAAGTAGCTAATTTGCATATGATCACATTTATAAATTCTGCTGATAATTTACATATCAAATTTGATCGTTTATCAGGCCAAACATAATTTTGATATCAAAATGATAATAATTTTATTGAAAAAAAATAATTTTATTGATAAACTCGATCAAAAAATCTTAATTTTCTAGCATTAAAAATTATTTTTGCACCAGGCAATCAGAATTCAAAGAAACAAGTTATATACAAATTGCTCTACAATATAAGAGGATAAGAACTTGTTGTTCTTTTCTTTAGTGATTCTAAAAGATTTCAAATTCAATATATGTACATACACATGTATAATTAATGTATTTTAAATGGGAATTTTATAGTATTTGTGAAAGCATGTTTTTTTTAATATTTTTTTATAATAATATCCATTGATATACAAAATAATATACAAAATTCAGTATAGGAATGGGGATTGGAATGTACATAAGTATGTAGGTACATATGTATATGAGAAGTTAAAATGAACGATTCTTTTTCTTCTTTTTAAAATTTATTTAATATAGGATCTGAGGATATTTTAAAAAAACATTCATGATCATGTACATACATAAGCTGCTAATTTGCATATTATCACATTTAAAATTTCTGATAATGATTTTTATATAAAATTTATTAATTTGCATATGGTTTATCAGGTCGAATATCAAAATGATAGTTTTAGAAAATAATTTTATTCATAAATTCGATCAAAAATCCTAAATTTTACAGTACTAAAAATCGTTTTTGTAATAGGAAATCATAATTCTTAGCAAACAAAACATGTAACATGTATACATGATGGATTGAATCTTAATTTAATCCGGTTGAATCCCCTAAAAAACCATGTATATGGAGTTCGAGTCCATATGGGATCCAACCGATCCGATCCAGCCTTTTCTCCTGGATCGAGTCGAAACTCAAAATATAAACGTACAGACATGGATTGAAAGATCGAAATTGTTTTAGGCTATGTTATTTATCAAAGTGTGTAAAAACTTTTAAGGTCGATTCACACATTTCAGGTCAGTCTCAGTTCAGTCTCAGTTCCGATTATTCGGATAATATTATTGTATGGAGTTCAAATGTACATATTCACACATGTCCGTTCCGTCTCAGTTCAGTCACCGATCAGTCAGAGATTTCCGATATCGTCGTCAACGTTATTTTTTGAAATGACTGACGGAGTTCTGACAGCTTTCAGTCTTTTTTTTGTACATTGTTGAGGTAGGTTGTGTTTTTTTATGTGAGCAAAATGTCTACTGACGAAAAATTAATTGAAAAAGTACGGGAAAATACTGTGTTGTACGATTTATCAAATAAACATATGGATAGCAAATTTAAAGATACCATTTCACCCAACAAAATTGCAATCATACACAACTCTATTACTGTAAATTTATCCATTTTTTAACTCACAACTTTACATAATATTTTAACTCACACACTGATTGAACTGATATGTGTGAATATAACATTAAAATAAAATTGAAAACATAAATAAAATGGCAAAAACAAATATTTGGGGACATGAAGAAACTCTAAACTAGCCCTAATATTTAAGTTTACATTCAAATATTAGGATAAGTAAAAAATTCAAGGTTATAATTTCTATATTTTGAACCACGTTTAAAACTAAGCTGAACTCGTTCTTTCGATCCACGATACTGAAATACGCAGATCGAAATTCGATCTTTCAATCGCTGGATCTTTGGATCTCATCATGTATACGTGGTATATGTTTTAAATTAGCTTTTCTTGTTAAAAAGCTGAGTATATTTTACTTAATTTAATTGAATTAATTAATTTTACTTACTTTAAATTCAAAGCTTTAACAGACTTTTCAAATTCAGTTTTTTAAATCTTAAAAAAAAACGCTCTTAACCACTTCCCTGGAGCACGGTCGAATGTAAATGAAAGAGAAGAGAAAAAATTACGAAAAAGAATAGAGAAAATGTCAAATTGACTGATGAAATTTCTCGGTACATCGCTGATGTGCCACCCCTCAATTCACCTCACCATTCTTACCAAAATATTCATGACCTTAAGTGATGTATACATCATTTGACTGATAGTGTAAATCACACCATTGTTTTCAAGCCTGACATTTTGTTGACTTTTATCAAAAATCATATAACTACAAAGATAAACAATTGCCATATATCCTCATGTCACCATTAATTTTTACTTCTACACCTGATATCAGGTGGCTACATGTTTACTGAATGTTATCAACATTTTATGCTTATGCAACAATTTTAAAATCCAGAGCAAACCAAAAATACGTTGATGTTGCTAAACATTATATGTACCCAATAATGTGTCTGTTTACCAAATATAAATAATGGTTGTTGCTACGGCAACATAAATTACGATTTATACTTTTGAATTTATTTTCATTTTGAATAAAAATACATATCTACCTATTTGCTTTAAAAAAAATTTTTTTTTTAATATGAAATATTATTTTTCTTATACCTCTAAATACTATATGTATATATGTATGATACATACTCGTATATACATATACTATATACAAAATACATTTTATTTTTCAAATTTTAAAAATATATTTTAATATTTTTCATCTTCATTGAGAAATATGAAAATTTTATTCGTAATGAATCAGGAGATCAGAATCAATAGGCACGTTATTTCATTTTCTTTTACATTATAGAATATCTAATGCTAGTTTTAGAAATACTATAATGTTTATTCATTAAAATTTAATCTAAGCAAACTCTGATTTTCAAGTCAAAAATATTTTAGTATTAAAAATTCTTTTTCATTTAAATAATTATTTATTCAAAATGAAAATAAATTCAAAAGTATAAATCGTAATTTATGTTGCCGTAGCAACAACCATTATTTATATTTGGTAAACAGACACATTATTGGGTACATATAATGTTAAGCAACACCAACGTATTTTTGGTTTGCTCTGGATTTTAAAATTGTTGCATAAGCATAAAATGTTGATAACATTCAGTAAACATGTAGCCACCTGATATCAGGTGTAGAAGTAAAAATTAATGGTGACATGAGGATATATGGCAATTGTTTATCTTTGTAGTTATATGATTTTTGCTTTTATCCAATGATTTTATATATAATATGGACTGTACAACTTCTTGTTTCATGTGGGCTAAAGACAAATTTCGTTAATTCCCTAAGAGTGCGAAAAGGAAATGAAACAAAACCGTAAACAGGCCCTGTGCGGGCAGAGAAGGAGGTATCACATTTGTCTTTTTTATGAAAAAGAAAAAGCTTTCAATAGTTAATTTTGTTTTACGTTATGTTCTGAAGATTGAATGCACACACGCAAGCGAAAACAGCTGTTTTACATTATTTGTGTATTTCTATTCTACCATATATACACAAAAAGCATTAGAATATATTATATATCTTCTCCTTTTTCGAGATTTTTAATGTATATTGCTTTATGATCATTATGAAAAAATAAGAAAAAACAAAATCATTGTAAATGAAACTATACACATATGTTGTTTATTATACATATTATATGTATACATTATGCTTAAAACAAATGAGCAAATTAGGGTTAAAGTCCAAAAATCTGTGAAAAAATGACAAAATCATGGATTTGAGGCCTTATAACTTCTGAATGGTCGGAGACACAGCAGCAAGTAAGATGTTGATGGAAAGGCACAGGAGTCCACAATTATGTAAAAGAGTTGGTGAGCCTAGCGTGCCCTTGTGAAAAGTTATAGGGTAAAATATGTAAAAAGTACCAAAAATCTTTAACCCCCTCTAACTCCGAAACCGTTGAGATTGCCCCCCCCCCACCAATACGATTTTTTGTTCCCCTCGCCGAGACCTATCCGTAGTTTCCCGGTCGGACACCGTAACGGAATCACCCTGTATATATATGTATGTACATATATGTATGTATACGTAGTCTTAATAAAGAATAAATAGATTCAGATAATAACCTAGTCCTTGCCTTCGTTTTATTCGAGTTCATAATAGAAAATGTTCTTTCTACCACAGCATTGCTAATTGGAAAAGCTAAAACTGATAATACAAACAAAGCTAATTTATAAAATATTTTTTCATTTGCAGCATTGGTTGTTTTTAAAACAACTGACCAAAATTTTGTTGAATTATTTGGTACGGTGTTGTCAGGAAATTGTTGAGACCAGTCGAATAAAATCAATTTATCATACTGATATTTTATTGCATCAATATTATCAGTTATCACTTATCAGTTCACTTAATTGTTCGAAATCAGGTCTGATGTGATTGAGGCACACTGAAGGTGATAAATTCCTTTTTTTAAGAGTTTTCAAATTTTCGGGCAAACATTTTAAACATTCTTGTAGTAACATCATAGCAAAATAAAGATTTTCGTTTTACGCAGCCCAACTGGAAAAAAATAGCCCAATTGGGCGTTGGGCGCTTCCTACAAATTTCAGAGCGCCTTCAGGGAAAAAAGATAACCCAAAATACGTAATTGCGCCCAACCTGGTACCCCTGCAAAATACTACTCTTTTGAACTCATTTCACATTTGTACTACTCTAAAGGTGGAGTTTCAATACACGCGTTTGGAGCGTTGCGTTTGGTGCGTTAAATGACAGCTAGTGAAAATAAGCTTTTCTTATGAGAGCGCATAACGCTCCAAAAGTTGAACAATTTTCTACTTTTTGGTGCGTGATGCGCGTTGCCAGTGTTGCTGGCATTATTTTTTGATATTAAGTGACAATGACAGCTGAAAAATAATTTTTGTTATTTAACAACACTGTATAAATTTTAAAAGCATATAAAGTTGGTCTTACACTATCAAAAAAAATTTACAACGTGTTTCATTTATATATACTAAAGCAAAAAAAACTTTTATTAAACGTTCAATACAAATTTAAAAAAAAATATTCCTTTAATAATATATTATAATTTCTTTCTAGCTTAAATAAATTTATTTATATGATATTGAAATAAAAAAATTAGAAGTTTTTTTATAAAAAAAAGTTGGATAGTGTAATAACAACTTAATATCTTAATTGGATATTTCAACGCGGCAAACGCTTTCATTGGGTCAGCAACGCCGTCAACGCTCCAATCGCGCAAGTGGTTGTCATTTAACGCACCAAGCGCAACGCTCCAAACGCGTGCATTGAAACTCCACCTTAAGAATTATTGGAACGACACTCGACAGCACTGAGTACAACGTTTTAGGCTGAATTGCCTGAATATCGTCAGTTGACGATCTTTTGACGTTTCCGAAGATGCAGTATATCTATATCAGTGATGCATCTTCTACTTCATTTGTAGTAGATTTACTACATTTTTCACCCATAGAAAACCTACTTCGCACTTAATTAAATCTACTTCAGTTTAAGTGTTATATTATAGTTATAGGAAATGAACTATAACATATGTATAATTATATTATATGCTCACACTAGCTGCTTTACCACACAGTAGTGCAGCAGCAGAAAGGATATTTTCTAACGTGAATTTTATAAAAACAAAAAAAAGGAACAAGCTTAATATTGAAACGGTTGAAAACATACTGTTTTCGAAAGAATTGTTCAAAAATAGGTCAGAAAATAATGGTTGGACTCCATCGAAGGATTCACTTGATTTTGTAAGTCAATTTAAATACCACGAATGTTCATTTAAAAAGTAGTGCAATTAATTTTTTCGCCTACAAAATATACTGTACTGATTTATATTTTTATAGTCTTAAAAATATTATTGAATGATTAATGATATTATTGAATATTAATTAATGATTCTGAAATAAAAATAATATTTTTTTTTTTTTGTAATGTAAATTTCCTTTTTTTTGCATTTATTTTCCATTGAATAAACGTTCTAGTTAATTTTGAATTACAAAGCCGTTTTGTTCAACTGCTTTGAGTTTGTTAAATTTTACTACATTTTTCATTGATTTACTACATATTTTTGGACTAATCACTGGACACTGATCTATATCACTTTTTCAGTTGACAGTTTAAGTTTCAATAAAACACGGCAAGTGACAGCTAGTTCCCATTTTGCAAAAGATTATGCAAAGATATTTTATTTTGGCTTTAATTTCCATTTTATA
Source organism: Bombylius major (assembly GCA_932526495.1). Classification (NCBI taxonomy): domain Eukaryota; kingdom Metazoa; phylum Arthropoda; class Insecta; order Diptera; family Bombyliidae; genus Bombylius; species Bombylius major. Next base: position 28,652,889 of record OW052043.1, read on the forward strand.
ATGTAAAGAACAGTACAAATTGAAATTACTGCTTAATTTTTGAGTATTATATAGCTTTATTTATTGTGCGAGGTAAAACATATTAAATAACATCAAATTTTGGTGTATGGATAACAATGTTCTATTTTTTTTTTTTTTTTCAATTATAGTATTAAGCACTTAGGCAGTTACTTTTCTATATTGTAATTGTTGAAATTTGTTGAATGATGAATGAAGAAATCAGCACAAGAGATAAAAATATAAAAATCGCTAAAATTGAAAAGGTAATTATTAAATAGTGCAATAGATTTAATGACATAAAATGTCAATGTATTTTGAATTTCTAATTAAATAAATGAATATTTTATTAAAAATTTAAATTTAGCTAAAGATTGTATTAAAAATTTAATTTCAGTTTATTGTACATTTGATGATCGACTTTCATGATATTTGCATTGTATCTGCAGCTCTACCGCTAATAACATTATTATTATGTTTCATTACCGCTTATGTCTTCCAAGCTGATGAAGTCCATGAAACTCATTGTCGCGTAAGATTCTTTAATTATATACATATAATAACAATTTTTCTAACTTAGTCACACCAGCAAGCAAGACTAGAAATTAGAAAAAAAAAAATTAAAACCAAGGTCAATTTATTTTATTAAAAAGCTGACTATTTTCGAATTTCATGGAAAGCAATTTCCCACCGAAGAAAAGCTGGTGAGACTAAAGAAAGAATTTCTATTTATAACTGATCGATTATAATGTCTGTTTCAGAAATATCTTTTTTTCTTTTTAATCTTTTCAAAATATAATTTATTTTAAATAATATATCAGTGGCGTCTTGTGACTTGTGACCTAATCACTAGGGTGTGCAACAGGATTAGAGAGAATTGCCATGTTTTCAGTGTTAAGAGATGTTTTAATTGAATACCTATACTTTATCCATTAATTATTTGCACCACAGTGCTTATGGAAAAGTTCATTTTTATCCAGTATCATTACACTTAATACTTTTAATAGTAGTATACTAAGCTACTCATACCTTCATTGATTCAAACTCTTGTTGCCTTGTAGTGTCGCATTCTTATCGACATTACGAAAAAAACGAGCCGAAATTATGAGACTTTATTGACTAGAAAGGAAGGTACAACATTTTGTGGTCCGAAGAGACGAAAACAAAATTTTCTAAGAATGATAGTAAGATAAAATTAGTAAGAAGAGAGAAAGTTTTATTTTCGTCTTTCCGGACCACAAAATGTTGCACCACTTGGACTCGTTCCACTTTATTTTTTCACTTGCAAATTCTAATCGATTTTCAATATGTCTTTAGTTCAGCAATGGAACTTTGGCAGGTCTTCTGGCTGGTAAATTTGCTTTTATTGAACGTTTTCTTACACTTTAAGGTAAAATAGGCAAGTCTAAAATGTTTATAATTTCTGTAGATGTTGCAAATGGGCTTCGCTTCACCATGTTTATAATGTAGTGCTCTTGTTTATTTGTTGTTTTTTTCTTCCTATCTCTTGTTTCTGCTGTTTTTTCCACTTTAATGCATTTGAAGTTTATTTTGGTAAAGCACCCAATGATTTTCTGATTTTCTTAATAATGTTTTCTAAATCACGCATTTTTTTTAAATTAAAATGTCTTGTTTCTTCAGAATAATGGGGACATCTTCTCATTTTTTGAGCACTACAAATCAAAAAAATGTTCGAAATGATTTTTCATGATTCGAAAATAAAACACATACTCCACTCACCGTTTTAAAGTAAAAATTTAATTCATTTAAAATTTATTTCAAGAATATTTCTTATTTCATTATTCTAATGTTGCTATTTTTTCGAACCCCTAAAATATGCACTTCCGTTCATTAACTCAAAATAGAATGAGAGGTAATTAAAAAGGATATCTATGCATACATACAATATTGCAGTAAGATAGTAATTTTACAAATTATGTGAATTTCAATACAGTACGGCTTTGAATTATATGAAATTTTCACGAGGTAAATATTTTTCACTAGGCACTGCTATTTTTTCGAACGTAAGTGTATATGATATCAACAAATTATACGATTGTCATAACGAAAAACGAATGTACACTCAATTCCGTTAGGTAATCTGCAATAGAAATCGTTATTATTGCCCATTTATCGCTTAGTCGTATAGTCTGCAATAAAAATATTGTTCGCTCGTTTATTACCCATTTAATACCAAGTTATTGTCACAAGTTTTTGTCCAATTATTGCGCGCTCGTTCTATTGCCCATTTGCTTACGCTAATGCACATATACATATACTTATATTGGGTGAGTGCAAAAGTTCTGTCGGTTTTATTACTCGTCATCTCGATGAATCAAAAAATTTTCATTACTTCGACAAATTTGTTCATGTTATGATTTAATAATAAGGTGTTACAGTTCTAATCGTACATTTGACCTACTTTTCTTAATCTCCCAAAAAAAAAAAAATAAATAAATAAAATAAATTTACATCAAACAATAAACTCAACTAAACAAACAAAACACAATAGTGACCTAACGGTTTCAACACCAAGTTTAGTTCACACAGTGATTAGTGACAAACAATTAAATATACCTGCTAATACAATTTAAAAATTATTTAATAAATACTACCAATGACCATAGAAACTATAGTCATTGATACTACTAAAACATTAAAAGAAAACCTACGGATATTATATCAGTAAGGGGATTATATCCCCCCAAAATTACTACGAAATACTAGATCAAGATAACTCTCAACCAAGTACATAAAAAAAACCAAAAATTTCAATACAAAGCAACAAACAACACAAACAAAAAAACAAATTGCAACTAAACAACTTTAACGAATTTCCATTCATCAACCAACAAAACAAATATTTCAAAAGACTTCGCTAATATTTCTTTCACATCACAGGGTGATATTTTAATTGTTACCAAAACAGAAAAACAAACACAAGAACTATTAAAAACAAAAAATCTTAACATTGGCATAAAGGTTGAATGTATACTACACCCAACATTAAACTTTTCAAAAGGTGTTATTTACTGCGATTTATTAAAAAATATTGAAAGTGATGAAATCACTAAGAGCTTGGAAGACCAAAATGTCGTTAAATGCGACAAAATAACTATATTTTCAAACAACAAAACTATTAACACTCTACTACATATCTTAACATTTAAAACTTTATCTATTCCTAAACACATTTCCATTTTCCATCGGTTTCATTAAAGTACCAGTAAAACAATATATTCAAAAGCCACTACAATGCAAAAACTGCCACAGATTAGGCCACACAAAAAAGAGATGTAATTTCCCTCCAACATGTGAAGTCTGCGGATACCTGGAACACGCACCAAGGAGATGTGAAAGAGTTCAATGCATCAATTGCAACAACACGCACCGCTCAACCAACACGCTCTGCCCAGTTTATGTAAAAAGACAACAAATTATAGAGATCAAAACAATCAATAAATGGACTAACAAACAATCAGCTGAATTCATAAACAACCCTTCAAACAAAAACACACAACCAATTGCACCAATTGAAACATTAGAAGCGGCTCAAAAAATAAAAGATACAAAATTATCAAATACATACAATAACCCAGTTCCAGAAAATCATTATCAAATCAATATTATTCAAAGGAAAAACTACAACATTTTCTCTACTCAGCAATCAACATCTTCTATCATTAATCATACATCAATTAATCTACCAACAGACACCCTCGACTACACAATCAACACTTCAAATTCCACATTCAACAACAATCATCAACAAATCACAACTCTTAACGATAATAACTCAACAAACACGGACAACCTAGAAAACAACAACACTCATTTAAATATCAGCTAAGTTACTTTTCTTTTTTTCCCCTCTATTTCTTCTTTTTCTTTCCACACGTAGCCAATAAATACCTAAATTACTATATTCCACAAATTAATTACAACATTAGTATAAATGAAAATCATTCAATGGAATATGAAAGGTTTCCAAAACAATTATGAATTCCTCAACCTTCTGATATCAAACCACCATCCTGACATTCTATCAATCCAAGAAACACATCTACCACCAAACCACCAAATACATTCCATACCATAAATTATTATTCAACAAAACATCATCAACAAACACATGCAAAAAAGGCGGAGTAGGCCTCCTTATAAAAAATAACATCCCTTTCAGATTACAAAATTTAACTACAGATTTAACGGTAACAGCAGCCACAATTTTAACTATACCTCAATTCACAATAATTTCAATATACAGCCACCCAAACGAAACCCTAACAACAACTCAATTACAAAACTTAGTCACCCAAATTAATACCCCCTGTATCATAACAGGGGACCTTAATGCTTGGAACCCACTTTGGGGCTCAACATCATATAATCACAAAGGAAAAATAATCGAAGATTGGCTCCTAACCTCAGATTTCATTGTAATTAACAACAAAAAACCAACCCATTTATCAACACACAATACCTTCACCAATATAGACTTAAGCCTTGTTACATCCAACTTAGCTTCCTTATGTCACTTTGATGTAATATACGATTTATATGGTAGTGAACCTTTTCCAACTATAACTCAATTCCTCAAACCAACAAAAAAAAATTTCAACAGATAACAAAATTTAATACTTCTAAAGCAAATTGGCCTTTATTCCAACATTTAATAGACAGTTATCTTACCAACACAAACATTTCAAATAACATAAATAAAGAAGCTTCCAATCTTCAAAAGGCTATCCGTTTATCAGCCAACAAATCAATCCCAATAACACATTCACAATATAATAAAAACAATTCCTATCAACCAAACTGGTGGAATGAATCACTTAATAAGCTACATAAAGAAAAAAAAATAGCCTGGTACAATCTCAAAAAATCTCCCACAACTCAAAATATCTTGACTTATAGAAAATTAGTGGCTCAGTTAAAAAGATCAATTAAAACAGCAAAGAAATTATCCTTCATAGCCTTCACCAGCAACCTCAACCCACATTCAACTACTACTCACATCTGGAATTCTGTCAGAAAAATATCTGGCAATCCCAACTATTTCCAACTTAACGAAATCGTAGACAACAACATGTCCTTTCAAGACCCAATAGAAATATGTAACATCTTTGGAAATCATTGGTCAAATTTAAACAACTTAAATATCCATAACTCACAAAATTCAGTCAACACTCACTTCAACCTTTTTCATAATATAAATACCAACCCACTAGCCAACAAAATAGAATCTCAAATTACTATGATAGAATTAGAACACACTTTAAAGCAATTAAAAGGTTCAACGCCGGGTCAAGACAAAATCCCGTATGACATGATTAAAAATTTACCATTCAAGGCCAAAAACAGACTAGTTAATCTATATAATAACATTTTGACTACGGGCGTCATTCCACAAACATGGAAAACAGCAATCACAATCCCCTTACGCAAACCAAATCAACAAATAAACATAAAAACATGATTTAGACCTAGATGTAGAATAAGGCAGTTATTCTCAATCAATACAAAAACATCAATCATTGTCTTTATGCTGATGACCTTTACATAATTTTGAAGGAAAAATCGTTATCTCAAGCAAATAATCTTACCAATGATATATACAACAAACTAAACGCTTGGACAGTTTCATCAGGTGCTGTAATCTCTACACACAAAACATCTCATATTCATTTCTGTAGAAAACATAACTGCAACTTTAGTTTAAAATTTGGTAACAATGCAATAGATTCATTGAGACAATTACGCATACTAGGCCTTATCTTTGATACTAAACCCACTTAGAAATACCACATTGAACATGTTAAATCAAAACTCTTGAAAATGTTAAACATTATAAAAATTCTCACAAACAAAAACAATAATCCAAACACGGTAATTGATATTATACGTGCAATTTTTCTAGGTATAATAGACTATGGTCTCCCCATTTACAGCAACTGCGCTCAAACCCATCTAAAAACACTCTCACCACCATACAACCATGCAGTAAGGCTTGCCCTAGGAGCCTATAAAACGACCACAATAGAAAATCTAATGATTGAATCTGGTCTTCCCAAATTAGTGGATAGAAGCAAAATAACATCAGCTAGATTACTTTCCAAATTCTTATACACAAATAAATCCCAACTTAATATTCACATTAAAAACAGCTTTAAAAATAAAAAGGAACTCAAATTTCAGTCAGCACTCCTAAAAACTCTGTCATTAATCAAACACCTAAAAATAGACATCAATAACATAGATTCCTCCCCAACAAGAATGACAGCCCCCCCATGGCTACTAAAAGGTAACCAGATAGACCTATCCCTTTCATATTATAAAAAAAGCATAACCAAAACCTTCTATACCAAAGCATTCTGTCAGTTGGATAATCTTATCCCTACCAATTACACCCGTCTCTTCACGGACGGATCCAAATCAAATAATTCTGTTTCCTTTGCAATTATATCTGATAAAAACGAAATCTTATTAAATAGCTTGCTACCTACTCATTCCTCAATTTTTACTGCTGAAGCCACCGCCATCCTCAAAGCATTAACATATCCTTTTAAAAAAAAAAAAAAAAAAATAGTCACCTACACCGATAGCCTCTCAACCTTAAAAGCTATCTCAAACACAAACTATTCGTCACCCATCATAAATAAATGTAGAAACCAGTTAATTACGAACAAAAATTTCAAACTAGCATGGATTCCAAGCCACATAGGAATCTCAGGCAACCACTTCGCAGACTTAATAGCGTCATCTGCTCCAAAATTTCCATTAACTTATACTAAGAACAACTCACCATCCGATCTTAAACAACATGTCACAGATACTTTACAACAAGAAATAAAAGACTCGTACAGACTCCAAGTAAATTTTTACAAAAGTCACATCAACACAACATTTGAACACACTTTATTCCCACCTGATCTCTCCAGAACACACTGTATTAAAATAAGCAGAGTCAGATTAGGTCACACCCTCCTAACACATAGATACATCCTACACAAAGAACCCAAACCTATTTGTACGTCCTGTAAAAAAAATTTAACAATCTTTCATATATTATTCGAATGTACTAAGTTTAAACAATATAGTAATTTAATACTTGATAAAGAAAACAAGCTTCTAATATCTTCAACATTAAATATTACGAATTGCAACAACTTTATTAAATTCCTCAAACTATTTAATCTATATACTCTAATATAGATTAGTTTAGTCATTTATCCAGTTATTTAAAAAGGGAAAGGAAAGGGAGGATAAGAGAAAACAAAAAAATGATTCTCATTTTGTTCTTTACCAAAACAAAAAAAAATAATAATACATTTTTAAAAACCAAAAATAGACAATTGTAAAGAAAATAATAAACACTATCTACAAAATTTGTAATCAGAATCACCCACAATATAGAAATCCATTCCATTTAAGATACTCATGTAAACAATACCACTAACACTCTAGTCTGTATATGTAAATATGTAAATAGTTATTAGAAATTTAACTATAATACCCATCAAGTCGATGGCCATCGCTGCCAGTGCTCTCTTGTATTAGTATTGGCCAGTACCAGACCTGTCTTCTTTCAGCTTCAATAACCGGTTTTTTTGAAGACAGAAGGCGAGTTGTAGTACATTTTATCCAAAAGTGGGGATAAAAAACCGGTTATTGAAGCTGAAAAAAGACAGGTCTGGTACTGGCCATTAAGATTCATCCTATTACTAATAATAAATACATAAATAAGGTGTTAGGTGCTCTTTATTTTTAAGACGACATCATTTAGTTTCCAGGTGTCAGTGTAACAAAATCAACAGTAGTTTTTTGTTATAGATCAATTACATTATAGGCACATCATGTTGTATTGCATTTAAAAAATGCAACAAAGCGGCAAATTTAGCTCGAAATATTCGAAAAGTTTACGGCGAAAATTCAATAAGTGATAAAACAATTTGTCAGCAGTGGTATCAATGGCTTCGTTTGGAGAATTTTAGCCTGCATAATGGGCCGCCTTCTGGGCATCCTTCGGATTTCGACGACCACCAACTTTTAGCAGGGAATAACAAACTGCAGGGGAAATAGCAGATAATTTCGACGTTCACCAATTCTCATACATACATCATCTCGGACGAGTGTCAAAGCTCTTGGTGCCACATGAACTGACACAAAAGAACCTAATGAACCGATTTTTTGCTTATATTTCAGTGCTTAATTGACACTCCAAAGAACGTGGTATCAGTTCGAATTGTCACAGGAGATAAAAAGTGGGTTCCCTAGACTAATGTTGTTGGCAAAAGACAGTTTTGTGAATAAGAGAGTCACCTGGACAGCTCACAAAACCGGGTCTCTTTAAAAAAAACAAAAACGGTACTGTGTGTTTGGTGGAACTATCGTAGAATTATCTACTAAAAATTGTTAAAGCAGGACAGAATGATTAATATCGAACATAACTGCAAACAACTTGATCATCTACGTAATGCCCTTGCAGGAAAACATATTGAATTCACACAAAAAAGGAGTTCTATTCCAGGAGGACAATGCAAGACCCCATATATTGTAACAGTCACACAAAAGACTCATTAACTTCGGCTGGAAAATTTTGACACATCCATCCTATTCATCAAACTTTTCTCCGTCAGATTTGTACGTTTCTCGAAGTCTGAAAAACATCTTGAACCGTAAAATATTTTCATCCTATAAGGACCTAAAAACTTGTGCTAAATAATTCTTCGATTCGAAGCCAAAAACATATTGCGCCGATGGTATTCAAAAGCTTTCAGAAAGACAAAACACTGTTATAGAGTAATGGCACTTATATAATTGATTGGTGTAAACAAAATCTTTGAAAAAAAAAAAAATATTGAAAATGGTATTTTAAAATCGATAGAACTTTTGCACTCACCCAATACATATATTTATAACTATATCTGTAGACACATAAGGGTTCCTTTTTCATCCAGAAGGGTACCGTATATATTGTTAACCAAATTTAATGTGAAAAAAAAACATGTTTAAACGTAAAATGATGTTTTTATGAATAATAAGCTTGAATGTTAAAAAAACTTTTAAAACAATTAATTCTTTTTATAAATAAAATGCAAAAGTAAAAAATTGATTATAAAGCCTCTGTAACTACGATGATATTCAAGTAAAGAGTTGTTTGAGGGCGTTTCGGAAGTTTCTCAGTAACAGCTTGTTCTTTAAATTTATATTTTCCGAATATTCCATCATATTTAATCATTTTCACGAAAGGATCGATTCCAGACAGGAAGCCATTCACTCATCCTAAATCCGAAAATCCCATGTAAATTCGTTCACGTTGACTACCCTAAAACTCTTTCCAAAATTTCACAATTACGTCAAGAACAACGCTCTTACCCACAAAGTTATTTAGTCAAGGGTTAGTAAGTTTATCCACTAGTGTGTATATAAAAACAAAATAAAAAATTCAATATAAATTTGATGAACCAAAGAAAAAAAAATAAAGTTATACAGGGTGTTTCCGTTATCACCGACCAAAAGGATACCACAGATAGGTCTCATCGAGACAAACAAAAAATCGTGTCGGAGGGGGGGGGGGGAAATCCCAACGGTTTGGCCGCTAGAGGGCGTTGAAGTTTTTTTGCTCTTATTTCACGATGTACCCTATAACTTTTGACAGGGGCACTCAAGGGTCACTTTCTGTTAAGAAAAAATGTAGAGGACCTTTTGCTCTTTGTAACAATATCTTATTTGTGCCTGTTTTTTTAACTGTTAAAAAGTTAGCCGCCATGAATTTTTTTCAAATTTTTCTGTTTAACCCTGTCCTCAAAAAAGGCTTAAATTAACCCTCATTTTTTATTGCGGAAAAAAATGCTCAATTGATTCTGCATCGATTTGCTATCTTCAGTTTTTTCAAAAAATACATAATTTTCGAGATATTAAAGAATACCTTTATTGAATGAGGTTGGGTTCTACATAACTGAACACCCGGGTTGTATGTTATGTATTTGAATTGTAACACTACGAGGGGTGCTTTTCAGTAGTTTAAATGCATTTACGAATTTATTATATATTAAATGAGTTGTGTTCTACGTTTTAATAGAAGCAATGGATGGATATTTGTATTGAAGTTGTGGTAATTACATTGGCGTTTTCAAGTTTTTTAAGATTTGCTTTAAATTATGTAGGTATTCTGTGAACACCTTGAACTCCTGGACGAGACGCCACTGATCTTTGTATATTTAGGTCTGGAATACAACGTGTAGCTGTAGTTTGTACCAGCGTGAAGTTGTAGTAGTAGTAACACTTGTAGCGCGACATCAATATTGGCAAACACAATGAGTACTTTCATTAATGCGTCGTCAACACACATCGACGACTCGAATGCGATTTATATTATTAATGTTTTCACTTAATAAAGGAAAACAAAAGTAATTCAAAGTTATTTTAAATAAAACACCGAGATTTTATTTTGAAATAAAAACACTTTATTTTATTTAATAAATGTGAATCTTCAGATTCACAACAGAGGTAACCGTTCACTTTAGTGTACAAATTATAACTCAACTTATTCTAAAACTTAATGTTTAATGAAACCTCGGTTTCGTACATATTATCTTAAAAGTATCGTGAGAAAATTACTTAACTCTAAACATCTGTTTTATGTTATTTTCTACTTGATACTTGTTACTTGCTACATACCTTCTATGATCACTAGGATAGTAAAAAGGATATCTGTTGACATATTTATGTATCCTTTTTACTTGCCTTTCCACTTAGTTATTTCCCACGATCATTGAGATGGTAATAAAGGATATATTTATGTTTTCGTTTACTTTATTTTCTTTTTCCCACGATTGTTTTAAGAAATAAAGAATATTCATTGCCATATTTATGTATCCTTTATTTTGTGGTTTTTGTGATCTACAAGTATTGTAACTTTATGAGTTCTATTATGGGTTAATTGATTTTATGAGTTCCAAGAATTCGGGACTCTTCGTATTTTCATCTTTATTGTTACAATATGTAACTTGCGCTGGAATTGTAATCAGAGTCGTCAACTGTGCATGCAAGCAGTTATTAGAATAAATGAACATGATTCGCCATCTTCAAATATGACGTCACAATGTTTATAAGATTTGATAATTTTTAATTAATTTAAATTAAAAATCAAACTAAAGAAATGTCAGGAAAAAAATGTACAACACTATTCGTTTTAATTGAAAACCAACACTGCAGTCGCTTGAAAACGATTGAGTAATTTCCACGATTGCACTGGAAAGTCATTTATGAACATGATTTTCACGCCTTCAGCGCCGTCGACGCATTCATGAAAGTACTCAATGATGTAGTATGTACACCCTTCCCTCGATTTACACGGTATATACGTTGCTGGAAAAATCAGAGCTCTATTATGTATTTCGATCGAAATTCAATTGAATCGAACAAATGTTCACAATATTTTGTTTCATTCTCAAACAAATGCTAATATATGTTATAAGAATTTTATTTAAAATATCTAGTAATCTATGATTTTAAATTTATGTTTAAGAATTTTATTTGATGTCGATGTGAAGTTGATGATTTCGTCGATGGAAATTTGTCGCGGTATTATTGAACACCATCGACAACCTGTATTTGTACTGCCATATACATATCAGAAGATGTATCATCAATAAGTGTTATAAATGTTATATTGTGATATATTTTATAGCAGCTGTCATTTTCAAATGTTTTTTTCTTATTCGTGTGTACTCGTATATTGCATTTAGTGTATATTTGTTAATTAAAAAAACATTAAATCAATAAAAATGACTCCTGTTGAATTATTTTTTAGTGACGATGATGAAAGTATTAGAAATTGAGGAATTGTGGAAACAGCTCGTAGAAGGAGAAAAATACGAGACTCATCAAATCCAACTTATTAAATAAAAATTATTAATTGCATTTTTGAAAAAATAAATAAAATAACAAAATAAACACTACAGCACGTGGCTATTGGCTAATGTATGAAGAAAACGTAAACACATGTTAGTCGTCAAAGTAAATGTCATCGTCTAAAAATGACGATTGAATCAAATCAAATCGATACTAACAATACCAAATTCGAGAATCGACTCTATGTCGACGACGTCACGACAATCACAATGGGGCCATTTGTTCGATTCGATTCAAATTTGGTCGAAATACATAATAGGGCCCCCGTTAAAGTGAAACCGTAGATGTATATCGAATACCGTGTAAACCGAGGGATAGGTTTTTTTTGATTTGTTATGACATTTGACAGCAAAATGCATACAGAAAAAGGAGTAATTATTTCATATAATATTCTAAAATTGTGTTTTTTAACATATAGATATATTAATCATTTTCACTATGCAAAATTCATTAAAAACAATTAACAATTCACTATTCAAAATTCAAATACGAACTGTCAAAAGTCAGTTCTAGAGTTGTTGTTGTAGTATGAAGTAGAAAAGTAGCAACTTTCAGCTTCAGCCATAAATACAACTTCTACTACAGCTACACATTGTGATGCGTCATATGACAACTAAGGTGTACTTTTGACAGGTCGTAGTACTACATGTACTACATACTACAGTTACACATTGTATTTCCGTCTTTATGCATTTAAAATTTTCAAGTAATATCGTCTCCTGAGAATTTATTTGTCGTATGTGGGTTTTGTTGTTTAGCGCAAATGCAAAGCGCAAAGTTTGCATTCAATTTTGTCGAATTTTCTACGCTCAATTTATGTATTTCAAAATTGTAATGGTATCTTCTCGTAGTATTGGGCCCAATCGCGAATGGCAATATTATCGCCAATCGACTCCTTTAAGGCGATGCGAGGCGAATTTGTGATCATGGTTGGCGATTTTTGGCGATTATCTCGAGCAGTACTGGCGATTAGCTGACAGGTATCGCCGAGGTATCATTTGATATTTTGTAATTTTGTTGCTTTAAAAATTGCTAGTTAGTAGTTATTTTGAATTACTTATATAAAATGTGAGTTAGATGACGGAAATTTTAAATAATTTAATTTTTTATTAATTACATTTTTTACAATTTCCATATCAATTTCAAGAGCATTAGTATTCTTCTTTTTTCTATTGATTTTCTAATTAAATTACATATTCCTTTCTTCTTCTTCTTCTTCAAATTTTAAAAAATTTTCAAGTTTACAAGGAAAGCTTCATATTCTCACATTCTCTCTCTGACTCAATCATTGGCTTAATAAAATTATTTCTTTCATCTTCTATTTCTATTAGTAAATATTCATTTACTAGCTTTATTTATTACATAAACCTTTTATACAGCTTAAAATACATGTTGTTAAAAATAACACATGGTTATGATATTTAGGCGAGGCGATCTATTTACATGATACCAAATTGCAATCGCCTCGCCTCGCCTCGCCTCGAATGTGTCGATTGGCGATAATATCGTCATACGCGATCGGGCCCATTATTTTTAACGTGACGGTATACTTCCGGATTGTTCTTCATAATTTAAAAAATTGGAATATGTCAAATTCCACTTAACGTAATTTTTCGTATTTGCCATTTTATAATATGTAATAGTTTTTTTAACTATGTATTTACATTAGAGAAAATAGATTTGAAAAAAAAATAATTTAAAAAATGTTATATTAAAATAATACAATTACACGCATGCTCATAGGACATTTGTAACCTAAAATTTTTGTAGATAGATTCTGAAAACATCAAAAAAGTTTGAAACAAAAATTCAAGGCAGTTCCAAAATCATATAAATTAAAAATAATTCCGTCTTTTTCCAAATAATTTCCAATAAATTGAAATAAGAAAACAAATCAAAACGATTGTATCACCATGTAAAAAATGTAACGATAAAGCAGTTTTTTCAAAATTTATTTAAATAAAAACTTAAAATTTCGAAGTTACCAGAAGCTATTATTGTTGACGATTATTGTTATAACAAAAAAGGATAATTACATTTTTATTCCATGAAAGTTTAACGAAAGCAGAAAAGGATAAATTATTTTTATTCATTGAAAATGTTTATAGTGAAGGTTTCAAACAAAGAATATGAAGATATGTACATATGTCAGTTTGAATTTTCTAATGTGCTTTATAAACTCGAAAACATCCGAAAATCAAACTTACGAAACTTCACTCTACGCTGAATTTTAAACAGGTACAATTTTCCACGTTAAATTGTGAACGATTGTATAAGCTAGTAACGTTTTACACAAGCATTTGACTTATCTGACTTGTTTATAAAGTGAGGTTAAGCTAAAAAAAAAGAAATACATCCTACCTAAAGTAGCGGGACAACTATTATGTGATTAGATTATTAACCAAAAATGTGAATTTTACTTTAAAAAATTAATTTTGGAGAAAAATATGAAGAAAACGGTACACCTACAATTCTACATTTTCAATAACTACTGGCACAGACACAAGCTAGATTAGTAGAGTACATAGTTCAAATACTCTCTCGAAGGCTTTGTTAAAATATTTTTTTCGTTGCGCATGTGTAAAATACTAATAAAAATTTTGATAATTTAGGATTGCCAAATATTTTGAAATTTTAAGTATCGCCCTTGTTTATAAATAAAGTATGAAATTACAATATGATATTCAGTATTCTTAATTTTATTTTAAAATTTGAATTTATTATTTTTAATATTTGTACATAATTGTTAATTTTATATTTTATTTTTGATAAAATTTTCATTTGATGTTCTGTATAAAAAATTATGTTTTCAATATGAATTTCATTTTGAATTTCGGTATAAATTAAATGTATACATACATATTATCCATAAACATACATACATATACAGGGTGTTTTTTTTCTACGTACCAAGAGTGGTACCACGATATTCCCTGAACTATTTAATGAAAAAAATTGTACTAGCGAAATTTTCTATCGTGTCTATTTTCGTAGCTAGAGGGCGTTCAAAATTATGATTTTTTAACACAAAATCGCCTGTAAATTTTTTTGCACCCCATGTATCGAAATTTTTCTTTTTATTATGAATGGCTATTAAAATAACCTTTCATATGGTGTATTACTTATTCTAGTTAAAAATTTCACTTTCAGTAAAAGAGGTCATAAACTTGAAATTTATGATTTTGTTTTCCAAAAATTTCTCAATTAATTGGGCTCCTGAAAAAAAAAATCACTACCGAAAATTTTTTTTTTATTTATTTTGAAAGCTTATATTGTGTTTAATGAAACAGTATCATGTAATTAAGGATCATAGGTGTGCAAAAAGGGTCAATAGTGGATAGCAAAAGGGTGTATAGTGTTATTGAACTGAAGTTTTTTTTGTTTTATTATACATAACTAGCTGGCCCGGCAGACGTTGTTCTGCCCTTTCGTTTATGTGGCGTCCTTGTCTTGTAGTGTCTTGACATAAATTAGAAACATTTTTAACTTTAATTTTTAATATTTCATTAATATGTATCAACAATTTTCAATTGCTTTTTTAATAATAACCCGCATAATTTCAACCCGCATGATCTCTGACTGATAAAAACAAAATTTTAACCCCAGTATGATTCCTCTATGATAAGAAAAAAATATTAACCCCCGCATGATCCCACACTGATTAAAAAAATAAAAACTTGACTCATTTGATCCTCCACTGATAACACGTACCCTTGACTCCTGTAAACACTCACTAATAACACGTAAACTTGAACCACGTGACCCCGCACTGATAACGTGATGACGTCACTGAGCCGAAGCCGTGATCCAGAACGGGCATATCCCTATTACTCTTTACAGTTCTACGTTTTCATTCAATTAAATTGTTTTTGATTAAGGCTACTTAGATTGAAATGCCGGCACATATTGAATCATTAAATGCTTTGTAATGAGAAAATCGCAGTGTGACTTAACAAAATACATATGTAAATATCAAATTGACTTTTAAGTATTATTACGAATCTTTTTAAATTTTTCTCTCTGTAAGAACCATCCTCGTACTTCAAGGAATATTATAAAAAAAGAATTAGCGAAATCGGTTCAGCTGTTCTCGAGATTTGCCCTTGGCAACACATTCAGCGATTCATTTTTATATTATAGATGGGAGCTATTCTGTAGGTTTCTGCTAATTTGACATTCTGCTAACTTTCATACAAAAGTTTGACAGCTCGTAAAAAAACCTGCTAAGACAAAAATTGGTATTCTGGTACAAAAAATTAACAGAAAAATCTGCTAATTTTTAGTTAACTTAGCAGGTCCTATTTTCGATTTCGTTATCGTTTAAGTTTTCTGCTAACTTCTGTCATTTTTTCATTATTTTTCATTTTCATTTAAAAATGTATTTATGTATTTACAAAATGTAAACAACAAATAGTGTATAAACATTGGTGGTTATAACAACTTCTGTAAACAGGTTTACCTATATGCTTTCACAACGAATCAAATTAAATCTATAGTTAACACGACAAATTTGATCTAGAATAGAGTGTATTATCTTCGTAATCAAATTATTTTAGTAATTCTTAATATCAGAGCTGGGAAAATATTATACCAACATTCTAAAAACGAACGCAAAAAAACTGGTTTAACTACCTAGTGTAGAATGGCAAAAAATTTCTTTAAAGTGACATTTGTTAGCAGATTTAGAATCTCTGTTGACAGCTTCATAAAGATTTCGAAAAATATTAGTGACTAGAATACGAATTTTTAAGAATCTGCTAACATCATAATCTGATAAATTTTTTAGCAGAAAAATTCGCTAATTAAAGAATTTCTCTAGAATAGCCACCAATATTCATATGTTTTTAACATACATTTCTGCTGCCGAACTTTATTTTGTTGTGTTTCCATATTATTTTTTTTACTTTCTAGTTTCTACACGGAGCGGAATATTACAGCTGATTTTTGATAAACCAAAGAAAGTAAAAGTAGTGACAAATCACATATCTTTCGACAAAAAATATATATGAATTTTCAATAAAAATAGAAAAGTATAAAATTTATTTATCCCTGCAAAAAGTTTAAAAACAAAGACAAAATGTGGTTGAAGCTGGATTTAAATATAACAACAACAAAACTAGGAAAAACGAAAAAAAATTCAAATTTCTTCAATTACAATAATACATATTGTTGTAGCTAAGAACAGAAAAAACGACATTCGACTCGACTGAGAATCGAACCACAGTCCTCTATCTTGCCGGGATAGTGCGCTTACCAATACACCACCGAATGTCATACCGTTCACTGTTCTTAGTTACTATTCAAACATTGTTATTCAAATCTCCTACAATATGTATATGGTTTTAAAAAATTCTACTCATAAGTCATAATTTGAAAACAACGTAAAGTATGTCACGAATGTATGATTAGAATTATTCATATGTATAGCAATGGCAAATAGTGTATGTATGTACATGCGATTACAATTTTGTATCATGTGAATAAATCGACTTGCCTAAATATCATTACCATTACACACGTTCCAGAATCCACTTTCACTAGCGTTTTGCGAATTAAATTCGCAAAAGTAAATTTTGATGTTCCATAATTCACTTTGCGTTTTGTATTTTCGAAAACGAATTATAGGTGTTCCATAATTCACTTTTCACTAAATTTTTGCGAATTGATATCGGTAACAAGAAAAGTGATGAATTTAAAACATATACATATATGTACATAATATGTAAACAGCGATCTATCGATTATAAGTGTTTTGTTATTTTCGTGAATTTGTTTTTTTTTTATTTATTAATATTTATTTCAATAAATAAATTTTATCGAAAAATATGTAAGTATATTGTAATAAATTATATTTTAAAAATTTTATGTGAATATTTAATAACAATAATAAAATAAATTTTTAAAGGGGCGGCAAACATAAAAATAGCTCACAAAAAAGTAACAATGAATTTCTTTCCATAATTTTATTACTTTAATGTAAATTTTACTATTTAATCAAACAGGAAAAGCAAAGCACATAAAAACATAACACATATTTTGAATTTGACATAAAACATGTGATTTCGAAAGTGTATTATTCCGCTTTCAAAAGCAATGAAAACGCACAAAATCTGGAACACCAATTTTGAATCCCCGCGAATTTGAATTCACTTGCGAATTCAATTCACGCGTTTTCTGGAACAGGGATGCATGTGTTGTTTTTAACAATATGTATTTTTAGCTGTAAAAGAGGTTTGTGTATTAAATAAAGCTAGTGAATTAATACAAGCAGGATTTAAATATAATAGAGATGAATGGAAACTGAAACAAAATTGAATCAGACCCTGTGCGAGTGCGGGCAGAGAAGGAGGTATCACATTTGTCTTTTTTATGAAAAAAAAAAGCTTTCAATAGTTAATTTTGTGTTCTATATGACTTAAATTTTGTTTTACATTATGTTCTAAAGATTAAATGTACACATGCAAGCGAAAACATTATTTGTTTATTTCTATACTATATACATACATATTATATATACACAAAGAGCATTACAATATTTCTTTCTTCCCTTTTCGAGATTTTTAATGTATACTGCAATAATTTGGCCTGGCACAGAGCTCTAACTTAAATTTCAAAACAAGACAAAAAATATAAAAACATTTAAATTAACACTTCATTCTAGTTTTGATCGTTTTCGTCAAAAAATTAGATTTCAAAGGTTAATACTTCGGAATTCTGTGAAGGTATTGACCTAACTTGACTTGACATTCATGCACAATATTCTGTTTGTCATTATCTACAAAACTCTCTATGACACTAAAAAGGTCAAACGACGCCAATCATAAAACTTCTTCGTATCAATTTTTAGAAACAAAGTGTAGCATTTTTGACTTCTTAGAAAAGTATGTTCCCGTAAGATTACGCGCAGACAGAAAGCGGAGCTGAGCTGAACTGAACTGAACTGAACTTATAAGTACCGATCAGCTCAGCAAGAATATATTCGACTGCGCACATAGAAAGCGGAGCTTATTCTATGAGTGAAATGAAGTGAAGCTAATTAATTCTTCAATTTTCACTCTCTGCACTTTATTTTTTACAATCAGCAACTGAATCTGCTGATCGAAACAAACAATAAGCAACTGCAGAAATCAGCAGCCGAAAAATATGCGCCGATAAGTTCAGTTACGCAGTTGGTGTGCGCACATAAGCTGCTTATAGTATTGCTTTCAATACATTGCCTGTTTGTTTGTTTCATTCTAAGCTGATAAGTTCAGTTCAGTTCAGCTCAGCTCCGCTTTCTGTCTGCGCGTAACCTAAGACTACGGAGCTGAAATTCAGCCAGGATATTTCGTCAAGGGTCTAACATTGCGTAAACTTTCAATGGTGTAAATCCGTTCACTAGAGCAAAGGTCATAGGGTAAAATACAAAAAAAGTTATTTTTAGACAAAAAACTTTTTTCCTCTTACATGGGGCCCTCCTTAGTTCATACATTGATCTTTGATCAATTTCTTGAACTGTTTTCTGACCTATTGCATTTTAATTGACTTAAATCGGTTCATTACAGTCCGAGATATGAGAGTTCAAAGTTGGCAAGTCACATTTTTCATACAACTTTCCAACTTTGAACTCCTATATGCTGGAGAAAATCGCCAAAAATCGCCAACCATGATCACAAAATCGCCTCCCCTCGCCTCGAATGTGTCGATTGGCGATAATATTGCCATACGCGATAGGGGCCATTATTGTTCTAAACTTAGTTCTATACTCTACTCACAAAGTTTTTTCAGTTCAGGTCTTGTGGAAGACTTCGTTTTTATCCAGTGTCATTACATTCAATAATTTTTATAGTAGTATACCAAGCTTCTCATACCCCAATCTATTATATGTGCAATGAGACGGTGGAAAAAAGAAGAAAACAATAGCAACCATCCCTTTTTTGTCGCAAGTAACAGTTTTACGGTGACTCATTATTTTTCTTGTATTTCAATTCAAGCAATAAATATACATATGTATATTCTTGATGAACAAAAATTAACAAAATGAATTATGAAGAGAGATAAAAATGATGAAAAAATTCATGCGCACACATGCTGATAATTGAATAATCTAGATGTGTGTATAAAAAGTAGAACGAATAATAAATAATCGCAAATTAAGCTAAAAACCCATAGGACGCTTCAAGCTTCACGCCGCAAGCTTTTGCATCTCGCTGTCAATTTAAACATACGCAAATGCAAATAAGCTAACCAAATACATACTTCATGTGAAGCATGCCACACACCTCATTTGAAGTTGAGGCTCAGGTTTGTTAAATTTTAAATTTTGCGGTATGCAGCGCATATAGATATAATATAGCTAGAAAGAATATGACTTGTTGTTGTTGCATTTTTCGCTTTGTTTAAAATAAAATATATGTGCATCCACACTGCATACATCTATTTCATATTATACATATACGTTCTCGTATATTTTATTTTTGTATAGAGTGTTTTTCTTTATTCATTCCGTAGAAGGAATAGAACGAACGGAATAAGTTTTAGAATATTCGGAATAGAATGAATAAAGAAACAAAAACAGAGTAAACATTTAAAAAAGATTGAGGTTATGTGAAATATGTGCATTAATATAATAATAATAAATAAATAAATAAATCCATACGTCCATCTTAACACAATTTTATATTTTTATTTTACTTCTAACTTAGATATTACTTAAATTTTTATTTAAAAATAATAATTTATTCTCACCATTATTATTTGAGTCCATTATTTATATTATTATATTATTTAAATTATTTATATTATACTATTTATATTTTAACCAAACAAAGAATTAGTTGTTTATGTTTATAGTTGTATATAATATTTGACATTTCAACATTAACAAAAGTCAGGTTAATTCCATTTATACTATCTTCATTCGCGGATCGAAAAGAATGCGTTCCATATATTCAGAAAAAATTAAGAAATATAGAACGAAACATTCAGAATACTTTTATAGAATAAAGAAACGCATCTGGAATATTCCAAACGTTTAGAATGAATAAAGAATCTCATAATGTTCGTATATGTACATATTTCAGTTTTCAAATTTGAATAGCTCTGGAGCCTGTGGTCATACATATGTGAATTTTTGTGAATCAAATGTATGAAAAACATCATTTTCAATTTTTCATATAATTTTTTCAAAATTTTTGTATGGGAGAAATTGGACTTATCAACTTTAAGCGTTTATATCTCGGATTTTGTCACACCAATTTGATTCAAATAGAAGGCGCTAGATCAAAAAACACTTCAATTTAATCACAGACTGAAATTTTTCTGAAAAAATGCAAAAATAAGAGTGGTCCCAGTAAAAAAAAAAAAAAAGAGAAAAATACCGTACAGAAATTTTATTAATTTTCGACAAAATAGTGCCAGAATTGACTCGAGTGTTAACTTACAGGAAACCATGGAGGTAGGAATAATAAGGAGTGTTATAAATTTACGGATTTTTTTATTTTTATTGCTATTATTTAATATGTTTTTATTTTTATTTTTAATAAAAAAATAAATTCTCGATCTAAAAAATAATTTCACCACTTCTATATTTACATTTAAATGTTGTGTATTAAGTATTAGTTTTTTAAGTATATTTTTATTTTTTATAAGTTGTGATTTGTGTGAAATAAAGAAGCTTTCTAGTTTTCGAATTACTTCCATAAATTTTTCGGAGGGTTTAATAAGTCCTCCTTCAGAAACTTCATCTACCCATGACCATGAAGACGTCGATTGAACGAATTTTCTTAATTCGGTAATATGTTTTAATTTATTTAAAATATAGCCTGCAAAATATTCTAAGCCGTCGAAATATAAATCGTTAATTTTCATATTCTCATCATCATGGTCAAGTGTATGTGAAGGTATACTTCTCGCATCGACGTTATCAGCATCATTTGCTATATTTTGAAAAATGTCTCTACTTATAACTATTTCTTCATTTTTGTTTGAATCACTTTCTATATTAGACGAAGTGAAAATGTTTTTCTTGACACCTATAAAATTAAGAATTAAGGTTTGTTAAAATTATAAATAATTTAATATTAATAATAAATATTTTACCAATCCATACTTCGTTTGCTATTTTGGTAGGGTTTGACGACACAAACACAGGGATGTTCATAATGTACAGTACAATGTATTAGTACAAAATTGAATACTAATTAAATTTAATTATTTATGTAGATAAATTCTTTTATTTATCTATTAGTACAGATCTAGTGTAACACTAAATCTGAACAATACCCAAAAATAGATTCAGTACAATACCGAATCCTATCAACAATTATGTCAACGATGTTCAGTGATTATGCACAAGTACAAAACCTGTACAATTATAATGTGGTTGAGTGTGTCCAAGTACAAAACCTGTACACGCAATAATTAACTTCAAGTACAAAACCTGAAATTATGTATAGAACAGATACTCTGGATCACGACCTTTGTATCTAAAGAATTGACCAGCCCTGGCAGCCTCACCAAGGAAATAAAAGGCTTGACTTTCTGATTAATTCTGATTCTTTATTAATTACTATCTCCTATTTATATAAAATTATTGCTTACCTAATCAATTACAATATTTCTTAATACTAATAACATATTATTAATTAATATATGATTTAATTATATAGGTACATAAATATACCTTTTTTACTGCAATAAGTGTAAATACACATAATGTATTTACCTATTACATTTGGTTTAATAAACTTTTTAAAAACAGCTAATAATGCATTTTTAGTCATGAATAAAAATTAATATACATATTATAAGTATACAACAAGGTAAATTCATGACGTTAGCATAAATAAATTTTCTTTTCTTTTAGCGGTTGAATGACCTATAATTTTATGCCAAGTATGTTAATTGTGTGTAGTATAATAGTAATAAAATTAGGTAAATTAAATATAGCTACTTAAGAATACAATAATCTTAATTCTAATAATAATTATTTAATAACACTAGTTTACAAATTTTAAATTTTTTTTGTCCTTTAAATAAAATGTATATTTTTGGATTCGGACTTAAAGCAAATATATTTTTCTTTTGTTTCTATCACGTCACAATTGCTAAATATCCAGGTTTGCTATTTTCAACTACCGCGAATTTTGTTCTTTAATGTAATATAGTGTTAATCACGGTAAAGTTGGTATAAACAAATATATATACATATGTATAAATAAAATTCACATTAAAAAATAAAAACAAGTAGGTATTCAACCTTTCTTTATAATTCAGAAAGATATTAGAATAATAAATACAAATTCCTAATGCATTTTATGATTATAGATGTATACCACACTATCATTATACCTGGTGTACTACACTATTACCTTAATTACTTCATATTATTTTATCAGTATACTTTTTGGAGTTAAGACGTTTTAAAAAAATACTTAAGTGAAGTTAAATATTGTGTTTTATAATATAGAAGTATATTAAAAGTAAAATATTTTTTTTTATTGAATCACAAAGTGTTCAAATAAATAGGAATTCAATTTAAAAATGTCGAAAAGATCGTGCAAAGTTTCTGTTACGTTTGTGGTGAAATTATTATATTTTAGAAAGGATACTATATAACGACATCACTGAAAGAGGCCTATGTTTGTTACTTCAAATTTCCGGCCGCTCAACAAGATAAAACGTGGGTTCACGTATTTTATGAAAGATGTAGGAAAATACTAAGCTCATGGGCTGCAGGTGAGAACAGGTCTTTCAATTTTGATGTGTTAATGATGTGGAGGGAACCATCTAATCACGAAACTGATTGTTACTTCTGTCTCACTAAGACAATTGGTTTTAATCGGTTTTAATTTTAAAAAATGCTGAAGGATGAGAAGTTTGAGAACTATCTTTCTAATATTAAAAAATCCGCTTGGAAATCTTTGAGATTTGTTATCCATGAGTTTTTAGTTGCTGATTTACTGCATAATTTTCACCGGATGGGTGTTAACATGTCCTTGAAAATTCATTTTTTACATTCGCATCTTGACTTCTTTCCTCAAAACCTCGAAAACGTGAACGACGAGCATGGCGAGCGTTTTCACCAGATCTTAAAAAGTTTTGAAAAAAATTATCAAGGATATTGGGACGAAAACATGCTAGGTGACTACTGTTGGTCAATTGTAAGAGACACAAACACAAAAAATTATAAAAAAAGCTAAAATATTTTATTTTTAATTTTTAACTTTATTTTTGTATTGCATTTTTGTATATTTTCTTTATAACCAAAAATAATAAATATATTATAAATGTGACGTGTAGGATTTTTTTTATTATTTTTTTGAAACTCAGAGCACCTCAATCATCAAGAAAACATACTTTTCAATTCAAGGACAAAAACCTTGTAAACTAGTGTAATTAAACAATTTAGATATTAGTAACAATATAGAAATATCAATATAAGCTATTCGTTATTTTTTCTGCTTTATATTGTTTTGCTCTTACCTATTAAATAAGAACGCAGTCTGTTTTTAAAATCAAGAGCTGTCGGATGATCATTGAAGCCGCCTTTACCGCGCATTGTACTAAAAAAATTTTCTAGAACATCTTGATTGAGCCTACTTGTTAATATGAAAGTTACATTGTATTTTTGATTGACGTAACTATAAAGGCTTCTTAATGGGGAATTGTTTACGAGAATCCCCTTTTGGAAAGGAAGTAAAACTCTTTTCTTAGGTGTTCTTAAATTTAAAATTAAATCATCCATTTTATTTAAAATTTTATTTTGTTTAGCCAGCGCTAATCCATATGCCCACAATCGTGAACGTTTATCCTTTTTAGGAACTCTTGAATTAAATATGTCAAACCAGTCGTTGACTAGTTTGACAAAATCAGCACTCTGTAGAGTATTTTTGGATTCTAATTTTCCCAGTTGATAACTCCGCCTAAGAGCTCTTGACACGCTATGTGAGAATAACTGAGTGCCTAGTTTTACCTTTTGACGCAATGGACCCTTTACAGAAAGATGCAAATCTGTCAACTTATGTGTTAGTTTAATATCATCAGGTTGTTGTAATTCAACCAATTTCTGAATAGGTTCTTTTGTAATAAGATTTTCCTTAATTACAAATCCATCGTCCAAATAATGATTTCTCAAGAGTTTTAATAAATGTGGAGCGTCTGAAAATACATATATTTTTTTCTCCGGGTCAAGAGGATGACTAAACCACGTTTTCATTATTCCAATTGCCAAGTCTTTCCAAAGTCTCTGATTTTTTGTACTTAAATCACATACTATAGCTACTACAATAAATCCTACTTTATCTAATTCTATTATAATGTTTTTTAACATATTTACATCCATTGAAAAATCGTAATCATAACATATAAGCTGCTTCCAGTTCTCTATTAAACCACGAACTAAAGCTACTTGAACATTTTTACTAGGAGCTAACACCATATTATTTTTTCTGTCATATTCATAATTAAATTTAATGGACATTTCGTCGAAAGATAAAACGCACAACCGTTGAAATTCACTTAAATTTTCTGAATCCAACAACCTTATAATATTTTTTAAAATTCCAGGTTGAATATCAAATTTTAGAGCCCATTTCCTTAAAACAGATGGATCTGGTAGAGGATAAAATTTTTTCCGTAGAAATTTTTATGATCGTGGACCAGCAACATAATGCTGCATTGCAATTGTAACATCATCTTCAGTCCATCGCCGACGTTTGTTCCCAGATTCTAATTTCTGTATTTGTCCGTTGGTCATGAATTTTTTAAAATTTGTTTTCAGTTGGTGATACTTTTCCAATTCACGTTCTTGTTGTTTTAATTGTGATTTTTGTAATGTAATTGTGTTTTGCAACTCTAGTGTTGCCGAACATTCCCCGCAACCTCTGTAAAATTTATTTAAAATCTTGAGCATTTCTTGAGTAAAATTTTCTCAAGTAAAGAGTCAACTTAAAAAAATGTAATTTATACAAGAACAACAAGAAAAAAAAAGGACCAGATATTTTTACACTTTGATATTATAATTATAATATACTTACTCTTGTTGAATGCATTCAACAGTTATTAAAGAATTTTGTTCTGTTGCAATTTCTTCCACACATAATAACGGTAAAAATAATGTAGGAATAGCGCCTTCTCTCAATCTGTTTCCATTGAAGCAATTTTCTTTAAAATGTATAGTATAGAGCATATTCGTGCTGAATTAATTTTTATGTTTGTTGTTTTACATTTTTCAATCCATTCACTTAAAATATCATTGTTTTTAGGAAATCTATGAAACCTAATATTAAAACTCATTAATAATTATTACAATTTAGTACACTACACCGCACCATGTTTATTTTTAGCTTATATGTATATTGGATGTAATTATATATTTTCCCATGTTTTTCGTTTTTAATCTTACAAGTATTTTTATAGCTATTAAAAATCCGCAATCACAAATTTTCAGGATTATCTGTATGGGGTTGAGAATGTGTATGTGGCTAGGAAAAATTATTTTATACTTTTGAGTCCGTTTTAAAAACGTTTTATATTAAAAAATTTTTTTTATTTTAATTATTTTTTGATTTTTAGTCTTATGTGAAATTTGTCAATCGATTTTATTGATATTATTTTACATTAAAAAACAATATAAGGAAAACTAAAAATTTTTTTTTAATTTTAAAAAACAAATATATTTGTATATACATATATGTAAAATACAATCGCTCTCAAAACATTGGCAACTGAATGAATTTAACGTGTGTATAGGTATATTAAAATTGTAAAATTTTTTTACCTATTTATAAATAATTGTATATTTTCTCTTTAGATTTTTGTTGAATATTCTTTTTCTTTTTCTTGTTATCACTTGCACTAATTATTGGATTAAATATTAATAATTAATTCAAATAATTTAAAACAAATATATTTGTATGGGTATATATGTTGAAAATTTCAATATATTTTTACCTATTTAAATAATTATATACTTTCTTGTTACATTTTTGCTGAATGTTCTTTTCTGTTTCTTTTTCTTGTTATCACTCAATTTGTACGGAACAGACAGACATACAAGAAAGCAAGCTAATAAAAACGTTTTAAAATGAAGAAGTAAGCAAAATAAATTATATAAGATCCTTCCTAGATATAAATATCAAATATATACCTCACTTATGATGATAGATGTCTTATTTTTCGCATTCTTTCCATCTCCTTCATTGCATCTTCATTACACGGTGTCTTGCCAGTGAGTTTTGAGCAATCGAGTTCCTCTATTCTCAACCCATCCAACGATCTGACACGACTTAATGCGACATATGCCTGTCCTTTAGCAAATAATGCAGATCCGAGGTATACAACAGCATGGTTCACTGTACATCCTTGCATTTTATGAACTGTGCAGGCCCAGCACAGTATTAGTGGGAGTTGTGTTCGCTCAATTGTTCCATAGTTTCGGAGAGCCGGAAAACTTATTGATTGCGGCTTGATCAAATGAATCCCATCTCTGCCAAAATCGATACGAACAGATGGAATGTCGGTATCGTACATCTGATCACGACGGAATAAAGGCCAAACAATTTTATTGATAGTGCTAATTGCACCATTTACAAGTCCTTGCTCTATATTAATATTTGAACAAAGCATCACTCTCGCCCTGTCGAAAATTTCCAACTTCTTTTGTAATCCTCCAGTCTTGTTTACATCGCCTGACACAATGTTGTCCATGTTTACATTGTCGGCGTTTCTTGTAGAATTAAGTAGCACATCTTGAGCCCGAATACTGAAAATTCTTACTCCTTTTGCTCAGTATTGTTCAAGGACGGCTGTGTTGTATGCATCAACTTTTGCACGAGTTGGATATATGCGAATTGCTTTTTCCAATTCAAAATCTCCTGATGCTTCTGTCAACACTTTTGACATCAACAGATTAATATGTGGGGCTTTTAACTCACCGACGCGTAAAGCATTCAAAAGATTGGCAAATGTTGTGTCGCTTTGTTGACGCATGTTCTCTGTCAACTCCACAAGGCTGAAGAGTCTCCACAAATGAGTTGCTGGGAAAAATCTTGCAGGCTGGTAGAATGCCTGAGATCCTCGAATAGGTGGCAACTGAAACAAATCTCCAAAAACTATAATGTTTATGCCACCGAATGGTTCATTTTCCTTCTTTTTCAGTTGTCGCAATCTAGAATCAATCATGCACAACATTTCGTATGACACCATGGAAATTTCATCGATAAACAGGAATTCGATGTCCTTCCACTGATTTCCCAAGCTCTTTAAATAATTACCAGTGAGTGGCGCCAAATTTACTATCATTTTTCCATCTTTCTCAACTGCTAATTTAAATAATGTGTGCAGCGTTGTTCCACCAACAAGTCTTGCCGCTACACCGGTCAGTGCACCAACTTTAACTGCTTTCTTACCATAGCAGCGATTGACCTGTTCTTTTAGTGCATTGAATGTAGATGTTTTACCAGCTCCAGCACCTCCGGTGACAAACATTCTTATTCGACTCGGACTTCCATTCATTTGACCCTGGATACTTCGTGTAACGGTGTTAAATAATTCTCGCTGTCGTAAATTCATTGCAACACACACATTCTTGAACTGCTCATTTGTCATTTCCTGTTCAATAACCTTATCTTCAAGTTCTACTTCAACAATTTCTTCCTGATTTTCGAAAATATTAAAAGCATGTGCCTGATTGAATGCAGTTTCAAGTTGTCTGTCTCTTGCACGGTGTTTTTCGAGGTATGCATTTGTTTGTCTCAATTGCGCTTCCATACCAAGAAAAGCCTCTCGTGCATTAATATTTTCACCAATTAATTCATCCTCAGAATAAAATGGTACATATTGTACGAGCAGGCTATAAAAATAATTTTCCGGATCTGTCAACATTTGAAAGACTGGTACACGTACAACAGCTGGAACATTTCTAATTACTATCTTAGTGTTGTTTGCCAGCTTGATGAGTCTTTGTCTTGTTGTTTGTTCTTCCTCTTCAGCATCAATGCTTTCTTCATTATCTCCCGCTTTCTTTGCATAAAATGGCTCAAATTTCATAGCAAATTCAAGTAGGCACATAATTGGAAAATCATATCCCTGCTCCTGTTGTCTCGGACGATTTGCGTATCGCTAAAATATGTTTGAGTAAAGTCCAACTGCTCGATTATCCACAAATCTCAACACTTGATATCGTTGATCAGGCTTTCTTGTATTTAAGAACACACACTTTCTTGAACTTGAACGGAGTGGCAGGTGGCAGAGACGATAAACACATTCTGATGCGGAAACTTGTCGCTCTTTCAAAATACGCATGCATGATTTAAATAGCTTTGTTGCGATGTTAGTTTCATCGCGACGAATCTTGCAAATTGCTTGAGCAAGACCTTCATTTACATCTACTGGTTCCGCCTTTGAAATGTACTTAGCGATGTAATGGGCAATAGATTCATTTGAGCCGCACGGTTGTATGTCCATATTGCCATTCCATAACTCGAGAATTCGCTGATTATAATTATTGACCCATTTTTCATTCGTTGTTCTTTTCAACATGCAGAATCGTCCTCCATTTCGAATAAACTCGTCTGAACTCGGCGGCACAATACGAGTTTGTTGGCATGGCTTGCGAGGAAAAGCAAATCGACATAAATATTTTATATTTGTTTTTGTGACATGTAAGTGCATGACGATGAATTTGGTTGCGTTCGACGAGTGATCTTAAATCTGTATTTATTTAATTAATGTTCTATAAATTTGTAGATTTTTATTAAATAAACATTTTTCCCAAACATTGTTATATTATAAAATTAATAGAAATTGAGTTATTAAAGAAAAATGATAATTTTTTATTAAAATCACAATTATCTCACATTTCGAATAAACTCGTCTGAACTCGGTGGCACAATACGAGTTTGTTGGCATGGCTTGCGAGGAAAAGCAAATCGACATATTTTATATTTGTTTTTGTGACATGTAAGTGTATGACGATGAATTTGGTTGCGTTTGACGAGTGATCTTAAATCTGTATTTATTTATTTAATGTTCTATAAATTTGTAGATTTTTATTAAATAAACATTTTTCCCAAACATTGTTATATTACTTATAAAATTAATAGAAATTGAGTTATTAAAGAAAAATGATAATTTTTTATTAAAATCACAATTTTCTCTCTCATTTCTCATTTTTAACAGTCACCTCTGAAAATGTGATACCACTTGAAGAATTTTTTTATTTATTTGTTTATTTTTTCTTTCAAAAATATTATTCATAAACAACAACAAATTTTTCAAGTGGTACTACATTTTCAGAGGTGGCTGTTAAAAATGAGAAATGAAGCATACTAAAATATTTTTGACTTGAAAATCAGAGTTTGCTTAGATTAAATTTTAGTAAAGAAAAATTAATATTTTATTTGTTTTAGACCAAATTTGAGGATCGAATATCATAAAAAGTAAAATCTTAAAACTTTCATTAGCGATGTAATATTGCATTGTCATGCAGTTCTGAGCCATGTTGAAAGTTTCAAGTTTCTATCTCATCAAAAAGTTGGTTAAAAATTAAAAATCAATTTCCAAATTTGTACCGAACAGACAGACAATTTCTATTAATTTTATAATATAACAATGTTTGGGAAAAATGTTTATTTAATAAAAATCTACAAATTTATAGAACATTAACAAAAATTAATTTAATTAAATTAATTAAATTAATTTATTAACATTAACAAAAATTGATTAAATTAATTAAATTAAATTATTAAATTAATTATTAAATTAATTTATTAACATTAACAAAAATCTTTCTCCCCTTCTAACTCCGTAACGGTTGAGGTTGAACACCCCCCCTTATACGATTTTTTGTTTGTTTCGCCGAGACCTAAGTAGGTCTCTGTAAGTACATAGTTTCCGGGTCGGACACCTAAACTGAATCACCCTGTATAACTTAATAGTATTACCATTCTTAAAAATGAAAAATTAAATTTTATATATTATTTAAAAACAAAGTATTATCATTATATTTAGGTTTGCATAATTTATTGTCAAAATATTTTTAAATTTTCTAATGATTAAAATTATTAATTTTTAATAATAATCAAATTTAAAAAAAAGATATTATAAATATAATTTATAATAATATATAATATAAACATTTTTTACAAAGCAAGAAATTTTATAAAATTTCAGAACAAAATAATCGGCAGCACTTATCAAAAAAATTATCTGATTTTAGATACAAAATTTAAACTGAAGGGTAACACTGTCGGTGACGAAATTCAGAAACACGTTGGTCCTTTTCACGAATTCATATTTGCGTGCACGATCTGATGCAATCTTACGTGAAGTTATGCATGACAGCAACTAAAGCAAATATTTATGGCGGAAATTTTGCAATCGTGAACAGCGTGCATTGTACACGTCAAATATTATAATCATTTGTATCTTCTTCTTATTTTCAAACATGCAAGTGTTAGAAATATCTTGCGTGATTTGTTTGCTTTAGCACGCAAATTTTTAATCGTGAACAGTTTATGTTTGCAAATATGATATCGTGAAAAGGGCCATTGGTGTAATTACTCAAATGAGAAACAAGACAAAATATGTCCATAAGACGTCTAACTTTTTAACAGTTAAAAACAGAGGCACAAGTAAGGTATTGTTACAAAGGGCAAAGGGTCCTCTATATTATTTGTCAACACAAAGTGACCCTTGAGTGCCTCTGTAAAAAGTTATAGGGTACAGGGCCGGCCCAACCTAATTTTTCGCCCTGTTCGAAGAACAAAATTTCGCCCTTATTCTGTTTAAATTTTTAATGAATATTAAAATGTTCAAGCCGTTTCCACACCACCCTTGGGTAGACTTTCAACTCACATTTCACATTTCATATTTTGAAAATAAATCAATTTATATACATAATAATACATACTTTCATATAATTCGAATTATATACGGAACTATTTATATACATACATACAGCCTTGAAAATAAAAAAAGTTTTTGCAAACTGTTCAAAATAAAATCTTGCTCCTATAGTATTATTCGATCTTCATTAGAGATGAAAAAACCCATGAAAAAAACAATTTCGTTGGATTTTTTCATATTTTTCCGGATTTTTTCATAAAAATCCTGTAGTCCTGGAAAGGAATTTTTGTAGTTTGTAATTTGGCACAAGATGTGTGAAACACCCTGTACACCCAAATTTCATTAAATATCATAAATTTACCTACTTACTTCAAAAAATTGAAAAAAACCGTTCAAATGAATGTATGTATATCTTTTTCCTATGATTATGAAAAAAACAAATGTTTTTTTCCGCTTTTTTGGAAAAAAACCGATAAAAAGCAACGGGTGAATGTATTTTTCATTTGTGAAAAAAGCATTTAAAAAGCAGCTTTTTATGAAAAAATCCGGAAAAATATGAAAAAAACGGAAAAAAACAATTTTGAAAAAATCGGATTTTTGCTTTTTTCATCTCTAATCTTCATAAAAACAAACAACAACAAAAATGCTATACACACAGTATTAGGTTCAATTTCAAATCTTGCACAGTCTCTGCTTTATCATTCTATATGTTTCGTATGGGCGCTACAAAAACAACAATATATAGCAAACTGTTCAAAATAAAATCTTGAACCTATAACCAAAATAATTCAAATTCAAAATAATATGAATTTAGAAGAGACGGACAAAATTTTGAGGGGATAAGATAGCACAAAAAAGGAAATGTGTGTAGTATTTTTGTTGTTGTTTGTTTTTATGAAGATCGAATAATACTATAGGTTCAAGATTTTATTTTGAACAGTTTGCTATATATTGTTGTTTTTGTAGCGCCCATACGAAACATATAGAATGATAAAGCAGAGACTGTGCAAGATTTGAAATTGAACCTAATACTGTGTGTATAGCATTTTTGTTGTTGTTTGTTTTTATGAAGATCGAATAATACTATAGGAGCAAGATTTTATTTTGAACAGTTTGCTATATATTGTTGTTTTTGTGGCATTCATACGAGACTTATGTTCATAGTAGATGATTCTGCGGTCACAAGCACTAACCGCTTAAGTCTGAAGATGCTTATGTCGACTTAAGTGGTTTGCAAATGTGACCACAGAATTGGTTCACACAAAAATAAAAATCTATGTATATAAAATTTTAATATTATGTAAATATTTATATTGTTCTAATGGCGCCCCTCTAATTTTGTCGCCCTGTTCAGCTGCTCTGTCTGCTCATATGTAAAGGCCGGCCCTGAGGGTACATCGTGAAATAAGAGCAAAAAAACTTTAACGCCCTCTAGCGGCCAAACCGTTGGGATTTCCCCCTCCCTCCGATACAATTTTTTGTTTGTCTCGATGAGACCTATCTATGGTATCCTTTTGGTCGGAGATAACGGAAACACCCTGTATACTTTTTAGTATGTGAAAATTATTATAATTATTTAAGTAAATTAAAATGATCAGTATAAAATTTATTTTGATTTATATTTTTTTAAAAATGATTTCTTTCGCTATGTCAGAATTTTTATGATATTCATAAGCTCGTATTAAAATAATAAATAATATATGCATTATTTATAAAAACACATTTAATTAGTATTATTATTACATTTAAAACATTGAAAGTTACATTTTCTTTGAAATATCCGTAGCCGATCGATTTAATCGAACAAAAAGAAAAAAAGAAAAAAATCGAAAATGGTAATACTAAAATATGAAATCGAACGCTGTTTTACTATTTGACGAAAATCATAATAAGGGCCAACACGTTTATTTTGAACAGACTGTATGTATGATATGTATGTACATTAGCCTGTCACTTATTTTTCAACTTTCAGATTTTTCATAATTTTTTGTACTTGACGATGTGAAAAAAACCTTAAAATTTAAAAGCTCTAGAAAATCGTTTTCTTGTGCCGCAAAAGGGTTCTTCTTACCTAAGAAAAATGTACTAAAAAAATAATTTCGTATGTTAGCACGTTTTCGTCAAAAATCAGACTTCAAATTTGAATATCTCTAGACTTCGTAATCTGAAAATCTTGAAATTTCTGTAGGGTGTTTTGTTGTCATTCCCTTTAACTTTTTCTTTCGCACAAAAAAGATCTCTGCAGCAGGAAGTACGCTACAAGGCACCAAAGGAGAAAACTCCTATCTATGTTAAGGCAATTTTTGTAGACCTTTTAGTCCCTTTAAAAAAGTATGTTTCCGTAGGAGTAGGAAGTTGAAATTTAATCAGAATATTCCTTAATTTGTTAACTAGGGCAAAAGTTATAGGGTAAAATGGCCAAAATCGTCATTTTCCGAAAAATTAACGTTTTTTCCCTTATACTGCGACCCAAGTCAAGTACAAAAAATTTAGGGGGTTGTTAAATTCTAAAAAGACTTAAAGAGTAGCAAAGAGGATTTTTTGCTACACCCCTTTTATTTTTATAACTTTTTAATATAAAAAGAAAGAACAACAATTTTATTTCCTTTATAAAATAAGTTTATTTTTAAAAATAAGATAAAATAATAAAAGGATAAAAACTTTATTAATTATTTAATAAATTTATATTATCAATATTAAAATCTTAATATTTTAAGAAACTTCTAATCTATTCAAGAGTTAAGACTGAACTAAATTCTTATTTTATGTATTATACTTAACTAGTTTACAAAATGCATATTTTGCTTAGGTCAACAATAATCAAAAATGAATGAACAATGCTATGCATGGTATGTATTAACTTAGTAACAATGATTATTATTGTAAGACATATCAAGTGTATGATCAAGTGGGAAAAGAATTTTAATATATTGTATAAACAAAATTTATGTAACATAAACAAAATTACTGGAATTTAACCAAAGACAAAGAAAGAGTTATTCATATTATTATTACAATGTATACTCATGCATAACACCTTCCCCCATAAAATAAACAATATTTTATGTTAAACAATTTCATAAAATAATTGTTTTATACATTTTATCAAATAAAATCAAATTTTTTAATTTGATAAAATATAAATTTAATATTTATTTTTTTTGCATATCATCGAGTCTTAACACACGGGGATTAGGGTTTTCAATTTCTATTGCTTGTTCGTCATTTCTATTTGCATCATAATGCACTATTCTTTGTTCTCTGACATTTTGATTTCTGCTTTCAAAACAATTTATTATTTTATGTTTTCTCAAATATTTTATGGTTACAAAAATAATAAAGACAATTAATAGAAAACTGAATAATATTCCACCATCTTTAATTCTTTCTGGTATTGGTTTCAAATCATTTCTTATAAAATTATCTTCATTTTGAATTTCTATACTTAAATCATTGACATAAACTAAAATACTTTTTATATTTTTTATTTTTTTTTTAGTTTATGTCATTGATTTCTTTCAAACTAGTTTTTAATGCTAATATTGGTTTTTCTTCATTTTTATCATTTTTCAACTTTATATCAATCAAATTGTGTAATCCAAAGTCATATCTATCTTTATTCGAGTAATTATAAGTTATATTACTTGTTACAATTTTTGTTTCTTTTGTTGCAAAATTACAATTACTATCAAGTAATAAGATTCCTGTTCCATTGATTTTGTCTACTTCAATTTCATCAATACATCTTATTTTATATTTATTAATTCATTTATTGCAAAAATATATTTATTTTCTGTAATTTTGTGAAATACTCAAAATTACTTAATATTTTCTTTAATTTACATTTTTCAATTGATCTTTTCATGAATACATTTAAAATACAATCATTTTGATTCATAGTATTATACAATATTTCTTGCTTACAATTATAGTGATTATTATAATTCTTACAACTATTTAGATCATGTTTAGTGATAAATTCTTCTCTGTCTAATTTTATAATAAGATA
The DNA here is from genome assembly GCA_932526495.1 of Bombylius major. Classification (NCBI taxonomy): domain Eukaryota; kingdom Metazoa; phylum Arthropoda; class Insecta; order Diptera; family Bombyliidae; genus Bombylius; species Bombylius major. The sequence continues at coordinate 28,688,647 of OW052043.1, forward strand.
AGTATTAATTATATCAAAGATGTATCCTACTTCATCTATAATTATTGGAAAAGGCGAAATTTCATATAACTCATAACCTGTCTTATCAATAATTGGAATTTCAGTTACAACTTTCAATTTATCATTATCTAAAAATGCTTTAGATTTACAATCTTGTATAATAAAATGATAATTTTTAAGACTTGGTTCAAAAATAAGATCACCTCTATTAGAATGATTTTTTAAAATGTTTATAAATGTATCTGGTTTTAAAAATATTGGATGCAAGATATTAGCGCTTAACAATAAAATAGCCTATTCGATTACATCTACATCTAAAGTTAAAATTTTATCTAAAATTTGTATGTGTATTTTTTCTAAATATTTGAATATTTCCAATTTTTGATTTATATCGTTCTAATCAATAGACAATGTATTCATTTCTTTTATTATATCATTAATTTTATTTTCGTGAGAATAATAACTACTATGCAATGCCTTATTTTTTTGTTCATTTAAAGATTTCATTATTATTGTTTGTGATTTTAAAGCGGCTTGTAAATGGTCATCATTATTTTCAATTGTTTTTAATGCTTTTTCATAATACTCACTATCTTCATAATCCATTGTTCCGAATAATGCTTTTAAACCTTTACCTACAATGTTTATTTTTTTTATTTTATTTTTTTTTTTTTGTGCTTTATTATTCCTCGAGGGAACATAGCGCCTCCATATAACTCTTTCCATCTGACTTTGTTCCATCTGCTATTTGTGACCTATTGGCCTGATCTTAGCATAGTCTTCGTTGGTATTTTCCAACCTAGTCCGAGGCATGTGTTGGTTTCTTTAATCGAGTTGTTATTTTCAATCTAATAGGAGATTAGCCTATTGCGATTATGTCCTCAGCTTGTTCCTGCGCCCTCTGTTGGTGATATTGCTAAGGAGTAATATCACACTTTTCCGGTTTGTGTCTATGATACCAGTTTTTCTGCAGGATGTAACGCCATCTTGTTGTTGGTAGATGTGGTTGTTGTTTTTTCTTACTGGCTCATAGTGTTGTTGTTATTAGCTGCTATTCTTTGGTCGCTGTGATCAGATCTTTCTCAGTTTAACATCTCACTTAAATCAGTTGTCTTATTCTTCTTACTTAACTTAGCAATCGATCCAAAGAAACGTACTTTGCTTATTTGGTTCTCATATCTCATTTGGTAATCACATTAACATCAACTATTAGAAATTTAACTTAAGATATCAACTTACTTTGAATTACCACTTCGTATTCCATGTTGTCTGTTTTAAAAAAAAGTTATTTATCAATTGTCAAATATCAAATACGTTTCTTCTTCTTATTTCTCAGTTCCTTACATCATTTGAGCAAAAATATTTTTTCTCACTAGGATCTGATAAATATCAAAAGGATGCTGCTGCCAGCTACAGTGCAATAGAAAAAGTACGGAGCAAAGAAATGCTCATCTCAACTGAGAACTGAGAATTATCAGATCACAGCGACCAAAGAATAGCAGCTATTATGACAGGATGAGATTATAGGATTTCTCTATGTATATATATACATATACATCTATATACATATATATATATATATATATATATATATATATACATAAGAATGGGTTAGAAAGTATGAAAAAACAGGTATTGAGGAAAAAGTGCTGGACCACGACTATGCCGGGAATCGAACCCGTGACCTGTGGGGTGATGGACGAGCGCACTAACCTCTCGGCCACCCAGGCCTTGTTACAATGTTTATTAGCCCACGTTTATTTCTTAAATTATTTGTATTTTTACGTCTTATTCCTAATAAATTATAAATGTCGTCTACTCTTTTATTAATTCTATCAATGCGATACAAAACTTCAGTAGTTAAATTTTTACATTCTATTTTAAATGAATTGCAGATTCCTCCTAAACTTTGGGATTGTTTTACTACAGTATCTGCTGTATTTTTTAATTCAATCAAATCGATACTATTGACTATAGATATTTTTCCTTTGATGTAATTTAATTTGGGTGCTTCTTTGAAGTATATTCCGTTTGATTTTATTTCTTGAATTTTAGTACCCATTACATATGATTGTTGCCTACAAAATGTTTAATTTTACTTCTATTATATTTAATATATTTATTATTTCTTCTAATAACTACAAAATCATTATATACCCTAGCTACTTTATACGGACCTACATATTTAGAACTTAATTTATCACGTTCATCATTTTGTATTAGGACTTTATCATTTACTCTAAATTGTTTTATTTTACTACCCAACTTTTTATCGTATCTTACTTTTGATTTCAATTTTGATTTTTCTGAATTTCTCTTAATTTCAAGCTCCATTCTTATTAATTTCAATTTCAATTCTTGAGTATAATCAAAGGTAGTTTTAAATTTCATACTTCCTATTTCGCTTGGTATATTTGCTTTTCTTCCAAAAACCATTTCATGTGGTGTGAGACCTGTACTTGTATGTTTTGTTGTATTGTGACAAATTGCTGCGCATTTGAATAATTTGAATATTCTGGTATATTTTTATCTTTTACCATTAATCTTAGGTATGTATTCACCTCTCTTTCTGCAGAACCGTTAGTTTGTGGATATGCACTACTGGTTCTTATGTGTTTAATTCTGAAAAGTTTGCATATTTCACTCATTAATTCATTAACGAATTCTCCACCATTATCAGTAAGAATGTATTTAGGAATACCCAAATATAGAATCCACTTGTTTGTGAACGCTCTTGCTACAGTTTCACTTTTCTTATCGTCAATAGGTATAAAACGTATGTATGTATTTGCTTAAATCATCTTGTATGGTTAAAATGTAATATGTTTTCTTCCCTTCTCTATAAGGACCTGTTAAATCTATAGACACTCTCTCAAGGCAATGGTCTGCATTTGATGTAATACGCATTGGATTCCTACCAGGATGTCTGTTAATTTTTTCTTTTTGACAGAACGTACATCCTCTTATAAGGTCTGAAATATCCTTATTCATGCCTTTCCAATAGAATCGATCATCTATTCTTGTTATTGTGGCTCTTTGACCTCCATGTCCTCCAATCAAACCCTCATGACATTCTTTTATTATTCTTTTCTTCTCCTCTAGTTCAGAAATAATTTCCTTGTCACTTTTAAATATCTTATTCTCGTAATCTGAACACTCACTTATGTTTTCATTACTACTATAAATTTTATTATTATCCTCATTATCAACTTGTTTCAATTGTTCTTTACTTTTCAAAGTATTTTCTAAGGTCTTTTGACTTCCTTTAATATAATTTCCTGAGATAATATCGTTTCTAAAAATTTCTTTTAGTTTTTTTCCTATCTCGTCATAGTTTTCTTCATTATTATTTTCAATGTTTTTGTCTAATATTCTTATTGGATATATAACATTTCTGCTTAATTCATCAGCGACTACATTATTTACACCTTTCTTATATGTAATTGTATAATCATATTCTTCTAATTTCAATCGCCATCTAATTAATCTTGACCCAGGGTTTTTAACATTAAACAACCAAGTAAGTGGTCTGTGATCTGTTCTGACCACGAATTTTTGACCGTAGAGGTATGGTCTAAATTGTGTGATAGCCCATACTACCGCGAGGCATTCTTTTTCTGTAGTACTGTAATTCTTTTCAGCATTATTTAAGCTTCTGCTGATGAAATGAAAGGCAAATCTTCATTATTATTTAATTGAGAAAGAACGGCACCTAGACCTGAGTTACTACCCGTATAACCAAGCTATACAGATAGCGATAAAGAACTATAAAGATTTGCGTGAAGGTCTTTATAGAAAAAATCAAGTTGGTGTTGAAGATCGACATCGATTTTAATCACGAAATTCGACGTCAGCTATAAAAGATTTCGATAAAGATCTTTATCGATAAAGATCTTTATCGAAATTTATAGACCATAAAAAATTTTGTTCTTTTTTTTTTTTTTTTTTTTTTTTTCATTTTTTTTCTTGCTTTGTTTTAATATTTATTTATATTATCTATATGAAAACAATTCAATTTGAAAAATTTACTCTTGAGATTCGAACCCACGGACCTTCGCGTGTGTAAAGCCATCCTCTTTGCATTGCACAATTCATCACTGTACCGACTATAGAGCTTATTGTAAATATAAATTGTTCGTTTAAATACTTTGAAAATCGATAACGATCAATATATATTTTGTCTTTGAATCTCGTTATCGTCGATATCTGCGTAAATCGATATAGATATTTAAAGATTTTTTCGTGATTAATCGAGAGCAATGTTTATCTTTATTCTTCGTTAAGGATCGATATAGATCTATATCATAATGTTTTAATAATTCTCTTCTCTCTCTGCAATATAATTCTCTTGAGAGCAGGATATAGATATCTATAAAGATCTATAAAGAACGTGAAGCTTCTTTGTATGTCTTTGAAAATCGTGCAATATCTATGAACATCTATATAGTTGGACAAAGGTTCTTCACGACAGGTTGCACGGGTAGCATCTGTCGTAACGATAAATTCTTTAGTATAGTCTGGGTATTGTAGTAATGTTAGACGTGTTAATCGTTTTTTTAATTCTTTAAAACTATTCTTTTCATTTTCTGTCCATTTAAAAACAACATTCTTTTTTAGAAGTTTATGTAAAGGATTTGCTACTACACTGAAGTCTTTTATAAATTTACGGTAATAACCTATATCTTTCCTAAAAAACTTTTTATTTCTTCTACATTTATCGGTTCTTTAATTGAATCTATAACGTTGACCTTTTTTTAAATTTGGTAGAACAACTTTGTTTTTTATTAAGTGACCTAGATATTCAACTTGATTCTTCAAAAATTCTGATTTATCCATTTGTACTTTTAAATTTGTTCTTCCAAATTTTTACCATAAACAACTATGTCATCAAGATATACGAAAACTCCTTTTCCTAATAATACACTAAGTACAGAATTCATCATTCTTTTGAAACATGCTGGAGCATTTTTAAGTCCAAAAGTCATTCTGACAAATTCGAAATGTCCATAAGGTGTTGAAAAAGCAGTTTTTTCAATACTCTTTTCACTTAAAGGAATTTGATGAAATCCTGACTTTAGATCAAGAGTTGTAAAATATTTTGCCTGACCTAATTGATCTAAAATTTCCTGAATATTTGGTAAAGGGTAGTTATCACTTATGGTGATTTCATTCAATTTACGGAAATCTATAATCATTCTCCACTTTTTCTTACCACTTGCGTCTTCCTTTTTAGGTACAATCCAAATTGGACTTCACCAAAGAGAATTACTATGTCGAATAATTCCCTCAGCTAATAACTTTTTGATTTAAGTATGAACTTCTTCTTCGTGTATTTTTGGATACCTATAAGTTTTCGTCGTAATTGGTATATTATTGATTGTTCTTATATCATGTTCAATGATAGAATTTTCGCTTAATTTATCATCTTCTAAACTAAAAATTTCACTAAACTCAATTATTATTTTCCTTAAAGAGTTTATTTCATTTTCACCCGATAAATGATCTTTTCTAATATTATTCCAAATTTCTAAAAATCTAGTGTCATCACTAGAATTATTCTTTATCTGCACAATAGGATTTATGCCATTAATTTTCGTTTGATCCATTTGGATGAAAAATAATTCATCGTCATTTCGAAATTCTAACTTAATTACTGTATAACCATTATACACAATTTTGTTTTGAAAATCAATGTTACATTTTAATTCTGATAAAATGTCATTACCCAAAATTCCATCATAATAACTCATTATATTTTCTTTCACAACATTAAATTTTGCATCGGAAGAGAATTTGTTAACATTACTTTGATCTTCATAATCAAGTTTTAAAATTGTACTGCCTATGGTTTTTTGATCGGCATTACCTATTCCTTCAAAATTAATTATATCATTAAAATTGACTTGGTCTTCATAAACACAGTTTTCTTTTATGAGACTAATACTAGCACCGGTGAGGCCTGGGTGGTCGAGAGGTTAGTGCGCTCGTCCATCACCCCACAGGTCCCGGGTTCGATTCCCGGCATAGTCGTGGTCCAGCACTTTTTCCTAAATACCTGTTTTTCCATACTTTCTAATCCATTCTTATATGTATATATATATATATATATATATATGTATATAGATGTATATGTATATATATACATAGAGAAATCCTAATCTCATCCTGTCATAACAACACTATGAGCCAGTAAGAAAAAAAAAACAACAAAACAACCACATCTACCAACAACAAGATGGCGTTACATCCTGCAGAAAAACTGGTATCATAGACACAAACCGGAAAAAGTGTGATATTACTCCTTAGCAATATCACCAACAGAGGGCGCAGGAACAAGCTGAGGACATAATCGCAATAGGCTAATCTCCTATTAGATTGAAAATAACAACAACTCGATTAAAGAAACCAACACATGCCTCGGACTAGGTTGGAAAATACCAACGAAGACTATGCTAAGATCAGGCCAATAAGGTCACAAATAGCAGATGGAACAAAAGTCAGATGGAAAGAGTTATGTGAAGGCGCTATGTTCCCTCGAGGAATGAATAAGCACAAAAAAAAAAAAAAAAAAAAAAAAAAAAATACTAGCACCGGTATCAACTAAAAGTTCATATTTTAAGCCATCATATTTGAATGAAATGTGGGGATTTTTGCACAATTTGGAAACAACACCTCCTACATATTATATCTTTTCTACGAAAATTTGAATTCTTTTCCGTATTAGATGAATTAGAAGTAGTCGAGCTGTTATCTTTATTAAAATTATTAGAATTACTGAAGTTTTTCGTATTCTTACTATCTGATGCATTATTTCTTATTTCTATTATCAGGAATGTTGTTCCTTTTTCCTAATAATATGTAGAATTACTACGCGAAATTTTCTTCTGTTATTTTTGAAACAATCTCGCGCTAAATGTCCTGTCTTTCCACATGAGTAACATTTAGTATCAAAATGGTTAATACGAACTACATTTTTGTTACTGTAATCTTTATCTTTCGATCTAAAATATTCTAATCTCGTTTCTTTTTCTATAGCTAATTGACTCGCTTCAGCTAGAGATTTTGGTCTTTGTGTATTGACAAACGTACTAATTTTCTTTTTAAGACCGAAAACAAAAGCATGTAACATATCCTTTTCTATGGCAATTTTCTGACCGTAATATATTGTATCTTCAAGATTTTCAGTAAAAAGACTTTGTAATCTTCGTCTTGTTAATGTTTCACATTTCTGGGTATACTGCATTACTGTTTCATTCTGCTGTTGTTTTAACTTAGTCATCTCTAGATGTAGTTGCATATTCGAATGTGTTTTCCTATAGACTCTGTTTAATTCATACTTTAGGTCTTTCCAAGATAAAATATTTTTGTTCATTAGAATAATTTCCGCGTTACCTGATATTCTACTTTTAATGACTTCTTTAGTCGCCATTTTCATAGCATTATCACAATTTTGTATAAAACCATGCACTTTAGTTGAATTACTATCAAAATGTGTAATAATCTTAATTAAGTTGTCTAAGCTCATTCTTTCTTTTTCTTTTCTTGGAATAACCCCGGTAAACATTGAATTTTCAGTTTTATTTTCTTTTTCTGTTATTTTCATTTCTTTTAATTTATCTATATTTTAATTAATATACATATTATGTATACATACTATTCAACATTTATAAAAAAAATTTATTTATTAAATTCTATAAAAATTTTATTAGGATTATTGTTCCCTATTTACTTACAATATTACTGCAATTAAAAATAAATTTTCCATCGCTGTAAGCCTGCTGAGTCCGTCCATCATGGCTTGCTTGAATCCTGTAGAATTTCGTCCTTCTTTAACAGTAGAGTTCTTATTTATTTGCAACTTCACAGTAGAGTTCTTTATTTATTTGCAACTGTTTTCTTGCACTTTTGATTTTAATTTCACTTTAATTCTTATATTGTTATTTTATTATTTCACCGCTGCCACCAAATGTTAAATTCTAAAAGGACTTAAGGAGTAGCAAAGAGGATTTTTTGCTACACCCCTTTTATTTTTATATATTTTTATATAATTTAAAGAAAAACTTTCATATAGTAGGTAGTGAACTTATTATTTTCAATTGATTAGTACTGGCAACTATATTTTCCTGTATTATGTTCATTTTTTCTTTTAAAAACTTGTATGCGCAACCTGACGACAAGAAAGTCTCATGACTCAGTCAGATTGCAGTCAGACAACAATTTCCAATTCCCAGTGCAAATACGTCATTTGCGCATGCAACTGACGTATTTATGAAACGGGCCAATTTCAGAAATATATGTATTTCTATATATTTTAAATTTCTATATTTTTCTAAATTTCTTTATCCAGAAATTGTTTGGTGATTTATTTCATCTTCATTGAGAAATATGAAAATTTTATTCGTAATGTATCAGGAGATCAGAATCAATAGGCATGTTATTTTATTTTCTTTTAAATTATAAAATATCTAATGCAAGCTATTAAAATATTTTAAATATATTTTTGTTTGTTATGAATTATGATTACTAATTACAAAAACGATTTTTAGTACTGTAAAATTTTAGAATTTTTGATCGAATTTATGAATAAAATGTTTTCTAAAATTATCATTTTTATATTAAAACAATATTCGACCTGATAAACGATCTATGCAAGTTATTAATTTGATATAAAAATCATTATCAGAAATTATAAATGCGGTAATATGCAAATTAGCAGTTGTATTATGTATGTACCTACATGATCAAGAATGTATTGTTTAAACTATCCTCGGATTCTATATTAAATTTTAAAAAAAGGAATCGTTCACTTTAACTTCTCATATATGTACATACATACAACATACATACAAATATTCTATTTCTGAACAGTGTTCTTTCGAATGTAACTAAATGTCACGGCATACACATAACAAGGCAATGTAAGTATTGTAGTGACCGTTAGCATTTTGACGTCATCCTGGTCGTTTTATATGAAACAAATGAATAAAATTTAAAAAAAAAATAAATAAATAAAAAATAAAAAAAAAATTTCTATATATTTACGACCTGAGTGACGTCACAAAACAAATGAAAAAATTTATTTACATTGCCTTGTTATGTGTATGCCGTGACTAAATGTACTGTCGAAGTGATATATAGAAGAGACGTAAGGACGTTTTCTAATTTTAATGAATTTTGCCCAATCACAAACTGTTTGAAACCAATTATTATATTTTTTGGTCCCGGACTTTAGATTTTCATGATTATTTATAGCAACCCAAAATCGGTTACAAAAAAGTTGCCCATATAGTAAAAAAAGTAAAACAAAATAAAAATAGAGGAACAATTTTATAAACATATTTATGTCGAAAAATATGAGGTAAAATTGTCGATTTTGAAATTTGAATTTGAAAATTTTATATTTCAAAAAAAAAATTTTTTCGTTGAAAGCAAAAAGAAATTTAAAAGCATATTTATGGCATACGGCAACAACGCAATTATAATTAGTTTTTATTATACATTTGTATAAAATAAAATATTTCAGCAAAAATCACAAAAATCTGGCAAAACATGATCAAAGCAATCATAATGTATGACGTCATAAAATATTCTCAAAATCAATGACGTAAAAGTTTAGAGAAATTATATTAAAGCTTTGGAATACACCTTTTTCTCGCTGTGGCATGGTCCTTTATCTAAAAGCTTTATTTTGTAATTTTTGTATTGCTGGAATATCTTAATGCTGAAAGCAAAAATGTTTTTATACTAAAAATTTATTATAGCCAGTTTCACAGTGGAAGCTTAGCTAAGCTTTTGTAGATAGCTTAAGCCTCAGATAAAGACTACTAGATTTCAAGTTAAACTCAGTTTAATCTACACTGTGGAACTGAAAAAAGTGAATAAACTCAGTTTAAGACTTAAGCTTCGCTTAAGCCTCACTGTGAAACCAGCTATTAGTGTTCTCTTTAGTATTGTCTTTTACATTATTGTTGTACTTTTTTTAGTTTTCAAGATAAAACACAAAACATCAAAAACGTGAATGTTTCATACATTCTTCTACATTTGTAGATTTTTAAAATCTATATCTCATCATTTTCCGAACCAAAAAATATAATATTTTTATACTTTATTTAACAATTAAAGTCAGTACAGGCAAGATAGGCATACTTTTCTATACTCTTTTACATTTCGTTTGTATAAATCTGTCTCGTGTGTGGGGTGATCAGATCTCAATTTCAATCGACGGAAATCTTTTAAATTAAATATTACCAAGGCAAAAAACCCATCTGGTACTGCCTCCATAAGCACAATACTGACTTTAATTGTTAAATAAAGTATAGATTAAAATACTTGTTGAAGTGTACAATAGTGAAGAAAGAACATTTTAATTAAGATTTCAATGTAAAAATATTAGCTATTCGTAAACGTATGAAAATTTAATGCTTTCCACCCTGTTACTACAAATACGCGGTTTTCGGTCAACGCGGATGCTGAAATACACAGTTTTTTGAAAAAAAAAATTCAACTATCTATATCACTCATGAGTCAAAAAAGAATCAATTTTCCACTATTTCTATCACTTACGAATAATATTATTTTGCATATATTTATGAGAGATTTGTATGGTGGTTACATTATAAATTCATATCACTCATAGAGAGTGAAAAATATTTCTGTATACTAATTTTTTTCATTCACGAATGTACAGAAAAAGTTCATTCAGTTCATAAGACATGAGTGCTACTGTACAATGGACAAAAGGACTAAGTGCATTTTCACTCATTTTGAGTTAGATATATTTATGGGGATCCGGAAAATTCATCGCCAGCAATTCTTTGCCACCAATTCGGCGGTGAATTGCTGTGGCGATGAATTGTTGAGGCGATGAATTGCTGGCGAAGAATTACTGGCGGTGAATTGCTGGCGAAGAATTGCTGGCGATGAATTTTCCTAGACCCATATTTATGATATAATAATATATAGTTACATATTCTCTATTAAACATTTCTCACATACTCTATGTAGTGGTTTACAGAAACTGAAATAACAGAACATTTTTAGCTAATGTTAGAAATTTAGGTATTGAAAATAAAGAGATTCAAATTACCCAGCTTATCTCGAATACAATCATATTTCATTCCATATTGATCATTGAACAAATAAGTATTTCTTATGTTTTTGTTTATATTTAAAAAGACGATATACATTTATAATTTGTATTATTATTTTTGAACATTTTCTTAATTCTTACATACCTCTGTGCTTCTGATGTCTACTTTGAAAATAAACAAAATAGATGATTCATATTAGAAAATTCAAAAAGAAGCCGAAAAAATTTAAATTTAGTTCAAAAGTTTCAAAAATTATACTTATTGCTTTTCGAAGCTAAATATTTGTGCATGTTTGCATTTTCTGGATTTTTGAGAGAGCTTGGAAGTAGACCTCTACTGTATATTAAATTAAATAACTTCTGTGAATTTTGAGTTTAGGTTGCATATTTGACAAAAAAAATATTGAACGAAAAATACTCGAAGAAGATTTTATAAATGGACTTATTAATATTTGGAAAATATATAAATAAAGTGAATTAACAAAATAATTTAACCTGGTTACTAGGCTAACTTGAGTAGTTTACGTCAACTTAACTTGAGTTGCTTAAAGCCAAATTTGATTAGACCTTAAGAGTAAGATCACGATTGCTCAGTCTGTGTAAAACGTTACAAACTTAATGGTGTTTATGGTGATGCAGTCGTCCATACCATCCTTGCCAACAGCAAAATATAGAAGGTATGCTACCGTTTTAATCAGAAGGTGATAAGAAATATTCTGGATTTTTGAAAGAGCTTGAATTACTTAATCCTCTATTGTCATCAATATTTTATGGCTGACTTCAGGTCTTAAGATCGAGTTTGATTGATTCAAAATAACGTCACAGTTACTGCAGGCTAAATTTTGGTGAACTCTAACTCAATTAAATACAACCAATAAATTCTCAATACTTTGTACTTGTTCCGTTTAGAATTGTGAAGAGCTCATAGAAAAGTTGTTTAATTGTCGCTTTTTTTTTTCAAACACCGAAATTCAACCTAAAAATGTAAAATTATTCTCATATTTCTGAGATGTGGAAATCCTGTTTAGGAAAAATTGAAATATAATTATTTGAAGTTGAATACGTAAGCATGTGCTCCTATTTAAGTCTTTACTTCCTGCCATTCTAAATGGAACAAGGTATAGGGGACAATATGCTATAGTATATGTATGTAAGATAATTTTTAATCGATGAAAATTAAACACTATTTGAAAAACTATACAATAAATATATTTTGTTACTGTTTAATTGTTCTTTAAAAAAAAAAAACTACAGGTATATAATATCATTCCATCAATAAGTGCTATTACTGGTGTAAGTCCACAACGATATTTTTGGCGTATTTGTGTTGCTTTTCATATTGGACCAAGACTTCCAATAGCAGCCGTCTATAAAAATTATTATCGAAGTCTTTTAGTTAATGTAAAACCTGAACATTTTAAATATGCAAGCATTTTAATCAAATTAGCATTTTGGTTGAATGTAATCGAAATTGCATCTTTATGTGGTGTTACATATATATCAAATCGAGAAAACTATCGTAAGAATTACCAGAATATTTGAATAATATATTTTGAATAGCGTTTTAACTTCAAAATTATTTTATTTTTTAAAATTTTATTTGAATCATTATTAATTACAAAACCCCAAGATTACAAATATAATCTTTTTCGGCTATAAATGTACAGATTAGATTAAATAATTGATAAATGTGTAAAAACAGAGGTGTCTATTGCGGTCTTCGATTCGACAGTCGATCGAAGAACTCTTTTCGATTCGAATTTACTTTTGGTATTGTGTAAGGCAATCGAATAGGCCTAAAAGCAGTGCCTCGTGAGAATTTAAATTGCATATTAATTTTCTAAATTATTGTGAATGATTTGTTTTGACATTTCATGAACTCATATGAATGTTGATATTGTATAAATCTACGTGTTTATGCCTGCTCCGAATTTAATACGGATTTTGGTTTACTCCCAATTTTTTGTCGTATAAACTCGATAATTCGGATTTTGGCTTAAGCCCAATTTATTTCGGTTTAATCCCAATTTTTTTATATGTATGTGTGCGGTAAAATGCAATATGGCGGATTCTAATTTTTAGTGTGAAAGTGAAGCTGTCACGTTCTTCTTCTATTTTTTATGTGGAAGAAGAATAATATGTATACTATAAGTGTATAAAAATATCAACGTTTGCATGTACTTTTTTAATCCCAATTTTACCGTTTCTACGCTACTCCCAATTTAATCCAAAATCCGTATTATTTTTTCATCGTATAAACTGTTAAAATGTTTGATTTTAATTTTTTATATTTTTTTAAAATAATAAAATAATATTAAATATTGTTCTAAATAGAAAAAAAAAACAAATAACATTTCATAAAAGGTATAAATTAAAAAAAACATTTCAGTTTAGTTGAAAAAAAAACAAGTAATATTTATTAATTTCTTATACATACTAGAACTAAATTAAAATTAATAAATAATAATAATTATACTTACATCATTTTAAAACCAAAAAATTAACAACAACTTGCAAAAAAGACTTTTTAACCAAAAGAATCACGAAAATAAAACAACTACTGTCAATCGAATAACATTCGTAAAGAAAAATACAATCGAAACGGGTTCGACTGTAATCGAACTTGCTTCGACTGCAATCGATATTCGCAATACCAAATTTTTCGATTGACATTTCATCGATCGATTGGTAATATTCGCAATAGGCACCAGAGTCTAATGCCTGGTTTCTTAGTTCAAGTTTAAATTTTAGCTCAGTTAAACTTACAAGCAGTGGCGGATTTAAGTTCGATGCCGCTCTAGGCCATGTCCGATATGGCGCCCTCCAAAACTGTGAGGTTTTTTTTTTTTTTTTTGCTTGTTAAGAGTAAGTTAAGTTACAAATTTGCCGCCCCTAAAATGTTGCCGTCCTAGGCACATGCCTCACGTGCCTAACCCTAAATCCAGCACTGCTTACAAGCAAGTTTAAACGAAGCATTTAAGCTGTTGGTGTTTACCAATAAAACTTAAATGAACGTTTATCATTTTTTAGACTACAATAAACGTCGAATTCATAAAAATTATTATTACACTGCGGATCACGTCTTGCTGAAGGAACGTTACAGCAAAACCAAGTTAATTCTAGTGAAAGGAAATATCTACCGTTTATCGAAGAATACGAAAAACGTCAAAGCGAAATTAAAAAACGCTCTCCGAAGGAACAGGAGGCTTTAAAACGACCCATATCAGGTGTGGTGTACATAGTTGTTTAGAATGTAATGAAATAGAATTAAACACCCATGTTCTGAATTCCACTTTTTCGGAATTGAAGTTGCGGAAGTGGAATTAGGTGTTCTAGATTCCACTTTCACTAAATTTTCGTGAATTCTATTCCGCAAAATTTTTGTACGTGGAATTGAAATAATAGTTGTCAAATTCAATTGTGGCTTGTATTTGTGTAGTCGAAATTATGTTAGTGAAGTTTTTTTTAAATTTATTAAATAAATTATATAAATAGTGAATAAATTTAAATTTAAATTAAAGTTAAAATATGTAAGTAATTGTAGGTATATGTATTATGATTCTCATAAATTTATAAATATTTTTATAAATATGTACATTCAATGTATTTTAAAAGGGAAAACACAAAAATTTCAACAAATAATATATTTTTCAAATTTCACTACACTTTCAAGAACTTAATTATTTTAATGCAAAATATTTTCAAAGCCTCATCAACAAATGACAAGTAACAGCTGATTCGAAATAAATGTTCGAAATATGTATATAATTCCGCGTGGAATCTAGAACACCATTTTCCATTTCGCATGGATTTGATTTCGTATTCCACTTCCACTTTTTGCGGAATCTAGAACATGGGTGAAAGTGTATAAACTGTATTAAAGCAAATAATGAATTGGATTTTTATATTTAGAAGTTAATCACTCAGCATTTGATCCAAAGTATTTAAAAGAAAATTAAAAGTTCTACAGAACAGTATTGGCATTAGCAATTAAAAAATAATCCTAAAAAAGGAAATTTTAGTGAATGATGAAAAACCAAGGTAAAAAGAATACAATAGGTATGATTGAGCCAGTATACTCTCTGCTTTCAATATGTGACGTCACTCAGTTATTTTTAAGTCATGGTATATAGAAAAGTATGTGGTATTATGGTCATAAATTTAATTTAAGGAATTCAATTTAACAATAAAAATACACATTTTAATATATTGTGTTGAAATTTTTTTATATTTTCTATTTATATGCCAGTTTTTATTTGGAAAATTAAAATATTTCACTTTTATTGTTTTGTTTTTTTTTTATTAGTGTAATTTTTACAACTTTCTACTGCACAATTAACCATTATATTATTTTTTAAATTTATATTTAGAGAAAAATAATATTGTATAACAAAAACAAACTACTCGCACTACCATTAACCACAAACACATTTAGCCTTTTAAATAATTTCATGTGAGTGACGTATAAAAACTGCTGACAAAGAGAGAGAAGTTTCGTTTCATACTGGCTCAATCATACCTACATATTGTATTCTATTTACCTTGATGAAAAACCAAGTTTTCTATTGTTATCAGAAACACATAACGCATGACATAAATATCATAGTGAATTTAAACTTAAAAATTATTAAGTGGTTAGTTGTAATTCAGGATCAAGACACACGGCTGGTGTAATAATATATGTGAAAAAAAAAATTAAGTATAATATGAAGTTGTGGATATGTATGGGAAAGAACGAATGATATGGATAATATGTATCTATTAACACGATGATAAGTAAAGAAAAGTGGTGGCTCGCAGTAGTGTATAGACTTATAACTGCGTCAGTTGAAAGACTGTTTTAAATTATTTGAAGAATAGTTCAACAAGTAATTAAATAATAAACAAAATGTAATAATTGGTAACTTCAGTGTAAATTACAGCAATATAATTGACTCCAATATGTCATTAGTGGATGCAGTGTTGATGAGAAATGGTCTTAAACAAAAAGTGAAAAATTCAACAAGAATCACAAACAGATCTACAACTTTAATTGACTATGTGTTAGTTGAAATTCAAGAAGAAAGAGTTATTGTGCGTATAGATATAGGCGGTAAAATTATTGATCATGAAACAATAAAGATAAATATCAAAGATGTAGTAAAGAAAGTAAATAAAATAAGTTCAAAAAAATATGTTAAATACTCAAAGGAGAAGGAGAAGATGAATGATCTACTTGAAGAATGTAGCATCGAGTACATTTACTACTGTGAGGACGTTGATGAAGCAGCTCCAGAGTTTCAAAATAAGATTCAGTGGTGTATGCAAGAAACAAAAAAAAAATTTGAAAAACCTATTAGGGAAACTAAGTATACTGTGGTATTTGAAATAGTTACAATGACTTAAATTTGCTAAAGGTAAAGCTAAAAAGAAGAGCTAATTTAACAGGTATGGCTAATGATTGGCACAATATAAGAAATAAGAAATTTATTTAACAGTGGTGTAAAACTGCAAAGGAATGAATACATAAAACGCAAATTCGACTATTCAAGGTTATAGTATTGGAGTATTGAACAAAAATGACAAGCTTGAATTAAGAGACATTAGCTTGGTGGTCTGGTGGTAGATTGTCCCTATGAGCGCGTATACTCCGTAGTACCGAACCGGTACTAGTACTGTTTTGGTCCCGGTATATACGCATGGTACCGAACTATTTTAGGCCGACCATTTTGGTGCGAACCAACTAATTTGGTCCTCCTTTCTTTGTTCATTCAAAAAGAAAAAAATTATTGATAATTGACACTATACGTACACAAATAGAAATTATTATTAAATCAATTAACAATGAATGAAATACTTATTTGAGTTTGACAAGTATTTTTGTCTTTCTTTTTTCATTATTGGTACTTACGGTATATACAGGCAGTACTAAAATGGTTTAGTCGTACCAAAATAGTACTAGACCGGTTTGGTACTGCGGAGTATACGCGCTCTATGAAATATCAGCAAAATTTAATAAATACTTTAATAATAATAATCCAACTTTAGGAGTCAAAAATGAACACAAAAAATATTTGTTTTTGAAAATGTATGAATATACGTGCACTTTTTTTTGACACTAGGTGTAGAAGGAAATAAGTAAGCCGACCTCCTGGCGAGACAGAGATTGGAAATGCACGAAAGTATAGGAGTATAAGTATATAATGCGAAGAGAGTCATCTTTTAACACTTTCTAGCTATAAGATTGGCGGGTTGTGCAATCTTAAGAATGATATGGCCCTACGATAAACAACACACGGAAAGTCTTATCAACAAATCCCGAAGAGACATTGCTAAGGTCACAGCATGTGTCACAGGGTACTAGCCAATAGCGGGTCACACAGAGAAACTGGGTATCCCTTTTAACAACAATTGCCGCAGCTGCTGAGAAGTAAATGAGAAAAAAACTCACTCACTATCTCTGCAGCTGTCCAGCACTTGCTAGAGCAAGGTATAGAAGAATGTGAAGTTTCCTATTTAAGAACTTAAGGGACATCTCCAATATCAGGGTCAAAAATATAATATGTTTCTTAAACGAAACATGATGGTTGTAAGGAACTCCTGTCCTGTTGTCAAACTAAGATTACGCGAGGTGTGGTATCAAAACGGCACTCTAAGTGCTAATTGGGTCTTCGGAAGTAATTCGAGAACCGCCTCGTCAACCAACCAATCAACTATGTATGTGTATTAAAACTACGTAGTTACTTTTATAACTATATATTTTTATAAATTTGATAATATGGTATATTTTACTAAATTTCTCCAGAGTTGTACATACATATGTACTTATGTACATAAATATATCATAGTATTAGTATGATAATTGATCAAAAAATTCTTTTTCAAATACTTCAAACTTATTCAGAAGAAAAAAATAAAACTTTTAAATTAATTATTGCGATGTAACTGATTGTCTGAAAAACACTCATATACAGTATGACCTCTTTAATCCGGACTAATTAATGCACGGCCTAATCCGGACTATCGATTATCCGGATTACTGGATATGTATCTATATACTGTATTTAATAGTATAAAACATTATTATTTTTGAAAATTATTTATTCTTTAATAATGCATATACATTTTATGTTTAGAATTTTTTAATTAAATTAGAAATTCTGTGATTCGAGACTGCGAATATTCACAAAAACCTTTTTATTTAAATTAGAAACGATGTGTTGCACTTCAATGAAGTATGTATCAAAAAGCTTTATTCAGGAAAAAAAAACAAAAAACCAGACAGAATTACGGTACTTCACAACGACTATATTCCACATTCGTATTTTCACTTCACAATAAGTATATCTAACAAATATGATCCGGATTATAAAATACTTGAGGGCATTATTTCGGACTACAAAATACTTACGTGTATCCAGAAAATTGATTCGGATTTCTAGATAATTCAGATTTTCGAGGTCAGGATTAAAGAGGTCATACTGTATCTACTATATGCAAGTATAACAGTATGCCACTATCATATACATAGGTATAATCCCGTTTTCTGAAACTTTACCAATAAAACGCGCACTTATCGCAAAATGGAAATCTTCGTTTTCGGATGAATATATTTATTTTTTAAAAACGATAATACTCGTTTCCCGATACGAATACATATGTTATAATACATTTTACATATATTTATATTTTTTGTTTTTTCTTAACTACTTAATTTTTATGATAGTTTTTGATATTTTGAAGCGCAACGCTATTCAAAATTTCTACTTTTATTTAATCACATAATAAAAATTATATTATTTTTCATCTTTAGCTATTCATGAAAAACTGTTTATAACCTTTATGATTGTTTCTTTATGTCATATGCTGGCTACAATAAAATTATTTGAAATTTTACATATTAATGAAACAGTTACTGAAAAGCAACAAATTTCTCTCAAATGGAAAAAATTATTATTTGGAGTATCAATTGCAAGTACTATTGGTTTGGTATTATTCTTCCTTAAGCACCGACTGTTATGCCATGATATGGGTAAGTATGTACCAGTACCTTTGTGTTTTTTATTTATTTTTTATTTACTATTTAAAATATTTTTGGAAATTTTATATAAAATTGAGAATAAATTTATTTACAGCATTTAGTTGGTTTGCGGCATGTGAATACATAATAGCAATATCAAATATGGGCTTTCATTGTACAACAATAATTGATTTCCCATGTGAACATTTTGTAGTTATACAAAGTGATAGTGAGAATTTAAGAAAAAATTTAAATGCTAAGTCATTTTTAATAAAAAACCAATAAGTTGACATTTATTATAAAAGAAAAAATCATATACATACTTATTTAAAGAAAAAAAAGTTTAGGGAAAAAAAACAAAAAGAGAATAATAATAATTTTTTAAATAATTTTAGATTTTCGTTTAAATAATTATTGTAAGATTGATAAGTGTAAACAACAAAAATATGAATTTTTCTTTTCAGATCGTTCCTGTTTGTTCTTAAGAACCTTTAAATTCTAAGTTTTATACAGCTTTATTTATATTATTTTAATTAATTATCTCCTAGGCTATAATTTAATATTTAATGTTTTTTATTTTTTTAATAATTTTTTTTAGCTATCCCAAAAGATTATTTACTTTTTGAAACTAGTATGTATAATTAAGCAAAATAGAAAAGGAAAAATAATCCATTTTAAAATATATTTCACTCTTATACTATTGACAGACGTTGTGGTTAACCAAACAGCCGTATGTATAACCAGCTCGAATCGCGCGGTTATGATTTGGCTTACCATATAATTGAAATGGTTAAAAACCATTATTGACCAAGAATCATTTGCTTGGTTTATGCGTTAACTAAGTCCAATGAACTAAGACCAACAAACGCCGAACTTTCCAGTTAGTTGTCATTTTCGATCATAATATTTATTTAAGCGTTGTACTCAGATGAAAATAAGATATTATGTCTATACAAAACCTATGTAAAAAAAACCAAAAATAAATGGAACCGAAAAAATGTTCTGTTTCGATTTCGTAAGTGGTACTCAGTTGAAAATAAAAAAGAGTTGAAAATCTATATATTCACAGATAGCGTTGACTGTCCGTGTGGAGGAGACCTTTTATAAAGTTCCATTTATTTCGTACGGAAAATGAAAATAAATTGCTTGTTCGACATTTGTAAAGTTAGGTTATTTTAAAGCGTACGTTTTTTTTGTGATTTGTATATTTTTCTCCAGAAACATATGTAAAGTTTTTTTTTCATCTGTGTAGATTTTTTCTTTATTTTGTAGACTTATAAGGATTAAGATAACGTCATTATCAAAAATATTTGAGACACGACAGGAGACTTTGGTCTCTAGAGACTACTTTCTAGAGACCAAAATCTTTAAAATGTATACACGGTAAGAAACTTTTGTTACAAGAGACCTAAAACTAGATCTCCGGAGACCTCATAAAAAAAGTCTCCTGTAGTCGGGTCTCTTTAGTATATACACCACTTAAATTTAGGTCACTGGTTTAGGTCTCTTATGCTGTTATGACACGGTATTAATACTATTGGAAATTTTGAGTACTTAAAGAAAGAGACAACAGATTTGAGAAACAGAGACACACTATCAAAATCAGCTGACATTTTCTTAAAGTTGTGTTGCCGGTATCTCTGTTTAAAGTAAATGGCAATTATATAATTTAGTAAATGAATGTTCGTGATTATTATTTCTATTCTATTCATTTTGTTTACACTCACTGAAAAAAATTAGAAATAAATAATTAGACACGTCACACTCGTT
Organism: Bombylius major; assembly: GCA_932526495.1. Classification (NCBI taxonomy): domain Eukaryota; kingdom Metazoa; phylum Arthropoda; class Insecta; order Diptera; family Bombyliidae; genus Bombylius; species Bombylius major. The sequence goes on from OW052043.1 coordinate 28,709,505, forward strand.
TAAATATAATATTAAACTATGAAAAATGTCTAAACACGATGGCAACACAAAAATAATATTAATGTTCAAATTTCATGATTAATATCATGATTAATGGAAGGATATTGGAATTTGAAGAATTGGGAGAGTTATTTAAATAAGTGTTAGTCATATCTCTCTTTCTTTCTAGTTCTAGTTACAAAGCAAAACTCGTGCCTATTTGTCGCCAGTTATTGAGTTTTAATATATCAGCTATGTTTAATCTTTTTGCAAAAAATAAGTATAATATCCTCAAAGTGCAATAAAACCCAACCATTTTTGTCGATAAGTACTTTGTTGTATGTGCAAAAGAAAGAATTATTTTATAAAAGTTTTTCGGAGTAGTGAAGATATGTATTTAATAAAACTTCCTAGAAAATTTTAAAAATTTACAAAAATCTACCGTGTAGTTTTTATATAACTCACCACTGAACTTTAAGGCTCAATTTCCAACAATTGCGATTTGTAACATACAACATTGGTTTTCTGGGGCGACTAAATGTCAAAATAAACCAGCTGACATTATGGCTGTCACCTATTTTAGTTAAAAAGTTGGTTAAATGGACGAGTTGGTTAACCAAGCTATGTCTGTCTATAGTATTATGCTTATAGTCATAGTCGGTGTCGTGTCACATGAGTCAACATTTACAGAATCGGTTTTCGTCGACGAATATCGACTATCGATTCGTTTAGAAAGTGACAATTATTGTGTTAAACCAAAAAATATGTAATAAGAAGAACTCTTATTCATATAAAATTTCTTCATATAAAAATTTTTATTCTGGGGTTCTGGCGCGAGTACCCCAAGCTTTTATTTTAAAAGCTTAGTTATGCTCTCTCAAAGTTTTCTATAAACTTTGACGTCATTTTTTTTGAGAGGATTTTTTGACGTCATAAATTATGATTGCTTTGATCATGTTTTGGCATATTTATGTTGAAAATTTTCATTTCATAACAAATTACGATTTATACTTTTTATTTTTTTTTCGTTTGCAAGATCAAATTAAAATTCAATTGTTTTATTTTTCCCTACTTTGATTGATTTTTTAAATACATATGTATATTTGCAAATTATTTAATATATCGGAGATTTTGATTGTCTAAACATTTTTTCAAGTTCTAGAAATAATTTTTATATATTATTTTCATAGTTATTTTTTGTTTTTAAAAAAGTATTCAAATATTTTAATTATTCTATTAAAATTAAATATTTTTTTATTTTTAAAAATGAGTCACCAATCAGAGTTAGCCTGTAGTATAAAAACCTGTAAAAAGTCAAGAAGAGAAACCGGTGTAAGGCTTTTCAATTTTTTTATTATAACTTAATGAAAATACCTACACCGAAGAAGAAAATAAAAAGTATAAATCGTAATTTGTTAAGTTGTCATAGCAATAATGCAATTATGATAAATATTAATTTGTTATATATTTGTAAAAAATGAAAATTTTTAACATAAATATGCCAAAACATGATCAAAGCAATCATAATGTATGACGTCAAAGTTTAGAGAAAACTACATATATATACATATATTGTATATATATATAAATTGAAAAAAGCTTCAAATCATTTTTGAATTGAAAGCTCTGAGAGTAAAATAATACATATCCCTTTTGTTTTTCCCCTCTGCTCATAATTCGTTCAAAAATTTTTGAATTTTGAAATTACAAAGCTATTCTTCTTATTACAAATTTTTGTTGGTTAAACTCATAATTTGATAATTTCAAGATAAAAATTACAAATTAAAGAAATAAAACAAAATTTCAAGTTTTATTGGAAATATTGAAAAATATAAAAAACGTAGTCAAAGGTCAAAAATACTCAAAAATTCAATAAAGTTTTGAAATATACCAGATATTAGTTACATTGCATAAATTTAGAAATTTATGCATATTCTAATTTTACACCAACAAATTTTTTAATACTCGAACAAATTCGACTAATAATTGCCATTGTCACTTTGCATGACTATCATCATACCAAAACAAAAAAGCAACAACGACCGACTACAAGAAGTAATTCAACACACAGAATGGGGTGTTTTTATCTAGTCATGATGATTAATAATTACAAAAGCTTTAAAAAAAAAATAATAATAATAATTTGTACTACGTATACGATTGCTTTTAATGTTTTAAAGTTTTTCTTTTTATTTTCATTCCATTTAAGTTTTGTAAAAACAAAAACAAAAAAACAAAAATTAGGTGAATAATATTGAAATGGAAAACTATAATCAATTTAATGTTGATTGTTGCGTATTGTGATGATAGATTCGGTTTTTTATTTATCAAATGACTTTTTTTTTCGTATTTATTAAAATTAAAAATGTTTTTTAATTTTTTTGATTAAAAATATTTACCAAAGCAAACAAACCAATTAACCATTCGAAATTATTTTTTTAGTTAATATACCTACTATTACAAAAATAATTAAAATAATTTTATTTACTGAAACTAGTATTTATTAAATATTGTATAAAGTAAATTAATTAGAAAGTACTGAAAAATAAAATTTCCATATTCAATTATTGGTAACAAAAATAAAATTCATATTTATATATGTTCATATAGGTACATATAATAAAATATAAATTGTTTATATTCAAGTGAATATAATATTATAGTATGTATTTATATTTATTATATTTTAAAAATGAAAAAAAGAAAAGAATATGTACATACATTTTAATATTACAGATCATGCACAATACATATTATTATGCTTATTGTACTGAATTAAAATTTATCTTAATTTCAACTGAATTTTTGTTTAAAATTTAAATAATCAAATTTTTATAGAACTCAAGATTAATTTATAGAAATTAGAAACATACATTTTAACAAACCTTTTACAGTTAACTTATAGGCAAAATATAAATTAATACTATTAGGGCGGGTTTTACAGTTAACACCTAAGTATAGTTAACTTAAGTGAGATGTCACACTTAAGTGTAGCTCTGTTTTTTAAACGTTTTACTTAGCATTTCTACCGTTTACATATGACTATTCATTTACTATTTATGACATTTTTTCGATACTAGAAAATTTTTCAAAATAGGATTGTTTTTGAAAAATAAAGAAGTTTAGATAATATGTATATAAAAAATACAATATTAATTACATATATCGTGTTGTACATGTACTGCTTTGCATATGTGGTTTAATTAATTGTAAGATATGAAATGCCGACATTTTTTTCATGCGTAATCTTCCAGAAAAATCCTTATCATCGAAAATTTGAAAAAAAAAATAAAATAAAAAAAAAATCAGAATGTGTTTTAATTTGTGTTGTTCTTCTCGTAACTATTATATGTATACATATTTACAATTTCACCGACTTCTTCATCATTAATTTCTTCCTCTTTACTTTCACAGACATTTGACATTTTAAGTTTTAATTTTAAGTTTAATAACTATCAGTTGGCATCTTAGGGAAGCTTATGTCACTGAAACAGTTACTTTAATTCTAATTAAGGTTTAGATTACAATTAAGTATTGACTGTAAAACTGGCCCAAAAAGAAGTCAAATTTAATAAATTGTGGTTAATGTTAATATTAATTAATAAATATAATCTTCAATATCAAAAATAGTTTTTAAAATACATATTATGTACCGATCGATATATTATACTCGTATATTACAATTTAGAAAATTTTTAGCTCAAAATGTCTGTCTTGTCACGGAATTCGTTTATTCGAACTTTATAAAAGATAATTTTTTAAAAAAAATCATTTTACCTATTTTTATTGCACGTAAAAACCTAATTTAATTTTCCACCTCATCAACTTCAATACCGGCAAACAAATTTCATATATGGCAATATTATCGCCAATCGACTCATTTAAGGCGAGGCGAGGCGAATTTGTGATCATGGTTGGCGATTTTTGGCGATTATCTCGAGCAATACTGGCGATTAGCTGACAGGTATCGCCGAGGTATCATTTGATATTTTGTAATTTTGTTGCTTTAAAAATTGCTACTTAGTTAGTAGTTATTTTGAATTACTTATATAAAATGTGAGTTAGATGACAGAAATTTTAAATAATTTAATTTTTTATTAATTACATTTTTTACAATTTCCATATCAATTTCAAGAGCATTAGTATTCTTCTTTTTTCTATTGATTTTCTAATTAAATTACATATTCTTTTCTTCTTATTCTTCAAATTTTAAAAAATTTTCAAGTTTACAAGGAAAGCTTCATATTCTCACATTCTTCTCTCTCTGACTCAATCATTGGCTTAATAAAATTATTTCTTTCATCTTCTATTTCTATTAGTAAATATTCATTTACTAGCTTTATTTAATACATACACCTTTTATACAGCTTAAAATACATGTTGTTAAAAATAACACATGGTTATGATATTTGGGCGAGGCGATCTATTTACATGATACTAAATTGCAATCGCCTCGCCTCGCCTCGAATTTTTCGATTGGCGATAATATCGCCATACGCGATCGGGCCCAATACTTAAAGAATTTTGTATAAGAAAAAGCGGAGAGTGGATATTTTTGGATTAGTGTTATTGGATTTGAATTAAAAAACTTATCACCAAGCCAACACATGTAAAAATAAAAAATGCAGAATTAAATATAGGACAAAAAATAGAAACAAAAAATACATAATTACAAAATCCGTTCATATAAAGTAACATACTTAATATAAAACTTTAAAACAACCAACAAATTTTTAAATTAGAATTTTCAAGAAAAGTGTTAGCTTTTTCCTATAATATGATCTAAAAGTTTAAAATGGTGTAACTAATACAAAACATTTTTAAAAAATTAAAAGTAAATAAAAAATTAGAAAATGGAAATCATTATCATCAAATCATGTAATTAACAATCATAGGTTTGCAGAAAGGGTCAAAAGTGTATCTTTTTTGAATTCCAAACGAATTTTTATGGCAAAACTTCGTTTAAATAAAATTTCCCTTTCCGCACACCTATGATCCTTAATAACATGATAACGAATGGCGCTATTGAACTGAAACTTTTTTGTTTCATTAAACACGATATTAGCTTTCAAAATAAATAGAAAAAAATATTTTCGGTAGTCAAATTTTTTTTAGGAGCCCAATTAATTGAGAAAATTTTTGGAAAAAAAAAATCATAAATTTCAAGTTTATGACCTCTTTTCTTGAAAGTGAAATTTTTAACTAGAATAAGTAATACACCATATGAAAGGTCATTTTAATAGCCATTCATAATAAAAAGAAAAATTTCGATACATGGAGTGCAAAAAAAGTTACAGGCGATTTTGTGTTGAACGGTCTTGCATACAACTCATAATTTTGAACGCCCTCTACCGGCGAAAATACTCACGAGTGAAAGTTTCATTAGTACAATTTTTTTCATGAAATAGTCCTGGGAATATCGTGGTACCACTCTTAGTACGTAGAAACAAAACACCCTGTATGTGGTTTAATTAGATTTAAGATATGAAAAGTCGACATTTTACTCATCCTAAATCTTGTAGAAAATAAGCATCTGTTTTACGTTTCTTCTTCTTGCAATTATTATTTGTATTTACAATTTCACTGATTTCTTCATCGCTTATATCTTCTTCGATATCTAAATTGAAATTAATTTAATTTAATAAATAATAAAATTATTATTAAACTCAAAATATTTTTTTTACTTTAACAGATGTTTGAAATGTTAAATTAAAAAGATAAGCTTCAATCTTAAAGAGAGCTTAAGTTACCAACCATATAAGTCCCTTAAATCATACTCAAGAACTGAAGAACTGAAATCGTTACATCAGTTCCACTTAAAAGTAGCATTACACTTAAGAGTTAACTGCCAAACTGGGCCTATGACTCGCTAGCTTCTCTTTATTTATAAATGTAATATGTACCAAAGAGAATAAAATTATTACAATAGAGGTTTAATGTAGCTATTAAATTCAAATTTTTGAATTTTCATGTCTGTATGTTTTCAAAAATAGTATTATAAAAAGATTATTTGGCTTCAAATAAGCTCATGAGATGTTAGGCTATACAACAGTGCAAGAGAAGAGATGTAAAAAGAGGAAACATGCGAAGGAAATTGAAGAAATAATGAATCCAACCAAAAACATATGTTTGTTTAAAACACTTATTCAGAATTAGGTTTCTCCATGGTTTAATGATATATAAGGTGTGTGCTTTAGAAACTTCGAGTTGGCATTTGGTAATTTAGTGCTGCCATATATTATTAAATAAAACAAAAAAATTTAAGTTATAAATTTTTGTATTTTTTTATTTTTGAATTTTAAATTTTCAATTTTTTTTTTATTTCTTTCTTTTTTTTTAACACTATGAATTATAAATAAAAGTTACGGCAAAAACTTAGTGGGAATAGCTTCTGATTTTAAACAATTATTTTGAAGAAAACTGTCGTCGTCGAAATGAACACTACAAATCCGGGATGTTTTTAAATTGATATATGTTTCTCCACAAATCTTCATCCACTTTTCACATACATATTTCTGTTTTTTTCGGGAATGTGTAAAAACTTATTTTTAGATTCATTTTTCTCACTTTTTCGTAGTTATTTTTACATTCTTTTACTACACAGCGCACCATTGTTTATTAATATTTTATAATAATTTATTTATTATTTTATAATTAATTTAATATTAATAATTTATAATTAAAAAAAAATAACAGAATAAAAATTATTTTCACACAATTCACAACACGAAATGATTTTAATATAAATATCATTCCACCGCAACATAATGGAAAATAAAATGCTAGTGACAGCACTTTTTTTCAAGTTAAAATGTCAAATTCCTTTGTTAGCAAGCTGGGTTCTGATTGGCCAGTTCGATTCGAAATTTGTTTACGTTTAAAGCACACACCTTATATTTCATTACACCATGGGTTTCTCTAATTCTGTCTTGATTTTGATTAATAGAATTAGGTATCTCTAATTCTATACAATGATTGTTATGCTTCCTTAGAAAAAGGTACCACAGATTCTAAAGAAGTATGTTATGGTTAAAAGTACTGAAATGAACACACAAAAATTCTGATGATAACTGAACATACTTTATTGAATATTGATTTCCTTTTATACAATTTTTCCCATTACCTAAATAATAGCATATTACATATTTTTTCCATATAAATAAGCATATTGCATTTTTTTCATATAAATAAATAACATATTACAAGGTTCAGGTAATTAATTACTTAGTACATTGACTTCTTGTTTTCTTCAATTTTATAATTGTCATATAAACGTTTGTAGGCATAAACTGCTTACTCTGCAAAGAATTTCCGTTCTTTATTTTCGTAGTCGATGTACTTAGCATATTACACAATTAATAAAATATTTTATAAAAATGCAAAAATGTAACATCAGCACAATTATGCTTTAACAATTAAAGTAAATGAATTTTTTTAATGAATGATAATTAACATAGAATTAATGAATTATTTTATTATAACTTTTATCTATCTTGAACATTCTGGGCCTCCTTGAAGTGTCCTACTTCAAAACTGTGATCGTCGCCTTGGTTTCTGAGCCGTGGTGCAGGTTCTGGCTTAACCTTCTGAGTTTTGGGGCGACTGCGTAAGCGTGTTACTATCAGATAGATGATGATACTTGCTAAGACTCCCATAGTTGAATAACCTAGCGTGAATTGGTGGATATCGTGTGGTTGCAACTCCTTCATTGTTGTTTGATGTGATTTGAGATAATTTATTTCTGTTTTTATATTTTCAAATTGTTGCTTGTGCGATATAAGTTGAGAATGCGTGAATATAGATGCATCGTTTCCTACTGATGTGTTGTTTACAGGTTCAATTGTAAGATTGAATTTCGGTTGTCGTGAGTTAATTGTAATTTGAGTTTTGATGTTGCCAATTGTTTTTATAACTCTTTCATCGTCTCTTAGAGTACAATCACCTTGGATTGACAATATTCCATTTCCCTGTAGTGTTTTATGAATGACCTTATTGTTGCAAATAATAGTAAAGTCTTGTTGTTTATCCATCGCAAATAACCATTGATTTGGTGTGTGTATACTTTATTTAACAATTAAAGTCAGTATTGTGCTTATGGAAGCAGTACCCGATGAGTTTTTTGCCTTGGTAATATTTAATTTAAAAGATTTCCCTCGATTGAAATTGAGATCTGATCACCCCACATACGAGACAGATTTATACAAACGAAATGTAAGAGAATATAGAAAAGTATGCCTATCTTGCTGTATTGACTTTAATTGTTAAATAAAGTATAGTTGAATCCATATCTTGTGTGGACTTATTACCTTTACTGGGCAACTTGGAGGTATTTTTATTTGTAACATTAGTTCTATTTCACAAATTTTAGCCTTCACTGATTTATAATGAATGGGTCGATGTTGATCACATAGGTTGTGATCTTCGTTGAAATTTAAGCATTGAGTGAGTTCCAAATTATTCATAATGTAAAACTGCTCGTTATAAGGATCTGTCATTATAAGCTCTGCGGAAGGAGCTATTGATATCATTACATCATCATTTAGAGATGGAAGAGGTATAAGCCTGTGTAGTTCAAAATTGGTGGAACTTAATAGTAGTATCTTGCTATGAAATAACACATATTGATTTCTTATTTGAACCTGTGTCTTCATGAGCTTCAATATAAGTGCCATATTGATTTCATTATTGACATGTGGAAGCTGGGTACCGGTTGGTAGACTAATTTTAATTGTCAATATTTGTGCCCTTAATTGTTCTGGTGATATGATGATTGATGAGTGGACTTGATCTGCCATGATGCGTGTCAGTGATAACGTCTAATAAGGCATCTTGCATTAATCTACATTCATTTATTATTGTTGACAGTATAACTGCTAGAGTGTTAAACGTTTGGATTGTCCTTTGTTGTTTCATTTCTGTGTTCATATTGCTTATTTTTTCATATACAGTTTCAAGCCCCCCTCTTCGATTTCTCGTGTTTGATTCATTCTGTCCTCTTCAGTTTTTTCTATTACGTTGACAGTAGTATCTAGCACTAGCGTTTGATTTTTCAGAAGTTCATTCAAATGTTCTTCATTGTCCTTCACTTTGGTGATGGTTTCAGTTATTTTTTCAGCGTAATTGTTGTCAAGTATCCCAAATAACTTAAATGCCAGCGTTCCTACTACGTCTAATGGAGATCTTTTTTGCCTTATTGTCTTATCATGAGATTCTAATAATATGTTACGTCCTTTTAATTCATCAATCTGGTGTTCATATTGATTTTCTAGTGCCATATAATACTCATTGTGATTGATCATTCGTCCGAGCTTTGTCAAGTGCTTAAATATGCGTTCACTACTTGCCAGTGATGCCCAATATCCCCTTAAGTCATAATATATAAATAAGTTCCAGTCACTACAGATTAAATTCGAGCTTCCTAATTTTTCGATGAAGATGCCAGAACTGTATTCTAATCTTTTAACTTGCACGTTACTAGATGATGTTGATAGCGTGTGTGTTAGTACAGGTAACACAAGTGTTGTGAAGAGAAAGACCTTTAGAGGGTTAAATGAATTTGATGTGTGCTTACGTTTTCTCTGCCCTTTTTCCTTATTTCCTGTTTCAATTTGACGTGGTTGATTATTATCCTGTTGTTGAGACTGCTCAATTTCCATTTTTTCTGATGATTCATCCTCCAATTCAATTGGTAACGGTGCCAATTGATGGATAGCTCTTCTGATTATACCACGTGCAGTTTTGACATCGGCGACACGTACCTTTCCGTCTGCCCCTGGTATGGTATCTATGAGCGCGTATACTCCGCAGTACCGAACCGGTACTAGTACTGTTTTGGTCCCGGTATATACGCATGGTACCGAACCATTTTAGGTCGACCATTTTGGTGCGAACCAAAATTCATTATTTGCATCTACGGTATATACGGGCAGTACTAAAATGGTTTAGTCGTACTAAAATAGTACTATACCGGTTTGGTACTGCGGAGTATACGCGCTCTATTACTCTTCCTAATGACCAGCTCGCTGGTGCCAAGTTTTCTTCTTTGATGGTCACAAGTCTTCCTCATTGTATGTTTGGGTATTCTGAAGTCCACTTAGCTCTTCGTTGCAACTCGACCAAGTATTCTTTAGACCACCGTTGCCAAAACTCATTTCGTATCTGGTTTACCAATGACCATCTGGACTGTAATGACATTTTTCCTTGATTTGAATGAGTTTCTGCCGTCGCTGTTAGTGCTTCACCAATCAAAAAGTGTGCTGGGGTTAGTGCCGCGAGGTCATTAGGATTCGATGATACCTGCGTAAGCGGTCTAGAGTTTAAAATGGCCTCTATTTCAGCTGTAGTTGTGCATAATTCTTCATACGTCAACGATGCTGACGTCATTGTTCGTTTTAACAGATACTTCGTCGACTTTACAGCAGCCTCCCAAAGGCTTTCAAAATGGGGAGATCGAAGCGATATGAAATGAAATTGTATATTATGACTTATGCACATGTTAGTAATTTGTTCCTTTGCGATGTCGTTTGTCATTATCTCGCTTAATTCTTGTAATTGGTTCCGTGCTCCAACGAAGTTTTTAGCGTTGTCACAATAGATATTTTCGCATTTGCCTCGTCTTGATACGAATCTCCACAGTGCCCCCAGGAATCCTTCTGTAGTTAGATCTGAGACTACCTCGAGGTGTATAGTCTTCGTCGCGAAGCAGCAGAATACACAGATGTATGTTTTCTGAGGTTTCTTCCCACGTATTTTAAAATGCGTGTATACAGGTCCACAGAAGTCGATGCCAGAATTTAAGAATGGGCGAGCCCTCTGCACTCTGTGTACAGGTAAATTGCCCATTTGCTGCAAGCACAACTTAGGACGTATTTTAGTACAACGAACGCAATTCGCTACAACCGATCTTGCTAGACTCCTACCATGTATAATCCAATATTTTTGCCTCGCAATGGAATGAAGGGCCTGTGGGCCAGCGTGCAAATGAAATGTGTGTAGGTAATTCATGATTAGTTTTGTCACAAAGTGATCACTAGGCATTAAGATAGGGTGTTTTGTATCATAAGCTGTGATAATGGTGATAAGCTGTTAAGTTTACTGCTTCCAGGTACTTGATTCTTCTGACGCAAGTTTTTTAAGTCTTCACCAAAACTAGTTCTTTGAACCTCCTTAATTATGACGATCAGTGATTTCTCTAGTTCTTGTACGGTTAGAAATGGTTTTTCCTGTGCGTGATTACCTATATGTTTGATGAGATTTGCCCATCGAATGAGGTATGCCATTACACGTTGTAGTTTTTTATATGAATTTCCATGGTTGATTGTATAAAGCGTATGTTCTTGATCGTTTCGTGAGATTGTCAAGATTACCTTCACTTGTTTTTCTTCTTCTGGAATTCGTACCTCCTGATTAAGTCCTTGCGGCCATTTTCGTGCATTTTCGTCCAGAATCGTGCATCAAGGATATTTGTTACGTGCTTGACTAATTGAGCAGTAAGCTTGGCAGCACATAGTTCAAGGCGTGGAATAGTTGTTGGCTTAATTGGCGCTATTCTTGACTATTTAACAGTTACGTTTCCTGACTTGTCCTTAGATCTTATATATAAAGCGGATCCATAAGCCTTCTCGCTGGCGTCTGCAAATGCGTGTAGCTCACTGGTTATTTTAGGATCATTGCTGAACATGTGTCGCGGGAATTTTATGTCATTTAGCTCACTTAATTCCTCACGAAACTGTAGCCACATCGTATTTAGCTCAATTGGTATAGCTTTATCCCAATCCAACTTGAGCTTCCACAATTTTTGCACAAACAATTTACTCATGACCACTACTGGGTTCGCTAGCCCTAGCGGATCAAATATTTGAGTCATATCCGCCAATATCGTTCTTTTTGTAACACCTTTTTGTTCCTTTAGCGTTGTTGTTATGGTGAACATGTCAGGAATCGGTTGCCAGACTAAGCCTAATGTTTTTATATGTTCATCATTAATGTTTGAAAAGTCAAGTTGTATCTCAAGGTTCTCATTTGGGATGTTTTGCACGAGCCTTGGATGATTTGCACACCATTTTCTAAGGTGGAATCCTCCTGCCTTAAGAAGTGATTGTAATTGAGTTTGAATTGTCAGTGCTTCTTCTAAATCATCTCTGCCCGTCATCACATCATCAACGTAGAAGTTTTTAATTGCACATGCTGCTAACGGATAATTATGACCCTCTTCTTCTGCCAATTTTCGTAAGCATTTTACTGCAAGGTATGGCGCTGATTTTGTGCCGTAAGTTACAGTGCATAATTGATAATATTTTATAGGATCTGTAGATTTGTTTCTCCACATTATCAATTGTAGGTTCCTATCTTCTTCAGCTACCAAAATTTGTCTGTACATCTTTGCGATGTCAGCTGTAAATACATACCGCTTCATTCTAAAGCGTAAAATTATTGATATTATATCATCTTGTATCTTAGGTCCATTTAGCATTAAATCATTAAGTGCTAAATTATTCGATGTTTTAGCGGATGCTTCGAACACGACGCGCAGTTTCGTTGTGCTGCTTGATGGTTTCAACACAATGGTGTGGCAAAAAATAGTATGGTTTAGTCAGCCCTTTTGGATCGATTTCATGCATATGTCCTAGTTTTAAATATTCGTCAAGAAATGCATTGTATTGTTCTTTCAACGTAGGTTCTCTTGCCAATCTTTTTTCGATGCTTAACAGTCTCCTGAAGGCTATGTCCTTCGACTCACCTAGTAATTGAGGATCACAAAGCATTGGTAGATTTACAATGAAACGCCCTTCTTCATTGCGAGTTGTTGATTCAAAATAACTTTCGAATTTTGAATCTGTTTCTGATAACATGGGGATGTCAGGACACTCCTCTAATTCCCAAAATTTGCTAAGTTGATAATCTAGCTCAATGTTTGTCAATCCCCAGAATGAATTGTCATATTCTACAGCGGACATTTTCCCTAACACTATCCAGCCCAATGTTGTGTTGAATAATGCTGGAAGGCTCTCATTCAGTTTAATCTGCCCGTTTCTCATGATCCCACCGTACACCTCCGCCCCTAAAAGGATATCTATCCTTTGAGGTTTATTGAAATCAGGATCTGCTAGACCTATGTCTTCTGGTATGTTCCAATCAGCTGTGTTTATGTATCGGTGAGGTTGCCGTGTAGCTATTTCCTTAACCACATGTACTTCAAGTACTGTTGTGTATTTGTTAAATCGTGATTTTATTGTTACACTGATCTTGTCACTGATTTTTAGACTTGAATTTCCAATTCCTGAAATACCTATATTTACCTGATTGCTTTTTAATCTCAACATTTTCGTCATTTTCTCAGTTATGAGGTTAGGTTGAGATCCAGAGTCCAGTAAGACACGACATTGTACTGAGCTTCCATCTTTATCTATTGCGTCTGCTACAGCTGTTCCGAGAAATACATAACCTTCACCATATTCATTATTTTGTGCAGCTAAAGTTGTTGCAACCTTTGATTCCATATTTGTTTTTTCCTTTAACTTCTCACTTTCTTTTAGTGTATTGTTTTGAAAATGTAATAGCGTATTATGCTTTCTATTACATTTTTGGCATCCTCTAGACATGCATTTGCTAAAAACGTGGCCCTTTTTGAGACAGTTTAAACACAAGTTAAGTTCTTTTGCCTTATCTTGTCTTTCTTTGGTAGTCATTTTAAAAAATATATCGCAATAATATATCGCGTGATTTTTATTGCAAATACTACACTGTAGTTTCGAATTTTTATTATTCAGTAATACCGAGTGCTTGTTTGCTTTTTGCGATGTTTGTTTTGGTCCCAAAGCTTCAAGCGCTTGAACCCGTGTTTCTAGAAATTTCAATAATTTTTCAATTGATTGTAAATCTCTTGGGGAAGTCATTGACTGCTCAAAAAGTGCATGTGTATGCTTGCCTAGTTTTTTCATTATCATATGTATTAAAATCGGATCCCAGTGTTGTTTAACGTCAAGTCCTAAGTTTTGGAGACTTAATAAGCATTCTTTTGTATTATCATGAAGAGCCTTGAGGGCTGCTGAAGATTCATTAGTAATGTTTGGCTGTGCCATCAATTTATCTAGTAATGCTGATACAATCAATCTTTTGTTTTCGTATCTTTCTTTCAAAATGTTCCAAGCAACTGTATAATTGTCGTCTGTTAGAGGCAGATGCCTTATCAATTTCTCTGCTTCAACCGATAAATTCATTTTCAAATACCAGAATTTTTGAGAGTTACCCATTTGCTGGTTATGTACCATTTGTGTGAACAGATCAAAGAACTGCTGCCACTTTAAATAATCGCCGTCAAATTTCGGAGTTGTTATTTTAGGCAATTTTATAAATGCGTGATTATTTGCAGTGATAGTATTCCTTTTTTCATCAACTTTATGTTCAAGTTCTTGATTCAACTGTATAAGAATTGCTTGGACTTTATCTTCTAATTCAATATATTTATTCATATCATGCTGTGATATGTCCAATTCCCAAAGTAATTCATTGTTTGTTCGTATTTGATTCCAGTAATCTTTAATGGTTTGATTTTTTATTTCAAGGTATTGCCTGCATTTTTCATTATCAATGGTAATATTTGATATAAATGTTTCTAAATGCGACATTAAACCCTTCTGTTTTCTTGACAGACGACTCAATGTATCAGCATGTTGCGTTGTACTTGACATAGCAACAATATTATTTTGTGGTATTTCTCTATTGTTTGTGGACTGACCTTTACTCTCTTGTAATTTTTCATCAATATCTCTTGATGCTTTCGCATATTTGATTAGAGACGATATTTCTTGATGTAGATTTTCATAAATTCTTTTTATTTGATTGTAATAATCTTTTACGAAATATGGACGCGCTGCTGCTGCTGCATCACCATAGTTTCGAATTTTATCATCATTTTCTTTAAAAATTTTCCATAAATCTTGTAACGAGAGTAATTTTTCCTGCAAATACTGTAATTTTTTTTGTCAGGAGCGAAACTGCGATATGCTTCTATTAATTTTTCGACATCCCTGCCTATAGTTTTTTGTGAATTTGCTAATTCATCCATGTTGTCTTTTATTCAATGAAATGAGCAAGAACAAAAAAAAAATAATGTCTAATTTCCAAAAAAGAATGTCGATAATTATAACTGAGTAAATTGAACACCTCACTTGGTCAAATTGAAAAAAAAGAAAGTACTTTATATGTACTATTTGCTCAAAACAACAAAATAATTTTTTTTTTTTTTTTGTACGTTGTTCAATTTATATTTCGGAGTCACCAAAAAATGTTTGTTTAAAACACTTATTCAGAATTAGGTTTCTCTAATTCTGTCTTGATTTTGATTAATAGAATTAGGTATCTCTAATTCTATACAATGATTGTTATGCTTCCTTAGAAAAAGGTACCACAGATTCTAAAGAAGTATGTTATGGTTAAAAGTACTGAAATGAACACACAAAAATTCTGATGATAACTGAACATACTTTATTGAATATTGATTTCCTTTTATACAATTTTTCCCATTACCTAAATAATAGCATATTACATATTTTTTCCATATAAATAAGCATATTGCATTTTTTTCATATAAATAAATAACATATTACAAGGTTCAGGTAATTAATTACTTAGTACATTGACTTCTTGTTTTCTTCAATTTTATAATTGTCATATAAACGTTTGTAGGCATAAACTGCTTACTCTGCAAAGAATTTCCGTTCTTTATTTTCGTAGTCGATGTACTTAGCATATTACACAATTAATAAAATATTTTATAAAAATGCAAAAATGTAACATCAGCACAATTATGCTTTAACAATTAAAGTAAATGAATTTTTTTAATGAATGATAATTAACATAGAATTAATGAATTATTTTATTATAACTTTTATCTATCTTGAACATTCTGGGCCTCCTTGAAGTGTCCTACTTCAAAACTGTGATCGTCGCCTTGGTTTCTGAGCCGTGGTGCAGGTTCTGGCTTAACCTTCTGAGTTTTGGGGCGACTGCGTAAGCGTGTTACTATCAGATAGATGATGATACTTGCTAAGACTCCCATAGTTGAATAACCTAGCGTGAATTGGTGGATATCGTGTGGTTGCAACTCCTTCATTGTTGTTTGATGTGATTTGAGATAATTTATTTCTGTTTTTATATTTTCAAATTGTTGCTTGTGCGATATAAGTTGAGAATGCGTGAATATAGATGCATCGTTTCCTACTGATGTGTTGTTTACAGGTTCAATTGTAAGATTGAATTTCGGTTGTCGTGAGTTAATTGTAATTTGAGTTTTGATGTTGCCAATTGTTTTTATAACTCTTTCATCGTCTCTTAGAGTACAATCACCTTGGATTGACAATATTCCATTTCCCTGTAGTGTTTTATGAATGACCTTATTGTTGCAAATAATAGTAAAGTCTTGTTGTTTATCCATCGCAAATAACCATTGATTTGGTGTGTGTATACTTTATTTAACAATTAAAGTCAGTATTGTGCTTATGGAAGCAGTACCCGATGAGTTTTTTGCCTTGGTAATATTTAATTTAAAAGATTTCCCTCGATTGAAATTGAGATCTGATCACCCCACATACGAGACAGATTTATACAAACGAAATGTAAGAGAATATAGAAAAGTATGCCTATCTTGCTGTATTGACTTTAATTGTTAAATAAAGTATAGTTGAATCCATATCTTGTGTGGACTTATTACCTTTACTGGGCAACTTGGAGGTATTTTTATTTGTAACATTAGTTCTATTTCACAAATTTTAGCCTTCACTGATTTATAATGAATGGGTCGATGTTGATCACATAGGTTGTGATCTTCGTTGAAATTTAAGCATTGAGTGAGTTCCAAATTATTCATAATGTAAAACTGCTCGTTATAAGGATCTGTCATTATAAGCTCTGCGGAAGGAGCTATTGATATCATTACATCATCATTTAGAGATGGAAGAGGTATAAGCCTGTGTAGTTCAAAATTGGTGGAACTTAATAGTAGTATCTTGCTATGAAATAACACATATTGATTTCTTATTTGAACCTGTGTCTTCATGAGCTTCAATATAAGTGCCATATTGATTTCATTATTGACATGTGGAAGCTGGGTACCGGTTGGTAGACTAATTTTAATTGTCAATATTTGTGCCCTTAATTGTTCTGGTGATATGATGATTGATGAGTGGACTTGATCTGCCATGATGCGTGTCAGTGATAACGTCTAATAAGGCATCTTGCATTAATCTACATTCATTTATTATTGTTGACAGTATAACTGCTAGAGTGTTAAACGTTTGGATTGTCCTTTGTTGTTTCATTTCTGTGTTCATATTGCTTATTTTTTCATATACAGTTTCAAGCCCCCCTCTTCGATTTCTCGTGTTTGATTCATTCTGTCCTCTTCAGTTTTTTCTATTACGTTGACAGTAGTATCTAGCACTAGCGTTTGATTTTTCAGAAGTTCATTCAAATGTTCTTCATTGTCCTTCACTTTGGTGATGGTTTCAGTTATTTTTTCAGCGTAATTGTTGTCAAGTATCCCAAATAACTTAAATGCCAGCGTTCCTACTACGTCTAATGGAGATCTTTTTTGCCTTATTGTCTTATCATGAGATTCTAATAATATGTTACGTCCTTTTAATTCATCAATCTGGTGTTCATATTGATTTTCTAGTGCCATATAATACTCATTGTGATTGATCATTCGTCCGAGCTTTGTCAAGTGCTTAAATATGCGTTCACTACTTGCCAGTGATGCCCAATATCCCCTTAAGTCATAATATATAAATAAGTTCCAGTCACTACAGATTAAATTCGAGCTTCCTAATTTTTCGATGAAGATGCCAGAACTGTATTCTAATCTTTTAACTTGCACGTTACTAGATGATGTTGATAGCGTGTGTGTTAGTACAGGTAACACAAGTGTTGTGAAGAGAAAGACCTTTAGAGGGTTAAATGAATTTGATGTGTGCTTACGTTTTCTCTGCCCTTTTTCCTTATTTCCTGTTTCAATTTGACGTGGTTGATTATTATCCTGTTGTTGAGACTGCTCAATTTCCATTTTTTCTGATGATTCATCCTCCAATTCAATTGGTAACGGTGCCAATTGATGGATAGCTCTTCTGATTATACCACGTGCAGTTTTGACATCGGCGACACGTACCTTTCCGTCTGCCCCTGGTATGGTATCTATGAGCGCGTATACTCCGCAGTACCGAACCGGTACTAGTACTGTTTTGGTCCCGGTATATACGCATGGTACCGAACCATTTTAGGTCGACCATTTTGGTGCGAACCAAAATTCATTATTTGCATCTACGGTATATACGGGCAGTACTAAAATGGTTTAGTCGTACTAAAATAGTACTATACCGGTTTGGTACTGCGGAGTATACGCGCTCTATTACTCTTCCTAATGACCAGCTCGCTGGTGCCAAGTTTTCTTCTTTGATGGTCACAAGTCTTCCTCATTGTATGTTTGGGTATTCTGAAGTCCACTTAGCTCTTCGTTGCAACTCGACCAAGTATTCTTTAGACCACCGTTGCCAAAACTCATTTCGTATCTGGTTTACCAATGACCATCTGGACTGTAATGACATTTTTCCTTGATTTGAATGAGTTTCTGCCGTCGCTGTTAGTGCTTCACCAATCAAAAAGTGTGCTGGGGTTAGTGCCGCGAGGTCATTAGGATTCGATGATACCTGCGTAAGCGGTCTAGAGTTTAAAATGGCCTCTATTTCAGCTGTAGTTGTGCATAATTCTTCATACGTCAACGATGCTGACGTCATTGTTCGTTTTAACAGATACTTCGTCGACTTTACAGCAGCCTCCCAAAGGCTTTCAAAATGGGGAGATCGAAGCGATATGAAATGAAATTGTATATTATGACTTATGCACATGTTAGTAATTTGTTCCTTTGCGATGTCGTTTGTCATTATCTCGCTTAATTCTTGTAATTGGTTCCGTGCTCCAACGAAGTTTTTAGCGTTGTCACAATAGATATTTTCGCATTTGCCTCGTCTTGATACGAATCTCCACAGTGCCCCCAGGAATCCTTCTGTAGTTAGATCTGAGACTACCTCGAGGTGTATAGTCTTCGTCGCGAAGCAGCAGAATACACAGATGTATGTTTTCTGAGGTTTCTTCCCACGTATTTTAAAATGCGTGTATACAGGTCCACAGAAGTCGATGCCAGAATTTAAGAATGGGCGAGCCCTCTGCACTCTGTGTACAGGTAAATTGCCCATTTGCTGCAAGCACAACTTAGGACGTATTTTAGTACAACGAACGCAATTCGCTACAACCGATCTTGCTAGACTCCTACCATGTATAATCCAATATTTTTGCCTCGCAATGGAATGAAGGGCCTGTGGGCCAGCGTGCAAATGAAATGTGTGTAGGTAATTCATGATTAGTTTTGTCACAAAGTGATCACTAGGCATTAAGATAGGGTGTTTTGTATCATAAGCTGTGATAATGGTGATAAGCTGTTAAGTTTACTGCTTCCAGGTACTTGATTCTTCTGACGCAAGTTTTTTAAGTCTTCACCAAAACTAGTTCTTTGAACCTCCTTAATTATGACGATCAGTGATTTCTCTAGTTCTTGTACGGTTAGAAATGGTTTTTCCTGTGCGTGATTACCTATATGTTTGATGAGATTTGCCCATCGAATGAGGTATGCCATTACACGTTGTAGTTTTTTATATGAATTTCCATGGTTGATTGTATAAAGCGTATGTTCTTGATCGTTTCGTGAGATTGTCAAGATTACCTTCACTTGTTTTTCTTCTTCTGGAATTCGTACCTCCTGATTAAGTCCTTGCGGCCATTTTCGTGCATTTTCGTCCAGAATCGTGCATCAAGGATATTTGTTACGTGCTTGACTAATTGAGCAGTAAGCTTGGCAGCACATAGTTCAAGGCGTGGAATAGTTGTTGGCTTAATTGGCGCTATTCTTGACTATTTAACAGTTACGTTTCCTGACTTGTCCTTAGATCTTATATATAAAGCGGATCCATAAGCCTTCTCGCTGGCGTCTGCAAATGCGTGTAGCTCACTGGTTATTTTAGGATCATTGCTGAACATGTGTCGCGGGAATTTTATGTCATTTAGCTCACTTAATTCCTCACGAAACTGTAGCCACATCGTATTTAGCTCAATTGGTATAGCTTTATCCCAATCCAACTTGAGCTTCCACAATTTTTGCACAAACAATTTACTCATGACCACTACTGGGTTCGCTAGCCCTAGCGGATCAAATATTTGAGTCATATCCGCCAATATCGTTCTTTTTGTAACACCTTTTTGTTCCTTTAGCGTTGTTGTTATGGTGAACATGTCAGGAATCGGTTGCCAGACTAAGCCTAATGTTTTTATATGTTCATCATTAATGTTTGAAAAGTCAAGTTGTATCTCAAGGTTCTCATTTGGGATGTTTTGCACGAGCCTTGGATGATTTGCACACCATTTTCTAAGGTGGAATCCTCCTGCCTTAAGAAGTGATTGTAATTGAGTTTGAATTGTCAGTGCTTCTTCTAAATCATCTCTGCCCGTCATCACATCATCAACGTAGAAGTTTTTAATTGCACATGCTGCTAACGGATAATTATGACCCTCTTCTTCTGCCAATTTTCGTAAGCATTTTACTGCAAGGTATGGCGCTGATTTTGTGCCGTAAGTTACAGTGCATAATTGATAATATTTTATAGGATCTGTAGATTTGTTTCTCCACATTATCAATTGTAGGTTCCTATCTTCTTCAGCTACCAAAATTTGTCTGTACATCTTTGCGATGTCAGCTGTAAATACATACCGCTTCATTCTAAAGCGTAAAATTATTGATATTATATCATCTTGTATCTTAGGTCCATTTAGCATTAAATCATTAAGTGCTAAATTATTCGATGTTTTAGCGGATGCTTCGAACACGACGCGCAGTTTCGTTGTGCTGCTTGATGGTTTCAACACAATGGTGTGGCAAAAAATAGTATGGTTTAGTCAGCCCTTTTGGATCGATTTCATGCATATGTCCTAGTTTTAAATATTCGTCAAGAAATGCATTGTATTGTTCTTTCAACGTAGGTTCTCTTGCCAATCTTTTTTCGATGCTTAACAGTCTCCTGAAGGCTATGTCCTTCGACTCACCTAGTAATTGAGGATCACAAAGCATTGGTAGATTTACAATGAAACGCCCTTCTTCATTGCGAGTTGTTGATTCAAAATAACTTTCGAATTTTGAATCTGTTTCTGATAACATGGGGATGTCAGGACACTCCTCTAATTCCCAAAATTTGCTAAGTTGATAATCTAGCTCAATGTTTGTCAATCCCCAGAATGAATTGTCATATTCTACAGCGGACATTTTCCCTAACACTATCCAGCCCAATGTTGTGTTGAATAATGCTGGAAGGCTCTCATTCAGTTTAATCTGCCCGTTTCTCATGATCCCACCGTACACCTCCGCCCCTAAAAGGATATCTATCCTTTGAGGTTTATTGAAATCAGGATCTGCTAGACCTATGTCTTCTGGTATGTTCCAATCAGCTGTGTTTATGTATCGGTGAGGTTGCCGTGTAGCTATTTCCTTAACCACATGTACTTCAAGTACTGTTGTGTATTTGTTAAATCGTGATTTTATTGTTACACTGATCTTGTCACTGATTTTTAGACTTGAATTTCCAATTCCTGAAATACCTATATTTACCTGATTGCTTTTTAATCTCAACATTTTCGTCATTTTCTCAGTTATGAGGTTAGGTTGAGATCCAGAGTCCAGTAAGACACGACATTGTACTGAGCTTCCATCTTTATCTATTGCGTCTGCTACAGCTGTTCCGAGAAATACATAACCTTCACCATATTCATTATTTTGTGCAGCTAAAGTTGTTGCAACCTTTGATTCCATATTTGTTTTTTCCTTTAACTTCTCACTTTCTTTTAGTGTATTGTTTTGAAAATGTAATAGCGTATTATGCTTTCTATTACATTTTTGGCATCCTCTAGACATGCATTTGCTAAAAACGTGGCCCTTTTTGAGACAGTTTAAACACAAGTTAAGTTCTTTTGCCTTATCTTGTCTTTCTTTGGTAGTCATTTTAAAAAATATATCGCAATAATATATCGCGTGATTTTTATTGCAAATACTACACTGTAGTTTCGAATTTTTATTATTCAGTAATACCGAGTGCTTGTTTGCTTTTTGCGATGTTTGTTTTGGTCCCAAAGCTTCAAGCGCTTGAACCCGTGTTTCTAGAAATTTCAATAATTTTTCAATTGATTGTAAATCTCTTGGGGAAGTCATTGACTGCTCAAAAAGTGCATGTGTATGCTTGCCTAGTTTTTTCATTATCATATGTATTAAAATCGGATCCCAGTGTTGTTTAACGTCAAGTCCTAAGTTTTGGAGACTTAATAAGCATTCTTTTGTATTATCATGAAGAGCCTTGAGGGCTGCTGAAGATTCATTAGTAATGTTTGGCTGTGCCATCAATTTATCTAGTAATGCTGATACAATCAATCTTTTGTTTTCGTATCTTTCTTTCAAAATGTTCCAAGCAACTGTATAATTGTCGTCTGTTAGAGGCAGATGCCTTATCAATTTCTCTGCTTCAACCGATAAATTCATTTTCAAATACCAGAATTTTTGAGAGTTACCCATTTGCTGGTTATGTACCATTTGTGTGAACAGATCAAAGAACTGCTGCCACTTTAAATAATCGCCGTCAAATTTCGGAGTTGTTATTTTAGGCAATTTTATAAATGCGTGATTATTTGCAGTGATAGTATTCCTTTTTTCATCAACTTTATGTTCAAGTTCTTGATTCAACTGTATAAGAATTGCTTGGACTTTATCTTCTAATTCAATATATTTATTCATATCATGCTGTGATATGTCCAATTCCCAAAGTAATTCATTGTTTGTTCGTATTTGATTCCAGTAATCTTTAATGGTTTGATTTTTTATTTCAAGGTATTGCCTGCATTTTTCATTATCAATGGTAATATTTGATATAAATGTTTCTAAATGCGACATTAAACCCTTCTGTTTTCTTGACAGACGACTCAATGTATCAGCATGTTGCGTTGTACTTGACATAGCAACAATATTATTTTGTGGTATTTCTCTATTGTTTGTGGACTGACCTTTACTCTCTTGTAATTTTTCATCAATATCTCTTGATGCTTTCGCATATTTGATTAGAGACGATATTTCTTGATGTAGATTTTCATAAATTCTTTTTATTTGATTGTAATAATCTTTTACGAAATATGGACGCGCTGCTGCTGCTGCATCACCATAGTTTCGAATTTTATCATCATTTTCTTTAAAAATTTTCCATAAATCTTGTAACGAGAGTAATTTTTCCTGCAAATACTGTAATTTTTTTTGTCAGGAGCGAAACTGCGATATGCTTCTATTAATTTTTCGACATCCCTGCCTATAGTTTTTTGTGAATTTGCTAATTCATCCATGTTGTCTTTTATTCAATGAAATGAGCAAGAACAAAAAAAAAATAATGTCTAATTTCCAAAAAAGAATGTCGATAATTATAACTGAGTAAATTGAACACCTCACTTGGTCAAATTGAAAAAAAAGAAAGTACTTTATATGTACTATTTGCTCAAAACAACAAAATAATTTTTTTTTTTTTTTTGTACGTTGTTCAATTTATATTTCGGAGTCACCAAAAAATGTTTGTTTAAAACACTTATTCAGAATTAGGTTTCTCTAATTCTGTCTTGATTTTGATTAATAGAATTAGGTATCTCTAATTCTATACAATGATTGTTATGCTTCCTTAGAAAAAGGTACCACAGATTCTAAAGAAGTATGTTATGGTTAAAAGTACTGAAATGAACACACAAAAATTCTGATGATAACTGAACATACTTTATTGAATATTGATTTCCTTTTATACAATTTTTCCCATTACCTAAATAATAGCATATTACATATTTTTTCCATATAAATAAGCATATTGCATTTTTTTCATATAAATAAATAACATATTACAAGGTTCAGGTAATTAATTACTTAGTACATTGACTTCTTGTTTTCTTCAATTTTATAATTGTCATATAAACGTTTGTAGGCATAAACTGCTTACTCTGCAAAGAATTTCCGTTCTTTATTTTCGTAGTCGATGTACTTAGCATATTACACAATTAATAAAATATTTTATAAAAATGCAAAAATGTAACATCAGCACAATTATGCTTTAACAATTAAAGTAAATGAATTTTTTTAATGAATGATAATTAACATAGAATTAATGAAATATTTTATTATAACTTTTATCTATCTTGAACAACATAAATGTGAAAAGCCGGCCAAGTTCTTATTCGTTAACTATTGGGAAAGCAAAAGTAATGAAATCTGCATTATTGCCAAGTTCGAAGAACTTTTTCACATACAAAATTTTAATGCAGAACGTGTAATAACAATAAGTATTAAATTGACAAGTTTTAATTTTTAATTTCGTATTGACAGTATTTGTTTTCTTTCAAATAGAAGTAATATGAATATCAATAACGCACATGGAATAAAAACCTGTTTAGCTTTATTAGACACTGAGATGTGAGAGGTCAAAAATGGCTCGAAACATTTCATGTTAATACAATAGTGTACGACGTGCATACGGCCTATGTATTGAACTTGCCCGCGCACTACCGTGCGCTTAGATAATGAAGAACCCGCCTATAATTCTAATATGTATTCATTTTATAATGCCGTATTTGTGTTGTGTACCATATTATAGGCCTTTTCAATAATACGCAAATGACGCAAACGGCATGTTTATTTATTTTTTCCAGTGCAAGTTGCAAAAGCATTAACTTCATAAGTGATTTTTCAGTGCAAGTTGCCAAACCATTAGCTTCATAAATTAAAACTTGCAAAGCAAATGATTGCAAATAAGCAAATACTTTTCAGAAGTTGCTTTGTTGACTCAGTCAGATTGCAATTAACAACAATTTCCAATTTTCAGTACAAATACATTATCTTCGTATGCAACTGATGTACCTACATATTTATGAAACGGGCCATATTTTTTAATTTTCTTTTCACTCTGATTGTATACATTTTTGGATAATTTATATTTTGTTTCAGAAAACAAAAAAAATATAATACAAATATTTTTAACTTTCAGGTTTATTAAAATATTCTACTTCTTATTCATTTTTTTTTGCATTTTAAAATTCTTATAAAATAATGATAATTTATTTATTTATAATATATTTAACCGGATGTAAATTTAAATCCTTTTTATGATATTTTTCTTTTTTTAAAATTTATTTTTATTCTAAATGGAACGTTTTTTTAATTTGTTTTTATAGTAGGTATAAATTATTTTACCCGGGTACATGAAATTTGTGAAATATTTAAAAAAAATTTAAAGTGAAATAAAAAAAGATAATAATTGTTACCAAATACCATACTTATCCTATGTATCCCATGTAGCACAACGAGAATAACATTTCATAAAATTGGCAACAACGATTTTCAATATTCATTCAATGGGAAAGAAGTGGAAATTATACATAACAGTGTAAACTCGATAATTTGAACTAATTCAAACCGACCATCCTAAAATTTGAAAATAATTCTACTTACGTTCAACACTATTTTAAACAAAAATACCAAATAATTTTGTAATAAAATTAATTTGCATTATTAAAAAATTAATTATAACGAAATTATTTTTTTTTTTGCAAAAATCAGTGATTGAATTAGGTAATATTATGTACGTATTTAACTTGTTTTTATTTCATTCAACAATTTCATACAGTAGATAAAATCACAAAAACCCCTTTACAAAACTACGGAAACTGAAATTACAGAAATGTATGTAGGTGTTTAAACCCATCTGTGTATCTCAAATATAATTCATAAAATTCATTCCATATTGATCATTTAACAAATATTTCTTTTGTCTTTGTCTATCTCCAAATAAGCGATATGCATTTAAAACTTCATTATTCTTTTTGCATATTTTCTTAATCCTTTCTACTTTTCTCATCTATTGAACTTAGAGATGTCAGCAGATGTGCATTACGATATTTGAAAAAACATTAGAAAATTTCATGAAATATACGTATTTTATCGTAGTATTTTCTAAAACAATTTTTTCTAGGTGATCCACAAACAACTTTTATTTTTTATACAAAATATTTTACATAATATGTCCATATATACAGGGCGTTTTGTTTCTACGTACCAAGAGTGGTACCACGATATTTGCTGGACTATTTCATGAAAAAAATTGTACGAGAGAAACTTTCGATCGTGTCTATTTTCGCAGCTAGAGGGCGTTTAAAGTTATGAGTTTTATGCAAGACCGTTCAACACAAAATCGCCTATAACTTTTGTTGCACCCCATGCACATTGGTCCAAAAAGAGTCATTTTGTGGTCAAAATTATTACATATACAGTCGAAATCGCTTAAGTGAAAAACGGATAAGAGAAAAAATGAGGAAAAATCGCGTAAGTGAAAGCATTTTAAAAGCCCCGAAATTTTTACTACTAAAAACGTATGTTTAAGTGAAAAATATCTAAGTGAAAAAATCGTTTAAGTGAAACACTTTTTGATGTCCACTGAATCAATTTCTTATGTATTGAAATATGCATAAGTGAAAACAAAATTTCAAACAAACTTATTCTAACTGGCTACTCTGATGAACCCGAATTAATGAGTGCATGGTTAGCAACACTGAATGTTAATTGTCATTAATGACAGCCAATAAGTATAATGAAATTTATTTCAAATTTAACGTTTTTCCACTCATTGCAATATAGCGTACATTCATGTAGTGAATATAATTTAAAATTGATGTGAAAACTTTTATTCATATGTACGAGTATGTATGTATTTTCAAGCAAATTTCATTGTTTTTAAAGTTTATTTTTTCTGGAAATAGGTTTTGCTTAAAAAATGATGCAATTGATATTATTCCGAATGAAAATATATATAAATGTACTACACGTAAGTGAAAATAATTGCACTTACGTGTAAGTGAAAAAACGCGTAAGTGAAACGAAAATGCTTGCCCAAAACGTTTTTCACTTATCCGATTTCGACTGTATGTATCTTCGAAAAAAATTGTTTTGAATAAAATTCATGTATCATATTTAGAATGGAATTTAAATTAAAAATGAACAAAAAGACAAAATTTTCAATTTTCATGTAAAATAATTACAGGGCGTTATAGACATATACACAGGGTGTTTCATATCTGATGGTAAAAAATATACAGAATGATAGACCTCATCAAGACTAACAAAATATTGTATGAGAGGGGAGAGTCAAACTTAACAGTTTGGCCGCTAATACTAATCAATTGAAAATAATAAGTTCTCTACCTACTATATGAAAGTTTTTCTTTAAATTATGATTTATGATTTATGATACGCCTTATAGTCTACAGATTGATTTCTTCTAAGAAATAAATTAGAAAAATCGACTGTCTAAAATTTCCATTTAGTATTATGTTGCAAGAGTTTTCGACATACAACAATTTAATGTAAAAGTAGACCGCTGCACAGTGCAAGTGGTTAGATGCAGAACAAATGGCTGGCCAAAATTCAAATTTCGGATAACCTACATAGAATTAAAAATTGCCGAAAAGAATAAAAATCGGTAATTTTTTTTAATAATTATGATTTCAAGTTTAATTGGTGTTGTGTCAAGTGTGAAAAACAAAATAGATTTTTCGAGAAAAAGGGACTTTCTATTGGTTTTTTTTAAATAACCAAAGTGAAATAAAAAATATCTGTTTAACATGTGTTCAATAGATACAGGTAAGAGGAATTTAAATTTCATAATATATCTCTTTGTTTTGAAAGGACAAGAGTACAGGTAGCAAATACATTATATAATGCAAATTTTCACGAAAAAAATGTATTGTCTCATTTTCTTTTGAGTTACAAAATTAGTCCCACTTGGTCCCACCTTAATATTTAGTAGACTTTAGAGGTCCTAATGTAAACTTAATATATCCATATCTTCATATACCTGATTAAAAATTTTCGATTCCATGTTGTATTAACGGTTACTTACTTTCAATTAAATGTTGTAATATTTCAAAATTCAATGTTTTATCATTTCTTTTTTTATTATTTCTTTTTGTTTGCGCTTTTTACAACTTTTTGTTTTAAATTATGTATGTACCTTTCCGACAAAGACTTCAAAATTATACATCTTTTAAACATTTGGAATGCAATGGAGACAGATACGAAAAGCTCAAACGCAAAGCAGAATATATATAAAATTTACATAATGAATATGCAGATAAAGAGTAAACTAATGAATTCAGAAAAAAAGATTAAGATTTTTCAATAAAAAGTTGTAATATAAGTTTCTAACAAAGTGGAAGACAAATCATCTTGCCATTTTGGTCTTTCCACGCTATACGCCTGGATCCGCTGTTTTAAGTGTTCGATATATACATACATATATGTATATACCATATAGACAAAAATGAAAAAGTGGCATGCCCGAGGACTAAAGTAAATCAAATGCTCCAAGAATGAAAAGCAATCATACAAAAACCTTTTAAAAGAAAATGGGATTAATTTATTGACAAACCAAGGTCAAGTGGTAGCGGCACATCGAATGAGATTTTTCAATAATACTTCAACTGTTTCGAAGATCAAAGGAATTGATGAAGAACTAATCAATAGATTTGCAGTTTTTTAAAAAACAATTTCGAATGGATACTCTATTGCTACGAAAAATTTGGAAATTATTGTATTGAAGTGGCAAAAATATTTGTTAAAAAATATTCTTGGTATTACATGACTGTCACAGCACATACAATATTAATTCATGGAATTCTAATACTTAATAGAATCTTCATTTTTTATACCAATTGGCCAACATTCTGAAGAAGCAAGGAATAGGTATGTGAAATTTTTAAAGAAAAACGAACGCGAAAATGTTCTATACAAGTTACAAATGAAAATTTTTTGATTGTTTTCTTATTAACATCCGACCAAAATATCACCTCACTACGCCTTCTCTAGAAAGTCACAACCATTTTTTTCTGTCGAAGTGTTGAATCTTCAACAATTTTCTTAACCAGAACAAGCTGATTTCAAAGAATTTTGTATATCGTTCG
This sequence comes from Bombylius major, assembly GCA_932526495.1. Lineage (NCBI taxonomy): Eukaryota > Metazoa > Arthropoda > Insecta > Diptera > Bombyliidae > Bombylius > Bombylius major. Next base: position 28,738,599 of record OW052043.1, read on the forward strand.
ATAGTGAATGCACTACCTACTAATTAAAAATGTGAATAGCACTTTTTATATCATGTGTGTACATATGTATATGTAGGAAAATTATAGTTAGTTATGAAAAAAATATTGTCAAATCCGTTTTTTAAATTTATTTTTCAATAAATAAATGACTTTAAAAGTACAATAGCTCACAAAAAATAATTTTGGCCAGAAAACACCCTCATTCGAACCACTGTGCGCTGGTGAGATAAAAAATACCATTTACTTGCTAAAAACAGGTTTCAGTTAATAAATATTTCCAAATAAAAAATAAAACAGGGTGTAATGCTTAAAATTGTTATTTATATATGCTGTAATGAAATCACAAGTTAAAAATCTAAATTTTTTACTTTATCATCCATTATTTTTTACAAACTTTTAGTCGTGTACATATATTTAAACCGTCCTGTAGTACAAATCAACACATTTCATTTATAAAAGAAAAAGGAAAAGGAAAACTCCCATAATCAAAAAATTTTTAACAAACCTGTTTGTATATGCTACGCTTGTATATATACGTGTTCCATATTTATATATAAAATGAAACATTAGTACACCTTCCTACCTAATTGATAGGGATTTTATTAATATTTTTTATTATTTAATAATATTGCTATTAAAAATTTATACATATTTTTAAATTCTCAATTTTTAAGAAAAATTATGCGTAAATTAATAAAATTAAACAAAAACACAAACAAAACAAATAACAACATAAAGGTGCGTTTCCACTGCGGTGACCGCACTGTGCGCGCACAAAAATTTGAAAGAAAAAAAAATTTAAACGCACTGTGACCGCACATGTTTGTCTAGGTGTTTCCACCAAATAATATGTTTTTCGTGTTTGTTAACATTGGTGGAAACATTGAGTGCTTTCGGTGGAAACGCACCTTAAAACTTTAAAAACTGATCAAAGAAATATCGAAACATCAAAAAAAAAAAATTCAATATATTGGTAACACTTTCTGTTTTTCCTCTTTAAAATCACAAAGCAACTTCTGAAAAGTATTTGCTTATTTGCAATCATTTGCTCTGCAAGTTTTAATTTATGAAGCTAATGCTTTTGCAACTTGCACTGGAAAAAATAAATGAACATGGTGTTTGCGTCAGTTGCGCAACTTGCGTATTTATGAAATGGGCCCTTGTTTCTTGAAAATCGTAGGACACCGCGGAACTATTTGTTCACAAAGTTAATAGAGAATATTCGGCCCTTTAAATTGATCATTTTGCCTCTTTTTCCCTATTTGTTCAAAAGGTACGAAGTATGGAAATGGAAAATTCAGTAAATTTTCTGTTTTCTTCGATTAAAATGGTGTCGCTATAAATAACGTTACATTTGATGGATAACACATGTTCAACAATTAAATTGCCCACGCTACGTTCTAAAATTTTCCCTCTAAACAAAGGTCTAGAAAGCTAGAGAGAAAAGTTTCTCCTTTGAGATTTGACTTTTTAAACAAACATAAAAACCGGAGAAATGCAAAAATAAATCCTTTGAAGAAAGCTTAGATGTTATAACATCAAACCTAACATCCCATAAAAAACCTATAATCTAGAAAACTCCATAAAATTCTTCATTATTATGATAATTCAATTTAAAGTTCGTTCACTCAATTCAATTTTAATTATGAAAGTTCTTTTACACATAATTTTTCCTACAATTAATTTTTATAATATATCTAATTTTGATGACAATTCAATATTAAATATGAAAGTTCTTTCATACATAATTTTTATAATTTTGATGACAATTCAATAACATATGAAAGTTCTTTTATACCTATGAACCCAATACAATATTGATGAGCTGTTTCCGTTCAATTTAACCAATATTGTTGCGAAACAACCTTCTTGATTACCTTGCAAACATTTTACAAAAAGAACATAATGGAAAATTGAAGATTATTAAAATATATAAATAAAGAAATTTACCATCAAAGTCAGTTTCAGTTAAGTTGAGTTCCGAGCTATTTAAAAGCTAATATTACGATTTATTGTGAGAGTTTTAAAAATTTGTGAAACTAAATTTTCTAAAGTAAAAGTTAACTTTGTAAAATTAATTTTTTTTTAAAGTAAAGTTATTTTGTAAAACTGAATTTTTCTTTTGCAAAATTTGTAAAACTAAATTTTTGATAAATACGATTTAAAAATATACAAATTTGTAAAAATTTAAAGTGCGTGTTTCACTTATCACAGTCTCTAAGGATCAGGACTTTAACTGGCGCAGTCGGTAAGATAGCGCAACGCAAGAAATTTTTCTTCGTGTGTATTTTAATACTTTATTGCGCTACCGATTAAATTCGAAAAGATTCGACTTTAATTTTATATACATATACATTACATTGTGCGGCAATGGTTCTTACTCGAAACAGAGCCAAAGAAAATAAAACTTTAAAGAAACAATTAAAAGAATTCCTTCGCCCAGCCTCCGAAGAATGAGATACAGCAGATTTTCAGGAATACGTCAGGTTAGCTGAACTTGAAAGTTGTTAAAAACGGAACTCCTCAGCATCAACAAAGCCATCAAGAAACATCGAAAAGAACTCACTACAACTTCAAAATTTGGAAAACACAAAACAGGATACTATAAGGTCAGGATTTTTTTTTATATATTAAAATACATATATTTAAAAAAAAATTTCAAGTATATAGGAGAGTTTTTATGTATTGTCATAAACATTAGTTATTGTAGGAGTGTATTTTAAGTAAATTTCTTTTTGTAATAACGCAAATCGGTAAACTAGAAATAATATTCTTGAGTAATGTCAACAGTCAGTTTATCTGACCTAACAGAACAAGTTGAATTAGCAAGAAATAGGTCACGAGAAATTTCTAGTATTTTACATAACTTTTTTCCTACTTCACAAAATCTCAATATGCTTTCTCTTAATATTGATCCCTTAAAATATCTCTCAAAACTTCCTGAATTCAGTGAGGATTTTAAGGATCTTCAAAATTTTATAGATTTAGTAGACAAAATACATCCAATACTCCTTCAGTACAACGATTTAGCGCAAAGCATATTTTCAGACTACATAAAATCAAAATTAAGGGGTAAAGCAAGAAAGGTAATCGAAATTAATTCACACGAAACTTCTTGGGTAGATTATATAAAACGTACATTAATAAAAAATTTTGGTGATAGGCTTTCTATAGAAGAATTATTCGATGAGCTTCGGGCAACAAAATTTAAAACAAATATTGTAGAATTTTATAACGATTTAAAAAATATTCTCAGACGACCTAATGTCAAAACAAAACAAGTTTTCGAAGATCAAGAAGATCTCACCACTCTAATTGAACAAAATAAATTTTCAGCATTAACGATATTTAGGAATAAATTACCAGAACCCATGCGATCTGTTATACTTTGAAGAGATCCCAAAAGTCTAGAACAAGCAATGAACATTCTGTACGAATGTAATTACGCCTTTTATAACCTTTTACAAAAAACTCAACCGTACAAGCCACCTATAAATAAAGACCAGGTGAAACATTTCACCCAAAATCACAAAATAAATCAAAACCATAAACATCCTCAAAACAAAAAAATTTCAACACATATAGACCAAACTACCAAGCACAACCACAATTTTCTGAAAATCAAACACCACTTTGCCAAAATTTCAATACATCTCGACAATTTTCTTATAATGCAAATACCAATAGAACAACTCCCAATCACAATACTTTCAGGCCTACCAATAATTCTAACAATAATATAAGCGCTCAAAATAATAACAAAGATAAACCAGATCCCATGGAGATAGATTTACTACAACCCCAGTCGGAAAATTTCCAATTACAAGCCTCCAATACCGATTACCCTATATAACAATCAAATCAAAAACAATACCACTAAAATTCATTATTGACACCGGTGCAACTCATTCAATTATCAACCCCAGTCTTTGCCACCCTAAATGGAAAACGACACTTAAAACACCCTTGAAAATAAAAACTTTAAGCCACATTGTAGAAGTAAAAGAAAAAGTCAATATACCTTTATTTGAAGAATTAAGAAATTCATCAAATAAAGTCGAATTTTTTATATGCAAATTTCACGACGAATTCGATGGACTAATTGGTAATAATATCTTACTGGAAATAAAAGCAATCATCGATTATAAAAATAAACAATTAATTACTGAAAATAATAAAATAAATATAAACTTCGCACCTCAAGAAAAAACAAAAATCTCATATAAAAAAATTGAAACAAACCTAGTTGTTTCGCAGTAGGATGGGTTAGGAAGCGCAGAAAATATATCTGAAACTCTTCAACTTTTAATAGCACAAAAAATCGACCATGAAAATTCTTGTGTTATTAAAAAAACAAATGAAAACGCTATCGATCAGTTACGAACCAATCATTTAAATTCTGAAGAAAAAACTTTGCTTTTTAAAGCAATAAAAAAATTCGCTGATATTTTCTATACCGAAAATTCTGATCTCACATTTACCAATATTATAAAACACAGAATACGTACTATTAACGACATCCCTATACATTGTAAAACCTATCGCTATCCGTACATTCACAAAAAAGAAGTCGAGAACCAAATCCAAGAAATGTTGGATAAAAAGATTATTCGTCATAGCAATTCTCCTCATTCAGCCCCAATTTGGATTGTGCCTAAGAAGGCAGACGCAATTAATAAAACAAAATGGAGACTCGTCATCGATTATCGCAAACTAAATGAGATAACCATCGATGACAAGTATCCAATGCCTAATATAGATGAAATCCTGGAAAAATTAGGGAACTGCCAATATTTTACAACACTTGACTTGGCGAAAGGATTTCATCAAATAGAAATTGATGAGCGAAACATTCATAAGACCGCTTTCAGTGTTGAAAATGGCCATTATGAATTCCTACGACTGCCATTCGGTCGGCTCCCACAACCTTTCAAAGATTAACGAATCATGTTTTAAACATATTGATTCAATAAACAAAATTTTTAAAAGATTGAAAGAAGTCAATCTCAAAATTCAAATTGATAAATCTGAGAAACAGAATTTCTTGGGCATATTGTTACACCTGAGAGTATCAAGCCCAATCTAACAAAAGTCGAATGCGTAAAAAACTTTCCAATACCCAAAACTAACAAACAAATAAAACAATTTTTGGACCTTACATGGTATTATCGCAAATTTATAAAAGATTATTCGAAAATTGCAAAACCTATGACGAAATACCTAAAAAAAGATGTAAAAATTAATTTGTCAGATCCCGAGTACCAGCATAGCTTTGAAATATTAAAAGAAATTCTAATCAGGGACCCAATATTACGCTACCCTGATTTCAACAAGGTGTTCACACTTACCACAGATGCAAGCCAATACGCGCTAGGTGCTATACTATCACAAGATAATCACCCTATCTGTTACGCTAGCAGAACATTAAACAACCATGAAATCAATTACAGTACCATTGAAAAAGAACTTTTAGCCATAATATGGGCTACGAAATATTTTCTTCCATACCTTTTTGGTCGAAAATTTATCATAGAAACAGATTACAAGCCATTAACATGGCTCTTCTCCCTAAAAGAACTAAATTCCAAACTCGTACGATGGCGCCTAAAATTATCAGAATACGACTACACAATTCAATATAAAAAAGGCGTAAAAAATAGTAATGCTGACGCTTTGTCAAGAATATAGAAACCAACGGCACAATTACACGTAGCTATACAAACATCCCCAATACTAAATAGTAAATCGTCACTTAACGTCTTTAAAAATCAAATAATAATAATAAAAACAAATACGGGGTCATCAAAAATGAAAAAACAAAAAATATTTGATAAAAATCACACAACTATAACTGCGAAAGCTTTAGATAAACAAATCGTCATCACTTTATTAAAGCTTCATTTCAATCCAAACGGTCTAAATGCTATTATGATTGAAGAAGGAGAATTTTACGGATCTTTAGAAAAAATTTACTACCAATACTTTTCTAATAACAAAAAATTTAAAATTATTCGATGCAAGGTGCTATTAGAAGATATAACCGATGAAGAGGAATTAGCAGAAAAAATAAGAGAAGAACATTTTATAAATAACCACAGGGGGATTGAAGAAGTCTTCAATCAGATTAAATCAACCTACTACAACCCAAAAATGAAAGAACGTATAACACAATTTATCAATAATTGCGATATATATAACCATGAAAAATATGATCGAAGACCACCCAATGCAAATACAAAATTACAGAAACCCCACACGGTCCCCGTGAAATTATTCATGTTGACGTTTTTTATACACTGCAAAAACATCTTTTCCTAACTATTATCGATAAATTTTCCAAACATGCCTGCGCAATCAAAATAATAGGTAGAACTTGGACTGAGTTTAAACGAGCATTATCTTATTATTTTGGACAATTCGGTATTACAAAGAAAATCGTAGTAGATAATGAACTAGGATTAAAGCAATACCGTTAAGAGAATTTTTGAAAAACCTTAACGTAGATATTCATTTCACTTCTAGTAGCAACCACACTTCAAATGCAGACATCGAACGTTTGCATAATAAAATTAACGAACACATTCGCCTCTTAAAACATGATCAAACTAACCATATAAAAACAGTTGAAGAAAAAATCCTCCAAATTATAATATTTTATAATAATAGTATACATTCTACAACAGGTAAAAAACCCATCGACTTTGTCAACGGTAGAATACATCAAGCGGAATACGACGAAATTTATGCAAAAATTCTTCAAAAGAAACAAAAAATAATAAAAACTTTAAATCAAAATAGAAAAGATCACCCCGTACAGGAAGAAAAAAATTTCATAAGAGAAATTAGAGGTGGCAAAATTCATTCATAATACAGGAAAATCGATTCAAATAAAATCGATAACGAGCACATTGTTGACACAGATAATCAACTAAAATATTATAAAACACACATCGAACCCAAAAAGAAATACCAAGATATCAATAACGCCACTACAAAAGTAAAACAAAAACAAAGTAGAAAAAGGAAAAAACAAAAAAACTCAAATTGAAACCCATATAAATTTATAAAATGCAAGCAATATTACTATATTTTCTAGCACTGTTACCAGCAACAGCCCATACAGGATAAATACAGATACATGACTTCAATAACAACAACGGGTATATAACTTTAGAGTTCGAAAATGTCAAAATCATTAAAAGATATAACAAAATCCTTCATATTATCAATATTACAGAATTCGAAACCTCAAAAAACCTTATAAAAACTAACATATTATCACTCAAATCTAAATCCAGCCTGTTAGGACCCATCTACAATACTCTTAAACAAAGTTTAGTATTATTAGAAGCTAAAATCGAAAATATCATACCTCACCATAAAGAGAAACGTGGACTCATGGACGTAATAGGTCCAGGTCTCAAATATATTGCAGGAACAATGGACCATGAAGAAGAAATAGAAATTAAAACATCATTAGACAAATTCTATAATAACAACGAGAAACTAATCTAACAGAATAACAAGCAAGTAGACATCAATAAAAATATATCAGAACAAATACAAAATATAGCCACCCACATTAAGACCCAACAAACAAAAATAGAAAAATTCGTCAACCAATTTACAAATAAATTCACTAATAGACTAGCGACAGTAGAAGACGAAATCAAGCTAATGCAACATGCATACCAAATAAATCATGACATGCTTTTACTGAGAAATCACATAGACGACATAGAGCACATACTTTTCTCAAGTAAGTTAGGTATTGTATCAACAAATATTCTTAATATTAATGAGTTAAAATTTATTACAAGTATAGAAAGCTATCAAAATATTAAAACTACAGTAGCATCGTACAACCGCACTATCATAATTATTTTTTTCATGCCTTGGTTTTCAGAAACACGCTTTTCTAAAATCCTTTTATAGAACCTATCCCAGACTTTCAAAATAAATCCTAATTCCTACCTTTGAAAGAAGTTCTCGTTGACGAAAACAATAACGTTTATGAATTACCAGTCGAAGATAATTTAAAGAAGAACCTAATTTCTTTTACGGATGATTGCGTTGATAATATTATAAAAACAAGAGAAGCAGTATGTAAAAAATCATTTAAAAACATAGGGGAAATAATAGAAATAAGAAATGGTATTGTATTAACAAAAAATCTAAAATAAACCAAAATTAAGCATGATTGTAGTAAATTAGATGTAACTATAAAAGGAAATTATCTTATTAAGTTTAAAAATTGTAAAATTGAAATACAAAACAAAACATATGAAAATATCGAAATAACATTTATGATAAAATTATCTTGCCAAATTTTATAGCTAAAGTTAAGGAAAAAGAAATTGTAAATGAACTCAATCTTAACGATTTATACATAGAAAATACACAGAACAGAAAAAAATTAAAAAAACTAATAAAAAAAAATAGGTGTGCGAAAAGGGTCAAAAGTGTATCTTTTTTGAATTATAAACGATTTTTTGTGACTAAACTTCGTTCAAATAACACTTTTGACCCTTTTCGCACACCTATGATCCTTAATTACATGATAACGGATAGCGGTATTGAACTGAAGTTTTTTTTGTTTTATTATACATAATATTAGCTTTCAAAATAAATTTAAAAAAATTTTTTGTTAGTGAATTTTTTTTTCAGGAGCCCAATTAATTGAGAAAAATTTAGGAAAAAAAATCACAAATTTCAAGTTTATGACCTCTTTTCTTGAAAATAAAATTATTACATACAATAAGTAATACACCAAATGAAAGGTAGTTTTAATAGCTATTCATAATGAAAAGAAAAATTTTAATACATAGGGTGCAAAAAAAGTTACAGGTGTTTTTGTGTTGAGAGGTCTTGCATAAAACTCATAATTTTGAACGCCCTCTAGCGGCGAAAATAGACACGATCGAAAGTTTCTCTCGTACAATTTTTTTCATGAAATAGTCCAGCAAATATCGTGGTACTTTTCTTGGTACTTAGAAACAAAACACCCTGTATAATAAGAACTATTATTCCATTTGTAAAAGTGCACAGTGGTCCCAAACTCCAAAAAAGTGGCCAAAATTATAAAAATGAAAAACAATTGACAGTTATTTAAAAAAATGATAAATATGATTAAAAAACTAAAATTCGTCTTAAAAAAAGTCATATAAATTTAAAAAAGAAAAAAATACAGGGTGTTTCACTAAATTTGTACATATGTTTTTTTGCACTTTTTTCAAAAAATGCCCTATAACTTTTGAAGGGTACATTATGTGTCCTTGACTTTCTAGAATAAAGTTAAGAAAACTTTTTGTCCTTTTATAATTGCCATGTATTAGCACTGTATCTTTAACGGTTCAAGAGTTATAAGTGTTCAAATGCAAAAATTTGTAAATTTTTACCCAATTTTTTGGTTCAATCTTGTTTGTCTAGAAAAAATCCTGAATTAACTACTATTTTTTATTTCGGAAGATTAAAGCCTAATCGATTTTCTATCAATTGTTTTATTATTTTTACTGAAAAGAGAATAGTTTTCGAGTTATAAAGCATTTTATGGTGATGAATGTGCGCAAAACTGGACATTTTTCAATAAATATATAGAAAAATTCCCTTTTTGATGGATTTTTAGACATTTTTTACTATAATATGCCTGAAATCTTGAAATTTTATAGGCCAGTAATTCTAAGTTAAAAAAAAAAATTAGCCCAAGTTGAAAAAAATTAAAAACAATTGATTGTTCTTCTGGAAAATGATAGACATAATTAAAAAACCAAAGTTCAGCTTAAAAAATGTTTATTACAAGTCATACGAATTTTTAAAAAAAACATAACATAATGAAAATATACTAATAGTGAGTTATTAAGTAAATGATTACAGCTCTTCTCCGAAAGCAAGATGAGGGCGTCCAGCTAATAAAGAGAGCAATCGACCAGATTTTCCTATAACTAGTTCCAGTTGTAGCCAGTCTTTGAATATTTTTTGGAAATTTTCAAAGGTTCTGTTTGCATTCTTCCATTTGGACTCTGAATGAACACAAAAAATACGTATCTTTTCTTTTACGTTATTTAAAGTTACTTCGGAAAACACGTTTTCGGGAAAATTATTTAAAACATGATTCAAAACCACATCATTTTTTTGATCTTGTATAGATTCACTTCTCCATACATTATACAAAACAGTATGCGTGAAACGGTATTAACCTGAAAAATATCAAATATTTCAAAAAAGTGCAAAAAGTAGCAGCTAGTAAAAGTCTAAAATTACGAACAACATCATATATTACAAATTTAAAAAATTTTCTAAGCAGTCAATTTTGGCCAATTTTTTAAAAGTCTACCTGAACAGCCTAATCATCAAATTTCTATATAATTTCTAACTCTTTAATATATTTTTGAACACTTGCAGTTTATAAAACAAAATAATTCTTATCTACTACTCTTAAATAAAGAACATACCTGTAGTGGATGCATCCATTATATAACACTTTACTTTTATTTTATCACTTTGTAAATATCACTTAAAAAATTTTCACCTTACTTTCCAAAATTTTTGTAACAAATGATAACATATCTCACATTTTTCGACTTTTTATACTTACCTATGTCAGAAATTCAGGTAAATTACTTAGAAATGATAATTTTCTTTTTAAAGGGTGTATTTTTTATTGAAAAAAAGATATTAGGTAAAAAAAAGAAGAAGTTGAAAAAATGACTTTTGGCCAAGAATTACCTACTTTGGGACCACTGTGAAGTGGCGTAGGTATTCTTATTTTAAAGTCTCTTATGGCGGATTTCTTCAGTCTCAACTTTCTTGTAGCTAACTTTAGCAGAAAGATAAGTTTAAGTGGCAGATGAAGTACTGCTTATTTATTTAGGTGTTACCAAAAAGTATATAAAATCATTAGATTCCAGTTTACATTTTTTTTGAAATTATAAAATTTTAGTTTTCCAAGCAATAATAGATGGCGCAACCAGGTAATTCCAATAGTAAAGCTCATTTTTGAATTTAAAATTTTGATTTTTTCGTTGATTTCGAAATTCGATGATTTTGTATAATGTTGCAATTTTGTTTACATTACCCATACGATCATTATTATATATGTGTAATAATATGCTTATATGAATTATTATGAGTATGCATATATGTATGTATATTTTTTACAACTGTATAAATGTTTTTTATGTGATTGATAATGACTTGAATTATTTTTTGTTTATAATTTTATTTCAGTTTAATTTTTCGTAAAATAATTTATTAATATTAGTTTAAATAGTAAGATAGTTTTTGTTTAATAATTCTATTACAGATTTTTATTTTTAAATAGTATTTTTCTTTTTCTTCTTCTTTTAATATCCTAAAGCATATCATCTGACTTTTATTTTCGAATTAGTAGGAGGAATTAAGAAAATATGTAAAAAGAATAATACAAATTATAAATGCATTTCACTTTTTTGAAGATAGAGAAAGACAGAAGACAAAGAAGAAGAAGAAGAATTGACCAATATCAATATCAATTATAAATATAATATGAATGTTTTATGTAATAATGATAAACATACTTTTATTGTTTTTTTTTTTCTTACAGTTTAATATTTTTTGAAAATATGTATTTTATCAATTTAGTTTAAATAGTTTAGAAAGTTTTTGTTTAATAAAATAAAACTATTACAGATTTATCCTTCAAAAATTTCACTTCTTCTTTTTCTTTAAATATTCTAATGCATATTATCAGCTGACTTTTGTTTATTTTCAAAGTAGATAAGAAAAGTAGGAAGGATTAAGAAAATGTGTAAAAAGAAAAATACAAAATATAAATGCATATCACTTTTCTGAAGATAGACAAAGACAGAAGAATTATTGAATTATATTTGAGATACAGTATTAGATCGGTAATTTGAACCTCTATATTTTCAACACCTAAATTTCTGTAATTTCGGTTTCTGTATTTTTGTAAAGAGGTTTTTTGTGATTTTACTTTATGAAATAGCATGAAATAAAACCAAATTAAATATGTTGTACCTAATTTTAATCACTGATTTTTGCAATAAAAAATTAATTTTAAAATCGTCATAATCAATTTCGTAATTATTGTTTTAATAATGCAAATGAATTTTATTACAGAATTATGGGGTGTTTTTGTTTAAAGTAGTGTTGAAAGTGTAAACTGTTTCTATATAAATTTTAAAATTTTAACTAGGTCGGTTTGAAATTAGTTCAAATTATCGAGATTATACTGTTATGTATATTTATTGAATGGATATTTTGAAAATCATTTTTGAAAAATTAATTTTTCTTCAATAGTTGAAAATTTTTACCTACCTACATTCTTTTTAACCCTAGGATTGCCTGATCGTATACAAACGTATACACGCGGACTTTAACCTTTGATAAAATACGATCTCTTTGAGCTAGGACCTTGAAACTATTTTTATACTAAAACATTTATCAAAGTGTCCTTTTTAGTATTTAGTATAAAGTGCATAATAACATGAAAAACGTGAATGTTCCATACATTCTTGTACATTCATAAAAGCAAACATCTATTGTTGGCTTTAAAGTTCTATATCTCAGCATCCTCTAATATATTTCTAACTAATATTTTTGGATTAAAATATTTGCTGAAGTATTGCTTAAAAGCTGTCCTATACAGTAATTCTGTAAGTGCCATAGTTTTCAACCAAAAAGACAAAATACGCGAAAAACCATTAAGAAGTTCAACATTTTCAACCTTATTTTCCATTTTATCTCGGAAACTAGAAAAAATATGAAACTGTAATAGCGACAACAAGAGAACACTTTAATAAAGATTTCAATATAAAAATAATAGTTTTTGGTCCATGGGATGCTGAGATACAGCTCTTTGAAAAAAAAAAGTTTTAAATTTCCATATAAAATGTATGGTATACATTTGTATACTCACGGCCAAATTTGTGACATTCTTGATCAGGCAATCCTAGGGTTAAATAACAATACAATTGAGGGAAAAGTTCATTGCAAAATAAAATTTGTAGGTATGTACATACCTACTAATATAACAATATTTTTAGTTAAGTTTTTTCTTCTTCTGGTTCACTTTTAAAAATTATTAGTACCTACATAAATGTACTTCAGGGCCGGCCTTTACATATGAGCAGACAGAGCAGCTGAACAGGGCGACAAAATTAGAGGGGCGCCATTAGAACAATATAAATATTTACATAATATTAAAATTTTATATAGATTTGTATTTTTGTGTGAACCAATTCTGTGGTCACATTTGCAAACCACTTAAGTCGACATAAGCATCTTCAGACTTAAGCGGTTAGTGCTTGTGACCACAGAATCATCTACTATGAACATAAGTCTCGTATGAATGCCACAAAAACAACAATATATAGCAAACTGTTCAAAATAAAATCTTGCTCCTATAGTATTATTCGATCTTCATAAAAACAAACAACAACAAAAATGCTATACACACAGTATTTGGTTCAATTTCAAATCTTGCACAGTCTCTGCTTTATCATTCTATATGTTTCGTATGGGCGCTACAAAAACAACAATATATAGCAAACTGTTCAAAATAAAATCTTGCTCCTATAGTATTATTCGATCTTCATAAAAACAAACAACAACAAAAATGCTATACACACAGTATTAGGTTCAATTTCAAATCTTGCACAGTCTCTGCTTTATCATTCTATATGTTTCGTATGGGCGCTACAAAAACAACAATATATAGCAAACTGTTCAAAATAAAATCTTGAACCTATAGTATTATTCGATCTTCATAAAAACAAACAACAACAAAAATGCTACACACATTTCCTTTTTTGTGCTGTCTTATCCCCTCAAAATTTTGTCCGTCTCTTCTAAATTCATATTATTTTGAATTTGAATTATTTTGGTTATAGGTTCAAGATTTTATTTTGAACAGTTTGCTATATATTGTTGTTTTTGTAGCGCCCAAACGAAACATATAGAATGATAAAGCAGAGACTGTGCAAGATTTGAAATTGAACCTAATACCACAAGACAATTAATAACAGATACACAATTTCATATAAGCAAATTGTTGTACATTTGCTTGGCTATTGAAAATCTGATAGCCAAGTAAAAGCTTTTGTGTTTTGTTACTTGCCGTTCTTGTTCACCTAAAAGTTTGAAAATTCAAAATTTATATGATTTCACCACAGAACAAAGAATTACTTGGCTTATGATTCACCACTACTCGTGTTTCAGGCTGAAATTTTTTTTCATGTCGTTTTGTGTGTATTTAAATTTTACAGTTACATCATTATGCATATGGTTGATTCTCTAGTAACATAGAAGACATTTTTATGAGAAATTTTATTGAAAAATTGTTGGATAAAACTACATAGCATATTCCTATTTATTTGACCTTACGTCTTAAATTTATCAAAAAAAAATGTGGTAACGCAGAAAAATCACACACAACCTTATAATACATGTTTAATATTTCCTTTAAGAATTCTGTGAAATGTTAAGTATTTAAGAACTATCACTTATATAGTTTTATTGTAACTCATGTCCTTTAAAAAAGTACTCAATAGAAAATCTATATAATTGATCTTTTACAATAAACAATCAAAATTTATGAGGAAATTCCAGGTAACGCGGAAGAAAAATCACAGGTAACGCAGAAGACATTATGAAGAAATTAAAATCAAAAATTAAAATGTATATTGTACTTGTAATAATATACTAAAAATCAAAGATTTTTTCAAAATTGTTTTTTTCCGTTTTTTTCATAAAAAGCTGCTTTTTAAATGCTTTTTTCACAAATGAAAAATACATTCACCCGTTGCTTTTTATCGGGTTTTTTCCAAAAAAGCGGAAAAAAACAGGAAAAAAACATTTGTTTTTTCATAATCATAGGAAAAAGATATACATACATTCATTTGAACGGGTTTTTTCAATTTTTTGAAGTAAGTAGGTAAATTTATGATATTTAATGAAATTTGGGTGTACAGGGTGTTTCACACATCTTGTGCCAAATTACAAACTACAAAAATTCCTTTCCAGGACTACAGGATTTTTATGAAAAAATCCGGAAAAATATGAAAAAATCCAACGAAATTGTTTTTTTCATGGGTTTTTTCATCTCTAATGAAGATCGAATAATACTATAGGAGCAAGATTTTATTTTGAACAGTTTGCAATAACTTTTTTTATTTTCAAGGCTGTATGTATGTATATAAATAGTTCCGTATATAATTCGAATTATATGAAAGTATGTATTATTATGTATATAAATTGATTTATTTTCAAAATATGAAATGTGAAATGTGAGTTGAAAGTCTACCCAAGGGTGGTGTGGAAACGGCTTGAACATTTTAATATTCATTAAAAATTTAAACAGAATAAGGGCGAAATTTTGTTCTTCGAACAGGGCGAAAAATTAGGTTGGGCCGGCCCTGATGTACTTACATATGTACTTATATTTCCAAATATATACCTACACATTTTTCAAAAATTATAAAAATAATTGATCTATTAGTTAAACTCATAATACCCACATAATATGATAATAAAAAATTTTCCTAAACTTAAGTTGAATTACATACATTATGTAGGTATATCTACTACAAAAAATTCAATAAATTCTTCTTTTTAGAATGAAAATAAGTTTAAAAAAACATGAAATTTGACAACAACAAAAATCATAAAAAGGAGTAAAATTTATATCCGATTTAATAAATTTATCATTATTTTATAAAAATTAAAAAAATGATTTAGAAGCAGAATATGTTAAAAAATATGAAAATTAAATTTTTTTTTTCCATTTTATACATAATTTACATATCACAAGACATTAATATCATAATCAACAATCATTATTCTCAATTGTATTGTTTTTGTTTTTCGAAACAAAATATAAATATCTAAAAATGTATACAATCAGAATCAAAACAAAATTTAAAAAAATCATATGGTATACAAAAACAACTAATACAATAATGCGTGTGAATGAAATAGAAAATAAAATAAAAATAGTAGATTTCGACGATATTTGCGAAAATTCGAAATACATATTTAAAAATCTTTATACTTGTACAATTGTACTTGCAGAGCTTGAAGAACTCAAGAGCTTTACTATTGGAAAATAACGATCAAATTTTGTTGATTGTTTAAGAAATTTGAAATGTAACAGTCAAGTAACGGAAAAATTGATCGTCTAATTATATATGGTCTTTGGTGTTACCTAACTCAATAAGCTTTAAGCTATTCAAATAATACGTTACAACTTGAAAAATACTTAAAAAATAACAGCTGACATCAATTTGACATTAAAAAGCTTTAAAGTCTCGATTAAAATTTCATGCTTCCAGGGTTGGGAATCAGAAATGTAGCTGACAGCTAGTTGGCAGAATTTTTTAATGAAGAAATCCAAACCTTTATCTAAGTGTCACCTACACTTAGGTGATACCCAGTAAGTAAAGACTGAAAAATCTGAAGAAATCCGCCATTAGTCACAAAACCTTTCTCATCAGCTCTTCTTTTCAGCCATTGGCCTTACAGTTCTTAATAACATTTCTGTCTCTGTCGTATCAATATACATAGAACATTCATCTTCAGTTACCACTTCAGACTTTTTACATTTTTCCAGTCAGCTCCCTAATAATTTAATTATATGTGTCGACTTCAATGCAAATCACACCCTTTGGAGCAACTCCAAAAATAACAGTCGTGGCATAGAGACTGAGAATTGGATATTTAATTCCAATTTTTGTCTTCTCAACGATGGATCTCCTACATACTTTTCTCATTACGTGGTACACTAACTGCTGTTGATTTTACCCTTGAGTAAAGCTGATTGGTCAGTTTTCTGCAATCATATCAACTCTATTGTCGAAATTTCCCTGCGTCGTCTCACATTGATCGAAAAGTTTCACATTTAACAAAAATTTTACGTTCAGCTGCCAACCAAGCTATTCCTCAATCCACACCTCACTTTTCTTCACAACCCTGCAGGATGAACTCCAATATTATTCAGATTATACAACAGAAGAACCCCGATTCTCTGCAATCTCTAAAAAAAATCAATGCCAAATTGAAGCGTGAAATTCGCCAAGCAAAAAAAGAAAGTTGGTTAAGTTTCAGTACATTTCTAAACAATAACTTCTTAACAAGATATTTGTGGAATAAAATAAAATCTCTATATGGTAACAAATCTGCTAGGTGTATCAGTTCATTACACGTTCAAAATAATACAATAACTGATTCGATTGACATTGCAAACGCCATGGTATTGCATTGGGCAGCTTATTCGAATGACAGCAACTTCTCTACTAATTCTGTTTTCGATAAATTTTATTTTGATTTTCTACTTGTAGCTCCCTCTTCAAACTTCACCCTTTTCTATCCAGTGTCCTTGCCAGATTTCACTCACACGCTGAATCATTCAAAGGATCCTCTCCTGGCCTAGATCGCATTACTTAAAAAATGATCAAAGAGTCTCCATTACAATTCAAGAAGAGAATAATTTCATTGTATAACTTGATCATTAATCAAAGCTAATTTCCTAACGTTTGGAAGGTTGCCACCGTGATAACTCTTCCAAAGCGGTCTTCCTTAATCCACTCTCCCAATAATTTTCGTCCCATCTCACTTCTACCCTGTCTCTCCAAAATTCTGGAAAAAATTTTTTCCCAACGTCTCTCTAAAACTATCTTCTCTGCTATATCCCAATCAACATGCCTACCGTCCAAATAAAGGTTCTCAAATACTGTTGCTTGAGCTTGATAAAGTTCTGTCTTCTGCGCTTTCCTCCAAAAAACATACTATTGCGCTGCCACTCGATTTAGAAAAGGCCAACGACAGAGTCTTCTTTCACATAATTTCTAAACAACTGCTTAAATTTGGCATCGATCTACCCTTCATAAACCTAATCGCAAACTTCCTACGTTACCGTAAAATTAGGGTAACGTCTTGATAATAGAACACCACAAGGTTCTCCTTTGTCAACCACACTTTTTAATATTTACATTGATTCTTTTTGATTCAATACACTAGAACCTCTTGCCATAGACTCCTTTTCATATGCAGACAATGTAATCTTAGTCACCACAGGTAACTCAAACCATATCTACAAACGCATTACCAAAGCTACAGAAAAAGTGCTACGTTGATCGAGACTAAATGGAGCTTATCCCTGGAGAAAGCTGAACTTCTTCATGTTTGCCGCAGGTCGAAATGCAGTCCACAAGACATAAAAGTACATAACATTACAATTAAAAGTCAGTTCAGCCTAAAATTCCTAGGTGTCCACATTACACGTACACTCAATTGGCATGCTCAAGTCAATTATGGTAAAACTAAGGTTGAGAAAATCAACAATATCATAAAATGCCTTGCGACACGTCAGATTGGCACTTCGCCCTCAATCTTAATTCATATTGCTAAATCGCTAATTAATGGTACAGTACAGATACAAAATCACTAACAACATGCTTTCCTCTTTCTCCATCTTCCATTACTAATTTGGTTTAAGTAAGCTTCAGTCTGATATAATCAATAGTATTCCACAAAAAAACACGTACTTGTTACACAACCCAAATATTGACCCAATTATCCAGAATCCTGCACTAACCAGACGTGAACAAATCGTCTTCATTCGTCTCTACATTGGTCACACACACCTTACACACTCTCATCTCATTTCACATAGTTCTCAACCAACTTGCACTTACTGCAGCGCACCCTTGTCTATCTTTCATTTCCTTGTTGTTGTTTAAACATTCATTATTTGCAATTCCACAAAAAGGCGTTTATTTTTCAAAGTATTTTTAAAGTTCTATTGAGAATATTATTAATATATTACCGATTTTTCAATAAATTGTACAATATTTATATACTGTATATATTCATACACATATATAGGTATATACATTTAAGGTTTATTTATAACTAATCTATACTACATTCACTATCAAACGATATATAAAATTCATCAAAACTGTTTTGTTCTGGTTCTTAAAACTCTAAAAGGTTTAAAACAGTTTTAGAAAAAGATATTTTGGAAGGTCTTTTTAAACTAATATACGGATCAGATTTTAATAGCAAAACATTGAAGAGATCTTCGTTTGTTGATATTCTAGAGCATTTCCTTGTTCTCTTTTCTCTGAAGAATTTTACATGCTTATTCCTTATTTCTCGCTTTTTGGGCCTCTTCCGAAAGTTGACCAATTGAAACAACAAATTAAAGAAGAAATTATTCGTGCTTCATGAATTATAACGTTGTGGACAGATACAGGCATGTAAAACCACTGATATTTTTCAATAAATATTTTTCGTTTCAAACAATATTCATCAAATTCGTACAGGCTTTTAAAAAACATTTTTCTATTAAATATATTATCATCAAAACCTGTAAATTGAAAACAAAAATAAAAATAAACATTGTATTGTATTTTATTTGTAATTTATCTTAGATTCTTAAAACAAATCAAATACAGCCCGAAAAAATTTTTAAACATAAAACATGTAAAAAATATTTACTTATGTGTATTAAAAATACAATGTAATGGAATTACCCAAACCTGAAAATATTATCAGACAAGTAACGTTCAACAGAATGCTTTACTTGATTGACAACACCCTGCTAATTGTGTGGTGGATTTAAAAAGATTAGGGTTTTTAAGAAAAAACGCAAAAAAATTTCCAATTCAAATAATTTTATTTATACAAATAACTAAATCTATTATATATAAATTACAAAAATCCAAAATAAAATAATACTGTAAATTCGTAAAAAAATTGTTAATTTAAAAAACAGTAATTCAAATTTAAATTAAAAAAAAATTTTTAATTCAATTTATAAACAAATTTTGTAAATAACTATGTATGATTTAAATCAAATAAATTATGTAGTGGCTCAAATTTGAATTCGACTAAAGAATGGCTCACTTATTTGCTCAATTCAGCTAAGACTCCTGTAATAATAGAAAAAGAACAAAAAAAAAAGAAAAATATATGTATATCGAAGTACAAAAGGTAAAACCTTAATGTATCTTAATAATTTGTGGTCTATGGTGTGATAAAATATACCTTGATAATATGATATTATATTATCAGAGGGCTTATGTTATTATTAAACAATGTTGCAAGCACGTTGTCAGTAATAGCAAATAGGTTTAAAGGTTGAAATTGAAATTGTTAAATTGAAAAGACAATTTAGCGTGGAAGTAAGGTTAGAACTGAATTGTTTTAACAACCTTGAAAAAATGAAAACTTTGTCTGATTGCGACTAAGTTTAAGTTAAATGTTGGAAAGATCAATTAATTTAAAGGTTATGAATACCTTTAACTAATGTGATATAAGTAAAATAACTAAAATTTCGATTCTATGGTCAGTACCCAATAGAACAGAAATTACTGAGAGTTTGCTAAATTTCCTATCTTATGGTCAGTACCCAGTCAGAAGGAAATGTCTGAGAAAAATAAAAAAAAAACTTACAGATCAAAACTCTTGTAAGTATAGACGATGATATCCTTCCTTAAGGTCAATTCCCTTTAAGGGAGGATAAGACTTCAAACTTGGTCAATTCCCAAAGCAGAAGTAACGATAGTTGGCCAATCTCGCGTTTATATACGATTCAAATTCTATTGTTTTGGTTAATTGGTACAATATTCGAGATTGGTCAGCCATCTTGATTTTGTCAATAATAAGTGGTACATTTATTTTCCCTTTTTAAAGTTTTTGAATTTTACCTTATTCCAAGGCAAGAAAATTTAATCTTAAAATTTGTAGTTGTATTTTAGATACATGTTAATATTAATAATTTCATTATTAATAATTTCCCTTTTTCAAATCTTTAATTTTCTGTTTTATATAATTCTAGGTTCAGTGGAATAGTATGGTAAATTAAACTGATTGTGTTGTTTTGGTAAACGAGTTCAGTGGAATGACATGTTCAATTAGATTGATTGGTTAGTTTTAACGAATTGAATGAGTTCAGTGGAGTGGTATGTTGAAGTCATTGACAGGTGTCGGCATTGTTTATAATTTTCACGTGTTTTAGTTTTTTTTATGACTTAACCTTTTTCCGACTCCAAAAGAAAAAATTCAAAAAAGGAGGACAAAGGACAAAGAAACTAGACGCAACATGTATCAATGCATACCTGTGATATTCTTATCACATACTTCTTTTCCCTACTTCTAATTATTTTAAGATTAATATCTTCAATTCTTTGTCGAAAGTTACTTTTGGATCCAAATACTTTTAGCCAAGGAATGGACAGGAGCCATACCTTGTTCCAAACGGTTGGATGTACGATGATGTAATCCAGTGGAATTCTTTGCCTCATCCGTTGATTGGTTCTTTCTTTGTACTCCTCGAACGTTATTCTTCGTCTTCCGACCATGGTTCTTATGTTGTTATAACTTTTGTATGTACTGTTAGCTAATCTGAAAAAAAAACGAAAGAAAAAAAGGAGAAGTAGCACGTTGTGTATTCCGTACACTACTGACCACGCTACTGTAGTTTGAATTGACAATTGACAGTAGTGATGTTATGTGATTTTGAAACCTGTGATTAAATCACAGGTTTGTTAAAAGAGCAATCACAGTCGACTGCTCTTTAAAAACAGAGCAGTGATTGTGACTCATGGTTGTGATTGCGATTCATGCTCATGGCTGCTATTGTAATTTTATTTTTAAAAAGTATGTATACTTAGATATAAAAAGCAGAGCAGTGACTGCGATTTTTGAAATATATAAGTATACATACGTTTGTATTCGATTCGAACCTGGTTTGAAATAAAAAGCAGACAGAAATTTTTGTAGTACATACATATGTGTATCATCTGTTTATAATAATATTGCCCGCAAAATTTAAATTTCGAGTCAAAAGTAATTTCGAAGATAAATGAATATCGCATGTATACGTACCAAACATGTTCTGGTTAAAAAAAAATCTAAAAGAATAAAAAAAAAAGAAAGAGAAATAAAATCGCAGTCTGCTCATCTGCTATTATATCTATCACTATTTCAAATTAGTATACATACTAGTATAGTAGTGATTAGTGAATTATTATACAGAGTATTCACAAATCACAGTCACAGAAAAAGAGCAATCACTATAAAATATAAAATAGCAGTCTGTGATTATATCGCAGGTTTCAATCACTGTGATTTGAAAAGAGCAATCACAGTTTGCTCTGCTCTTTGAAAATCACAGTTTATGTCATCACTAATTGACAGTGACAATTTGTTGAATTTTTGGTGATATAATGAAAATCTAGTAGCGTAAAGAAAAAATGTAGTAGATGAAATTGTAAAAGTAATAAATGTGACTTGTGCTTAATGTCAACTGAGTGCAACATTTTTTAATATGTATAATAAATTATGTTTGGCTTTCGACCGGCAGTTTGCAAATTTTTGTAATTGGACGTAAATATTCTGTAGAGCCAGTTTTAATTGTTACTACGCGTATTTTTCCATCACCACCAGGATGAACATTTACTACTCGCCCAAGTGGCCATCTAGTGAGAGGACATTTTTTATCTTTTATTAGAACGAGATCGTTTACTTGTATGTTTTGTTGGTTTTCTTGCCATTTATATCTTTGTTGTAATGTGTGTAAGTATTCCTTAGACCATCTTTTCCAAACGTGCTGAGTTAATTTTTGAATAGCTAATCAACGATTTACTAATGAAGTTTTTTCGTTAACTTCAGGTTCTGGTACTGCTAATAAATGTCTACCGATTAGAAAGTGACCTGGTGTTAGACTTACGTAATCGTTGCAGTCGTTAGAAATTGGGGTTAATGGTCTAGAGTTAACACAGGCTTCAATTTGACATAAAAGTGTTTGAAATTCTTCTAAAGTAAATTTGGTATTTTGAATTATTCGTTTTAAATGAAATTTTATTGCCTTAACTCCAGCTTCCCATATGCCTCCGAAATCAGGTGCTGCTGGGAGATTGAAATGCCATTGAACGTTTTGTTCAACTAAAATTGGTATAATTTTAGATATGTTTTCTTGAAGCGCTATTCTCAATTCTTTCTCTAGTATATGTTTAGCCCCAATGAAATTGGATCCACAATCGGAGTAAAGATTTGTGCAGATGCCTCTGCAACTAATGAATCTTTTGAAAGCAGCTATAAAACCAGAAGCTGACAAGTCGGTAGCTATTTCTAAGTGTATGGCCTTGTTAGTCATACAAATGAATAAACAAATATAACACTTTAACATTTTTGCTGATCGTATTTTATAAAGAAACACTTATGAATTCTAGCTTTTATCGTATTTTTAGCATTTGGTAACCAATATTTGGTATTTAAAGTGTTTAATACCAATTGAGTACCTCCATGAAGTGTATATTTGTGTATATCATCAATGATTAGTTTTGAAATATGATGATGTTTTGGTAATATTATAGGGTGTTTGGAATTATAAGGCAATTGAGCATGTTCTATTCTTCCTTCTACTCTTAATATTGACTCTTTATCTAAAAATGGGTTTAAACGATAAGTTATGCTTTTGTTTGAAACGGATTTTTGTTCCTTCAGATTTTTTATTTCTTCATGAAATGTACTTTTTTGAATTAATTGAATAATTTTTAATTCGGCTGTGTTTAATTCTGAACAAGTTAAAAATTTGCTTGAAATTTTATTGCTAGTGTTTTGTGAATTTTTACAAAACCTAAGACAATATGAATGATTTTGCGAATTTTTGGAAAGGATGAGTACTTTGTAAACAATTCAGGTTCTTGAAAAGTTATAAATGTTTTTATTTTTTTGGTTTCTAGATCTGTAGTAGTATAATTGGGTTGCTTTGGCCATTGATTTAATGTGAGCCATACTGGATCTTGCCACCATAATTTATGATTAATTAATTCTTCAGGAGGTATTCCTCGAGATGCGCAATCTGCTGGATTTTGATCCAGACAGACATTATCTTGAATTTCTATAACTCTGTTGGCAACATATGGTTTCCATTTTGATGGATGACCCTTTATCCAACTCATTATAAGTTATAAGTGAATCTGTCCATGCGTAGCTTTTAATGCCTTTCAGATTGAGATCTACTAAAACTTGTTTAATTAATCGTGATAATAGTAGTCCACCAGTTAATTCTAATCGAGGTAGTGTTACCGATTTGGTTGGAGCTACTCTTGTTTTTGTAGTGATTAATGAAATGCAAATAGTTTCATTTATTTTGATTTTTAAGTAAATAACTGCAGCGTAAGCACTTTGAGATGCGTCGGAGAAACCATGTAATTCCATATGGACTGAATTTGACATATAAATCCATCTCGGAATTTTAATTTGTTCAACAGATTTTAATTGTGATCGAAAATTAATCCATTCATCTTGAATGGATTTTGGAAGCTTTTCATCTCAATTACATCCCATTACCAACAAACGTTGTATAAAAATTTTTGCAGAAATAATTATTAGTGCTAGCCATCCCAAAGGATCAAATAGTGATGCTAATTCTGACAAAATTAGTCGTTTAGTATAAGAATGTTTGCTTGGTGGAAGAGTTACTGTAAAACCAAATTCGTCAAATGCTGGAAACCATTTTATTGCCAACGTTTTAATTGATTCTGACTCTGAAATATCTAGTTCATTCTTAATTTCTCTATTTTGTAATGGAATATTTTGTAACAAATCTAATTGATTGGCTGTCAATTTACGAAGATTAAACCCTCCCCTTTAGTATGTCATCTACATAAACGTAGGAGTAGTTAGTTATGCAATTAGCTGCTAGAGGAAAGTTTCGCTCTTCATCTTCAGCTAGTTGAAATAGTGTTCTTATAGCTAGAAATGGTGCAGGAGTGGTTCCGAAAGTTACTGTTGTAAGAGCATAGTCTTTCAGTGTTTCATTTGGATTCGACCTCCATACTATACGCTGATAATCTTGCTGATCTTTCCTTATTTTAACCTTTCTGTACATTTTTTCAACGTCAGCTGTGAAAGCATATTTAAATTGTCTCCACTTAAGAAGTTTAGCAATGTACTCCACAAAGTCGGTTGAATAGTTGGACCAGTGAGCATTTGTTCATTTAGTGATTTACCATTTGAACTTTTGATAGAGGCGTTAAAAACTCCTCTGAGCTTAGTTGTTGTACTTTCTTTAAACACCGCATGGTGAGGTAAGTAATAATTCGTTTGATCAGAATTTCAGTATACTTGACTTCTTTCATATGATCTAGCTTAAGATATTCGTCAATACAATCTTTGTATAGATTGTAAAACTCTGAATTTTGTTGAAACTTTCTCTCTAACTGGTAAAATTGCTGAACTGCTTTATACCTAGAATGTCCCAATTCTGGTTTTTGGTTATTCTTAAATGGTAATGCTACCTCATAACTACCATCTAATAAGCGTTTAGTAGTGGCCTTGTATAAATCTTCACAAAGTTGTTGGTCAGGAGTAAGAGGGAGTTTTTGCTCAATTTCTTCTATTTCCCAAATTTTTTCAAAGTATTATTTAAGTTTTCAAGTGTAATGACATTAAAAAATGTTAAAGCACTTGGTTGTATGAGAGATTTAGAAACTGGTCCCATAATGTCCATCCCAGTTGTGTATTTTGTGCTGTTGGAGTATGATCCTTGCCTTTAATTAGACCTGATTCCAGAATTGCACAGTATACATCGACTCCTAGAAGTAGATCTATAGGACCTGGTTCTAAAAATTGAGGATCTGCTAATTCGATTTTATCAAATTACTTCAGTTGAGTTTTGTCGACAGGTTGTATTGGAGAATTATCAGTTATTTGATCAATAATTAAAACGTGTAAATTTGTTTCAAATGGTGTTACTAGAGATTGAATTTCTAGTGTGGTTTGTTGATGCACTTGTGCAGTTGGAGTTTTTTCAAGTCCTGTGACTTGAATGTTAGTTTTGTTACGTTTTAGTTTTAATTTTTTCGCAACAGATTGTGTTATGAATGATAACTGTGAACCAGAGTCAATTAAAGCTCTAAAGGTACACGTATGTCCGTGAGGACCTTTAGCAGTTACTAATGCTGTAGCTAACAAACATTGAATATTATTTGTATTAAATAATGTGGTACTAGAATTTGGTTTTTGAATCGTTTGTTCTTGTAAATTTTGAACTTGATTGCTATTAGTTGTACCTTGTTCATTTTTTGTTTGTGCATTTGAAGGTAGTTTGTTTGTATCTACGTGAAGTAGTGTATGGTGTCGTTTATTGCATTTTAAACAAGAATACATACTTGCTTTTGCAATTGTACAATGTATGTGTAGTGTAGGTGAAAGACAATTTCTACATAATTGTTTTTGTTGCACAAACTCACTTTTTAATTGATAACTCAGTTGTTTAAATTGATTGCATTTATTCAACTGATGGTTTGAATTACATTTCAAGCATTTTTGTGGTTGATTTAAGAACGATTTTTGAGCACTATTATTTGGAATGAATTTTATTCCTAAATTTGAGTGCATTGATTCTAATGTTCTAAATCTCTTGGTTAAAAATGCAATGAATTGTGTGTATGTTGGAATATTTATAGAACTGCTTTGTTCACGTTCTCACAAATACAAGGTTTCATGAGGAAGTTTTTGAGTTAGTGAATATAACAGAATTGGATCCCAATTACTAACATCTATGTTTAAAGTTTTTAGCTCATGTAGAACTTCCTCAGTTGTATCTATAAAGTTTCTAATTGTATTGGCTGATTCAACCTTAGTATCAGGTTGACTCAACAATTTTTTAAGATACATTTGTACTAGAACCTTTTTGTTCTTATATCTCTCTTGTAATATCTCCCAAGCCTTTTCATAGTTATCATCCGTCACATCAATTTGTCGCAAAAGATGTTCTGCGTCACCCTTTACCGATGTTTTAAGATAGTGCAACTTTTGAACTCTTGACAGTGCAGGATCTTTGTGTGCTAAAGATGTAAAAAGGTCGTGAAAAGATCTCCAATTCTGAATTACCGACAAACGTTGGGATTGTAATGGCCCTTATTCTGATAGTCTTATCACTTGTTATGTGATGTGATCTTACGTATATGGTATTACCGTATTCGATTTAAGTGATAAACATCGACAAGTGGTGAATATCACAAAATTGATTATTTGTGCTATTCTGGTATTCACATAGAACTGTCATTTTATCTGTTTCAGGTGATTATTTAATCATGAAAAAATCAAAGTGAAGATGATGAGTTTAAACAAAAGATAAGAAAAAAAGATACATTCAGACTAAATTTTACTTCTTTTTATGATAATATAAACTTTTTTCACAAAAGCAAGAAAATTCCTAACAGAAAGCAGTTTAAAACTTTAGTAAATTTTATTTTTAAATTACACTTAAACTTTGAATAAATAAAAATATTCAAACGAATTAAACGTCAACTAACAGTGTTAACGTTTTTATTTAGAATTTCATATTATAGTATCACATGAATACTGTAATACCTATTTTGAATTTAAGTGATACATCTCGTGATAGTGATCAAAAAGTGATACGAATAGCAGAATAGGGGCCAATATTTGGTAACCTAGCATCAGATTTTGAAAAAGAAGGTAAAGTTAAATTTCCTTCAGACGGCCTTTGTAGTGATGACACCGTTGATGGTGATGAAAATTTTGTCTCTAAATGACCCTTTAAGTCGGAAATGAATTCTAAATACAATTCTTGAGTGGTATCGTAAAGTGAGCCTTTAATGTAATCTTCAGCGTTTTTGTCTTCATTTTCGTATATACTAAGGTGATTATCTTGAAATTTTGACCACGTTTTATTCGCGATGTCTATGTAACCGTCAGTATGATGCCTAGTAATATTGGGATCTTTGATTTTTCCATAACTACTCATAGATTTAGTTAATTGTTGTTGTAAAGCCGTTTGGCTTTTGATAATTTTTGCGCAATCAACTTTACCCATCTTCTTAAATCCGGCTCGAAGGACCAATGAAAATATTATCAGACAAGTAACGTTCAACAGAATCCTTTACTTGATTGACAACACCCTGCTAATTGTGTGGTGGATTTAAAAAGATTAGGGCTTTTAAGAAAAAAAAGGAAAAAAATTTCCAATTCAATTACAAAAATCCAAAATAAAATAATACTGTAAATTCGTAATTCGTAAAAAATTGTTAATTTGAAAAACAGTAATTCAAATTTAAATTCAAAAAAAAATTTTGTAAATAACTATGTATGATTTAAATCAAATAAATTATGTAGTGGCTCAAATTTAAATTCGACTAAAGAATGGCTCACTTATTTGCTCAATTCAGCTAAGACTCCTGTAATAATAGAAAAAGAACAAAAAAAAAAGAAAAATATATGTATATCGAAGTACAAAAGGTAAAACCTTAATGTATCTTAATAATTTGTGGTCTATGGTGTGATAAAATATACCTTGATAATATGATATTATATTATCAGAGGGCTTATGTTATTATTAAACAATGTTGCAAGCACGTTGTCAGTAATAGCAAATAGGTTTAAAGGTTGAAATTCAAATTGTTAAATTGAAAAGACAATTTAGCGTGGAAGTAAGGTTAGAACTGAATTGTTTTAACAACCTTGAAAAAATGAAAACTTTGTCTGATTGCGACTAAGTTTAAGTTAAATGTTGGAAAGATCAATTAATTTAAAGGTTATGAATACCTTTAACTAATGTGATATAAGTAAAATAACTAAAATTTCGATTCTATGGTCAGTACCCAATAGAACAGAAATTACTGAGAGTTTGCTAAATTTCCTATCTTATGGTCAGTACCCAGTCAGAAGGAAATGTCTGAGAAAAATAAAAAAAAAACTTACAGATCAAAACTCTTGTAAGTATAGACGATGATATCCTTCCTTAAGGTCAATTCCCTTTAAGGGAGGATAAGACTTCAAACTTGGTCAATTCCCAAAGCAGAAGTAACGATAGTTGGCCAATCTCGCGTTTATATACGATTCAAATTCTATTGTTTTCGTTAATTGGTACAATATTCGAGATTGGTCAGCCATCTTGATTTTGTCAATAATAAGTGGTACATTTATTTTCCCTTTTTAAAGTTTTTGAATTTTACCTTATTCCAAGGCAAGAAAATTTAATCTTAAAATTTGTAGTTGTATTTTAGATACATGTTAATATTAATAATTTCATTATTAATAATTTCCCTTTTTCAAATCTTTAATTTTCTGTTTTATATAATTCTAGGTTCAGTGGAATAGTATGGTAAATTAAACTGATTGTGTTGTTTTGGTAAACGAGTTCAGTGGAATGACATGTTCAATTAGATTGATTGGTTAGTTTTAACGAATTGAATGAGTTCAGTGGAGTGGTATGTTGAAGTCATTGACAGGTGTCGGCATTGTTTATAATTTTCACGTGTTTTAGTTTTTTTTTTTTTTTAAATGACTTCAACACCAGGTACAAAAAAACATTTATATAAATATAAATTTATATAATTAGATATATACACCCCTTCTGAATTCCACTTTTTTGGAATTAAAGTTGCGGAAGTGGAATTAGGTGTTCCAGATTCCACTTTCACTAAGTTTTTGTGAATTCTAATCCGCAAATTCTTGTACGTGGAATTGAAATATTAGTTGTCAAATTCAACTGTGGCTTGTATTTGTAAAGGGTTTTTCAATAGGAATGATATGATGTGAAAATGTAATAAAACATAAGCTATTTCAGATACAAACAATTTTTTTAATTGTTGAATAAAACATCATTTAAGTGACCCCCTCTGCTTCGCTAACAGAAGCGAATACGATGAACCCAATTCTAAATAGGTTTCTGCAATAAAACTGGTCTTATTTCGTAAAAGTAGCGTTCGATATTCTGTTTTAATGTTTCTGGTTTGTTCGCGTAAACAATTGATTTTAAATAGCCCCACAAAAAGAAATACAAAGGAGTTAGATCAAAACTTCTTGGAGGCCAGTTTACGCTGCCATTTTGTGAAATTATTGATTCACCAAACTTTTCTTCCAATAAGTCAATAGTGAATGCAGCAGTGTGACACGTGGCACCATCTTGTTGTAACCATATGCCATTTAAATCAATTTCATCCAGTTTCGGCCACAAAAAATACCTGAACATTGAACGCTCACCATTCACTGTTACTGCATGTCCTTCCTCATTTTGAAAAAAGTATGGTCCTATATGATGTCGACATACCATAAACCACACCATACAGTGAGTTTTTGCGGATGCAGTGGCTGTTCTAAGATCTGCGGATTATTTTCATTTCAAAATCGGCAATTTTGCTTGTTAACAAAACTATTGATCCAAAAATGAGCCTCTTCCGAAAAGATGATTTTTTCACCAAAATTGGAATACACTTCAAGTTGTTCTAGAGCCCATTCAGCAAACTCACGATGCTTGTGGTGATCTAGTGGCTTCAGCATTTGGTCAGCACAATCTTATAAGGATGTAAACCTAAGTCTTTTCTCAAAATACACCAAGTTGTTGTTGCCGCAAGGCCCACTTCTTGTGAACGACGAGGAACTGATAAATTTCCTCTTTACTTCTTGCATTTCGACGTCTTGTTGGTGGTTTAGTATTTAGTGTCGTGAAGAGTAAATTCCCTTTCAAATTTTTCAACTACATGACAAATAGCAAGTTCAGATGGTCGCTTATGTGGACTATAATCTTCGCGAAGTGCTCGTTGAGTGTTCATAAAAAAACGTTTATTTTCGTAAACTTTTGAATAATTTAAATTTCCAGACGTTGTTGAAGCGTATACTTTGCCATCATTAATTGTCACAGCATACCTAGCATATGTGCGTCTGTGCAACACTTGACATTTCTATAGTTTTTAGTGTTGCCACTATGTCAAAATTAAAACATATGTATCATTCCTATTGAACAACCCTTTATAAGTTGGAATTTTATTAGTGAAATTTTTTTAAAAATTTATTTAATAAATTTAATAAATATTGAATAAATTTAAATTTATGTAAGTTAATGTATCATATATTATGATTCTAGTATAATTATTTCCAAAAATATGTATATTCAATTTTTTTAAAGGGAAAACACAAAAATAAAGAGCAGGAAAAAATATTTGTGAATTTTATGGACAAAAATTCTGCACTAATAAATAATTATCAAAAAAGCAAAGAAGAAAATAAAACGTTTATGTAAGAATTTAACAACAGCTAATTCGAAATTAATGTTCAAACTTCAAAGGAATCTTTCTAGATTCTCGATTTCGCAAAGATTTGATTTCGTATTCCACTTTTTGAGGAATCTAGAATATGGGTGATAAAATTTTACAAGAAAAATTTGACTATTACAAGTTTTTCTTCAATTATATGCATATCTAAAATACATTTTTTTCTACGTACTTGTATCTTTTGAAGACATAATTATCACTTTTTTATAAAAACTTTTTTTTACTACACAAAAATGAGAAAAATATAAATTTTTGTTTTACACGTATGCTAATTAGCACTTAACTTAACACTTTACGCTTCAAAAAAAGGAGTGATTATATTGAATTGTGTGTCCGGTTTTCATATCCTGCTGCAGTTTTATCCTTGGAGTGTTATCTTTAAAACCCAAACACCATTTATAACATTATTTTAAAATTACCTTTTATTTGCTGTATTAGTTATTGTTTATGGTATGTCATCATTTCAATTTCAAGGAAAAAGGTCATAAGTTTGAAATTTATGTCAATTCGACAAAAGGATAACTTGAATTAAATTAAATTTTGTTGTACATTTTTATTAATAATAAAAGAGAACATAAAAAAATTTTGCTATGAAAAATAAAAACAAAAAATAAAAAAAAAATTAGAAATAAAATTTAATTAAAAATTTACTTATTTCTTTCCTCATTTTACTTTTTTCTGTATTTTAAATATTTTTTCTTTGCATTACATTTTTTTAATCAATACAAAACACAAAATTTTACAAGTTGAAATCTTTTTCACAAGCTAAATAGCCGTTGAAAAGGAATTCTATCGATAGAAAATATTGCATCGTGCTAAATTCTATTTTCTACTGATTCTTTTCTATTTCTACTTTTCTTTTCTTATAAAAACACTTTGTTAGAAAATGACGTGAATTTGACGTACAGTTGAATATTTTCTACTGTGAAATCTATTTTCTATCTTCACAGAACCGCACTTCTGATTTATACATGTTATTACAATTAGAAAATTAAATTATAAACGGAAAAAATTTAAATTTAGTTTCAAAGTTTTAAAAGCTGCATATGTATATTAATTGCTAATAACAATAAGCAATACGAAGCCAAATATTTATGTATGTTACAAAAGTTTTCCAGTTGGAAAAGTCGGAAGGCCTTCATTAGGAAGGCATGTAGAAGTTTTGAAAATATAAAGTAAATTGTAGAAAATTCCTGGGAAGGTATAAAATGATGGTATTAGAAGTTTTAAAAATTTGTTCTAACCCATTTTTTTCGTTTTTGCTTCTATAAGAGCTGTTTGGAAGGTTTCTTGTTACCTCCTGTAGAAGGTAATGAGAAGAAAACGAAGAAAAACCTAACATATACCTCTAAGCCTAGGACATGCGCATGTAAAAAAGATATTATGTGGGATACGGAAAGGAAGGCTTCCAACCGTTTTTAAACTTCCAAAGAAGCCCAGATAACATTTTGGTATCGATACTCGGGTATCAATTAGTCTTCAATATTTTTCCCCTTTTCTAATGATGATTTAATGAAAATATTTTGATATCTACCATCAATACAGATGAGTTTGGTGGTGGTAGTCAAAATGGTGTTGTTAAGAAAACTAAATGATGAGTGTTACTGATGTAGAATTGATTCTTTTCTGATTCCTACCATCGTATTATTAAGGAGAAAATTATGAAATGCACGACTGATGTAGTACTGATGTTTGTTTGATCCCATCCATCATTCACTATTCATTGTCATATGACACGTAAATTTTTTATTCTTTCGAGTTTAGTGCGTCAGTGAAATCCAAAACAAATTGTGATCGTGAAATAGTTAGTTAGTTAGAAAAATAATTAAGACTTAATTAGACTTACCATATATTAGAAAAATAAGATTAGAATTAAGAATAACATAGTTTATAGTGTACATAGTGTAATAAATAAGAAAATAGATTAAGACTTATGAGAAATATAGTTTTTAGTGTACATAGTATAATAAATAAGAAAATATAAAAATATATATATGTAGTTTATTTTAATGAAAATATTCCTCTTTCTTGCATTTTCGTTAAAAAAATAATTGCAAACTTTAAATTCTACACTTTTCATATGTAATTTTTTGAATTTTTTAAATTAAAAGACAACACTAAAAAAATCACTTCAGTGAAGATTTCAATATAAAAATAATAGTTTTTGGTTCACGGGATTCTGAAATACAGACCTTCAAAGTTAACTTTAGGTCTTAATTATGAATTTATTATGAAAATTCAACGTTTTTTAGTCTATTTTGCACTTTATCTCGAAAAATAAAAAATACAAAAAAACTGCAAAGGACAATACTCAAGAAAACACTTTGATAAATCTTTTAATATAAAAATATTAGTTTTATGTCTACGGGATGCTGAGATACAGATCTTTGAAGTTGAAAATTAAGTCAAATTTGTGTTTGGTATAGAAAATGTATGGAAAATTTTCGACCCTTCACCTTGTTTTACACTTCATCTCAGAAAGTACAAATACTAGAAAAAAATCGTAAGGCATAATCAAAGGGAACACTTCAACAAATAATTAGGTTAAAAAATCACGGATTTTGGTTCACGGGATGCTGAAATACTTTAAAATTACTTAATTATTTAATTATTCTTCATATGATAAAAATACTTATTACATGCATACTCATATTCATGAGTCTTTCTTACGTCACGTTTCTTTTCTCATTTATTCTTTATAATACCTTATTAGTGTTCCTTTTACCATGGGTTTTAAGTTTAAATTTTTTTTTTGTATAATCAATAAGATCATACTGATACTCTATGGGGCAGTTCAACAACTGCCCTATAAAAGAGTAAAATTTCATATATTTTGTGTATGAATCATTCTCTCTCTTATTCCTATTTGTTCAGAAGAAATTTGTGTTCGTAAATCGTAGGGCAGTTTCAATCAAAGTTTATCTATATATTAAGTTAGGAAACTCGTTTTTTACAAATACACATACAACTGATAACAACACATTAACAAAAAAATCCATTAAGTGGAAGTAGTAAAGATATAATTACTTGGTTCATGTCCATTATCTTGTACCATTTGCCTATAAGAACGAGAGAATACAATATGAGTCATAAAAAAAAAAATGATAATACGTGACTGTACATCAGTGCTGTCGTTCATACTACTATAGTAGTTTTTTACTACTATTTGAGTTGTCATACTACTATACTACTCCTTTCAATTTTATACTACTATTTTTTTCAAATTTTAAATTTATTTAAAATGTTATAACAAAGTTGATAAATTATTCAAAAAATCACAGTTTTGTACTTTGTTTCTTAATTTTTACAAAATTCCTACTATGTGGTATATTTTCAATACTTGTGCCTGTGACTGTGATATATAATTTAAGATTTCCTGGTAGTACTAATTTTAAAATACGAAAAAAAATGTGTTGCAGGAAATATTACTTAACATTATGTGAACAAATTTTGAAGAGATTTAATTTCGACGACAAAATTTTGAAATCCTGCTTATCTAGCCGAAAAGTGCCACACAACTTTTTGTTATAATGCTACATTTGGTTTTTTGAATATGTGAAAACGCATCATAAAAGTTACGTTGCATTTTATTTTTATTTCTCCATTTTATAAAGAATTTGAAAGCATACTCTGATTCTCAATTCGAAACTATTTTAGTTTTAAAACTAAAAAATGTTTATTAGTAAGGCCCACTATATTATTTCAAAGTAATAATTTATATTTGAATTTAGTTTTTTTTTTTTTGGTTTTTGTTAATTTTTAATTTCTGTTTTAAATAAATAATTGGAACAAAAAAAAGTAGTATCATGTCATTATTTATTATAAAAATTATAAAAATTTATTTGAAATACGTAGGTACCTAGACCTAGACATTTTATTTATCAATCCCTGATATGAGAAGATTTGGGTCCTATTGTAAAATTTGGCTTATAATACTTTCTGTGAATGGTTACCCTGATACTACTTTTTTCTACAAAATACTACTCTTTTGAACTTATTTATACTACTCTAAGAATTATTGAAACGACAGCACTGCTGTACATGCATATTTTTCATATAATGTAATTTTAAAGGCGAGATGAAAGGTTTTTTTTGTATGCGTGAAACACGTAAAGTATAGGGAAATGTAAAAAATGGACTAGTACAAATACATACAAAGGCAATGTAAATATTGTATTTTTGATATTTTCCCATAATGCTTTTTTAAAGGCGAGATAAAACGAATTTATTTGTATTTTGGTTTTTGTTTGAATTATAGTACAAGGTGATACAGTATATTTTTGATAAAATTAGTGGATATTTTTTTTCAAAGTGAATTTGTGATTTATATATGTAATATATATAATTTTTTGAAAATAATACAAATTTTTTTTTGAAAAATATAAATAATAATAAAATAAACAAAATAAACAATAAAAACAGTGAATTGTTGTACGTAGTTGATTTAATTAAAAACCTTAAACCTGCACCCTGTAATAATGTTTTGATTTCCACATTAAATGATGTCACTTTTTTTGAATTTTTTATCTTTTTCTTACAAACAAACTCCTTATTACCATCTATTTTTCGCAAATCCGTTAAGGACATTTGAATAACGGGACCAAGGTCGAAAATTGATAAGAAAACATGCTTTCAGTTTCCTAACTTAATATATAGATAAACTTTGGTTTCAATTCTGCCCCTAAAGCAAAGTTTATCAATTATATGAAATTAGGAAACTCTTTTTTTACAAATACACATACAACTGATAACAACACATTAACAAAAAAATCCATTAAGTGGAAGTAGTAAAGATCTAATTACTTGGTTCATGTCCATTATCTTATACCATTTGCCTATAAGAACGAGAGAATACAATATGAGTCATAAAAAAAAAAATGAATACCTGACTGTACATGCATATTTTTCATAATGTAATTTTAAAGGCGAGATGAAAGGTTTTTTTTGTATGCGTGAAACACTAAAAGTATAGGGAATTGTGAAAAATGGACTAGTACAAATACATACGAAGGCAATGTAAATATTATATTTTTGATATTTTCCCACAATGCTTTTTTAAAGGCGAGATAAAACGAATTTATTTGTATTTTGGTTGTTGTTTCAATTATAGTACGACGTGATACAGCATATTTTTGATAAATTAGTGGATATTTTTTTTCAAAGTGAATTTGTGATTTATACAGGGTGTTCCGTTTGGTTTGCTTAACCTTGATACCATAGATAGGTCTCATCAAGACAAACAAAAAATCGTATCGATGGGGGGGGGGGGGGGAAATCCCAACGGTTTCGCCGCTAGAGGGCGTTGAAGTTTTTTTGCTCTTATTTCACGATGTACCCTATAACTTTTTGTAAGGGCACTCAAGGGTCTTTTTGTATTTAGAAAAAATGTAGAGGACCCTTTGCCCTTTTCAGCGATACCTTACTTGTTCCTCTTCTTCTAACTGTTAAAAAGTTACACGCATTCAAAATTAAAATTTTGTGAATTTTTCCCAAATTTTTGTGTTTAACCCCGTCTTTCTCAAAAAACGCTTAAATTAACCCCAAGTTTTTATGGCAGAAAATGAAAGCTCAATTGATTCTGCACCGATTTGGTATCCTCATTTTTTTCGAAAAATGTATAGTTTACGAGATATTTGCATTTGAAAATTAGCATTCCGAGCACCTGTTTTCAATTTACACTGTAATAAAAGCACATGTTCAATAATCTAATGAATTTCAGACTTATTTTTTCAGTTTTTTCAAAGAGTCTTCCTCAATATCTCGAAAATTATACATTTTTTGTAAAAATTGAAGATAGCAAATCGATGCAGAATTAATTGAGCCTTCTTTTTCTGAAATAAAAAATGAGGGTTAATTTAAGCTTTTTTTGAGAAAAACAGGGTGAAACACAAAAATTTGGAAAAAATTCACAAAATTGTGATTTTGAATGCGTGTAACTTTTTAACGGTTAAAAGAAGAGAAACAAGTATGGTATCGCTGAAAAGGGCAAAGGGCCCTCTACATTTTTTCTAAACACAAAAAGACCCTTGAGTGCCCTTACAAAAAGTTATAGGGTACATCGTGAAATAAGAGCAAAAAAACTTCAACGCCCTCTAGCGGCGAAACCGTTGGGATTTCCCCCCCTCTCCGATACGATTTTTGTTTGTCTTGATGAGACCTATCTATGGTATCAAGGTTAAGCAAACCAAACGGAACACCCTGTATATCCCGTACAACCATCAGTCAAGTGTCTTCATTCATCGTTAAAGACAAATCTAGGCAAATAACGTTGAATATCGACTTTATTTTTTAAAACATTTTCAGAAAAAAAGTTTAACGAACAATATAGCCTTTTGAAGAAAAATATAGGTAAAGCTTTTTCACGATTTAATAACGAACATTCGATATCGACGCTTAAAGTAATTCAAAGCTACAGAGAGGCGCTAGATATTAATTATTACACTCAGCAAATCGTCACGATAAATAAAGCGGCTTCACGAACGTTTTGTTTTTAAAAGTTTGACGTTTCTTTTTTACGGCACGTGTTAAAATTGTAATAACTATTGTATTAAAAGTGCGAAAAATTATATTTTATTATTATAAATTTATTATTAATATTATATAATGAAATTTAAAGTGTTCCAATTTATAGAAACTATTTTATTTTGCATCACCATTTAATTAAAATACATACATTATGTCGTTCCATGTATGTACTTAGAAAGACTGTTAAGTGTCTTTTTGACAGATTAATGCTGTAATAATATATATATATAACGACTTTTATAGCAGAAAAAGTAACTTTAACGGACTTCAACGTTCGGCAAAGCTACACAACGATGTATAGAGTCCAAAATTTTCACGATAAATTCCTATATCGATGGTTCTAGGTACATAACGACAGTATTGACGTAAGTGTTTGTATATTTATATACCGCAACTAACTAACAAAAGTGAGACAGTGGAATAGCGTAAGGAGAAAGCTGTGGCTTAGTACCCGGAGCACTGCGGGATCGAACCTCGATACGGATAAAAATACACAATAGGTAAAAATAACTCTAATTGAAATTTTCTAATGCAAAAAAAAAATATTTATACAAAAAAAAGTCACAATAATAAAAAAACGCTACAAAATATGAGAAAATAAAAATAAAATTTTTAAAATATTTTTTTATCATCTAGGAAGTCCGTGAAGCGTCGATGAATATTCCTTTATAGTTTTTTACATGAATAATTCAGCGTTAACGTTGTAGATCGTTAAAGCTTCCTGAATGTATTACTAGAACTGGCTTTAGAAAACGATGTCGATCTTCAACACCAACTTGATTTTTTCTATAACGAACTTCACGCAAATCTTTATATAACTTTATCGCTATCTGTATAGCTTGGTTATACGGGATGTAATATATGTATGTACGTATATATATTTGTCTGAAAATAATTCAAATTTTTTTTTGAAAAATATAAATAATAATAAACTAAACAAAATAAACAATAAAAACAGTGAATTGTTGTACGTAGTTGATTTAATTAAAAACCTTAACCTGCACCCTGTAATAATGTTTCGATTTCCACATTAAATGATGTCACTTTTTTTGAATTTTTTATCTTTTTCTTACAAACAAACTCCTTATTACCATCTATTTTTCGCAAATCCGTTAAGGACATTTGAATAACGGGACCAAGGTCGAAAATTGATAAGAAAACATGCTTTCAGTTTCCTAACTTATATATATAGATAAACTTTGCCCTAAAGTAAGAAAATGTTTTATCATAATTTTTCTCTTAATTTTTTTCTCATACGATTTTACATGGTTAAAAATATTTCTCTCATAATAAATTTTTCGTTTTAAAATTATTTTTGTAAAAATTGTTATAAATTTTAAAAACAATATAGATATTCATATTGTTTTTATTCATTCATATGATATTTATTTTATTACTAGCGGGCCCGGCAGACGTTGTTCTGCCCTTTCGGGTAGGTGGTGGGATGAGTTTGATTTGAATTCAAACTATCGATTTCTGGAAATATACTTCATGCATACATACGACAAAAATTCAAATTATTTTTTTCAAATTAAATTGGTTGTTATCCTAATTAAAATAATGTGTTCAAATGAAGTTTTAATAATTTTTCTGAAAAAAATGCTTATTGTAAAGCTTTTTGGTAGACAACATTTTTTGTTGTTCCATCTGTCGTAATGCCGATGGTTTGCCTACTCGTGGGCATGCAACATAGAGCTGTCCTTGTGAAAAGCATGCAAATTCCAAATTTACACCGCAGACTTCCAAAGACTGGCCTTGTGCCTTATTGATGGTGATCGCAAAAGCAAGACGAACAGGAAATTGAAATCGTTTAAAATCAAATGGCAAGTCGGATGGAATCATTTGAATTCTGGGAATCAAAACGTCTTCGCCTTTGTATTTTCTTTTCAAAATAGTTGCTTCGATGACGTTTTTCATTAGCTTTTTCAGTGCAAGTCTTGTGCCATTACAAAGTCGTGGTTGATTTATATTGCGAAGCATAATAATTTGTGCTCCAACTTTTAATTGTAGATTATGTGGTGGCATTCCTGGCAAATCAAGTGAATTCAAAAATTCGGTGGGATAATTCACCACGTCATCTTGATTCATAACAGTGTCTACTGACTTGTATGTAACTAATCTACCTGTTATGTCATTTTGAATAGCCGTGTCAAGATCATTGACATCTTTGTTTTTTGCTGCCAATATTGCTCGTTCGCTCAACCAAACATGATTTTTGTGTTGCTGTGCTATATTTGGGAACACGCTTTGAATCAATTCTTCTTTTGATTGTGTTTTACTACAAAAATTGTTTGGTACTGTTATGAATCCACCTAAATTATTGATTGGAATTTTGCCATTTCCAATGTCCAACAATTGTTTTGAAAATTCATTTTCTGATGTATCGTTTTGCAAATGAACACGCATGTTTGTATTGAAGGTAAGTGTTTTTACATGTCTCCACAAATTTGAAGATTTCAAACACGCATTTAGTTCATCGGCAGGAGTAGATCGAGAAAAAACAGGTAATGTTTGTAGAAAATCATCTGCTAACAATATGACGGCACCACCAAACAGTTCTTGATTTCCTCGTAGATTTTTTAATGTTCTATCTAATGCTTCTAATGATTTCTTATTTGCTATAGTACACTCATCCCATACGATTATTTTGCATTGTTGCAAAACTTTTTCCATTCCATATGTCTTAGGGATATTGCATGTAGGGTTTTTATGGCGAACTGCAGCTTTAGTGCAGATTGTGCTGTTCGACCGCCATCCAATAGATTGGCAGCAATTCCAGTAGAAGCGAGTGCCAATGTCATTTTATTTTGCGATCGTATGGCTGCTAAAATCAACGAAATCAAAAATGTTTTTCAAGTGCCTCCAGGCGCATCTAAAAAATATATTCCACCACTTTCGTCGTTAACAACTTGCATGATTGAATCGTAGGCATGTTTTTGTTGATTATTCAATTTTTTAGTATTTGTTTGTACAAATGTTCTCAATTCATTGCAATCAAATTGTTTTTCATGTTTGAAATCTTGATTAAATATGTCGTGCATTGGACGATCTGGCGATATCATGTCTAATTATGTTAATGCTTTATTTGTGATCGCTAAACACATGTCTTCAATCATAATCAATGCTTCATTATACATGTCCATTGTGATAAGTAATTCTACATTTGAAGTGGTGCGACGCATTCTATGTAAAATATCATCTGTCATGTAATCTCGATATTTCATCCACAATTCTAGTGGATTTGATGGGAAACATGTTGATATTATTATTGAAAATAATGTTCGTATTTGATGCGGATGAGCTAAAATTGATGCGACGGCAAGTGTAAAATCCCAATGCCCTCAAGTAAATGCAATCTTTGACATGCTTCACGATACGTTGTAGACAATCGGCCATCAATCGTTCTTAAGTTTTGAAATGATATTGGTCCACGAACGTTAGTCAACAACAATTCAATTCAAATTAATAAAAAACATAAATATTTTTGCAATTGTGAAACATCAATATTTTTAAATTGATTTTTTATTTATACACCTGCTTCGTTAAAAAAAATTTTTTTTTCAATGTATGTATATGCGATATTCTAAATGACATTCAATACAACAATTCATGTATTTCCAAATTTCTTGAATTTTAAAGAACCCCAACCACCGTAAACAAATCAAACTATGCCTAAAACCTTCCTCACAATATAAGCAACACACACACAAAATTTCATCAAAATCCGTCGAGGGGTTCGCGAGTAGGGTGACCAGGTGTACTCTAAAAAGAGTACATGTACTCTTTTGAGACATTACTCTTTCTTACACTTTTTGTATTTCACTTTGTTCACTTTTGTTCTCTTTTTTGAAAAATATTTAAAAAAGTATGAAAATTGTACTACAGCCGCAGCACGCAGTTTATCCTATTTTAAACTTGGATAATTAGTACATATCCTTCCTTACACAGCTTAAAATAATATAAACTGAAGTAATTTTAGTATGGGAAGAAAAAAGTATTTGACAATGACAACTTGTAATTCAAATTGACGCGACGTTAGGGATTTAAGCACCAAAAAGGATTTCAGTCCGAAATACAGGGTGTTTCCGTTATCACCGACCAAAAGGATACCATAGATAGGACTCATCGAGACAAACAAAAAATAGTATCGGAGGGGGGGAAATCCCAACGGTTTGGCCGCTAGAGGGCCACGATGTACCCTATAACTTTTGACAGGGGCACTCAAGGGTCAATTTGTGTTGACAAAAAATATAGAGAGCCCTATGCCCTTTGTAAAAATACCTTACTTGTGCCTCAGTTCTTAACTGTTTAAATTTTAGACGCCTTGAAGTCAAAATTTTGTGAATTTTTTTCAATTGCGGATTGCGATCTCGAAAATTATGCATTTCTTAAAAAAAGTGAAGATAACAAATCGATGCAGAATCAATTGAGCTTTCATTTTCTGCAATAGAAAATGAGGGTTAATTTAAGGCTTTTTTGAGAAAGACAGGGTTAACCACAAAAATTTGAAAAAAATTCACAATATTTTGACTTTGAAGGCGTTTAACATTTAAACAGTTAGAAAAGGAGGCACAAGTAAGGTTTTTTTACAAAGGGCAAAGGATCCTCTATATTTTATATTAACACAAAGTGACCCTAAAGTGCCTCTTCAAAAAGTTATGGGGTGTTTTGTGGAAAAAGTGCAAAAAAATTTCAACGCCCTCTAGCGACCAAACCGCTGGGATTTCATGCCCCCCTCCAATACGATTTTTTGTTTGTCTCGATAAGTCCTATCTATGGTATCCTTTTGGTTGGTGATAGCGGAAACACCCTGTATATTATAAAATGTTACATATAAATACATTATATGTGTATTTATAGTATAAACTATAAATATACTATATTCACTATTTTTTTTATTATAACTGAAATAATTTACTTATTGATACCTTTTACATAGCTCTTCTTTTTTACTTTTACACGCGTCTTCTTTCGTTCTTCTCAATTCATTGTACATCCACAAATTTTTCAATGTATTTGAATATAAATTCTTCAAAAACATTGTTGTTGTATATATGTGTTAGTATCTTCACCTCGTTAAATAGAAATCAGTTTGGTTGAAAAAGTGAAGAAAGATGAGGAAACCGAACTACTCCCCTGGCTAGCGAACTTGGTCGTGGGGAAGAACTGTGTAAAACCCATGATTATCTACCTAACCTACCTACATACGTTTAATGTGTATTGTGTACTCTATTGTACTCTTTTTTGGAATACGAAAAAGTTCTCTTTTATCCGGACATTCCACACTTTTGTTCAAGTTCGACCTGGTCACCCTATTCGCGAGTAAATGGGCTACACACGAACGGACATTTCAGTTTTATATATATAGATTATTATATTATTTTTTATAATTAATGTTTTTTTTTCAATATTAATTAATGATTTTACACCATTTATAAAATTCATATTTTACAATGAGAAAATATAAGTTGTGTAACAATTTATTTAATTTTATAAACATTTTAAATCAATTTTCCATGAATTTTGTTACAGCTTAGTGATGAATTAATATTTTACATAAAAT
Organism: Bombylius major; assembly: GCA_932526495.1. NCBI lineage: Eukaryota > Metazoa > Arthropoda > Insecta > Diptera > Bombyliidae > Bombylius > Bombylius major. The sequence goes on from OW052043.1 coordinate 28,781,775, forward strand.
TTTTTTACCATGTACGTAAATGTTCTAATAATACATATTCGTTTTTTTTTTCGTTTCATCTATACAATAGTGTATGATCATTCTATACTACGGGGCAATTGGTTGATTGCCCAATGTTGTAAACCAACAAATAAAGTACATTTCTTCTTTCCTATCAGTACAACATAATGTTCGTTCTCATCTAATTTTTTCCAATACAACATAATGTTTAAATTATGTTGCTTGTTTTTTTTTTTTGTATACATTTTATTATTGCATTTTTTTTTTTTTTAATTTTTATATGGAAGGAATGCGACTAGCCAACTTTGAGATATTATATCTTGGGCTATGTTTTATCAATTTAAGTCAAATAAGAAGCACTATTCAAGGAAACATTTCACCTGTGTATTTATTAGGCTTTAAAAATACATAATGCAAATTTCCAACCTTAAATTGAGGAAATAATACATACATATTTCCTTAAAAAAATCTTCAATATTATTTTTTTCTTAATAAAATTTGTTTTTTAAAAAAAGGATTTAAACGTAACTTTAGATTGACACAAATATTTTAAGTTTTAAAATAAAGTTAAAAAACAAAATTGAAAAACGAATTTTTATCTAAGTAACTGTTAATTTTTATATTTTGCTAAGATCCTTTTTTAAAATCAATTCCTAAATAATAAAAAAACATCCTACAGCATTTTAAATATTTAATAGTGTTGAAAACAGAACAGAAGTCCATATAAACTGTCTTCACAAAAAACGTTTTTTTCTGCACAACTTTCGGAACCTAAGCATTACGATGCGCGTATTTTTTTTGGTACACTATAACTCGCATCCTATTGATAGGGTCTTTTTCGTGTCAATAGAGTTTTGTAAAGAATAATAAACAAAATACCTTGCAAAAATTTCAAATCAGTCGGATAGTAGAGTTTGAATATTTTCAAATTAAAAAAACAAATTTATTTTTGAGAAAAACGTGTTAACATTGATTCGAGTGTTAACATCCTTGAAATTTTAAGCAGCCCCACCAAGTGATTTCTTCACGAGCCGCCACTGCGTATAAGGACCTGCTAAATCCATAGACACTCTCTCAAGGCAATTGTCTGCATTTGATGTAATACGCATTGGATTCCTACCAGGATGTCTGTTAATTTTCTCTTTTTGACAGATCGTACATCCTCTTATATAAGTTAATAAAACATTTTATTAGTTGCAGAAAAAATTAAAAGATAATTTTTTCTACTTTAAAATGCGACTATTTTATTCTGATTCAAAAATACAATTGATTATTACAAAAATTCTTATGATTATAATTTTACAAACATCTGAAAGATATGAATTTTGGTAGACATAGCGTCAGCAGTTTTCGTGATAAGCAATTGTCACGTTGCGATTACATTATTTCATGATCATGAGAAGGTATGTGGATATTTGTTTCTCAAAGAATATTAAAAATATGTTGACAATGCATTTGGTGTTAACTCCTCCACGCTGAAATGCTAACGACCTCGTTTGCTTTAAAGGACCCATTTTTTAGAAGAACGTTGGTAAGGAGGCTGATGTCATTGGATGTGATTGAATTTGATCTATTGTAATTTCTGTTGTGTTTTTCGTTGGTAATTTTTGTACTATTAGTAGAATGATCAAAAGTATGGTTGATAGGCTAATACTAGTCCATTTCCAAATTCTGGTTTCGGTTTCGAGAAGCTCGATCTGTTTGGTGTTATTGATGTTCAATTCTCTCATAGTTTCTAGTGAAATAATTTCTTTGTATTGGCCTTCTCTTAGCATTGGTTGTAGAATGGCTGGTAAAACTTCTGTGGTTGATATGTGAGCGGATGTGAATGTTCTATCGTTAAATGTAATGGTGGTATTGGTAAATTTAATTAAGAATGTTCCGTTGAGGTATTGCGTGGTGTTGTCGATTTTTATTGGTCCTCTGTAGTCGTTGAATAAAAGTAGGCCTGGAATAATTTCTTCAAAAATTGGTACTTGCTGCCCGCCAATTTTATTACATATTGAACCGGAGCTTTTTAATAAATTGGGGATACATGATGAATTGCGTATGTCTACCAGATTCATTCGATTACATATGGAAAGCGTATTATAATTTTTACAATTTTCTATTACAGAGTAAATCTTATTTTTATGTTTTATTATAACATTTTTTCCTATTTCTATAGTGACATTTTTCTTTTTTACAGGTTTGATATTTACAATGTAGAGGAGAGTGGTGCTATTTGTGATAATCTTAACATTACAAAATTGTAAAGCTTCTTCTGGTGTTGTGTAAGGAAGCTTTTCTTTATCTAAAATTCTAGTTGCTATTTCTATTTCTTTTTTTGAAAGCATCATTGAGTTTATCGTACCTGATTTTGCAAAATTTATTGCGTATTTAATATTAGTAAGTTCTTCTTTAATTAATTTAATTTTATATTGTAAACTAGATATGACATAAAAATAGATTACATTCTATTTTCGGCTGACTTCTTAAGCCGAATAAATTCAGATACAAATGAAATTAACATACTTGAAACAGGTGATTCGGAACCACAAGAACATGAAAACGAAATTACTACTGATCAATTGGAAGAAAACTCAGAGTCTCAAGCTGATATTGAGAATCCAAGTACTTCCTCTCGGGATTCGATCGAAAAAGAAACTATCCATTCTCAAGTAGAAGACCTTAATGACCACATCCCAATACTTGAGACAGCAGTCAATAGATTCAGAACGCAAATTATTCTAGTTGAAAAGAAAGAAAAGGAGTTTGAACAAATATTCAATAACAGAAGAATATTTATTGACAAAAATGATTTAGAGCAAAAAACAGATATATTCAAAAAATATATTACAAAAGATAAAATAGGTATTTATTCGCAACTAAGTGATCGAGCGTACAACGTACTACAAAAAAAATTGATAGATTTATTCCCAAGTAGGGATGTCGTGAAATTTATCAAATGCAGCTTCTTTGCAAAAGATATTGACAATGATGATGAACTTAAGAAACAAATATCATTATTCCATAAAGTAGAATCCGGACATTGCGGAATAGTAGCTACCTATGAGGGCCTAAAAAGCCAAATCTATCATCCTAAACTAAAATTAATCATTCATGAAGTATTAAATAATTGCGATGATAAAACTATCAATGAAATAGCGCATATAGATATTTACACAAATAGCAAACATAATTTCATTAACATTATCGACAAATTTTCAAAACATGCTGTTAGCTTACATTTAGAAGATAAAAGTCATATAACCATATTAGAAAAAATAAGGCAAATCATCGCAATCAGAGGTAAAATGAAAAAATTAATTTTTGATAATGAATTCGGTTCAAAACACATAAAAGACTTTTGTGAAAAAGAAAACATAGAGTACCATATAACTAAACCTAATAATCATACTAGAAATGCCGACATTGAAAGGCTAAATGGAACAATAACTGAAAAAATTAGGGCATTAAATTTAGAAGAGAAACTACCAATTAGAGTACAAATTCTTAAACCAATCGAAATCTATAATAGGTCTCACCATACTACAATAAAAACTACACCATTGACTATCCAAAATAGAGAGATAGACTTCGGTATCATATGTATATGATAGGGTGACAAAATCAAAAGAAAAAGTTATCAATAAAAGAAACCAAGACAGAGAGGATTATGAAGAACACCGAAAAATTGGCTTTATAAAAAACTATAAATCTGTTAGGCATAAAGAGGAGCCAAAGTTTAGAAAATACGACTTAGCAAACGTTCATACAAACAATATTAAACGCAAACTTAAATTTACAGGTCAGGACAATCAAAAACAAGACACTACTTCTATGGATACTACTACTACTGACACCCAAAATGACCAGTCAGACAATGGTAATTGAAAAAATTGAAACAGAACTGGGGTATACAGAAATAAAAGTAGGTACAGTTGAAGTAGCTGATAAATTCGAGATAATCCTACATAGAGTATTATCAATGACCATAGAAACTAATAAGACTTGGCTTTAGTACAAATCTATGAAAATAATTTTTTATTCAAAAATTCGTCTCGCATCCCAGTGAGAGCTTTTATTTTTCAAATCTAAAGCTTTGTTAGCTTAGAACAAAACCATTATAAACTTTATTTGTAATGACGAATACAATAACAAAACTTTGACGTTACATATTTATTTTTTGACAGTATTTTATGACGTCATACATTATTATGATTGCTTTGATCATGTTTTTCCAAATTTCTGTTAAAAATTTTCATTTTTTACAAATGTATAACAAAAATTAATAATGATTACATTGTTGCCGTTATTTATATTTTTGAATTTTTTTTTATTTGATCAAAAATATATATTTGCTTTGAAAAAATTTTTCTTTGAAATATAGAATATTTTTTTTTCTATTCTTTTATTATACCTCTAGATACTATATACATACATATATAAATATATATCTCGCCCATTCCATGAATGACGGACGGGACATTGAAGAACATTTTTTTGAATCTTTCTTCTTTTTTACCTTTATATAGTTCAAATGTATTCCAGTTAAATGTAAAAAATAATGATCCACCCAAAGACCTGTCAAACCGAAAAAGAAGATGTTTCCCAAGAATTCTGGTTTTAATTCTATATGTAGGGCGATAAGTGACTATGACGGACGGGACATGAAATGATACTCGTTTTTACACTCATAAATTCAACAGTATTTTTCTTCGAAGTATATAACTTCACACTTCCTGTTTAATGGTAAATTTTTAGGTGGTAGTCTTTTATTTGATGGTCTCTATTCCTTTTGTTGTATTTATTCCTCAGTAGTTTTCCTCCATCTCTGGTCCAGGTCCTTCATTCTACTTATATGACCTGCCCAATTCCATTTTAATTTTCTTGCAATTTCTATAATATTTTAAAACCCGTTTGTTTTCTGATTGTATTGCTTTTTATTTTTTGTAATTTTTTTAACTTCTAGATAATTTCAATTTCTTTATCTGAGGTGTTTATTCCTAATTTGGAATTTAATAAATAATTTATTAAAATATTATTTATATCTTCCGATTCTTTTATATTATAATATATTACCATGTTTTTTTGTCTATTGTTCATTTCTAACCTATTAATTATTTTACTATGTATGTACTTAAAAAAACATTTTTTTGTTCTCTTATTTCTAAAAAAATGTTCTTCAATGTCCCGTCCGTCATGCATGGAATGAGCGATACAGTGATGTTCCAATAATCCGTATACTCTAAAATCCGAATTTCCAATAGTCCGAACAATTAAAAAATCTCTATTATGTATTCTATAATTCGAATTGAATGTTTTCTATAATCCGAATTGATGTAAAATTAGAGAAACATTGCTTTTTTTTTCTTTTTTTTTATATTTTCTATATATACCTAAATGTTATCTGTCTGGCAATATCCCGTTTTGTGATATTTTTAACTTTGTCTGTTGCACTTTTTATTGTATTGTAGTATTCCTTACTAGTTACAAGTTTTCCGAAAGGAAAAAAATTAATATAAAAAGAGAGTGAAAATGTAGATTAATAAAAAGCGTGCACAAAACATTAAACATTTTCATCGTTAATGATTTTTTGCTCATTTTTAATATAATTCAATAGTACTCTGTAATCCAAATATTTCACAAATCCGAATGAGGGTGTGCATTCAATTATTCGGATTATTGGAATATCACTTTATATATATTTATATATGTATATAGTATCTAGAGGTATAATATAAGAATAGAAAAAAATACAGTATTAATTAATGCATTTATCAAATATGCAATTAAAGTATGTATCAAATAGTTTTATTCACGAAAAAAAAAAAAAAAACCAGACAGAATTACGATACTTCACAACGACCATATTCCACATTCGTAATTTCACTTCACAATAAATATATCTAACAAATATGATCCGGATTATAGAATACTTGAGGGCATTATTTCGGACTACAGCATACTTACGTGTATCCAGAAAATCGAATCGGATTACTGGATAATTCGGATTTTCGAGGTCCGGATTAAAGAGGTCATACTGTAATATTCTATATATCAAAAAAAATGTTTTCAAAGCAAATACATACATACATATGTATATATTTTTGATCAAATAAAAAAAAATTCAAAAATATAAATAACGGCAACAATGTAATCATTATTAATTTTTGTTATACATTTGTAAAAAATGAAAATTTTTAACAGAAATTTGGAAAAACATGATCAAAGCAATCATAATAATGTATGACGTCATAAAATACTGTCAAAAAATAAATATGTAACGTCAAAGTTTTGTTATTGTTGAATTTATGAGTGTAAAAACGAGTATCATTTCATGTCCCGTCCGTCATAGTCACTTATCGCCCTACATATAGAATTAAAACCAGAATTCTTGGGAAACATCTTCTTTTTCGGTTTGACAGGTCTTTGGGTGGATCATTATTTTTTACATTTAACTGGAATACATTTGAACTATATAAAGGTAAAAAAGAAGAAAGATTCAAAAAAATGTTCTTCAATGTCCCGTCCGTCATTCATGGAATGGGCGAGATATATATTTATATATGTATGTATATAGTATCTAGAGGTATAATAAAAGAATAGAAAAAAAAATATTCTATATTTCAAAGAAAAATTTTTTCAAAGCAAATATATATTTTTGATCAAATAAAAAAAAATTCAAAAATATAAATAACGGCAACAATGTAATCATTATTAATTTTTGTTATACATTTGTAAAAAATGAAAATTTTTAACAGAAATTTGGAAAAACATGATCAAAGCAATCATAATAATGTATGACGTCATAAAATACTGTCAAAAAATAAATATGTAACGTCAAAGTTTTGTTATTGTATTCGTCATTACAAATAAAGTTTATAATGGTTTTGTTCTAAGCTAACAAAGCTTTAGATTTGAAAAATAAAAGCTCTCACTGGGATGCGAGACGAATTTTTGAATAAAAAATTATTTTCATAGATTTGTACTAAAGCCAAGTCTTATTAGTTTCTATGGTCATTGGTATTATCCAAACGAAATATTAAACCTTGTCTGCAATTTGGAATCAACAATACAGACATTGAACCTGGACAATCACAAAGACTTAGTTCAAACCAAAATCAATAGAATTAAAAGCAAACTAAAAACGCTTTTACCATACAGACATAAAAGAGGAGTAATTAATTTAGAACAAATAAAAATTAATGAAAATTTTAATAAAACATTTAACCAAATTAAAAGCATTATCGAGATATAGTCAGGACAAAAATACTACATAGTCTGAACAAAATTAAATCCACTGAAATGAAAATTCTTTCTGAAAATGCCTTTCTAGAACAGATGTTCAAATTAGATTGTATAGAAAAACAAATTGAACATCTTCAAGACAACATTGCGTCGGCACGTTTAGGACTTTTACATCCCAATATACTTACCGAAGAAGAAATTAATATATACAATATAGACTTAACTAAATTATCAATGATTCGGCTAGGCATTGCAAAACACACAGACAGTTAAATAATTTTCGCTATTAAGATTCCAACCCATTATATACTAACTAGCAAGAATATACTCACACCAATCACAAATTCACAGAATTTTCAAGTCGATACTGATACTGAATACGGGATCCGGAAAATTCATCGCCAGCAATTCTTCGCCAGCAATTCACCGCCAGCAATTCTTCGCCTCAACAATTCATCGCCACAACTCGGCGGTGAATTGCTGTAGCGATGAATTGTTGAGGCGATGAATTGCTGGCGAAGAATTGCTGGCGGTGAATTGCTGGCGAAGAATTGCTGGCGATGAATTTTCCTAGACCCACTGAATACGTCATACGATATAATAATCAAATTTATACCTACTCCGAAGGCAAAGCATTAAAAAAATTAATTAAAAGTAAGAACTGCATAAGTTTAAAAACATGTAAGTTTATCAGAAAATTTGAAGAAGAAGTTTCATTAATTGAAAAAAATATAATCATTATTAATAACATAAAATCAGGAAACTTGACAAGTAGCTGCGACGAGAGACAATAAATTGTTACTTAAAGGAAATTATTTCATAACATTCAATATTTGTACTATCAAAATTAATAATAGAGAATTTAGCAATAACATAAAGATGTTTACAGAAAAATTTGTAATTCCAGAAAACAAAAAACCTACATTTATTAAAGATAAACTTTTGAAAAAATTGTATTTAATCAAGAAAGTAATATCAAAAAAATAAAAGAGTCAGAATATCATAAAACTGTAAGTTATTGTCTAAACTCAGCATTAATTATCATATTAATTTTTATAATAATAATTTATGTAATTTTTAAAAGAAAACAGATAACATTTAAAATTGTAAATAGGATTCAGGAGAATCCTCAGACAAAGCGGGGAGGAGTTAGATACTTACAAGAATCTAACGATATAAAAAAATTAGACTTCAAGGAAATAAAGTATAGGCAGGGAAACTAGAATATTCCACTTTCCCATATTCTAATTTTGATGTGTTCGCAAAATGTTCTTTCTCACAAATTGTATGAGACTTTTGATTTTATGTAATTTTTGTGAAAAACAAAAGTCTCATATTACAAAGAAAAAACAAATTAAAAAATCAGAATATTCTACTTTCCCATATTTTAATTTTGATGTGTTTGCAAAATGTTCTTTCCCACAAATTGTATGAGACTTTTGATTTTACGTAATTTTTGTGAAAAACAAAAGTCTCATATTACAACTGAATTTTGATCCATGAGAAACAAATTTTAAGTAAGAAACTTCAAAATAAGAGTTGTAATTATTTTTAAGAAATTATCATTAAGTTAGTTGAAGTTAAAACTTTCTACTCATAAGACACAGCCTAAGCTATTCTTAAAATTTTATAAAACTTAAAAAGTGTTTAAGTAAAACAAATCTAAGTTTGTTTTTTTTATTACCAAGTTTAATAAAACATTTAACTTGCGTGTCCTAACTGATCTAATATATCTTCAATTCTAGGTAGAGGAAACACATCTGCAATTGTTTTTTCATTTAATTTTCTAAAATCAACTACAGCTCTCCAGCGTTTTTCTCCTGTTGGTCCTGGTTTTTTAGGTACTTCTAATAATGCATGGTGCATTCCATGGGCTTTTGCTTTCTTGAATTATATCATTATCCAACATTTCTTGTATCTGCTTATTAATTTCTTCCTTTTGTGCTTCAGGAAGTCGGTACATTTTCTGATTAATTGCTGGTTGGTTTGGCAGTACAGGTATATCATGTGTAATAGCATTTGTATGTGAGAGCTTATAACCCTTTAAATGAAAAATGTCATTATACAGGGTGTTTCACAGTTCGTGTGCCAAACTGAACAGGGTGGTGGATCTCGGTGAGAAATGGAAAAAATCGTATGGGAGGGGGGGGGGGGTCTATTCTCAATTGTTACCGATATATTCAAGGTCAAAGACAACTTTTTTCGAAAAGTAACCAGTTCTACTTTTCGCAACATATTTCAGCATTTACTCAATGTAGAGAGATAAATTAAAATTATTTCCGTAGAGAACCTTCAGAACTTTCAAAAATGTCTTTTTAGTTTTATGTAAAATGGTTTAAAAGTTATTGTAACTCAAAGTCAAAAAATTTTGAAAAAAATTCGTCATTTTTATGTTCAAGGTCGAATATCTTGAAAAAAACCCTCATTATTTTTTAATTTTTTTTTAGCTTTAACGAAAGCCTATCTTGTGTACTCTAACTTGCCTTTTGTTTTATTACATTATCTTTATTCGTTCATAATTTATGAATCATAATTTAAGGGCAGTTTTTTCAAAATTAGGTAAATTTGTTGTTATAAAAAATTATTCAATTGCCTTTTGGTATGTTTTATTGACTCTCTGTGTTAATTACTTTGTATTCCTGAAAAGGACTTATTCTAGTCCTGGTTAGGAGTTATTTTAGTCCTGAGAAAGACTTATTGTAGTCCTGAAAAGAGCTTATTGTAGTCCAGGAAAGGACTTTTTTGAAATTCTGCAAAGGACTTTTTGTAGTTCTGGAAGGAGCTAATTGTAGTTTTCAATGCTTTGGAATACATTTTGTAGCTCTTTTTCTGATTGCGCCTTTCAAATTAATTTTTAATAAATTTTCTTAACTTTTCTTCCGGATCTTATTTGTATTCAAAATGGAGGGCAATACATCGAAAACAATTTGTAAAAGGCATTTTAGGTAATAATAACTTCTTCAACTTTGAAATTGCCATTATTATTTTCTAATTTTTCATCTTGTGCGAAAGGAAGTATAGGAATTGAGAATTCTTTTTGATTACTTTCCGTGCGAGGAAAGAAAAGTTTATGATTAGGTCCATCAATATTACAATTTTTTCTTAAAAAGTCATTGCCTTAAAGACCATATCATTTAGCACTGAGTTATCACTTTCAATAACATGAAATTCACATTTAAAGGGTTTAGGTAATAAAAAATTGTATGTACATTTACCTACCGTTTGTCTTTTACCGAAAGGAGATTGTAGTTCAATTTTATTATGTTTGTTTATGTTGGTACTCATTTGAATAGAAATTTGTTTTACCAGACTTACTTCAGCTCCAGTGTCTACAATTATTTTACCTTACCAGTTTTACTAATATCTAAAGAAAGTTCTACTACTAGTGTTTTTGTAAAATTTTCGTGCATGAACTGAGTACACCCTTTTTCATTTTCGTATTTGTTTAGGATCTGTTCGGGGATTTTCGAATCGATCCATTGTCGTTTTTTCCGTTTTATTTTCCCATCTACGTTTTTGGAAACAATTTGTAACCGTGTGGCCACGACGGCCACAAAAATCGCATTTTACTTGTACTTGATTAATTTTGGCCTCACTTGGAGGAATTATTTTGTGGTGACTCATTAAATTTATTAGTAAAATAATTTTGTCTACAATTTTTAACGTCGTGTCCGTATCGATTACATTCTGTGCAAAATGGTGTATTTTTTATTTTTATACATTCATCGTATGTGTGACCTTTCTTCTGGCAGTAACTACAAGTTATTTTAGATATTAAAGATAATTTTTGAGAAGGAGATGGGTTAAGGTTTTGCATATTCGAATTGTTTCGACATTTTACTGAAGTTGAGTTGAAAGTCTTGTATTGAACTTTCCAACCAAGGCAATACAAAATCGGATGAACTTACAAATTCTAAATTAAAGCTATTATTACAACTATTTTCGGTATTTATTTTATCTTTAATTGTATTTTTACTATCTTTAATTTGATGTTCACTTATAATTGAGTAAGAGAGTCCTTGAAATTCCTTTATCACTTCGCGAAATTTTTCCGTATCTTTTTTAAATTTTTCTACAGAAGCTAATCTATTTTTTCTTTTTTCTTTTAATTTCTTATCCAAAATATTAAAACACGGTAGTAAATTTCTATCAGACTCTTTTAGATTAGATTAGATTGAAATAGGGCTATTGTTGCACTTCGACCTTTGCAGATCTTTTGCAGAGCCCGTGCTTCTCATAGATTTAGGATTTTTATAAATCCTAAGATTCTTTTTGAGACCAAAGCCTTCCATTCACACAGAATGTGTTTTGAGGTCTCTTTGGCCTCTTTGCAGAACCTGCATTTGTCATCTTTTTTTAGCCCTATCTTGCTCAGGTGGTAGTTGAGCGGACAGTGCCCAGTGATAAGTCCCGTGATTGTCCTTAACTCGTTCCTATTGAGGTTGATCAGTTTCTTAGCAATATTAGCTGAAGGTTTAATAAACTCCTTCGCTTGCTTGTTACCGGGAGTCTTTTCCCAGTAGGAGATGCACTTTTTCATCTCTTATTTTGTTATAGAACCCTTCGTGTAGCTTTTAGGCAGTCCACGGAAGGGTTCTGGACCAAAAATCTTGGAGCTGGCGCCTTTTTTCGCTAGGGAATCTGGCAGCTCGTTGCCCTTAATTCCCTCGTGTCCCGGAACCCACATAAGATAAACTTTGTTTGTTCTGGCGAGTGTTATAACAGTCTTAAGACATTCCAGTACTAGCCTCGACTCAATTTTGTGAGCGTTGAGGGCTTTTAGCGCAGCCTGACTGTCTGAAATTATGTAGACTGTGGCTTTATTGAAGCCTTTTTCAGGCATTCGGTAGCACACATGTCTATGGCATAAATTTCAGCTTGAAAGACCGATAAATACTTGCCTAGGGATTTGAAGAGGCTTCTTTTTGCGCCTGCTACCCCTGCTCCCACTCCCAACTCGGTTTTTGAGCCATCTGTGTACCATATAGAGGCTCCTTTTTCAAAGGTTATTTTGTTTTCGCGCCAAGACTCACGATCCGGAAACAGTACTTTAAACGGCTTTTGAAAGTTCAATATTGCCTCCATTTCGTCAGTCACTTGACTAATTTGGAAGTCCTTAAATTCCTCAAGGATTTTAAGATTATATGTTAGATTGCCAGGTTTAAGTTTCCTGGTTCTCTGAAATTTTAGAGTCCAGCTCAGTGCTTCTTTCTTAATTTGTATGTTAAGAGGTTGCAAACTGAGCATGGCTTCTAGTGCTGCCGTAGACGTAGTTCTAAGAGTTCCTGTAATACTGAGACACGCTATTCTTTGTATTTTATTGAGTCTGTTTTGAACTGTTGTTTGATTTGTTTTTGGCCACCATATGGCTGAAGCATATGTTATTATGTGTCTTATGATGGCCGTATATGACCAATAAACCATTTTCGGTTTCAGTTCACATGTCTTGCCAAAGAGTCCGTTACAACTCCATAAAGCAATGGTAGCTTTATTAATGGAGTTGTTTATTTGTTTGTTCCAAGTGAGTTTACTATCAAGTATAATTCCTAGATATTTAACCTCACTTGAGAAATTTATTCGCGTGCCTTTTAAAGAAGGTTCCCCTAAGTAGGTTTTCTTTTTTTGTGAAGGGTACGATGGTCGTCTTATGAGGATTAATAGAAAGTCCTTCCTCAAGACACCAGTTGTTAATAAAGGTTAAGCCTTGTTGTAGTTGCCTGGAGTTTGTTGCATCGTCCATGCCCCTGGCTGTTATTACCAGGTTATCCCTGCGTCTCAAATCCTAGAGATTCGAGCTTATATAGCAGGTCATCAATGACCATAGACCATAGTAAAGGTGATAAAACCCCTCTTTGAGGGCATCCTTTAATGGCTTTGACTGTTATTGATTTGCTTCCCATCGGAGCTTCGATTTCTCTTTGATTAAGCATTGCTTTAATCCAATTAATTGTTGGGAGTTCACACCCTTTGGACAGGGCAGCCCTCTCAATTGACTCAAATGAGGTGTTGTCGAAAGCTCCCTCAATGTCAATGAAAGCACTTAGTGCTATTTCTTATGCATCTATAGTTCTGTTTATCTTGTAAACTAAACTATGTAGAGCAGTTATAGTTGATTTACCTGCTTGATAGGCATGTTGATTGGCATTTTGAGGCTTTTTTGCAAGTATGCTGTCTCTAATATGCTGATCAACTATTTTTTCCATTGTTTTTAGTAGAAAGGAGGTGAGACTTATTGGTCTATATGATTTTGGCTGGGCATCGGGTCTTTTGCGTGCCTTAGGTATGAAGACTACCTTTATCTTTCTCCATGGTTTGGGAATGTAACCCAACCTAAAGCTTGCTTTAAACAAGTTTTTAAGGTTTGAAGAGATCCATACGAATCCTTTCTGTAACAGTATAGGGTAGATTCCATCTCCCCCTGGTGTTTTATATGGTTTGAAATTATTTATCGCCCATAAAATTTTTTCCTTAGTGAATATTTTGCTAGCTAGACTGTGTGTTTTACTAGAGACTCTTGTGTGAGTTCCTTGTAGTACAATTTCGCTCTCTGGGTTTATTGAACCTGGGAAGTGTGTTCCTAGTAATAATTCTAGGGTTTCTCCTTGGTTCATAGTATATTCTCCATTCGATTTTTCTAATAAGCCTATTCCATTGGAGTGAACTTTTGAAAGGATTTTGTGGAGTCTTGCTGTTGGAGGTAGCTCTGTGACACTCTTACAGAAGTTTCTCCACGTTTTTCTTTTGGATTTCCTTAATTCTTTATTGTATTCAGTTAAAGCTTTTTTGTACTCAGACCACTCTCTAGTACGTTTAGCTTTATTGAATAGTTTCCTGACTTTTGATCTTAAATTGCTCAGCTCCTGGTTCCACCATGGAACGTCTCTAGCGATCCGTTTAGGCTTTACCGGGCAGCTATCGTTGAATGAATTTATTAAAGATTGCTGTAGTCTAGTCGCTGCTAGATCGTCTATTATGCCCTCTTGACCTATACAGTTTTTCAAGAGTTCATCGTTAAGGATCCAGTTGGTACGTTTTGGATTTTGGTTATATTGGATGTTAGAGACGTTAGCCTCTATATCAAATCTTATGTGCATATGATCCGACATAGAAGTTTCATCTGACACATGCCAATTAATGATTTTGTCACAGATGTTGGGTGTGGATAGGTTTAAGTCAATGACTTCTTGCCTTATGGTGTTTCTAAAGGTGGGTCTATTGCCTTAATTATTAACTATAATATTATTACTGCTAATGAATTCTAATAGGCACTCACCTCTTTTGTTGGTGTCCGAGCTTCCCCACAGCGTATGGTGCGCGTTTGCATCGCAGCTCAGTATTAGTTGTGTGTGGTTGTCCTTGCAGTACTGAAAAAGTTTTTGTGTTGAGCTTGGTGGAGGGTCTTTTTCTGTGATGTCGAAGTAGGCGGAGGCTATTATAGCCTTTTGCTTACCCGACTGTGTAGGCACCTTCGTCAGTACTGCCACCAGTCTTGTGTAATGAATCCTGGAATTGGTAGGAAGTTTGTTTTGTCTTCCCCGTAGAAGCTTTTGAGGTTGAGGTCTTCTGTTTTGCGGGTACTTTCTTGTCCCCACTTTCCTCTGGTACCTTCTTACTTACCTCGCTTCTACTTCGAAGTTTTATTTCACTAAACTTGTAGCTTATGCTGTAGTCGTTCACTTTCAACTCGGCTATGGATTTGTGATCAACTGACAAAGTGAGCAGGGCCGACGTTTTATCATTGGTTCTTCTTACGATTCTCCAATCATCCACTCTGTACTCATTTTATCCTTTAATGAGTCCAATAATGTTCTCATTTTTATCCTTAGCGCCGTTTGGAAAGTTCCCGACTAAGATTTGTGACCGAGGAATATCCTTTTACTCGACTAGATGCCAGCTCTGCTCCATCCCACGGTTTCAAGTCTTTGATAGATTCTTGAAGCCACTTCTTCGTGGTTTCACTGGCGCATCTGAGCACAAGCCATCCTGGTTTGTATGTAGCCCCTAAGAATTTTGGTTTTATATCACTGTCCTTAAGTTCTATAATCCTTTTCAGAATCTGATTCTGAATGGCACTCATTTGTTCCGTAGAGAGGAGAGCTTCTGGAAAGGATTTTGCCAGGATGCCTACTTGTATGTTTTCAACAGCTTGTTTGAAACTTGCTGTTAAAGGCACATTTTCGGGTAATATAGGAGAAACGATTTCATTTTTCTGAGGTTGTTTGGCTTTTTTAGAGCCAGAAGCCTCAGTTGGCGAGTCGCTGGAACGTCCTCTTTTGAGATTGTCTCTCCTACTTTGATTTGTTGGTTGAAGAGCCTTTAGCAGTGCCTCATCTATGCCCAGCCCTTGTAACAAGAGTTTCTTCAACCTCTTTCTTCCAGCTCCGCTGAGTTTAATCCTTTTTTCAGAGTCTTTGAGTTTCAACTTCTGTAAGGAAGTTTTAACTCCAGCCTCTTCACTTCTAGATAGCTGTCTATCTTTTAGCTTCTCTTATGACGTTGTCAACCAGAGGAACTTCTCCCTCTGTTGAAGTTGTTAGGATTGATGCTATTGGAGGTGCATCGGCCTCTTTTTTATTTTGTGTAAATGTGTCCATAAATGGTCCCACAAGTAGCACGGGAAAGTACGGTCACCTATGGCAGAGCCCTGCATTACCATAGGAAGGCTTTATTGAAACTGGAGGTCGCCTTGTATCCAGAGTTCGCATATTAACGACTAGGCACTCCACTAGCCACGCATCCCTGGGCATATGCTGTTCCACCCTTGGATTGGACGCCCAGGCTGTTGTTGGTCAGATTCTCAGCAGAAACATGACCGTACTGAGAACCTGTTACCAGTGGCACCGCGTGGAGGTCATAGCTGGACTTTCGACAATTCAATAGTTACGGCATGCTCCATCGGTCTTGTACGATTTCGCATGTTAATCCCCCAATTGAAAGGCCAGCTGCCACCATCAGACTCTTTTACTCTATTAGTTAAATTTTTTAGGTACTACTCAATGTACTTTCCTGATTGTTGTAAACCTTTCTGTTCCTTAAAGTTAAATAAGTTGAATCCAATGATGTTCCTCCTCGCCTATTTCCTCCTTTTGTGCACTCACTTGAGCATAAAAGTTCTAATATTTTTACTAATTATTGAAAATTTTCTTTTTTTTTTTCTCAAAAAATGTATTAAAAATATTTTATAAAAATTCTAATATTTTTATTGATCACTTAATTTTTTTTCCAAAAATTTATTAAAAATTAAAAGTTCCAGTATTTTTATTAATAACTGAATTTTTTTTTTTTTTTCAAAAATTTAAAAATTTTTTTTATAAAAGTTCCAATATTTTATAATTCACTTAATTTTTAATTTGTTTTTTTATTTTTATTTTTTTTTTTCAAAATAAAATAAAGATATACATATGTATTAACTGTCATTAATCCACATGCAACAAAATAATACGCAATTACAGGATATGTATTATGTATAACGTATAGGTCTTTAATATACCGGCTGAGCCAAATTTATGTTGTGTTTTCACCGAATTTGCGTCTAGGGTTGCACTATGCTGGGGATTAGTTAATTAAAACGAGATTTGGTTATTCTTAAACTTTTTATTTACGAGTCTTTTTTATTAGATTCACAATACACAATTTTTGGGTCACATTAACTTAATTCTATTGTTCACTGTCACGACACCTTTTTTTCCAATCTAAGCTACTTCTGTTCCTTTTTTTCTATCTTCAGTTATCAAGCTATTCAACTATTCCTCCTCTAGTTATTAAATTCTATTCTTTTTATACGCTTCGATCATTTTGTCCCTACTTTTTTTTCATTAAGTAATATTTTGTTGATCAAGCTACTTTTGCTTACACAATTGTATTTTATAATTCGTTATTATTTCCTATTCTATTGACCTACTATAATTAAAAATATGTTTATTCCGGTTACTTATATTCAACTATGCACTTTTTTGATCTAGAATATTATGAACTTAGTCTAATTAGATCGAATTGAATTTGTTATGAAAGATTCTATTCTAATATCACAGACCGTAATATCTATACAGATAGCACAAATGCAA
Organism: Bombylius major; assembly: GCA_932526495.1. Classification (NCBI taxonomy): domain Eukaryota; kingdom Metazoa; phylum Arthropoda; class Insecta; order Diptera; family Bombyliidae; genus Bombylius; species Bombylius major. The sequence goes on from OW052043.1 coordinate 28,799,072, forward strand.
GCATATTTTAATTAAAAAATTAAGTTTTCTGATTTCTTTCTTAAGAGCTTTCAAAAGCTTCCCTAAGCTTTCCTCTCTTTGTTTGAGTACAGCCAAAAACCATATAATACCATATAGCAAAAACCATATAAATACCATATAGACAGACCAAAATGAAAATTTCTTGAAAAAAAATATTTTTCTCCCTGCAGATGGCCAGCCAAGGAGGCTCTGATAGAAAGAATAATTTTTGTATAAATCGAAATAAACAGTATGAGTGTTTGAGTGTACACATACAATAATAATAACGTGGATTTTTAGAGCCAATATGGAAATTGCGTATGCAGAAAAAAATACAGATAGCAAAAACGAAAAACGTACAGAAACAATATGTATAAGCGCATTTATAAATTATGAGTCAATTCATTCAAAAAGTATATAGGTATACAACTTGTCCGTTAAAATAATGATCATTAAATAATATGACATATAGATATACATATATTATACTGTATAGTGTATACAGAATAGATAATGTATTTCATAGCATTTTGCAATTATATCCTATAATTATACATACATATATTGCTGGTATGGTTTTTTCTTTTCTTTTTCTTTTTGTCCCCATGCATATAGTTATGTATGTATCTATTTGATACAGGGGTGAGTTTTTGTAAAGTGATGGTGATGATCACCAGATTTGGCCAGAATATTCTTTGAACGGTCGAATATTGCATGAACTTTGAAAGGTCTAAATGTTTGAAGGTTGAAAGGTTTTTATGTAAAAATTCAAAAATATTGAATTACATATTTAACTTTTTAAATTTAAACTTTTGCCCTAGTAAACGGATTTAAACCTTTCAAAGTTCATGCAATATTCGACCGTTCAAAGAATATTCTGGCCAAATTTCAACCACCTAGCTCCACAGCAACATTCTTTTCTAAAGAATCAAAAAATGTTACATTTTGTTACTTAAAATTGATTCGAGGGTATAGAATTTGAAATAGAACCAAGTGTTAACTTGCACTTGGTACTGTTAAAAATTATAGAACAAGAAAAAAATGCTAACGAAAAACCAAAGGTCGATGCTCTGTAAAATTAAACCAAAATTTTCACTTTCTTCAGTAAAAATGTTGAAAAGAATAGCTAAATATAAAAAAATTCTTTGTTTTTATAGGCAGCTGACCTGACATCGCCATTGATTTTTAGTAAAATATTACAAATACAATATATATTTTTATTTTTCTTTAATTACTTCACAATGTCTTCTGCGTTGCCTGAAATATCCTCATAGATTTTAATTGGTTATTGTAAAAGATCAATTATATGAGTTTTCTATAAAATACTTTTTTAAAGGACATGTGTTACAATAAAACTATAAAAGAGACAATTATTAAATAAATTCTTAAAGAAAATATTAAGAATGTATTAACAAGGTTGTGTACAAGTCTTCGCGTTGCCGCCTTCATTTCATATAAAACTAGGGTACTCAGATTACAACTCCATCTCTTTGCAAAACATTTTTCAGATCCAGATATGCCACTTTACTCTTCCTTCAAAACCATATTTTTAGTTTCCACTCAATACTTCTCTTCTTGCCTTCACAAAATTGTCACAAACGTCAAATCTCTTACAACATGCTTTCCTCCTTCTCCACCTCCCATTTCTCACACTCTACCATCAATATCTAAACTTCTTAATTCTTGTTAACACTAACTTGGCCTCCCTTCCTACAAAAAGCACCTCACCAAAATCCTACCTCTCAGCCTATTATGAACCAGCCTCCTCATTTACCTCCCTATCCAAAATATTTACTGATGCTAGTAAAAACTCAGGTGGAGTTGGTCTAGCAATTGTCATCGATAGTGCTATCCCTATTGTCATATTTCACATACCCCCCTGCCATACCACCGTTTTCATCGCCGAGCTTTCCGCAATCTGGCTAGCTCTAACCTCTCCCAATTTATCCTCAAACTATCCTGCAGTAATTTTCACTGACTCCCTTTCAGAGGTACATGCTATACAAAATCCGGACAACAACACTAACTTAATAAGATCCATCAGACTCAAGTTAACAGAAAATAATAACTACATTTGTTGGATCCCGGGTCATGTTGGTATTAAGGGCAATGAGCTTGCTGATACTTATGCAAAACTAGCGTCTCAAAACCTCTCATTAGCTCCGCTTATCCCTCCAGCGCCAGCATTGATCTATAGTCCTGGTGTAAGTAAGCTTCATTCAATTGTAGTTAACAATTTTCCAAAAAATAGCACGTATATTTCTCATAATCCCAATCTCAGTCCATTAACCCTTAACCCTGCACTATCCAGACGCGAACAAATAATCCTCATTCGTCTCTACATCGGCCACACATACCTTACTCCATCTCATTACATTACACGTTCACCACAACCAACTTGCTCTTTCTGCAGCCAACCGTTGTCAGTCACACATATCCTTGTTAATTGCCCTAAAAGCAAATCCTTCCTAAGACCCACATCTTCCAGCAGTCTTTCAATAACCGAACTTCTCTCTCCGACACAAACAAACAACTCCCCCTTATTCAGATTGCTTAAGACCCTTGGTTTCTATAACAAGATCTAAACACCACTGCAATACTCAGCCACTATCGCCACTACTTTCAAGGTCACTCGTTAGTCCAGTAACTAGCTGATCTTGCAAGTACACCATCCTCAATCTTAACCGCCTTTTGGTCTTTGCTACCGTGGCGTAGACAAAGTTGTGGCCTTTGGGATTTCGGACCCATATGCCATACACTTTTTTTTTTTTTTATTATACCTCTAAATACAAAATACATAATGACATATAAGTAAATGTTTATGCACTATCTGTGATTCAGACACATAACAAAATACGTTACTAAGGTCACATAAGGCGGGCAGTGGACGAAGGGGTAGAGTATTGGCTTCTGATGCTGAAGGTCTCGGGTTCGAGTCCGCCTGAGTTCACTCAGCTTTGAATGAGTACCAATTCACTTTGAGTTGGGTATAAGTGCTCGGTACTAATTAGTTTGGTGGCTTTTGCTTCATAAAAAAGCCAAGTCCACAAAAACTACAAGAAATATTAGTACCAAGCCCTGTCATACAAATAAAAAAAAAATTCGTTCTCTACCAACGAATTTTTAGTGGTTCGCATTCCACTTTAAACTGTAGGTGCATGTATGACAGAAGTCGGGGTGCTGAGTACAATGGACTCTCCTGTCTGAGTGCTCGTGGATGCCTAACCCGCATCCCCCCACCCACAAAAACAACAACAACAAGAGGTCACATAAATATAAATATACATATGACATATACAGGGTGTTTCCGTTATCCACGACCAACAGGATACCATAGATAGGGCTTATCGAGACAAACAAAAAATCGTATTGGAGGGGGGGGGAAATCCCAACGGTTTGGCCGCTAGAGGGCGTTGAAGTTTTTTCGCACTTCTTCCACTAAACACCCCATAACTTTTTGCAGGGGCACTTTAGCGTCACCTTGTATTAAGAAGAAATGTAGAAGACCCTTTGCCCTTCTTCTTCTAAGAGTGTAAAAGTTACACGCATTCAAAATCAAAATTTTGTGCATTTTTCCCAAATTGTTGTCTTTAGCCCTGTTTTGCTCAAAAAAGGCTCAAATTAAACCCAATTTTTTATTGCAGAAAATGAAATCTCAGTTGATTTTGCATCGATTTGCTATCTTCACTTTTTTCAAAACATGCATAATTTTCGAGATATCAAGGAAGACCTTTTGAAAAAACTGAAAAAATAAGTCTGAAATCATTGGATTATTGGACACGTGTTTTTATTGCAGTGTAAATTGAAAATAGGTGCTAGGAATGCTAATTTTCGAATGAAAATATCTCGAAAGCTATCCATTTTTCGTAAAAAACGAAGATAACAAATCGATGTAGAATCAATTGAACCTTTATTTTCTACAAAAAAAATGAGGATTAATATCGAGTACTTTTCGAGCAAATTAGGGTTAAAGTTAATAAATAGGTGAAAAAATGACAAAACTATGGATTTGATGCCTTATAACTTTTGAACGGTAAAAGGTACAGCGGCAAATCAGATGTTGATAGGAAGGCACAGGGTTCCTCCTCAATTTTGCAGAAGGGTAGATGAGCTTAGCGTGCCTCAGTAAAAAGTTATAGGGTAAAACAAGGAAAAAGCACCAAAAATCTTTCCCCCTCTCTAACTCCGTAACGGTTGAGATTAACAGCCCCCCCCCCCCCCCCACCAATACGATTTTTTGTTCGCCTCGCCGAGACTTATCCGTAGTTTCCCGGTCGGACATCGTAACGGAATCACCCTGTATATGTATACATCTTTATATATAATCGTAGCGTGTACGATGTTTGTTATCGTGTAACTTCTGAACGACTTGACCGATTGAAGTCATATTCACACAATATAATTGTTTTGTCAAGACGATGGTTCATAGCTATGCTAGGATCCGATAGGTGGCGCTGTAGTAATGTTATTTGATATTTACATATTTTGTTAAGTCATGTGCCGGCATTTCAATCTAAGTAACCTTAATCAAAAACAATTTAATTGAATGAAAACGTATAATTGTAAAGGCCTAACCAAATTTGGCTTGAAGCCACTCAAGTCAAAAGTGTGATTACGTTATTTTAAATCAAGCAAACCATAATAGGCTGCAGTCAGCTCAAGTCAAATTGAACGAAAATTTTGAATTTTCGTTGACTTTAGTTCATGTGCCTTCATAGCACACGAAATTGAGTGACTTGAGTAAAATTTGTTTTGACAACAAAAACAAAAGACAATATTTTTGAAAAATTTTATAAATTTCATATACATATGTATGTATGTATATAATAATATTTATGAAAAAATCTTAATAAATATGAATAAAAAAAAATAGAAAAATTAAGAAGTAGAAACATAAATAAAAAAATATTATGCATTTTTAATTTTTTTTCCACTCACAATTTTATTTAGTTTTCAATTTACAAAAGTATAAAAAAAAATAACTTAACCTCACTTAATGCCCAAGTCAATAAAGTCAGACAAGTCAAATATGGTTATCATGCTAACTTGAGTAACTTCCGTGAACTTGACTTGAGTGGCTTGAAGCCAAATTTGGTTAGGCCTTAAGCTGTCAGGGATTTTATGACTACATATTTGATTAGTAGCGATAGTGACAGCAAAAATTACAGACTAACTAGGTATTTATTGGTTTTTTAAAATTGTTTTTTTTTTATTTTTGCTTTTTATTGAATGATTGATACATATCTATGTATGAATTTAATTTTTCTTTTTAATTAAAAATTAAAATCAGTTAAACTGATGTTCACATCATACTGTTTACTATATCAGTCGTACATTCTATAATTTTCCCCTTAGTAATACGATGGTAGGAGTCAGAAAAGAATCAATTCTACATCAGTAACATTCATCATTTCGTTTTCTTAACAACACCATTTTGACTACCTCCCCTCCACCAAACTCATCTCTATTGATTTGATGGTGGTAGGAATCGAAATATGTATCTTCATTAAATCATCATTAGAAAAGGGGAAAAATATTGAAGACTAATTTGATACCCGAGTGGCGAGTAGTTTGTGGTTTACTGGAATAAATGTTTTGACCTACAATTGTTGTATTGTCGTCTTCCTTCCTTCTAAAATTTGTTGTTTCAATAGTTTTCCTTGGCATTATGTAAATCCAATGATTAGTCTGAATTAATTGTATCCATTGAGGAGGATCAGAGATAATTTTTGGTTTACAGGTGAAATTTCGTGACCAATGACTGAGCGCGCTGATTTCACATGAATTAAATTTCGATCCCTTGGAGAATAGTGGATGCAAATAAATTCGTTTTCACTATAGTTATACAACTCTTTAACTCCATGTTTGATCATGGATAATACTGGTTTCTATGGAGATTAATGATGAGAAAATCCGTAAGTGATTCCAGTATCATAAATGTACCATTGACTGGAAAAGGAACAGGAATAACTTTTAATAATTCAAAATATTCTTGGCAGCTTCAATCGAAAAATTATTTTGTTAAGTATCACCCTTCCTTCAATTGTCATCAAATTATATATTTTTAGAATGTTTTTCGCATTACTTGGAATTTTAATTGTAGCTGGCAAATTAGCTTGTATTCTTAACAGTTGTTCAGACAATTGTGATGGTGTAATAAGTTGTGGATTTATCTTTCCATGATGAGTATCGATTAATACGTCAAGAAGAATTGTTTGAGTTTTTTGATATTTATTTAAAATCAGCAATAATTGCAAAGCCAGAGTGTTAAAAGCTTGTGCTGTTCTTTGTTGTCGTAGCTGTTTATCAATACACTTAACAGATTCTATTGTTTTATTTATATAATTGTTCATATCTCTTATTTTCAGTGCAGTATTTTCCTCAGTCTTTTTAATAACATTTACAGTTGAATCTATTATAAATGTTTGATTTTTTATCAATGATAATAAATGTTTGTCATTATTATGTAAATTATTTATAATTTCTGACATGTGATTAGCATACTCTGAATCTAGCACTCAAAACAAAGAATTTGCAATATTTCCAATAAGATTTATTGCTCCTCGTCTTTTCCTTCTGGTTTTGTTGTTCTCTCCATTAAGAAGTGATTCATTATTACTTTCTATTTGTTTAACAACATTATAAACTGGCTAATTGTTGCTTGTTGTGTTACATTGTCTTGAGCATATTCTGTTAATTTTGTTAAGTTTTTAATTCCTTGTTTTATGTAAATAATTTCTTCCCAAAGAAAGCTGGTATTATAATAGATAACTAAATTCCATTCATCTTTTAGTAGTTGAACATTTCTCATATTTTTAAAATATATTCCTGGTGGTGATTTGAATGACGATATTTGTATTTGTGAAAAAATTGGGAGAATTAAACAAATGATTAAAAATAAACTGAATATATTATGGTTTCTTTTTGGTTGTTTAGCAGTTTTCCTGTTTTCATTTTGTATATTCTCTGGTCTACTTCGTTTTTGACTTGAAGTTTGATCAACTTTTTGTTGTTTTTGATTCTCACTTTTCTCATTTGATAGCAAATTTGAATTAAATTTAGAATTAATTTCAAAATTTTCTCTATTATCGACTGGAAGAGGAGCCAAAAATTCCATTACTTTTCTTCACATCAGCTACTCTTATTAAATCATCACTTCCCTTGAATGTTTCTACAATACGACCTAATTTCCAAGAAATTGGTGGTAGCTGATCATCTTTTAGTACTACCATCATTCCTGGTTTGATGTCATGACATTGTTTTTTCCATTTGTAGCGGTGCTGCAATTCATTAAGGTATTCCTTGGACCATCGATTCCAAAATTGTTCTTTTAGCTGTGTCACTAATTTCCATCGTTCCAACATTTTAATCTTCAAAGGTGGAACCGTTGCATCTACAATGGTAGTAGGTGGTTCGCCTATCAGAAAATGACCAGGAGTTAAAGCTGTAAGGTCATTTGGGTCTGAAGATATAGCAGTTAGCGGACGTGAATTCAGAATAGCCTCAATTTCAACCATTAGTGTTTCTAGTTCTTCATAAGTGAGTGGTACATTACTTACGCTCGGTCGTAACAAGTGTTTGGCTGATTTCACTGCTGCTTCCCAAAGTCCTCCAAAATGTGGAGCACGCGGTGGTATAAAATGAAAATCTATACCTTTAACACTGCAAAATCTTGTTATTTGTTCTTGAGCTTTAGTTTCAAACAGAATATTACTTAATTCTTTGAGACGATTTTTTGCTCCCACAAAATTAGTGGCGTTGTCACAATAAAGATGACGACAATTTCCTCTTGTTCCTATGAATCTTCTAAAAGCTGCTATGAAGGCTTCGGTAGTTAAATCTGATACTACCTCAAAATGTACTGCTTTAGTAGCAAAACAACAAAATACTGCTACATAAGCTTTAGTTGGACGTTTTCCTCTTAATTTATAGTGTATGACGATTGGACCAAGAAAATCTACTCCTGTATTAATAAATGGTCGATTTGGTTGAATTCTTTTTTCTGGTAAATTACCCATAAATTGGGTCAGAAGCTTTGGTTTCCATCTGGAACACTGTATACAATTTTGAACTATAGATCGAGCTATGATTTTTCCTTTAATTGGCCAGAATCGTTGACGTGTAATAAATAACAAGGCTTGTGGCGCCGCATGTAAATTTTTTACATGAATATTTGTCATCAGTAGTTTTGTAAATGGATGATTATATGGCAATAATATTGGATGTTTCGCATCGTAGGATAAAGAAGACGCTTCTAATCTTCCTCCAACTCTAATAAGACCATCACAGTCTAAGAAAGGTGCTCTTTTATTTCTTCATTAAATTCTTCTGATTGAATTTGTTTAATCATTAAATTCATTGCTTGATGAAGCTCTTCTGAATTCAAGTTCCCATATTGACAGGGTATTTTTTGTTTTCTGTTCGCATATTTTTTTATAAATCTTAAAATATATGTTAATGTTCGCTTCCAATACTCGAATGAATTTTTGTGGTTGATATCATACATAATATGTTGTATTTTAGTAATTTCTGCAGAAAGTACTTTAACTTGTCGTTTTTCTAATTCTATATTTCTTTTAAAATATATTGAAAGCCATAATGTTTCTGGACCATACAAAAACATTGGACCGTAAAACCACATAGTTGCTGAAGCTAATTTTTCAGGTAATAGACCTCTTGATACAATATCAGCTGGATATCGCCAATGTTTTTGTAGAGTCAATTCTTGAATAGATGCAATACGGTTTGCAATAAATGTGTGATACGAAGGAGGCTCTGAATTTATCCATGCTAGAACTATTTCTGAATCTGTCCAGTAGTAACAAGATAAATCTGGAATATTCAAATCTTATTTAATCCTGTGTACTAAATCAGCCATTAATTTAGCAGCACATAGTTCTAATCTTGGAAGTGTAGTAGTTTTTAGTAGCGCAACTTTTGATTTGGAACAAAGTAAATTCATATTCACTGTTCCTTTGGCGTTAATTGAACGTAAATATACAACAGACCCATAAGCCTTTTCTGAAGCATCAGCAAATGCGTGCAACTGCATTTCATTCGAAATGTTTCCATTGAACATATGTCTTGGTATTTTTATATTGTTGAGTTTGTTTAAGTTTTCCCTGAATTTTAACCAATAAGTTTGTAATTCCATAGAAATTGCTGCATCCCAATCTAATTTCAATTGCCACAATTTATGTTGGAATATTTTGGCTGTAACTACTGCTGGACTTATAAAACCAAGTGGATCAAACAAATGTGCAATTTCCGATAATACAGTTCGCTTGGTGATTTTTGTTAATTCTGGTAATGAAACCTTGATATGAAATTCATCCATTTGTGGTAACCATGTTAAACCTAATTTTTTTATAGAATTGTCATTGTTTTCGAACAAATCAAGTCGTATTGCTTGATCATCAGGTGAAATATTTTCTAATAATTTTTTATTATTTGCACACCATTTTCGAAGCTTGAAACCTGCCAATTTTAAAAGCTTGTTAACTTGATCTTGTGCTTCTAAAGCATCTTGTAAATTATCTCTTCCACTCATAAGATCATCCATATAAAAATCTCTTTCAAGAATTCCAGCACCTTGTGAATATTGTTGTTTTTGAGTATAAGCCAGATATTGAAGACATTTGGTAGCTAAATAAGGAGCTGATGTAGCTCCATATGTAACTGTAGATAATTCATAAAGTTGTATAGCTTGATCTGCACTATCTCTCCATAGAATCATTTGAAAACAACGATTTTCCTCAGAAACTAAAATTTGACGATACATTTTTTCTATATCTGCTGTAAATACCCATCTTGGTAAACGAAAACGTAATAAAATTGTGAAAAGGTCATCTTGTATTGTTGAGCCTTTTGCTAAAATATCATTTAACGAAATATATGAAGATGTTTTTGAAGATGCATCAAAAACCACCCTTAATTTTGTTGAAGTGCTTTCTGTTTTGATAACACAATAATGAGGCAAAAAATAATTTGGTTTGATGATGTGCTTTGCATCTATTTTTCTCATATGTCCCAAACGTTGATATTCGTTCATAAATTCAACATATTGAGTTTTGAGCTCTGAATTTTTTGCAAATCGTTTTTCAATGGCTAAAAGACGACGAACAGCTATGTTTGCCGATTCCCCTAATTTATCAGGATCACCTATAAAAGGAAGTTTTACTATATATAAACCGCCCATTACTGTCTCTCTTGACATTTTGCTTGAAATGAGTTTCACATTTTGACTCCTCATTACTCAAAATTTTGGATTTTCTTAGATTGTAAACTTCTTCTAACATCCAAAATTTTTCAATTTGTTCTTCCAAATTATTTTCTGATTGATTTGTTAAAACACCACATACTGCTGTTTTATTATTTTGTGAACCAGGAACAATACCACTTACTATCCAACCAAAGATAGTATTTTGCAATGTAGGCATTTGGTTGCTAAGTTTAATTTGCCCTATTGACAAAAATTCATAAAAAACTTCTGCTCCTGCCTCCTAGTAATAAATCTACTTTACGTGGAACATGAAATTCTGGATCAGATAACTTTATATTCTGAGGTATTTTCCAATTGGAAACCTTAATAACGTCTGCTGGTTGTAATGACGTTATATTTGGTAACACAAAAGCAGTTATTCTTGTACTGAATCCATTTATTTTAGATTAGCAAATTTACATTCTTTTGTATCTTTTGTTTAACTTTACCTATACCTGATATGGATAAGGAATTTGGTGTTGATTTTATATTAATCTGTGATCCTGAATCTAGAATAGCACGACAATCAATTGCTTCTCCAGCGGAGCTGATTACTTGTAGCAAAATTGTTCCAAGAAGAATTTGTTTTGGCACATTATTTTCTTCAATATAAGTGGTTAGCGTGGTATTAGAAGTAGTTTCAGATGACAACTTCGCATTTTCAATATTCATTGTTGAACTTTTTTGATTATTTGAATCAAATTTTTCTCTTTCTGGCAAATGAACCAATGTGTTATGCTTTTTATTGCACTTAAAACAACCGCGTAAAGTACAAGTAGAAGAACTATGTCCTCCTTTCAAGCAGTTAACACAAATTTTATGTTTTTGAAGAAACTGCAATCGAGTTTTTGGTGAAAGTTCAATAAATTTGTTGCAAAAATACAACGGATGAAATTTTTTACACATTTTACAATTTTGTGGCATAGCTGCTGCTATAAATGAATTTTGTTTTGAAAACTTACTAAATTGTGTTGCTGGTAGCAATGTAGCACGATTCCTTTTGCCTAATGCCTCTAGTGATTGAAAACGTAGTTCTAGAAATTGCAAAAGTTCACTCATGCTTATAATTTCACGTGGAGCTTTCAAACTCTGTTCAAACAAAGTATGTGTAGTTTTATCCAATTTCTTAATAATCAAGTAAGATACTATTGGATCCCAAGCTGATGTATCAAGTCCTAAATTCTTTATTCCCGACAAGCATTCTTTCGTGATATCATGCAATACTTTTATTGATGACGTCGAATCACATTGAGTATTAGGTTGATTTAATAATTTTTCAAGCAATGCGTTTACTAATAATATTTGGTTTTCATAACGATTTTGCAAAGTTTCCCAAGCAGATAAATAGTTATCTTCAGACAAGGGAAGATGCTGTATCAAAGTCTTTGCTTTACCTCTTAAATTGCTTATTAGATAAAACATTTTTTCAGCTTTACTTATAGGTTGATTATGAATTAATTGAATAATAATAATAATAATTCTTTAAACTGATTCCAGTTCAAATAATCTCCACTAAAAATTAGCAATGTAATTTTTGGAAGTTTAATTTGAGTTTGATGCATCATTTGTTGCTTTATGTCATTATTTGTTGATGGCTCTTCAATTTTCTTTTAAAGAATTGTTAAAATATCTTGGGCCTTCATTTCTAATTCCAAAAAATACTAGTTTTTAAAACCCAATTGTGTTGCTTCATTGAGATTATTTAATATTTCAAAATGTAATTTCGAAATTCTGTCCCAGTAATTTGAGATCAATTTGAGCTTGAGCTCATAAAATGCTCTTAAATGTGGTTTATTTATTTCAGCATTAATAATTAAAATATGCTGAACCAGAGCTTGCATTTCAATAAGATTTTTTAATTTGGTTTCTGAATTTATTATCAAATTACCAAAATTTAAATCAGGAACATTAGTTCCGTTTTGTTTTTTAATTTATCGGATGACGATGCATCACTCTCTTGAATGATTTGTTCTAATTTAATTTTCATCCTTTCTGTTGATGCTTTAATTACATCATAATATTTGTTTTTAAAATAAAGATGATCGACATTGCTAATTTCAAATGGCAATAGTTTATCATGATTTTCTTGGAATTGGCTCCATATATTATCCAATAATTCAAGTTGACTCTTGAAATATGTTGAATCTTTACGAATTGTAGTTCGTAAATCTTTATAATTGTTGATTATAGTTGTTATTTGTTGTCCAAGCTGATCTTGATTTCTGATCAGGTCCTCAAACACGCTCATCTTTGAGATATGGCTCTGTAGATTATTTAAATTAATTTAATAAAATGCTCTCGCAAATAAAATCACGTCGGGGTCACCAAAATGTTTATACCGCGATTAATTCTTTTATTAACCGCGGTGAATATTGTACTAAGAATTGTATAACTATACTGAATACAGTTCGATGAATAGACTTTAAATTCTTGTATCCAAAATCTATGTACAATTTACTTAGTAAATATTCTTTGGAGTTTTTTAAAATGAAACTAAAAGATACTTCCTATCAATGTTCGAAAAGAACTCATTTTATTTAATGAAATATTCTTATTTATATATTATAAAAATCTTAAGTTTTACTAATACAAACAAATACATATTAAGTAATATAAAAACTAAAAAACTAAAAGTCATTTAATTTATTCATCCTGCATAGGATACAGGTGCATCATTTTTTCTATCTTAAGATAAGGATCAATTTTTATTGACTTTCTAGCGATAGATACATTTGTTTTACATTAGTGTTATATTATTAGGGACATTTATTTTATTAAACTAATGTTGTGCATATTGAATTTATTTAAAAGGATAGAAATTAAAATGATTTTTGTGTACAATATTGTTTTCATATTCTTAACACTTTCGTTATTCTATTTGAATTATAAAAAATACAGGACACATAAATTTTAATGTTTCCTGTTATATTAAGAGATACATGGTTTACTTAAGAAACTAACATTAATATTCTGTTTTTTAAACCTAACTCTTAACAAATATTATCCATTTTTAATTCTTTTTCCGCTCTCAATTATTTAATTTTCAATTCACAAAAGTATAAAAAAAATTTAACCTCACTTAATACCCAAGTCAAAGAAGTCAGACAAGTTAAATATGGTTTCCATACCATGTTAACCCTCCTACGCTATTTCCTTAAACCCGAAAAATTTAGAGTGTAATTTTTTCACTGTTGTTGTTTGGAAAGTGGAACTATAACTTCCCTCCCATCTAGGGTATTAGGAATATAAATTGATAAGTCATCTGACTTTAATACGATCGTCTATTGCATACAAATGAAACAAGTATAGTTTTCATCTCTCTCTGGGTCGAAAAAGATCCGAACGACGCGACGTAGGAGGGTTAACTTGAGTAACTTCCGTGAACTTGACTTGAGTGGCTTGAAGCCAAATTTGGTTAGGCCTTAAGCTGTCAGGGATTTTATGACTACATATTTGATTAGTAGCGATAGTGACAGCAAAAATTACAGACTAACTAGGTATTTATTGGTTTTTTAAAATTGTTTTTTTTATTTTTGCTTTTTATTGAATGATTAATACATATCTATGTATGAATTTAATTTTTCTTTTTAATTAAAAATTAAAATCAGTTAAACTGATGTTCACATTATACTGTTTACTATATCAGTCGTACATTCTATAATTTTCCCCTTAGTAATACGATGGTAGGAGTCAGAAAAGAATCAATTCTACATCAGTAACATTCATCATTTCGTTTTCTTAACAACACCACTTTGACTACCTCCCCTCCACCAAACTCATCTCTATTGATTTGATGGTGGTAGGAATCGAAATATGTATCTGCATTAAATCATCATTAGAAAAGGGGAAAAATATTGAAGACTAATTTGATACCCGAGTGGCGAGTATCGATACCAAAATGTTATCTAGGTGTATGTATTCATATTTCATACATATCACTTCCTCAGCATCCTCAGCTCAGTTCCAAGTTCCAATAATAGTAAAACACAGCAATTGTTTTACGTCACGTCACATCGTGTTCCCTCTTATTTTGTCATAGCTTGCTGTGCATTAGGTTAGGAATGACTCATCGACTGGCTGTTAATAAATTTCAAATATGTACACACAATATAATATAAGAGTGATTTTATAACTTTATAGCAACATATATTTGTATAATTGTATATATAGATAGGTAATACGTAACATGTATTGTTACACGTATGTGTTGAAATAATTTATATTTATTTATACATACATATATGTATGTATATTATAGCCGCGTTGAGCTGGTTTAGCGCATTTTCCCATCTAATCTAAATAGAAAAATTATACGGGTATACTATAAATATGCATATATATGAATATTACAATACTAATGCAGTGAAATGAATATGAACAACATCGTGTCTTATGTAGAGCCAGACTTCATATCACCGCACCAATGACCACGGATATACATTTTACAATCATTGTTTCGAGTTGTTTGGATTCTTTGTGCCATTCCAAACATTTTTTAAACGCTGTGTTTTCTGATCAAGTTTCAGTCTTGTGTTACGCGCGTTTAATTTGTACAGAAAAATAAAGAATAAAAAGAGCAGGCATTTACAAAAGAAAATTATTTTTTTCTACATAAACGAGTAGCAATAAATTTCTAATTATTTCTTGTTATTTTATACTTCTAGTTAATTATTTTAAATTCTGTTGTGAACAATAACAAAAGTTAAGTGAAAAAAGAAAACCGACGAAAAAATATATTGCTTTACATACATATATATTTTGTGGTATTTTTCTTGTAGTGGTGACGACTTTTAATTTAAATACAAAAGTATTGTAGTTCGTTCTCGTTGTGAAATTTAAAGTTAAATTTTGAGGTGAGTATAATCAAATAACAACTATACATAGTATGTATAGATAAAAGTACTGATATAGAGGAATAAGGAATTAATAATCGTGTGTATTGTTCGAGAATAATAAATACATATATATATAATATGCAAATGTAAATGTATGGTTGTAGCAAAACCATATCTATAATACAAGCCATGGAGATGTTTTTTGTATGATTAGTTAGAAGTGCCATGTTTTGTTTTGACATTTTAGTTTCCTATGGTTTCTTAATAAAAGTGCAGAAAAAGTAGTCTAAAGGAATAGTGTTTTTGTTAAATATTTTTGGCTTTTAAATTGATTTCATTTAAAACCATCAATATATAGAAGGAAAAAGTTTATATTATTTTTCTTCAAACTGTAAGTATTTATATAAAAAGTAAAAACATATATGTATCAGAATTATTATAAATTAAATTTGTTTAATGAAATCAATTTATTCACTTTCATAATATAACCTCACCTCACCATAGGTATGTAGTCATACTTCAATTTTTTCTCTTACAAGAAGGTAAGAACGCACAATATTTTCCACCTTTTTATTTTATTTTTTCACTGTTGTGCACTTTAAAAATTATAACACTGTTAATTTATTATATTTTAAAACTTTTATAAACCATATTTTATTTAAAAAGCCAAAAATATTTAACTAAAACACTATTTCTTTAGACTACTTTTTCTGCACTCTTATTAAGAAACCATAAGAAACTAAAATGTCAAAACAAAACATGTCACTTCTAATTAATACATACAAAACTGCATTTCATGGCTTTGTATTATAGATGGTTTTGACTCTACTAATTTTTTATCAAAAGTGGTGATTGCTGACTTTGCTTTTATACCCCTCATATATAATGCATACATAAATGTACGTATGTATGAGTATGTAAATAAATACTTCGAAAATAATTTCAAAGAAAATAGAGAAAAAAATTAGGTATGACTTGACTTTTATAAAATTATGCCATCATAAATGCTTCTGCTTCATAATTTACAAATAAGTTATGTTGTACTTGCATATCTAGGGTTTATTATGTTTCAAATCATCTGATAAATAAAAACGTAAATTAATAATAATTGAATTAAGTGTTAACACCATTCATAAAGTCAAAAGTTGCAAATATTGAAATAAATAGGTATGTACGTATGTACCTATAACTTTTTATATTTGATTTTGTAGTGATGTCAGATAGCTGTACCAAATATTTATACATACATATTTAAAATTAAGAAAGGCATATAAGAAAATTTTCTCTTACAAAAAATTATTAAATTACGTATACATATGAACATATCCGCTATAACTATACCTATAATTACATATATACATGGTAGACAAGACTGACAATATGAAATATGAATATGACTCCTCAGTCCTCTTGGTCTTGAATCTTGACTTGATGAATGAGAAATGAGAATTACATTTTATTATAGACCCTCAGAAAATCCAATTAGTCATTTTGTATAGGTATAGTATTTATATACATGTATGTATATGTATGTATATAAAACCATATAGTATATATTGTATACTTTTGAAGAACACATACTTGTGTTTGAGTATTTATAATTCCGTTTTTTTTACCTCTAAAAATGTTATACTCTTCTCTGTTTTGTGTTCCAAAATATTCACTCTGAAATTATTGAAATTTCATAAATATTTCTTTCAGTTTGAATTTTATAAAGCAGATGGCGTAAATGAACGATTTGTTTACTTTTCAATTTCATTTATTTATATTTTCTATATTCCAATTAGAAAACACATACAAAGAATTCAGTCATAGAAAACATTCCACAAAAATTGCAATACAATTGCATGAGTATTTGTTTTCACATTTTTGAGCAAACTGTATTTTTTGATGAAAATAAAGCAACAGTTGATAAGTGGTGAATAATTTATAAAATCAAAAGTATTGTCATTTTAATTTCACCCTATCTAACCTAACCGAAATGCAAATATTTTTTAACAGCTGCCTAAAACAACTTAATAAAAGTTTCGTCATCTCATCTTTGAAGTACAGTACAACTACAATATTATCTTGCCCGTAGTGAAAACGTTTATGAAGAGTATCAAAACCATCTATGTATGTATATACAAAGCCGTGCTGTGGTAACGACTCCTATAGTGCCAAGAAAGAATGCTCATTTTGTGTATGGGTTGGAAGTACCAAATTGGCATCACAACTTATTGCTTTTAATTAATCATAACTAAGTTGTGATTAAAGTTACTTGAAAATTATGTTATAATGGAATGTAGAGAAGATCCTTAGCTTTATTTTCACCGAATATATTAAATATCTATGAGCAACGTAAATCAAAGAAAAAACGTGATAAATATTAAGTAACATAAAACTGAGAATCAATTTTTCCTTAAATCTCCCAAATTACTAAAAATATCAAATTACAATGTTCTACAAATTTGTAGATTTTTATCAAATAAACATTTTTTTCAAACATTGTTATATCATAAAATTAATAGAAATTAAGTTATTGAAGAAAAATGATAATTTTTAATAATTTCAGTACATTTTCAAAAGATGAGAAATGAGAAACAAAAGAAATAATTGTAATATTCAGAACTTTTTCACATAGAAAATTTCAATACAGAACGTATTAATAATTATGAACTTGACAGGTTTTTATTTAACTTGAATTATTGATATTATATTACTTTTAAAATTATAAATTAAAACCTGTCAAATTCATAATTATTAATACGTTCTGTATTGAAATTTTGTATGTGAAAAAGTTCTTTGAACTTGCCATTAATGCACATTTCATTACTTTTGCTGGCACAACAGTTAACGAATAAGAACTTGGCCCTCTTTTAACATTTATGTTTTTGGTTGGATACAGTATTTACTTATAATAATTCTCTTTGCAGTTTGCGTTCAATCCTCGTAAGGCTAGTCGTACACTCGTACTCGTACAGTGAATACGTATTCGGCATTCGCACGAATTACGTTCGTCACAATTCTGACAAATATATGCGAACTATCCAAACAAGTTAAATATAAATTCCATTATGTGTCGTACATTGCATGCGACCTTGCTCGTCAGAATTTTGACAAAAAGTTGCGATGTGCGAGATCCAATTTGAGTTGGATCATTCGCAATTATTAAATTACTAAAAGCTATTGATGAACTTTTAACTCACCGTAAAGTAATAGCTAAACGTTCTTCTGATGAAATAGTTTCACGGAAATTTGAATACATACTTTATGATTTCATCACGAATGTTCTTTAAAATATAATTGAAGGTATGTTGAATCATTCGAAAATGTTCTTGTGTATTTCTTTTTTCAAAGATTTCGTTTACAAAAACTCTTCTATCTTGACACAATAATAACTTTCTTTTAATATAAGAACTTTCTAGAAATAAAATTTTTTCCTACAAGCCAAATCACTTACTACAAACGTTTGCTAAATGCAGTTAGTGGACGATCTCGTTCGCAAAAATTCGTATGAGTATGATTCGTTAGAGTTGTGACGAACGTAATTCGTGCGAATACGCATGCACTGTACGACTAGCCTTAACTGACGAATCAATATTTATTATTTATTTAATAAATAGTTATTATTTATGATAATACATACATGAACGATTGCAATTAAGCATTTAAAACGTTTGGTTTTATTGCGTTATTTACCTTTTTTTCACAATTTTCATCTAATGGATAATTAATTTTTTAACATTGAAAACATCGTCGTTCACCATTTTATTATGGATACATCAATTTTTAAAGATAAACAAATTTCCAAATTCAAAAGCGTCGTAAAATTAATCAGCGGTGTCAATGCATCGCAACACAATCAATCAAATGTTGGAGCAACACTATGGAGGGAACCTTCAATCGTCTAACAAGCAAGCAAGTAAGACTTGCTATCTGAAGTGATAGAATTGGTATCTGTTGGCATTCTAGAACATTCATTAAAACTGTAATGTTTATACAGTATTACATTTGGTATGTTTACTATAATAATTACATTAATTATCATGATTAGTACCGACCGTAAAATCACCAGATCTATTGATTTGGCTATCGGTATTATCTTTTGTTTTATTATATTAAATGAATAATGTATTATGTACATGCATAGTGATTGATAATAATATTTTTCTGTAAAATAATTTTTATTCATTCGGCTTTGTGCAATAAATGACATTATATATATAAAAATACGTATTATTTTTAAATTTTTATAAACCATATTTTATTTAAAAAACCAAAAATATTTAACTAAAACACTTTTTCTTTACACTACTATTTGTACTATGTACCAGCACTGTTGTTTTGAAAAATTGACACTTCTAACTAATCCATACAAAACATCAGTTCAAGGCTTTGTAAAAAGATGGTTTTGCGGTTGTCATGTTAATTTGGTACGCCCAACACATATAAACAAAATAAAATTGAGCAAATTCTGGCTTGGTACTATAGTAGTTGGTGTAGTTGACTGTTGATGTATATACATACACAACTACAAGGTTTCCTTCCTCTTCAGCTAATTATGACGTCGCATTTAGTTTGTCTGATGGTTCGTTGAAATTTTATTTGTTCTTGTATTTTATTATTATTTTGTGAAATATACATATATATTATACTATTTTACTCACCACACTTTCTCAAGGGAGCGGAGCGGAGCGACTTTTTTGAAAATTTCATTTCAGTTCAGTTCCTGTGCACGTCACGTTTTTTTTTTATTATTTAACTAGAATTTAAATTTGTATTGGTGGCAACTAAAATAATTTTTTGTTTACATACATATATACTAGTTTCATTTCATCATGGCGTATATATATTCATAAATCTTATGTTATATGCATATGATTATGACATGGACCTGTAAGAATGTATTGTCATATTATGTATTTAAATATATGGGAGTACTTCATCAGTTCTCAGCAATCTACTATTAACGCCATATAAACACAAATCACAATACATACTCGGGTTTCGTTGTCGGGTGTCGGCGACGGCAAGCGGCAACGGCAAGCTTTGCATGTATGTACATATTTTATTATTGTAACCAAAACCCTCTACAATAAAAGCCTCCTACTGGTGTTGTGTATGTATTAGTAAGAAGTGCCATGTTTTGTTTTGACATTTTAGTTTCTTATGGTTTCTTAATAAGAGTGGTGGAATATTAGTGTAAAGAAATAGTGTTTTAGCTGAATATTTTTGGTTTTTTAAATAAAATATTGTTTATAAAAGTTTTAAAATATAATAAATTAACAGTGTTATAATTTTTAAAGTGCAAAATAGTCAAAAAAATAAAATAAAAAGGTGGAAAATGTTGTGCGTTCTTACCTACTTGTAAGAGAAAAAATTAAAGTATGACTACATAGTACATACCTATCTATGGTGAGGTTATATTATTTATATGTAATAAAGTGAATAAATTGATTTGATTTAATAGAATTTAATTTATTAGTTATCACAAATTAAGTGTCTATTTGCCTTCATTACACAATAAAGATTATGTACCAAATTATTTACTTTTTCATAGACTTTTTTCATATAAATTTTTGTGATTATGTTATGATGTGAGAAATTGATTTGATTCAATAATTTAACAATTAATACAAACTTATAAATAAAATTTTATTAAATTAAATGAATTTGTTCTGTATTTCGTTCACTTTATTTATTTTTTTCATATATTTGTGTTTACATTTCATTTCAATTTATTCACTTTTATAATATAACCTCACCATAGGTAATGTTGTCATTAGTCACATGTCAATACATAGGTATAGAAGAAAAAAGTTTATATTATTTATTATTCTTTAAACTTTAATTATTCATATAAATACATATATGTATCAAAATTATTATAAATTAAATTTTATTAAATCAAATCAATTTATTCACTTTATTACATATAAATAATACATATAACCTCACCATACTTTAATTTTTTCTCTTAAAAGTAGGTAAGAAGGCACAATATTTTTCACCTTTTTATTTAACTTTTTGACTATTGTGCACTTTAAAAATTATAACACTGTTAATTTATTATATTTCAAAACTTTTATAAACCATATTTTATTTAAAAAGCCAAAAATATTTAACTAAAAACATTTTCTTCACATCACTATTTGTACTACCAGCATTGAATGTTTTGACGTTTCAACACTTTTATCATGTTTGATTGTGTTAGTGCAGAAAGCCACAACTCGGCTTGTGATATAGAGGGTTTTGATTGTAACAATAACAGTTGTGTCACCATTATAACTGTATTAATTTAGGAGACTTCAATATATTAGGTTAGGTGGGTTCGAAAACTAATCACGACACGAGTACACGACTGTACACTGTGCAGCGTTACAGAAATGTTGTCATAGGCAGAGATCCTCGATCCTTTAGCAATTAAGCAAATTTCGACTATCAAATATGGCGGATTTGCGATTATAAAAAACCACATCCTCGATTGTTATCGCAAGTTAGCCATTTTTACTTTGTAAGCATTTTTGCTAAATAAGTTTTTATATACGTAACGTATAATTTTCTATTATATTATGTTGACAATTCGTTTTTTACTCAAATTTTTGAAAATTCCAAATTTTAAATCAACCGAAATTATTTTGCTTTGATTGAACTATTTGTTTTTTTCAATTTTAATAATTTCTGCAGTTTCTCCATTGTGTATAAATTTATAAAGTCATATACAATGGTCTGACTAACCAATTCTATCCATTACAAGAAAAAAATATTCAAGTTATATTGATAACATAAGTAAGTTTCAGTTTCTACTTATTTATAAGAAATTTGATGTTATGTGCTCTTTTAACTGAGTTTGCGACACCAACATTGCGATGCGATCCCAACTTTTGGCGGTTAATTTGCTTATTTGCGAGAGCAAAAACAATCGAGGATACCATTTCTATCATTTCATTTCAGCTAGCAAGTCTTACTTGCTTGCTTGCTAGCCGACCGAAGATGTCCCTCATAATAAATTGTTATAATTTTTAAAGTACACAAACACAACAGTCAAAAATAAAATAAAAGGTGGAAAATATTGTGCCTTCTTACCTTGTAAGAGAAAAAATTGAAGTGTGACTACATACCTATGGTGAGGTTATATTATAATAAAGTGATTTGATTTATACTATTTTTATTTTTGGATGTCAGTACAGGCAAGATAGGCATACTTTTCTATATTCTTTCACAAATTGCACGGCATACACATAACAAGGCAATGTAAGTATCGTAGTGACCGTTAGCATTTTGACGTCATCCTGGTCGTTTTATATGAAACAAATGAATAAAATTAAAAAATAAAAAATAAAAATAAAATTTCTATATATTTACGACCTGAGTGACGTCACAAAACAAATGAAAAAATTTATTTACATTGCCTTGTTATGTGTATGCCGTGACAAATTGTTTGAATAAATCTGTCTCGTGTGTGGGGTGATCAGATCTCAATTTCAATCGAGGGAAATCTTTTAAATTAAATATTACCAAGGCAAATTGCCTGCATAAGCACAATACTGACTTCCAAAAAGAAAAATACTATAGTCAAATTTAATTTTTGAGTTTATAATAATTCTGATACATATATGTATTTATATAAATACTTACAGTTTGAAGAATAATAATATAAACTTTTTTCTTCTATACCTATATAAAATAGATGGTTTCAAATCAATTTATTCACTTTTATTGATTTATTTCAATTCTACTATAGATTGATCAATTACGAGTAACGTTTTCTATTTCTAAGTTCTTCAAATTTTGTTCTATATGCAAGTTTGCTATTGAGATTTTTCGCTTTTTCAGACTAATTTTCACAGCTAATAAACAAAATATTACTTAAAAAATTATTAAAACTATGACTATATAGTAAAGTTAAAATTGGGTCAAATATGATGAAAATCAATATAAAGACAAGAATATCACAAACTAAACTTCAAAACCAATTTCCCAAAATTGAAAAATTGTAAGTTAAGGCAAGATAGAACTGGGGTTACGATATACCTACCATTCGCTTTTGATTTTTAACAAACTCTACATCAAATCATAATAAGGTGCATCAACGTCAAATTTAGGATATTCAGCTTAAAACATTGTATTGCTGGATTACGTCAATTGACGATCATCTGACGTTTTCGAAAATGCAGAAGTATGTACATTTACATTATTCAACAACACAACCACGCTGCACTGTATAACGTTCCGACAGCAGAGCAAGTAGAACTAATAATTCGGGATTTTAAAGAAATATTAAGTGAAAGACAAAAAGGGTTAGATTTTGGTTAGTACGTACCATGGTGAAATGACATATGTATGTATAAGGTGTGTTTTTCCCTATGCAAACAATCGCCAAATTGAACCAAATTGAATCTGACCAATCAGAGAGCATTTCAATAACAATGGCCCCTATTCCGAGAGTCGTTTCGATCGACAATCAACTTCTTTGTCGACTCAGTATCAATTTTTGCTATCACGAGAGTCGATTTGAGTCGATATATCGACTTATATTAGTCGAGTAGCTTTTGACAATCACCTAATCAGTTGAGGCTACATTTTTGTTTTGTTGTGTTGTTTTGTTTCGCAGGTATTAAAATGTTAGAATATATAAACAAATTTTTTATATTCTAGTTATATATTTATATTAATTTACAGGGTGAAAGTTTCAAATAAATAAAGAATTTCGTTTCTAATTCTTTCAAGTCTTCTTCTTCATATTCAATAAAAAATTTCATTTTTAAAATTTTAAAAAACTCATTTTTTTAAAAAAATTAAACCACAACAATGAACAACTTCCTTAATTTTTTCAAAAATATTTTATTTTGACAACTTTTGACAGTTTAAATCGACAGTAAATCGTGTTTGATATGGTAACATTTTTAAGTCGAGGCGATCTGTTTACAGAATGCGAATTTTTTTTCGCCTCGACTGAGAAGTCGATTGTCGATCGAAACGACTCTCGGAATAGGGGCCAATAAAAATGACAGTTGTGATGTTACCACCCCTAATAATTTTTATAATATATCGACTGACTTGCTACTTTTGGTTTTATTTTGAAGTGTAGTAAAGTGATTTGAGTGCAGTAAGATTTATATAAACATATAAGCAAAGAATTTTTAAAACAAAGATGGTGCGGTGTAGTGTAAATATTAAAATAAAAACATCCGAAAAATTATAACGTAAAATTGTGTTTTAATCTTGAGAAATACGAAAACCCTTTTAAAACTATCTGGCAATGCTGCTTGGACTAATTATTGCACGAGCAAATACGTAATCCACTTTTAATACGGATTTTGGTTTACTCCCAATTTTATGTGGTATAAACTCGGTAATTCGTATTTTGGCTTAATAGCCTAACCAAAATAGAACATTACGAGACGAAACGGTAAGAGCGAAAGTACATTAATAAATGATTCAACCATAATAGACGGCAACTCACGTTCGTTGAATTTCGTTAAAATTGAAATGTCATTTTTTCGTACGTTAGCTGCCATAAGAATCGTATTATTTAATGGAAGACGCCGTTGGTTAATGTTGTATTTTGGGTGAATCAATTAATTTGTATAGTTTCGAACGATAAAGTAATTACAGTTTTTTTTTGAAATTAATCGGTTTTTTTTTATTCCTTATTTTTCTTTCCCTTCATTGATTTTTTATTGAATTTGGAATATTTTGGAGTATATATAAATCTATGATATTTTCCAAATTTTCTATAAGTTATTTTTTATTTATTTTAAAAAAAAAAAAAATCACAATATTTAACAAAATTGAAAATAGTATTTCACACAGTATAAACTGAAAATGTATACAAAAGCAAACGTTTTGTTACGTTTTCATTGTGGGCAAAATGTCAAAATTACAGCACTTTTGCTTACGTTCGTTCAGTTCCTAACGTCTCTTTATGTTCTATTTTGGTTAGGCTATAAGCCCAATTTATTTGGGTTTAATCCAATGACTTTATATATAATATGGACTGTACAACTTCTTGTCTCATGTGGGCTCAAAACAATGATATAAATAGACTGAATGGAACAACTGAAGGAAACACCATACTGTAAAAATGGGACAACATTTATATTGTTGTCTTACTCTTAGGGAATTCGTCATGTTTCAATGGACGAAGAATGATTTAAACATTTGATATTTTTAAAAGATAGATGGAGGCACAATTTTCATTTTAATTAAAATGAAATTAACTGGATTTGAATTAAAATTAAATTTTAACTCGATAAAAATCAAATTGTCCTTAAATAAATCAGTAGCTTACTTGTAATTACATTATTTCAATGGGAGATTTTTCAACGTTTTTAAATTTGAATATATTCAAATTTGACAGCTTTGACAATCAATGAGTGAAAGTGAGATGGGTGATTGAATGAACGAAAATAATGCATATACATGTCTCACTCTTAGGGAATTAACGAAATTTGTCTTGAGCCCACATGAAACAACAAGTTGTACAGTCCATATTATTTATAAAGTCATTGGGATAAATGTAGTAGATTTAGTACAAGTATAGTACGGCGACATCACAGTCACAGCAGCACTATTCAATTCAGTGTCAGTCAGTTCAGTAAATCAGTAGTCACTTCAAGCAGGGCTGGGAAATCTAGTACTTTTGTACTTTTCCTAGTACTATTTAAATTATGTCGTATAAAAGCACGACTTTTTGAAAATCTTCGAGATTTAGTACTTTTTTGAAATTTTGGAAGAATTATATGAAAATCATTGGAATAAACCTTTTTTGTTCTTCATATCAGTTATTATACAAAATATTTTCTAAAATAAAGATTGTAACACGGTTTGCTGCTTGTATCACTATCTGTTTGAGTGTTACAATTTTCAAATTAATGTGATTGTAATCTGCTCGTGCTCTTATTGTACAAGTACAGGCGTAAGTAATCTATAAAGTCAGAAGAAGAAAAGAAGAAGTCATATTGAAAAAAGTGGTGTTTTGTTGTGTTTTGTGGTTTTTTCAAAAAACAAACAAAAAAGAGTATCAATAAAAATATAACAATATGGTAAGTAAATAAAAGTTTATTACAAAAATAATAATAATAAAATTATATTAATAATGAAATAATAAAATTTAGGATAAGGGTATAAGAAAATATTTTACAAATAAAAATAAACGCCGCAGTCCTTCACTTGACGGCGTTAGTGAAAATGTTACAAATTCAGAAGATCCAATATTAAACAGCAATCCAAAAATTAGAAAATCTGATGATATAATATCTACTACAAATAATGAAACAAAAATAAATAAAGCATATGGACAAAAATTTCGAGAAGAATGGCTTGAAAATCCTAAATACAAGAATTGGCTTCTTCCTCCAAAAAATTCAGAAGGTGAAAAGTCATGCAGGTTATGTAGAAGTGAAATAAAAGGTGGTTTATTTCATTTAAATAGACATTATGATACTGATATGCATAAAAAAAATGAAAAAATTGCGAAAAATACAGTATCCATAACATCTTACCAAAAAAATGTCGAGGAATTAGAAGAAGAAAGTACGATATATCAAGCCAAAAAAGCCGAACTTATGTTGAGTGTATTTTTATGTGAACATAATTTGCCCTTCTCTATTATTGAACATTTGGTTGAACTATTGAAAACATGCTTTCCGGATTCAAAAATATTGGAACAAGTATTATTAAATCGTAAAAAAACCACTAAGTATGTGACTGATGTAATTGGAGAATATTTTGAAGAACAAATTTCCAAAGATTTAAGAAATGATTATTTTTGTTTAACAGTAGACGAAAGCACTGATACTACAACTCAGAAATCTCTTGTGATTAATGTACGATACTTTGATTACCAGCAAGGAAAAGTTCAAGATCGTTTTTTCGGTTTATTGCCTATGAAAGAATCAACTTCACAATCAATTTATGAAAACATATGTAATCATATAAAGCAACATAATGTGTCCTTAAAAAATATAATCGGTTTTAGCGCAGATAACTGTTCTACAATGATGGGTGAAAATAATGGAGTGCAAGCCAAACTAAAAAGTGACCCTAATACAAACAAAACTATATTCATACAAGGATGTGTTTGCCATTTATTACATTTATGCGCTCAAGCTGCTTTTGCAAAATTGCCAAATGAAATTGAAACTTTTATAGAACATATTACATCATACTTTAGCTGCAGTTCAAAGCGGATGGAAAAGCTCAAAGAATTTCAAGATTATTTTTCTTTGAAAAACCACAAATTGTTAAAGTCATCTAAAACTCGTTGGCTTTCACTTGAGGTATATAATTTGTTTTAATATTATAAATTTACTTACTTTTAGCGCACGATTTTTTTCTTTTAAGGCGAGCATTAATCGTATACTAGAGCAGTGGATTGCTTTAAGTTATTTTTTTACTGATGAAGAATTTGAACTTCGCAAAGGAAATAAAAATAATAAAAATCAAAATTCTCTTTATAAAGTGCTATTCATTAGTAAAAATCTTAGAAGTAAGACCTTCAAACAATATTTTTTGTTTTTGTCTTACATATTGGAACTAATAAACAAGGTAAATACAGAGTTTCAGTCAAGTGGATCTAAATTGGTTATTTTGTCTCCAAGAATAAAGCATTTATTTAAACTGATGATTAGGAATTTTATCAAAAAGGATTTTATTCCACAAAATATTTCTGAAATAGATTTTAAAAATAATTCTACCTATATCCCACTCTACGAAATATATTTTGGTGGAAGATTTAGCTTGACGCCACAAAATGACTACGATTATGATACAGTCAGGATGAACTGTTTAAATTTTTATGTTGAAATGTGTAGTAAAATTAAAGAAAAATTCAATTTTAAGAGTGAGATTTTAAATTTTTTTCCTAATCTTACGCCAGATTTAATTTTATCTGGTAACATTACTGATATTGCTCCTTTAGTAAAGTATTTTCCTTTAAACGAGAAAGATTGTGAAAAAGTATTTTCTGAATGGAGAGCATTATTTGATTGCCCTGAAATAGAAAAGTTCGAGAAATGTGATTTAGAGGAATTTTGGTATAAAATTTCGAAATTAAAAAACACTATGAACGAATATATGTTCAGAAATATAGGCAAAATTGTTTGTTCTGCTCTTGCATTTCCTCACTCATCAGCAGATGTTGAACGAGTTTTTTCAGTAAAAAATCATATTAAAACTAAAGAACGTAATAGCCTGAAGTTAGAAACAATTTTCAACATTTTATTAATTAAAGATGGATTGAAGACAAGAAATGAAAATTGTTTTACATGGAAGCCATTAAAAGAATTAATTTTGAAAAAAATATCATATGCCAAAGAAAATGAAAATGAAAAGGACTGAGTTTCTACTTTTTTATATTATTAGTTTTAAAATATAATATGTACTTACACAGAAATTATGGTACTTTGACCATAAATTTGAATTTTTTGTTTTGTTTTTTTTTATGAAATATTTTTTGTTATCTTTTATATAAATAGTTATGGTTATGTAATAAATATATAATATTATATTGAAAATTCATTTTTTTATTATTAATTTTAGCTTTAATTTTTTTAATTATTATGCTTAACTGCGATTCCAGCCGCCAGCGTCAAGTCAGAGTGAAGTGCAGTTTTGTTCTACTCTTTAATTTTATTATTTGATTTTAATTTAAACTCTGGCGATACTCTCATCACAATGCAACAATGCTACAGCGTGTGTACGTGAGGAATTGATTGTAAACACTTGGTGAAATGATTTCATTGCTACAGTGTGTGAAACCTACCAATAATAGATACATGATACATCGATACATGGCCTTTACAACGAGTCAACATTACCAATATTGCTCTTTTTCCATTTTAGTACGTTTTACTCTTATTTAGTACGTTTTTCTGACAAATCTAGTACTTTTTAAAGAGGCGCCATTCCCAGCCCTGACTTCAAGTAGTCAGTTTTCAGTTGTTAAGAATAATTGGTGTGTATTATAAAGACTATATAGCGTTGTTGTGTAAATATTTTTATAAGTGGTAAAAAAAAATTGTCAAATTACTGTGTTCATTTATTACATAATTTGTTATTATGATATTTCTCGATAAAAAAAAAACCTAAGTTCTAAATACATATAAATAAAATAATGAAAGTAATACATATTTATCACTTGGCTTGTGTTTATTATTATTTTTTCGTTTCGTTTTACATTTCACAGATGCATATTATGTCATGTCATAAATGTATACAAAATATACAATCCAGTGAAAGGTGATTATTGTGCGATATAAGACTATAAGAGGCAAAAAACGACAAAAAACAATATTTATTATCCAGTGTGCTAATATACATACATATATTTTAAATTGAAATATTTAATGTGTGAAGTGTAGTTTAAAAATAATACCTAAATGGGAGTAATTCTTAACAAGAGACAACTACAAAATTTTTCTTATAAATGTTTCATAATACCTATGTATATTTTTTTAATAGGTATGCATACATATGTATATGTATTCACAAAATTCAGTTATAATATAAACGAGTTACCTACGTACGATGATACGATTTATTATTTGTTTTCTCAAAAATTGTAACGTCTGTAATCTACTCCTAATCAATAAAATCAATCATTTTATGTACCTAGTATTTGCGACAACAACACAAATAAAAACAATTTAAGGATAAAACAAAACAAAAAAGAACATATAAAGAAATTTTTAGGTGTTGCAAATATGTTGTATTACTATTTTTAAAGAGTTGTAGAAAATGTTTTTACATATGATACAAGTGAAAAAACAAAAAGAGAAAAAATATGAAAAATTAATAAATAAAAAATTTGTAGAAACATATAAGTAGTTAAATACTTAAATGCATAAATATAAACTATATTAAAAGAAAAGTTTATTTTTTCTAATATTTTAATACAAATTATCTTCATTGTTTTTTCTTTAATTACATATTATTTATTTATTCATAATTTTTTTATTATAAACATAACTAAATTGCTTTATGGAATTATCAATTTTTCTAAACGAGTTGCATAGATAACCTGATAACGTAATAAAATATCAGTGGCAGGTGTTGAATATGGCATTGTAAATCAATTTTAACAAATTTATATCAATTAATTTTTGCTCATGGATTGTGACTATTCAAAATTATTTTATAAACGTAAGTATGGGTATTATAGTTTTAAATTTATCGATTTTTAACTTTTAACCAAAAACTATTTTAAAGCAGTTTAAATAGGTATGTAACTAAATTCTATAAGTTCACCTATATTTTATGAATGTATACATGTATGTATATATAGTTATATTATGTATTAACTACGTCTAATGAAATAAAAAGAATATTTTTTATTCATTTTATAATTTACCACCATATTTTTTAAAATATACTTAGGTACGTACAAAACACCCACCTATTGTGCGTTTTTATGCACCGACGCCACTTAAACCAATTAAAACATAATTTATTTTGAAAGTCCCATTCCATATTCCATCAAGTATCTAATATGTATGTACTATGTACATATATGTACCTGTTTGCACATATAAACTCACTATCTCACTGGTTACAAATTTAAATCGACTATGGAACACTTTATGATAGCATATACTATTTCTTTATTCTATTTCAATATACATACATATATGTACTTGTAAAGAATATTGAATGTACACACAAACCAATATCTTCTAAGAAAAATTAAATTAGTTTCACTATTTTTTCCAAAGTACAATAGGTAATTATAATTTATTTTAGTAGAAATTACATAAACAAACTTGTTATAATAGGTAAAAGGTAATGTAAATAATAATATAATATAGGTATTTAAAATCAATTTAATTTAACTAACGGTTAGGTACCTATTGAAAATTTTTCTGCATTTGGCAACGGTGAGTTTTCAAATTTATTTTAAATTTTTTAGCCTGAGGAAGCATTTCCATCGCAAAGATTTTTTTTTTCAAATACATAGGTATATACTTACAATATAAAATCTAAATACTTACACTTGTTTAAACTTTTAAACGTAAATAAATAAAAAAGGGTTGAAAAAGTGCCTAAAATAATTTGTAAATCTTAATCTATCATCATACACATACATGTGTAATGTGTATATAAAATTATCCTCCATTTTAAATTTGTGTTTTGTTTAGAAGAAGAAAAAAACGTGACATTCCGTGAAATATTTTTGTTTTTAAAATAAAATTTACTTGTAAGATAGGTTATTTTAAATAACGTGACAATGGTAAAATTTTATACTGTCGAATGTGATTCGAGTAATTAAAAATAATTTATAAATTGGAAAGAAAAATTGTTTTGTTAGTTAAAATTCTAAATTAATTTCTGATAATAAAAAAAATGCTTATCTAAGCGCACGGTATTGCGCGGCCAAGTTCTATACATAGGCCGTATGGACGTCGTACACTATTAACACGAACTGTTTCTAGCCATTTTTGACCTCTCACAGCTCAGTGTCTAATAGAGCTAAACAGACAAAATTTAAACCACTTAATAATGTGCTTCGTCCTGCCCGCTGTATCAAATTTCATGTATATAGGTTCAATGCGTCTTGAGATATTGACCCCAGAAAAAGCAAATTTTGGCACTCACTCACTGACCGGTAATCAAAACCTCTAGGATACTTCTGCTAAGCCTAGAACCATGAAACTTTACACGTAGATAGTGTTTAACGCGTAGGTCAAAGAAAAATTACGAAATCTGTCGAATGTGTGCTGGAAAAATAAATATTTCTATAATTGTTACAGTAACTGAGCATTTTATATTATTTTTCTATCATTTATAACTCTAAATTTAGCTTCCATAGCTTGCTTTAATAAAATAAAAAAATGTCATATTTTATAATTAATTTTATGACACATAAAATATAAAATATATAGGTACTATTCGATACTA
Source organism: Bombylius major (assembly GCA_932526495.1). NCBI lineage: Eukaryota > Metazoa > Arthropoda > Insecta > Diptera > Bombyliidae > Bombylius > Bombylius major. Next base: position 28,831,049 of record OW052043.1, read on the forward strand.
ATGTTATAAAAAATAGCAGTGCTTAGTGAAAAATATTTACCACCTGAAAATTTTATATAATTTAAGGCTGTAATGTATGAAAATTCACATGATTTGTAAACTTTTTTCCTTATTGCAGTATTGTATGTGTGCACAAATATTGGAGAAAATAAGACTAGATGTACCAACCAAATCAATGTAAATCTAATACCTATATTTCAATCAATTAGTTCAACAAAAATAGTTGAAATCCAACCAAAAACATAAAAGTTAAAAAGGGGCCAAGTTCTCATTCGTTAACTGTTGGGCCAGCAAAAGTAATGAAATCTGCATTAATGCTAAGTTCAAAGAACTTTTTCACATACAAAATTTCATTACAGAACGTATTAATAATTTTTATGAACTTGTATTTTAAATTTTGCATTGGTAAAAAAAAAAAAAAAAAAATTCAGCAGTACCTACTATTGATTTTGAACTAGGACATTGATGAAGTTTTAAGGACGTATCTTACATCGGCATGTTTTAGTTTTGTTGTCCTTTCTCTCTTACCGTACTGTTCTATATTCTAGTGTAAAAAATTCAAGTTTTTATTTAGTCTATACTACATGCGAATTTTTTCTGTCTATAATATAGAAATTTCAGAAACAATTTTGCTTAATAACTCAAAATGACTTAACATGACAAAGACCCCTTTTGCAACTGATAGACATATATGTTTTGCTATAACATAGCCTTCACCCACTTGTATGCGTGCTAGTAACTTTCTTCTTTTCTCAAATTATGGGAATAAAACCTTTAATCACCTGGTTCAACTAAATTAAACTTCTTTTCATTGGTTAAAACCACTTTGTGCCATTTTACCTTACATGTTATGTGGTTTTTTGCAAAGTGCAAAGATCTTCGTGTTTTTTTTTTTGTGGGCCAGGATATTTTTTTATTATTCTATGCAAAATGTTCTTTTTTCTTCGTACATAATACTCTTTATGTAAATTGTGGATTTTTGAACATCCAATCCTGATTTCTCTTTAATTTGATTCATTGTCAGTGTTGAACAAAAAGAAGCATTCGGAAAACCTTTTTGAAGATGTTGATTACCAGTTGTAATCAGGTTATTTGCACTATTTTTGATACAAAGGGATATAAATACAAAAAACAATTAAAATTACTGAGTATCTATCAGCTATCACGCTTTTATTTATATCTCATCCTCATCCTTTTTTAAAATAGTTTTTATTTTAAGCAAGATACTAATATAATAGCAATGTGAATATATTATTGGAATTTATAGTATGTGTTGCTTCTTAATTATTTTTTGCTTAACAAATTTTTAGTGTTTTGTCGCTATGGATTTTGTCGTTTCAGGATTTTATCGTTTCTAGATTTTTTTAAAAGTTCTGGATTTTGTATGGATCCCAATTTTCACGTGTTAGCAACACTGCAAAAAATATGTTAATAAAAATTAATTTTCATTAAAAAAAGAATAAAACAAAATAGGAAATGAAAAGCTAACAAACATCTTCATATACATATATAGTATTTATTTCATTTAAAATCAAAAAGTTAAATAATAAAAAAATTGGGTGCTTTCATAAATGCGTCGTCGACGCTGACATCGAAAAAATCATCACAAATTTTCAGAATTATCTGTATGGGGTTGAGAATCTGTATGGGACTAGGAAAAATTATTTTATACATTTTAGTCTGCCTTAAAAACGTAGTATATATATTGAAAAATCTTTTTTATTTAAATAATTATTTTCTGCTTTTCAGTCTTATGTGTGTTTTGTCAAGCGATTTTATTCAAATTCTTTTCCATTTAAAAAATTATACTTGGTATCAGAAATTTAAAATTAAAAAAAAAATTGTTTTTTTAATTGAATTGATAATTTTGAATATGTACTTCTTACGTTGAGTGCTTTCAATAAAATGTCTATCCATTTCTCTTTACTTTTAAATAAAATGTACTTCGCATTTTTTCTTCTAAAAAAAAAACCGTTTCACTGACACTGACACGTTTGGTATATGCCATTGAAAACTTTTAAAAATCAGTTTGAAAATGAAGTATGAATACTCAGGAGTCAGGATGTGTTAATTTTTGGTATTGAAAGTTCCAAAATTCTATGCAAAATGTACATTCAATTAAAACTTAATAATATAAAAATTAAAACCATAAAATCTTCAAAAGCGAGTTAATATTGCATTGTCATCCAGTTCTGAGCTATGTATAAAGTTTCAAGTCTCTTTCTCATCAAAAAGTTGGTTTAAAATCAATCAATAAGGTCCAATTTAAAGACATGTAAGTACTCAATTTTGACTCCGTATATTTTTATTTAAAACAAAACTATTTTGGGAATTTTCAAATTCAGACACATGAATTGTATGTTTATATCTTTTACAATTGTCAAAATTTGACCTTCGTCGGTAAAATTTTGACAACTGAACTGAACTCACTTTATTCAAAAAAATATACATGTGTATGGAGAAATTCAAAAACATCAAATGATCGTCATTTGCAAATATTCAGCGTACTAAACCATAAAGCTGAATACTTGCAATTGACGATCATTTGATGTTTTTGAATTTCTCCTATTTTATTTTTTATTGATTTTTAAATCTACATCACGAGCTTTAATTTTTGCGAAATTTCTATTAAATTATTCATGATTAGGAGTTTGAGAGTCAATTCAGTAGGAACATTTCATCGCAAGCTTTATTATAAAGTTAAAGAAAGTGTACATGCAATGAAACTTGCTACAAATTTTCTCACATACTTTTTTGATAACATTATTTCAAAAAAATTTAGTGCTCAAGTTGAAGCTAGAGCTTATACATATGTACCTATATTTTAATTGAATATAAAAGTTTATACGTGAACAGTTATTACAGCCCCTGAGTTTTATTGTTCTGTGGAAATATTGCAGCGGCTTCAATGGAAAGTTCTGGGGGATCATCTACATATGTATAATAATTTTAATATTGTAAACTATTGAAAGGACATTCCAATCTTTAACTGGAATTTATTTCAACTCTTTATACCAGAAGTGGACTTTCAAAAAAATCGCTCATAAGTATACTTATATAAAATTATAAAAAATGTATTTAACTAGAGACTCGAAAGATTTCGAGGGCCGCCACGTCAACCAACCAACCAACCAGAGACCCCTTGTTTTGGCAGTATTAAGCTTATGAAATCTGTATGGTCTTGCCCCAGTTTGTTTTTTATAACTTCCTAATTTTTGCATGGGAAATTCTAATTCTCTGTTAATCCTACAAAAGGTACCTATTTTTTAACATAATATATGTACATATAACAAATATGTGCAATTATATTTATGTATTTATATTTGCATATTTTTTTAAAATCTATTTTGTCCTACACAGTTGCTTTTAATTTTAATTTTCAAAGAATTATTTACAAACAAAATACTCAATTTTCAAAAAGACTGGTGTTTTCATGATGTAATTGAAAAACATAATTTTTTAAGTACTTACACACATGCGTGCGTATGTACCAAAATTTCCCCAAATTCTCTCGTTTTTTACAAAATTGAAATGTGCATACAGAAACACTTTTCCGCGATGAAAACTCAACTCGTTTGAAAATTTCCAATGCAACAGTTACAGAAACACAACGATTGAGAATGACGTGAAATTGAGAATTGTAGTAGAGAATTTCTCTATTTCGAAGTTATAGAAACGCAGTACTGGTGTGAAAAACTATACAAAATGCCTTTAACTAATACATTTTCTGTAAAAAGAGTATGACGATTATTGTTTTTTTTTTATGTCATCTGCAGTACTTATACGATAGAATATACTTATGTACTTGTAATATAGAATATAGTTACTTATTTACAATACATTAGGATATTTTGAATTATTTTCTTTACTAAGTGATAAAAAACTTAAAATTACATAGTAAATCTCAGGAATAATTTCTTTTCAATAATAGAAGTACATATATATTTAATATTGAAAAAAAAATGAGGAACATGTACTATTCAAATAGTTTGGAAATAATTTCTTAAAAAGACATGAGATGCTTTGAAATACTAAAAAGTTAAGAATATAAAGTTTTTATAAATATTGAGACGCGTCTTATTTTTTTTTTTCAAATTTGAATATACATATATGTATAATGTATACATACACCCACATAAAGATTTACATATGTACATAGTAACATGCATAATACATATTAACAAATTCAAATAATAGAATTAGAATGAGTCTTTGCCAAGTCTCTCGTACAATATTAATTATTTTGAAGTAAAAAAATAAAATATATACAGTCAAAGATCCAGAAATAGATGAAAAGTTGGCAATATTTCTTTTCTTGTTATAAGAGATATGTATATGATCTCTAGCGTAAATTATCTGAAAGTTATAAGTATCCTGAGAAATACCACCTTCGCAGCGACAGCAACAGAAGCAGCGAAAGTGGTTAGCAAACACGCTAATCAGCACTGCGATTAAACCTGCAGCAATAGCATTTTTTGAATCAAATCGAGAAATACAACCTCGCAGCGAAATACACGGTATATACGTTGCTGGAAAAACCATGGGCCCTATATATTTCAACCAAATTTCAATCGAATCGAACAAATATTCACAATATTTTGTGTCATTCTCAAACAAATGCTAATATATGCCATAAAAATTTTATTTAAAATATCTATACTCTATTCACTAAATTTCTTCACTGCAGGTCTGTAAAAGTGAAACCGTGTATATCGAATACCGTGTAAACCGAGGGATAGGTGTATTTGAATTTGTTATGACATTTGACAGCAAAACGAATAGAAAAAAAGATTAATTATTTCATATAATATTCTAAAATTGTGTTTTTTAACATATAATTATATTAATCATTTTCACTATTCAAAATTCATTGAAAACAATAAACAATTAATTATTCAAAATTCAAATACGAACTGTCAAATGTCAGTTATGTCGTTGTATTTGCAGTAGTATAAAGTTGAAAAGTAGCAACTTCAGCTTCAGCTACAACTACAATTTCTACTACAGCTACACATTGTGATTTGTGATGCGTCATATGAAAACTATGGTATTGTACTTTTGACAGGTTGTAGTACTACATGTACTACATACTACAGCTACAAATTGTCCGCTTAAACCTCTCAGTAACAACTAACAGCAACAGCATTTTTTGAATCAAATTCTAAAAATGCTGTCGCTGCTTACAAAGCCGTATTATGAAATTAATTTTTTGCTTTTGTATTCTTGAATTATGTAAAATTGTCTATAAAATTTAAATACTGTTTTAACGTCAAACTGAAAAAGTTCAAGTGAAACAAGTGGGGCACTACTCTGTACACTTCTATAATCTTGCGCCCCACGTTTTTCGTTTTTATTCTTACAAGTGTTTCCATAGCTATTAAAATTCGGAATCACAAATTTTCAACAGCATTGGTGGGATTTACATTATCAGTCAAATGACTTACGTCCTTTTGACGTTTTGCTTTGAATTTGCTTTGTGACTGACTCTCGTATTTACACAGTCAGTCAAATGATGTATACATCAAAATGACTGTTGTTATACATTTTTTATTATTCTTCATTAATCTTATATTTTTGATAAATCGTTATTAATAACTCGTCATTGGCATTTCCATTTTATTTCCGTTTCTGTATTTAAATATGTTTTAAATTAGCTTTTCTTGTTAAAAAGCTGAGTGTTTTTTACTTAATTTAATTGAATTAATTAATTTTACTTACTTTAAATTCAAAGCTTTAACAGACTTTTCAAATTCAGTTTTTTAAATTAAAAAAAAAACGCTCTTAACCACTTCCCTGGAGCACGACGAATGTAAATGAAAGAGAAGTGAAAAAATTACGAAAAAGGAATAGAGAAAATGTCAAATTGACTGATGAAATTTCTCGGTACATCGCTGATGTGCTACCCCTCAATTCGCCTCACCGCTCTTACCCAAATATTCATGACCTTGAGTGATGTATACATCATTTGACTGATAGTGTAAATCACACCATTATCTGTATGGGGTTAAGAATCTGTATGGAGCTAGGAAAAATTTTTTTATACCTTTTAGTCCGTCTTAAAAACGTGCTATATTAAAAATTCTTTTTTATTTTAATAATTATTTTTTTAAATAAACTTTAAAAGTAACCATAATCTTAACTTAATTAATTCATTGAAAATTTTGAAAAATTAATTTTCACAATTATTTTAATTAAATCAATTAATAAAAACAAACGAAACTTTAAAATAACCAGCACTTGTTAAATGACAACTAAAAGTCAGCTGTTAAAAAAATATTCAAATAAATTCAAAAACTGCTATTGCTGTTGCTGCGAGGTTCTAGTTCTCGCATATATGGGGATAATAATTATTTCTGATGATTAGAAAACCCCTACAATTTTTTTTAGGGACGTTAACATTTGCGATTTATTCCTGTTGTGAACAAAAATATCTCTTGCGACAGTCGAGAGTCGATAAATGTCTAGAAACAACTCGTGTAAAAAATGTCGCATGGGTTTACACTGTACCAAATATATCATGGAATTTTTTCCTGCAGTGTTTACATTGTATGACACAATTTAGAAGCAATTTCTTGCTTGAATACATTTGAAGAAAAGTATCGTGAATAATATTCTATATTCGTTTACATTTGATAGTTAGTTGAATTTTCTTATCGCGTTGTGAAGTGTCAAAGAGATTCAAGGAAGGAAATTGATAGGCTAATTTTAATAATAATTTAATCAATTTATTAATGCAATAATAATTATATTAAAACAAAAAAAGACAGCAAAGATCTTGAAAAGGCAATATTCTGGAACATTTGAACAAATAATGAATGAATTGAAAATTGAAGATCCAATGCAATTTTGTAATTTACTCCGAATGAAAGCATCTGATTTTAAATTTATTTTTCCAATTTAAATTGAGATATCATATTTTCTCCATACTTGAATTTATTCTAAAAAGCAGAAACTAATTCAACTCGCGCAATTTATGTTTTAAAACAAAAGAACTGTCAAACAAATTTATGTATGCAATATATTCATCTACATTTTCTTCTTGCTTGGAATTTAGCATTTTTCTATAGCAGAATAAATGTATTGAGAGTTTAGATTGCGCCTACTCAATACATTTATTCTCCTATAGAATTGTGTAGCGAAATTACGCGACACGAGTAAAATATTCATGATAGAAAAAGTTCACGATATATAGTAAACTTCATGGATAAAAAACAGTAAGGATAAACAAGTCTTCTTCTTGAAGACGTGACGTCACTATCTGAAGCAAGCATAATGTTAAGCATAGAAATGAATAGGAAAATGGAATTAAACCCAGTTGTTAGGACATAAATTTTTTTATTTTTTTTACTTTTTACAGTTTTATTTACATTATTTTTATTTTTGTTCTTAATGAAAAAGTATATTCTTGATATAAAAAATAATTTTCTTACTTTTACATCTAAACAAATATGTGTGGATTTCTTCAAAAATGTTTTTAGTGTGTTTTTTCTGTCTACAATGCTTCCCTTCGATTTTAAAACATATTTTCCAAACTTTTTAGCAAACACATAAATTCTTTTGTTGGCTTTATCAACCCTCCCTCTGACACTTCATCAACCCATGTCCACATACTACTATTTTTATTAATCATTTGTCTTACATCTATTTTATTTTTTAATTTTTTAATTTAATTTTCTAATTCTTTTTGTTTCATTTTCTGTTCGTTAAGTTCATGCTGCATTTTTTGAATACTCTTGTTTAAATCACCTTCAGTTTGAGTTTCTATTGAAGGATTTTTCTCTAAATCCATTTCTCTTTACAGAACTTCTGCGGAGTCTTCTTGATACATTTCTAAATGCATTTCTTGATCATTTGATCTGAAAACAAGTAGGTACATGAAGATGAAGCATATGATGTGAAAGTGCAAATAATACTTACTCTGATTCAGCCAATAACTAAATAACTTCTTTTTTCATTTCTCGTTTCTCAGTTCTAAGAAATCGTTCACTGACTTTGACCCCTGTTGGTAAATGTAATGTTGGTATGGCATTTTTTCCTAATTTTCTTTTTTTTATTGGTATATTTAAAAGTCTATCTTCTAATCTGTACGACTCATCACTGAAATGTATTGAGCAAATAGTTGCATGTTTTAAGTTTATATCTTTTTTTTTCACACGCTTTAATCCACAATTTTGAAATATCTATTCTTATCTTTTGGGAATGTATGAAATTTAACATGTTCTTTATTGTCTTTTTTTAAAGAATGGTTTTTACACTCTTTAACACTGCACCAAACCATTTTAAATAATATTTTCTTTGTAAAATATGAGTAATATAAAACCATATATGTATAAAACAGTATGAAAATTAATATTACCTAATATTGTTCATTTGTTTACAATAATATCGTTCAGACAGTGACGTCAAATGACAGCAAAACGCGAGTAATTCATAAATTCAAGAAGAAGACTTGTTTATCCTTACTAGTTTTTTATCCATGGTAAACTTGAATTTTGTTGCATTACTGTTTACACTGGAAAGTGAATTTCTTTTATGAATACATATTTTGAAAATGTCATGAATAATCTTCACGACAGAAAACTTCAGAAATAAATCGTAAACGGCCCCTTAGACTTTAAAATGTGTATGGTATATTTTATAAACATATTATACTTGATTTATTAATTGAAGTCAGTATTGTCATATACTAATAAAATAATAATATAAGCAACGTAGAACAAAATAGTGTGCCTAGTTTTTAGATTAATCGACAAGATTGATTAACCGACAAACGCTTTTTCATCGAAGCTTGGACGTCGTTTTGCAAAGTTTTTATAAAATTTCTCTAAACTTTGACGTCGTTGATTTTGAGAGGATTTTTTGACGTCATACATTATGATTGCTTTGATCATGTTTTGCCAGATTTTTGTGATTTTTGCTGAAAATTTTTATTTTTTACAAAACTAACAAATATTAATAATGATTGCATTGTTGCAATGTGGATTTAATATACATACATCATTCAATAGGAAAATTACAATTTTAACGAAGTAAATTTACTACAATAAGAAGAATTTACATTAAGTAATAGTAAATTTACAGAAACAAAGTAAATATACTCAAAAACATTTTACTTAGAAAAAATGTAATGTTACACATTTTTGGTAATATTGCTACAAGAATAGTTGTAAAGTTTAGTTTACTATTAAAAAAATAGTAATTTTCAACGCATAGTCATATACACAGGGTGTTTCATATCTGATGGTAAAAAATATACAGAATGATAGACCTTGTCGACATTACCAAAAAAATGTATGAGTAGGAGGCCGTAATCTCAACGGTTTCCGGGGTATGCGGGTTGAAGGTTTTCGTGACTTTTTTCTTCGAAACGCCCTGTATTTTTGTTTTCGCTTATTGAATAGCAATCTTACTCAAATCTTACAAAAGGGCTTTCAAATAACATAATCACCATTTCTTCATCCGCTTTACTATAGAAGTTATTAGCTACCAAAGTCAAAAATTTGCAATTTTCTACTTAAATTTTTGACTTTGGTCTCTAATAACTTCTGTAGTAAGGGGGCTGAAGAGATAGGTATGATGTTATTTGAAAGGTACAATAAACGAGAACGAAAATACAGTGTGTTTCACAAAAACAGTTACAAAAATATTTGCCAATGTACAAAAAATGTAATTATTACTGTTTAAAAAAAAGTGTAAAAACGTGCAGCTAATTTTTTTAAATTTGTTTAGTATACATAACTACCTTCAAAAATATGTAAATATGAAGGCTGAAGGCATGGCTTTGCGGGATTTTTTTTCAAAACTCAAAAAAAAAAAATGAGCAAGTATTTTTTTCAAAGAAATATTGATTTATCTGCGTATTTTTCTTAGAATTGAAATAACTTAACTGTCGAGTACAGTTTTCTTGTATTTCTTTTATTTTCTTAGATAAAGTTCAAAATAGGGTAAAAATACTTAAATTTTCATACATTTTCAAATTCAACATAGGTGCCTATTGTGAATATCACCAATCGATAGATGAAATGTCAATCGAAAAATTTGGTATTGCGAGCATCGATTGCAGTCGAAGCGAACCCGTTTCGATTGTATTTTTCTTCACGAATGTTATTCGATTGACACTATTGACAGTTGTTTTATTATTGTGGTGTTTCTTTTGGTTAAAAAGTCTTGTTTGTAAGTTGTTAATTTTTTGGTTTTAAAATGATGTAAGTATAATTATTATTATTCATTAATTTTAATTTAGTTCTAGTATAAGAAATTAATAAATATTAGAGTTTGTTAAAAATTAAAAGCGAATGATCTGTGCATACCATATATATTATACACAAAGTGTTTATATGTGTATTAGTGTTTTTCTCTCTTTACTAGAAGTAAAAAACCACTACTAAGTACTAGTGTAAAAATTCTCTAAAAATTATACCATTATCTCTCTGCGCAATTATACCATTCGCTTTTAATTTTTAACAAACTCTACTTGTTTTTTTTTTTTTCAACTAAACTGAAATATTTATTTTACGTTTTATGAAATGTTATTTTTTTTTTCTATTTAGAACAATATTTAATATTGTTTTATTATTTTAAAAAAATATAAAAAAATTAAAATCAAACATTTATACAATATCAACATTCATATGAGTTCATGAAATGTCAAAACAAATCATTCACAATAATTTAGAAAATTAATATGCAATTTAAATTCACATGAGGCAATGCTTTTAGGCCTATTCGATTGCGTTACACAATACCAAAAGTAAATTCAATCGAATCGAAAAGAGTTCTTCGACCGACTGTCGCTAATCGTTGACCACAATAGACACCATAGTTAAGATCTAAATTTGACTTTGAAGGTTTGTATCTCAGTATCCCGTAAACCAAAAACTATTATTTTAAAATTAAAATCTTTATTAAAGTGTTCTCTTTAGTGTTGTTGCTATTGCAGTCTTTTATTTTTTTTAGTTTCTGAGATAAAATGGTTACAAATGTTGAACATCTTCATGGTTTTTCGCGTATTTTGTCCTTTTGGTTGAAAACTATGGCACTTACAGAATTACTGTATAAAATAGCTTTTAAGCAACAGTTCAACAAATATTTTAATCCAAAAATATAAGTTCTTGATTCAGAGGATGCTGAGATATAGCTCTTAAAAGTCAACACTATAGATGTTTGCCTTCATAAATGTACAAGAATGTATGAAACATTCACGTTTTTGATGTTGTTTTGTATTTTATCTTGAAAACTAAAAAAATTACAGCAATTTTGTAAAAGATAATACTGAAGAGAACACTTTGATGAATGTTTAACTATAAAAATATTAGTTTTCAGTCAACAGGATGCTGAGATACAGATATTTGAAGTTGAAATTTTACTCAAATCTCTTAATCTTGTTTTGCACTTTATCTAAAAAAGTAAATGTACTAGAAAAACATCGTACGGGATAATCAAAGAGGACACTTCAACAATAATTAGGTCAAAGAATTACGGTTTTTGGTTCATGGAATGCTGAGATACAGCTTTTTTTAAAAAAAAAAATTTAAAATTTCCATATAAAATGCATGGTATACATTTGTATACTCACGGCCAAATTTGTGTTTTTGCACAAAAAATGATATTTTGTTCTACCCGATGAGCTAGGACTTTGAAAATTGTGGTGTATAGGGAGAACCCTCCAATGGAGAAATTGGTGAAGGTTTCAAGTTTCTATTTCAAAGGGATCATATTTTAATAAGGGTCAAAGTCCGAGTGTATATGTTTATATACGATCAGGCAATCCTAAGGTTAAATCACACAGTAAGCATTTAAAAGACAAAGTAATATGGAATACATAAGACATACACTACTGTCCATGGAAAAGTGGACAGTAAGTGCAATTATTTTCACTTACACATTAGTGCAATTATTTTCACTTACGTTTAGTGAAAAAACGCGTAAGTGAACCGAAATTCCGTGCAAAAAACCTTTTCCACTTATCCGATTTCGACGTAGTGTGATCGAAAATTACAAGTAACTGGAAAGTTTGACGTTTGTTCATTTGTAAGAACTTGTTGTTTGTGTAGGTGTGGGAATGCGGATTAGGCATCCACGAGCATTCAGACAGGAGAGTCCATTGTACTCTTGAAAATACTTAGTTGGCCCATAAACCAAGCAAATTTTTCTTGGTTAATAATGGTTATTAACCATTTCATTTATATGCTAAACCAAATCATAACCACTTGATTCGAGCTGATTACGTACGAAACCAAAAAGCTGTTTGGTTAACCACAATGCCTGTCAATAGGTGGATAATATATATCGACCATTCCACGCATAACAGACGAGGTATTGAAGAAAGTTTTTTTGAATCCTTTTACTTTTTTACGTTCACATACATAGTTCAAATGTATTCCAGTTAAATGTAAATAATAGTTATGTAATAATAATAATTCCAAAAATTCTTGTTTTAGTTTTATAAGACGATAAGTGACTATGACGGACGAGACGTGAAATGAAACTACGACAGAAATTTGTTATTTCTCTAACTCGTCCAGGCTAAGATATAATAAATTATGTTTGCCATGTGTGTAAACAAACAAACAAACAAACAAATAAGTGAAAATTAAACAATTTTTTACACAAATTTAAAAAAAACAGCATTAAAAAAACATTTTTTTAAAACTACATTTACACTTTTTCATATTGCATAAATAATTTTGAACATTGAACTTTTGTTTTTGTACCGTTAACTTTGAATGATATTATTTTTTTTTAATTGTGAATTTGTGGAGACTGTTCAAGCTATTATTAGTGAAATTTTGAAGTCGATATATTTATTTTTATGGCAGATATACCAAATCAAATATGACTTTATATAAAAAAAATTGCTTTGCACAAATAATTATGAATAGCACTGTATGTATGTACATAAAATAATTATTGAATTGCCGATATAATGATTTCCATACAAGTAAGCTATAAATTATATTTGAAAAATCATATACCTTCAGTCATTAAGTAAATTTTATGTAATAAAATATACATTATATGAACATATTGAAATAATTGAAATAAGTTGCAATTTTACAAATTACATTTCATATTTTCTATAAAAAGTAATTTTAAAATAAATATAATAATTTTGAATGTACTAGAAATTAATTACATACTAAACAAAGAAAACACCATGTCAAGGCATTTAAAATATAAAATATCACGTAGAATTTATATTAACGAATTGTGTTTAATCAGATGTAAGTAGAACTTAATTGAAAGAAAAAGACACATATTGAAGAAAATTGTAAAACAACACAAACGTTACTAATTTTTAAATTTTTTTTTCCTTTTATTTTTTTGTTTTAATTAAAAAAGTGAAATAACATGTTATTCATTTTTAAATTTAGATAAAACTCCACGGTGAAAATTTTGTTTTTTGAAAGAAATGCAGTAATAAATTTTAAAATAAAGAAACTGAATCAAAAAAGTTTCTTTGAGTCTTAATATGTATTGTACATTCTATTCTATTTATAAATTCTTATTTCAAATGAAATTGTACAGCTACCAATCTTAAAAACAGTCGATTTTTATTATACTACATAGTACAGTACAGGCCACGAAAAACTGTTCACTCAAGGTCGGAGCAGAGATTTGGGTGTATGTATTCATATCTTATTATGTGCTTCTTCAAAAATGAATCGCTGCTTTGGTGATGCTAATGTTCTTTTGTTCGTGATGCGAAAACATTACTTGTTGCTATGACAACGCAAAGTTTTTAGTTGGCGATGCAACGCTATTACATGACAGCTGAATATTACAAGTAATTTCGAATACTTGATTTTATGCGATGCTTTTTTGAATATGTGACGACGCATCATAAAAGTTGCGTTGCATTTTTGAATTTGTGACAAGCATCAGCATCGCATCACCAAAGCAACGATTCATTTTTGAAGAAGCACTGTTTTCATTATTCGAAATCAGTACAGATAAGATATGCATGCTTCTCTATATTCTTTCACAGATTGCTTGTATAAATCTGTTTCGTGTGGTGATCAGATCTGAATTTCAATCGAAGGAATTTTTTAATCCTAATATTACTAAGGGCTGCCAGATTAGTTTATTATTTTCATTTTCGATTTTACAAAAAAAAAAAACAGGAAATTTTGGGAAATTTTATAAAATATGTATGTTTATTTCTTTTATTTAAACTGAAGGGCAACACTGAAAAGAGAAACAAAACAAAATATGTCCATAGGACCTGTACTGGAAAAACTTTGTGAACAAAATCAAAGAGAATATAACTTCGAAATTAATGTAGCCGTTAAATTCAAATTTTTGAATTTTCGTCTGTATGTTTGCCAATTTGGCTTCGAATAAGCTCATGAGATGTTATAAGTACTATACAAGGATGCAAGAGGAGAGTGATGTGAAAAGAAGAAACATGTAAAGAAAATTGAAGAAATAAAGAATAATGAAGAACAGGCCCATAATTCTAATATTCATCTTATAATGCGGTATTTGTTGTTGTATACCATATGATATTTTTTAGTTTTGTTTTGATTCTGATCGTATACTATACATGAAAATTTTTATATTTATATATGTATTTTGTTTCGGAAAACAAAATTAATACAATCGAATATGTATGTGAATTTTGTATGAAAGAAAAAATAAATATTTTTAATTTTCTTGTTTTTTAAAATATTCTGCTTTTATTTTTATATTCCATTCTATAATTCTTATAAATTAATGATAATTTATTGAATCGGATATTATTGCTTCTTTCATCATTTTTTTTTTCTTTTTTGTCAAATTTTATGTTTTTTTAATTTTTGTAGTAGGTTGATAGGTAAAATGAGAAAAATGACTAACTAGGTAATTAAAATATTAATTCATTTGTTTCGGAAATAAGTATATGATATGTACTAATAATTTTCAAAACATTTAAATAACAAAGTGAAACAGAAGAAGAAAAAACTTAACTAAAAATATTATTATACCTACAAATTTTATTTTTTAATGAACTTTTCCCTCAATTGTATTGTTATTTAAAAGGAATGTAGGTATGTATAAATTTTCAAATTGAAGAAAAATTAGTTTTTATACAAGCATTTTTTAAATTATTAATACTTTTAACTCATTTCCACATCCACATGAATTAGAGTAATATATTTGAAAAATGTTGATGAAAATAACAAAACTGAAAGAAAAATCTGTAATATTTAGGTATATTATGTGTATTAAAAAAATTCTACATATTAAAATATATTACAGTAATTTCTGAATAATTTTTTTTTTTGAAACCCCTTACTTAAATGACAAATTTTTCATATAAATTATTTTACATACATAAAATTTGTAAAATATGTATTTTTAAAGTGAAATATAATGAAAAGAGATACTGTCCCTTATCGGCGAAGTCGCGTCACTTGTAGACAATTGTCACCTCTCTTGTCACATAGTCTAAAATTTCGTATCGCAGTGGTCGTCTGTAGAGAGTAAAAGTACCAGTGACAGGGATATTTAATAATGACAGGGAAATTTGTATTATGACAGCTGTTTTTGATTTTTTATAAATTTTTTGTTCGGTAATCAGTGTATATTATTAAAAAAATAATAATATAATTTATTTCTACAGGACAAACAAAAACAATTCAAACAAAGAATATCTTCAGTAAATTATCTACCAAAATTTTATATTGTCGATGAATTATTAGGTAAAAATTTAAGAAATATTTTAATAAATTCTTTTAATAATCCTGTCGAAGACAGAATCAAAAAAATTACCGTACCAAAAATTAATAATAATAGGACAATATTCAATGAAAATAAAATTATTAAAAAAATTATAATTAAACAAATTATTATTAAACAAATTAAACAGAATGATCCAAGAAGTATGTATCAAAATCTGCAATAAATTTTCTATTTTATTTGAAAAATTTATGTTTTGTGAATGTTTAATTTTTCTTTTTTGTTTTTAATAAAAATTGTCCAAATACAAAAACATAATTAGTGAAGAGTTTTTATGTTAATTCAATATACAATTTTTAATGATCAATCCAAAAAAAAAACAAAAAAAAATTATGTTTATGAATGAATTTAAAAAAAAATTAAAAATTGATAAATTCAATGAAAATTAACCGATAAGGCAATAAGTGTGTTAATTTGAACAATTTGAAGACTTTTATTGCCTTTCCATTCTTACTTTTCAGAACGCTTTACTTTTTAATTTGTTCGTGTCACCTTCAGTATTGATGTGACTGTCTGTTGTTTGTATAAGTGACGGCTGTCACATCTTCTTCGTTATTTAATACCGATTTCTGTCACACGTGTGACGTATGTCGCTACATTCGAGTTCAAAAATAAAAATTCACTAATGTGACATCTCACTTTCAGTGACGTGACTTCGCCGATAAGGGCCATTATTTGTTGCCAAATAACATTTTTATCCCATGTATGATATTTTGAAGCCCAACCAGAATAACTCTTCATAAAACTGGCATCAATGGTTTTCAATATATTCATTCAATGAAAAAAAAATAGAAAATATACATAACAGTGTAACCTCGATAATTTGAACTAATTTCAAACCGACCTTGTTAAAATTTCAAAATTTAGATAGAAACCAATTTATACTTTTAACACTATTTTAAACAAAAATACCCATTAATTTTCTGATAAAGTTCATTTGCATTTTTAAAAAAAATAATTACAAAATTGATTATGACCATTTTAAAATTAGTTTTTTATTGCAAAAATCAGTGATTGAAATTAGGTACAACATATTTTACTTGTTTTTATTTCATTCTATTTTTCATAAAGTAAAATCACAAAAAACATCTTAGCAAAGTTACAGAAACTGAAATTACGAAACTTTAGGTTTTGAAAGTAAAAAGGTTCAAATTACCGATCCAATACTGTATCTAAAATAAAATTCATATTTTATTCCATATTCATCACTGAACAAATATTTCTTTCGTCTTTGTATATCTTCAGAAAAGTGATATGCATTTATAATTTGTATTTTTCTTTTTACACATTTTCTTAATCCTTCCTACTTTTCTTATCTACTTTGAAAATAAACAAAAGTCAGCTGATATGCATTAGGATATTTAAAGAAGAATAAGAAGTGAAATTTTTTAAGGAAAAATCTGTAATCGTATTATTGAACAAAAACTATCTAAACTAGGTATTTAAACTAAATTGATAAAATATTTAAAAAAAAAATTAAACTGAAAAAATATAATTCATTGTTACATAAAACATTCATACAAATATGTAATTCATATGGATCAATATTCTCTGTATTTCTCTATCTTCAAAAAAGTGACACCGCAAACACAATACAGCGATTTTCGTTGTCGGTTGTCGGCGACGGCAAGCTATGTATGTATTTTATTATTGTAACAATAATTTATTTATTTATAATTTGTATTATTCTTTTTACACATTTTCTTAATTCTTCCTACTAATTCGAAAATAAAAGTCACCTGATATGCTTAAAGAATATATATTTAAAAAAGGAGAAGAAGAAAAATACAATTTAAAAATAAAAATCGAAATATTAAACAAAAAGTATCTAACTATGTATTTAAACTTAAATTAATTAATTATTTTAAGAAAAATTAAACTGAAAAAAAAATATGATAAGAAATAACTCAATTCATTATCTCATAAAAAACATTTATACAATTATTATTAAAATTGATATTGGTCAATTTTTCTTCTTCTCTATGTTCTGTCTTTGTCTATCTTCAAATAAGCGATATGCATTAGAAATTTGTGTTTTATTATTCTTTTTGAACATTTTCTTAATTTTTACATACTTCTGCTGTCTACTTCGAAAATATACAAAATAGCTGATTTATATTAGAAAATTGAAATAAAAACGAAAAAAATTTAAATTTATTTCGAAAGTCTCAAAAGTTATATTGAGTGCTTATTCGAAGCCAAATATTTATGTATGTTTTTATGTTCCTGATTTTTGAGAGAGCTTGAGATAAATCTGTATAGTAGTAATATGCAGGGTGGGCCAAGTTCGACTGACTGATTTAAAACTTTAATAACTTGAAGTTTTAAACTTTTATTATAATTTTTTTTTTAATGAAAGTGTAATTTTAAAAATTTTTTTTTGATTATATTTGTGAAAAATAATATCATTCAAACGACCTCTATTTTCTTCCTAACAATAAATTGCTTTTTGAAGGCATTTTGCATTTGTTTCGGGCTCTAAATTTGCTATTTCTGCCCGAATATTTTGCTTAAGCCCCTGAATTGCTTGTGGCTTATTCGTGTAAATCCGTCGCCACACAAAAATAAATCAGGAGCCGTCAAATCTGGAGAACGGCGAGACCAAGCCAATCTGCATTTTTCGAAATAATTCGGTCACCGAAAAGCTTTCGAAGAATCTCCATTGTCACCCTCGCCATGGTAATAATTCTTGTAAAAATTGAATCTTATATGGAAATACCTTGAGAACAAGTTTCAAAAATCATTTCAGCGATGTTCTGGAGATGCCTAATTGAGTAACACGTCGACAAAGGGATCATCGTTGACACCCTGTCGTACAGCCTGTACAGCCTGTACAGCTTCTCCATTACGAACAGGTTGATAGAAATTTGGTCGTGGTTGATCACATACTGCACTCCCCTCCTCAAAACGGGTCAGTAATAAGTTTTTAATCATGTTTGCACTGTATCTCAAAAGTTACAAATTTTTAAAATAAGGCAGTCGAAGTTGGCCCACCCTGTATATTCTCTTTGACAGAATGTATGATAGGTATCACATACATACTTGTATAGCTGAAATTATTTCAGTTGAAGGTTCATTGCGCATGTTTTACATGTAGTAGTGATCTTCTTATGTATAATTACACGAAAGAAGGAACCTGTTTATTAGAATTTACAACAAAAAAAACGCATGTGTGTAAGTGTCTTTTCTTCTGCGCATGCCAACGTAGTACAATACGAAACTTCATCTCTTTTGGTTCAAGCTATGGGAGACATTCTCGATCCGCTAGCAATGAAGCAAATTGCGACCAGAAAATATGGCGGATTTGCGATTGCTAATTGCGATTACAAAAAACCACATCCTCGATTGTAATCGCAAGTCAACCATTTTTATTTTGTAAGCACTTTTGCTGAATAAGTTTTTATATACATAACCTATAATTTTCTATTATATTACATTAAAAATTCGTTTTTTTTATTCAAATTTTTTAAATTTTGAAATTTTAAATCATAACCGAAATTATTTTGCTCATCATGAACTATTTTTTTTTTTCAATTTTAATCATTTCTAGTCTCATCATTGTGTATAAATTTATAAATTCATATACACAATGGTCTAACTAACCAATTCTATTCATTACAAGAAATAAATATTCAAGTTATATTGATAACATAAGTAAGTTTCAGTTTCTACTTATTTAGAAGAAATTTGAGGTTATGTGCTCTGTTAACTGAGTTTGCGACACCAACATTGCGATCGCAACTTTTGGCGGTTAATTTGCTTATTTGCGAGAGCAAAAACAATCTAGGATACCATTTCTATCATTTTAGCTAGCAAGTCTTACTTGCTTGCTTGCTAGTCTATCGAAGATTTCCCCCTATATGTATGTTTATTTAAAGTTCACGAATTATTTATCATTTATTTGCTAAAGGAGCTCAAAGTTTATTTTCGCGTTTTTTACTGAATGCACTATAATTTTCACAAGAAAATATTAGTGTAAAAACTAAAAACAAAAATATCACTGATGATTGCATTGTAATATGCAAAAGTGGACGTTTTTTGAAAATTAGGTATTTTTAATGCTCTATAAAATTTCTGAAAACGGTTAAAGGTTTGTAACAAAAAGAATTGAGAATGACATACATAAGTATTGCATAACTGTTTATCACAACATTGATGAACAGGCTTCAACATATACTCTACATAGGTATCTTCTGACGTTAATTGCAGTTAATTGAACTTTTTTTTTAGTTTTTCGTCTACAAAAAGATCTTTTTCTAATGATGCAATCATTACTATATTGAAGATAATTTCTTATTATTATTATTTTTATTTTTTGAAAATTCAGCAAAAATTCAATGATGGTTAAGCTTTTCTCGAATTCATTACAAGTAAGCCATAAAAATAAAGCCTTTGAGAAATCGCAGTTTCCAAACAAAAATAAATTGTGTATTTTTTTCCGAATAGTTAACAAAAAATTTTTCCAAATAAAAGTAATATTTCTCAATTTATTTTATAGTGCAAAATTTTCAATACTGTTATGTTATAGTTATAGTTAATGAAACGACGTAAAACTATGTACATAGTTATGTATACAGCGGTAACGAATGTTTAATTTGAATATTACATAAAATTTTAAATTTCTATTAATAAGCATATTTCAAAATAATGAGCTACATACATATGTATGTAAGTATATCTATATATATATATATATATATATATATATATATATATATATATATATATATATATATATATATAATTCAATATTATATATGTATATTTAACTATGTATTTTATTTCGGTCATTGCTGAATAAGTATAAAATCAAGATATGAAGAAAAATTAAATTAAGTAATTCATGATTTTTTTAAAATTATAAATATATACATAAATACAATTGGCCTTACTAACAAATTTTAGTTTCGACTTTTATTTAGTTATACTACTTGGAAATCACAGAATGCCAGAGCAAGCTCAGAAGCTTAGGTCATATAAAATACAAACCAGAAAATATTTTCTTTATATTATTTATTATTTATATAAATTATAATTAAAATTTTATTATTATATTGTATTTGACAAAAATAATAATATCTAATAGTAATTTTGTTTGAATAATAAGTAACAATAAAATTTTTAAAATTTTAATTATAGGGCTTTTCTTCCAAAAATATATCTAATAAAGAATCTTTGTATAATATAAGCATGTTAATTAATGATGAATACACACTGTAAACATATATGTGAAAAAGTTAATTAATTTTACAGTAGTCAATTGTTAATTCACATTGCATCTATTAAAGCCAAAAATCGAAAATATGTACCTACATACAATACGTAGTTCCATCGAAAATTTCAAAACCTTCAAAAATATTTATTATGATGAAGGGAAGATTCAATAAAAAAATATTTTACGGATATTTGATATGGTATGGTATGGTATGAAGGGCTGTTTGCTTCTGAGAAGCAATTTCACTCGCAGGCCTAAAGGCCCATTGTAAATGCCCTTTAATTTTGTTTGTAGGAGTTGTCTTGGTTTATCCTAAAACTCGGCTATTTACGACCGAGATAAAATTTGTTTAATCTGTATTTTAATGGATATTAATTTTTATGTCGGTATTATTTTTTTTTTTCTTGCAACAAATACATATTTTTATATGTATGTACTAGTATATTATGTATGTACGAGTATTCCGATCCTTTTGAAATTTGTTATGTAATTTTATTCAAATATCAACCATAAAATAATATTTATCTCCTGCTCCTCAGAGCTGGTATCTAGAAGTAAGAAATTTTTCTTCGTCCAGCTAATTGTGGTCAACTTGACTTATTGAAAAAATTTAGTTTTTCCAGAATTGGTTCATATGTATCAATATATGATTTAGCACTTGTAAAGAATGGTTAAAATTTCACAAAGTGTAAGGTGTTACGTGGATACAAGAGGAGACACTAATTGTTGATCACGTTTGCAAATAAATTGTGCCAGGTGCTTTAAAATATTGCAAATAGCATTAGTAAATCCAAAAAGATGAGGAGCTATGAGTCCAAGAAATGTTTTTATAGCAATTTTTAGGTAAATATAAATAAACAATTTTTTGAAGCATATAAGGGGGACATCTTCGATAGACTAGCAAGCAAGCAAGTAAGACTTGCTAGCTAAAATGATAGAAATGGTATCCTCGATTGTTTTTGCCCTCGCAAGTAAGCACATTAACCGTCAAAAGTTACGATTCCAAAGCTGGTGTCGCAAATTCAGTTAACAGAGCACATAACCTCAAATTTCTTCTAAATAAGTAGAAACTCAAACCCAAATACTTATGTTATCAATATAACTTGAATATTTATTTCTTTTAATGGATAGAATTGTTTATAGTCAAAATAATATGAGTTGGCGAATCTCGCGCATGTTTTACATGTGTTAGTGATCTTGTGTATACATATACGAAGGAAGAAACCTCTTTCTTAGAATTTACAACAACAAAAATGCATGTGTGTAAGTATCTTTTCTTCTGCGCATAGTTTTCTAGTATAATACGATTTGGCATCTTTTTTAAATCGAGCTATAGTTAGACCATTGTGTATATGAATTCATAAATTTATACACAATGATGAGACTAGAAATAATTAAAATTGAAAAAAAAAAATAGTTCATGATGAGCAAAGTAATTTCGGTTATGATTTAAAATTTCAAAATTTAAAAAATTTGAATAAAAAAAACGAATTTTTAATGTAATATAATAGAAAATTATAGGTTATGTATATAAAAACTTATTCAGCAAAAGTGTTTACAAAATAAAAATGGTTGACTTGCGATTACAATCGAGGATGTGGTTTTTTGTAATCGCAATTAGCAATCGCAAATCCGCCATATTTTCTGGTCGCAATTTGCTTCATTGCTAGTGGATCGAGGATGTCCCCCTAAGACGCAACAGGCAATCTAATAATTTATCGTAATTGGGACTTTTCAGCTGTATGGAAGAATAAATATGAATTTTCTAGGTATCTATCGACTATTACTCAACATACAAGAAAATGCCATGTACATAATATGTAGACATATCATACCTTTATGTTTAAAGCAGGCTCATAATTCTCATTGTCTACATATTAAATTTCAAATTGGAATTGAATAATATAATAGGAGCGAAAAAAGTTACAATGTATATAGGAAAATGATGATGATGATGATGATGATGATGATGATGATGATGATGATGACGATGATGATACAACTTAGTTTTATATATCCTCATTTTTGTATGCCAATTTCCATAATAGTAAATATATAAATGTACAAGATGAGCTAAAAATATAATAATGTGTGGTAGATCGTTGACAGGGAATTTTAATATATCTATTTATATGCATGTACATACATACATGTGTGTATATGAATACGTAGATATATGCAAATAAATATTTTATTTTTGAGTCTCAATAGGGACTCACAGTTCACGAAATCCATGTTTTAAATATTTGTGGCAACAAGGATTTTTTATACTCTTCCGTTGGAATGAGAACGGTCAAAAAGCGTAGCATATTTTGTGTTGTACATACATATTTGCGCAAAATTCCATTCTTGTACGTTTGAAACATATTCATACTGATATATGTATATACATACAAGTTAATTAACAATTTCCTCATAAATACAAAAATATTTACAAATATAATTTTCAACATCAAATGTTATGAAATAACGTTATTAAAAAGAGGATGAAATGTAGAATATTTAACAAAGATATTTTGTAATAGATTCATTTTACTAGCATATAATATCATACATATGTACATATCTATTATCTACTGTTTCTAGATTTTCTTTCATTCGAGATTACTCGTAAATATAGTACACTGTTAACATTTTTCAATTAAAGTGAGGGATATTCCAGTATTTTCTTCTTGTTAAAATTTCAACTTATAATTTAAAGTAAAAATACACTACATCGCCATTGAATTATGACCGATAATAAATTTGTATATACATATATAATTTATTTATAATAATAAGGTATTTCTTATAATAATTTTTAAATCTTCGTCTTTATCCCAATTTTTTTTTGTATTTTCTTTTAAAATTCCTGTGTTCGAATTTTTTTGGTATATATTTTATTATATTCCACACGTTTTCTATAGAGTTTCTTGACTGTGGTAAAATTGATATTTCCGAATCCTCTAACTATTTTAATATGCCTGCTGCTTTGTCCTGCATGAGCTGCTACTATTCTCCTAAAGGTATAAAAAATCATCAATATCCATTAAAATCATAGATGTTTTACTTGTTTTTGAACACATTTTTCGGCATACGCATACTGCTCTTCAGACCTTTTTCAGAGTGCGGAAAATATCATTCACGAATGAAAAAAAATTCAATTATTTACCAATTTTATCATTCACGAATGATAATTATTTTTTACCATTTTTATCACTCACGAATGATATTTAAATTACAAATTCTTATCACTCATAAAGAATGAAAAATATTTCTGTATACTAATTTTTTTCATTCACGAATGTGAAGAAAAATTTCATTCCATATCGTTCCTTTTCACGAATGAAAAAGAATAGAAACGAATAGAAATGAAAAATTCATTATGTATTCTTTCTATCTTGTTTTAAATTTTAATCCTTGTTCCTTGTTGCATTCAGTTGAAATTAAAGTATAAAAATATATCAAAGTGTATACATATACGAAGGAAAAAACCTCTTTCTTAGAATTTACAACAACAAAAATGCATGTGTGTAAGTATCTTTTCTTCTGCGCACATTTTTCTAGTATATAATACGATTTGGTATCTTTTTTAAATCGAGCTATACCAATTCTTATCACGAATTTATCACTAGTGATAAATATCACGAATGATAATTATTTTTGATTCTCAATTTTTTTATGCTCACTCACGAATGAAAAGAAACGATATTGAGAACAAAATTATAAAATTCATGAGTGAATGAAAAATAAAATTCTTTTTTTTTTATCATTCGTGAGTGAAAAGAATTTTTTTCATTCTTCCTACTCTGTGACTTTTTTGAAAAAGGTTACGGTCTACCGAACTGCCTGCATTCATCACTAACACTAAAAATTACCTGAAATTTTAAAATTAAAATTTTTTTTTAATAAAATGTTCCACTATTCTTTTATCCAAAATAATAATGAAAAAAAAAAAATTGTTTTTAAATATAAAAATTCAATTACCTTTCCAGTATATAAAATCATAGTTTCAGAACGTTTTAATCCATTCCGAACGTTTTGACTGGTTATCGTTAAAATCTTTATACATGCACTTTATACAAATCTTTAACAGATGCACAATAATAATGCGATCTTCTCGTGAAGTTGTTCTTCTGAACCTTCTGCGTCCTCCTCGTGTCTCAGTTGGCTTCTGTTTCAGCATCTTATTTATTTTACCTACTGTTTGGTTTTCCGTCTGGTTTTTTTTGCGTCAAAATTTTGTTGTGTAATAAGCTTTTATAGCAGCTTTCTTTATATCAGAAATGTCCTAAATTCCCCATACTTTAAAATTAAACTATAAAGTATAAATGTAATACAATTTCAATTTTGCAACTATTTAATATCAAGAAATACTAACAAACAGTAAAATTACTTCTTTCACCCATGTTCTACATTCCGCAAAAAGTGGAAGTGGAATACGAAATCAATCCATGCAAAATCGAAAATGGTGTTCTAGATTCCACACGGAATCATATATGTATTTCGAACATTAATTTCGAATCAGGGGGTCGATTATGAACATACTTTATCGTTATTACTTTATCGTTATAAATGGATAAAGAATAATCGGTATTATGAACCTACTCTATTGTTATGACGTGTTAGAAATTCTCTCAGATTCTTTATTTTTTGTGGTGACTTTGAAACTTACGATAAAGCGGTATTTTAAAACAACTTTATTGTTATTTTTGTATCGGTATTTATACTTTAAAATAACGTGAATTCTGTTAGGGTCTTTATTGTATAAAGTGGTTATTTTTTGTGAAAAAGTTGTGAAAAAAATAGTGCAAACAATTTAAATAAATTAAATATTGTAAGTATTTATGCTTTTGCATATTAGGAATAATATATAAATCGTGGTAAAAGTCCATTTTTCCTTTTTTCGAGATATTTAATAATTGTCATAATCAGTTACTTTATGATGTTATATACCCGAGTTTTCATTTGATAAAATCATACATTTATTTTAAAATGTGAATCTTCTATCATTTTAAAATTTATAAAATGTATTGTATTGTATGTACAGTGACCGAAATTTCTATAAACGCACATAGAATTTTATTTTTGACACAATGTTCTGTAAC
Source organism: Bombylius major (assembly GCA_932526495.1). NCBI lineage: Eukaryota > Metazoa > Arthropoda > Insecta > Diptera > Bombyliidae > Bombylius > Bombylius major. The sequence goes on from OW052043.1 coordinate 28,857,071, forward strand.
TCATCAAAGAATCATTCTATTGTATTGAAACTTTGCTAATATGTTCTGTTATAGTAAGCCCTTATTTTTTCATGACATGCGTCAATCAATTTGTGCAGAATTATTTTTTTTCTACTGCTTGTCTGAAAAGTGTCGTTTTTTGATAGCGAAATTCCTTTAAACTTCCTTAAATTTCCTAAAACTTTGAATTCATGAAAATTTAGTGAAAGTGGAATTTTGAACACCTAATTCCACTTCAGCAACTTCAATTTCGTAAAAGTAGAATAATATTGAACTCACTTCATATTGTCTACTCCAAGAAACTTGTGTCGGGAGTATCTTCTATTTTGACGTAATGATAAATAATAGGTGGTACAGGGACATTTCATTTCGATTGAAAACTGATAACAGTATGTTTTTTAGTAAACCCTTCAAGGAATACCTTGGCCAAATTTCAAATTTCAAGAGCGCAAACTCTTTGGAAAAAAGAAGAAAATTTTGTCTACAAATATAATATATACAAGGTGTTCCGTTTGGTTTGCTTAACCTTAATACAAGTGATAGGTCTCATCGAGAAAAACAAAAAATCGTATCGGAGGGAGGGGGGAAATCCCAACGGGTTCGCCGCTAGAGGGCGTTGAAGTTTTTTTGCTCTTATTTCACGATGTACCCTATAACTTTTTATAGGGGCACTCAAAGGTCACTTTGTGTTTAGAAAAAATGTAGAGAACCCTTTGCCCTTTTCAACGATACCTTACTTGTTCCTCTTCTTCTAACTGTTCAAAAGTTACACGCATTCAAAATCAAAATTTTGTGAATTTTTTCCAAATTTTTGTGTTTAACCCTGTCTTTCTCAAAAAAGGCTTAAATTAACCTTAAAAGCTTAAAGGATATTTGCATTTGAAAATTAGCACTTCTAGCTCCTATTTTCATTTTACACTGCAATAAAAACACGTGTTCTATAATCCAATGAATTTCAGACTTATTTTTTCAGTTTTTTTAAAAGGTCTTCCTTGATATCTCAAAAATTATCCATTTTTCGAAAAAAATAGGCATAGCAAATCGGTGCAGAATCAATTGAGCTTTCATTTTCTGCAATAAAAACTTGGGGTTAATTTAAGCCTTTTTTGAGAAAGACAGGGTTAAACAAAAAAATTTGGAAAAATTCACAAAATTTTGATTTTGAACGCGCCTGACTTTTTAACAGTTAGACATAGAGGAATGAGTAAGGTATCGTTAAAAAGGGCAAAGGGTTCTCTACATTTTTTCTAAACACAAAAAGACCATTGAGTGCCCTTGTAAAATGTTATGGGCAATAGATACCATGAAATAAGAGCAAAAAAACTTCAACGCCCTCTAGCGGCCAAACCGTTGGGTTTGCCCCCCCCCCCACCGATACGATTTTTTGTTTGTCTCGATGAGACCTATCACTGGTATCAAGGTTAAGCAAACCAAACGGAACACCCTGTACATATAGCCATCAATGAATCAGTGAAACTTTTTATGTCGATGTCCTGTAACTGGTGTCCTGTTGGTGGGATCTTTCTAGTCTAAAAGCAAGAATTGTAGAGAATATCGCGAAAAACGAAAGGTATTAAATTTTTTATAAATCGCATAAAATATTTCGTAAATATGTAGTCGAACTTAAAAAAATTGATTTTGTCTATAAAACGTACGAAAATGAAAAAAATGAATGAATTAAAGTTTATTTTTCACTGATGAAAATAACTTTTTATTAACATTTTTTTAGTGTTCAGTTCATGTTTTGTTTTTTTAAATACATTATTTTATTTTATTTTAATAAAAATGTAGTCAGACTTCTTTAGAGTTCAACAACAAGACTGGGAGAGTATGCCAAGCATTTTGATGTTCATTTTTTTAACTGACGAAATACTACAAAATTTGTAGATATTTTTCAAATGTGTTCAAAATATAAAATCAGTGGCATATTTTTATATGTACATATATACGTATTATAAATATATGTATATGTAATAAATCAATATACTTACTGTATACATATATTGTGAACAATGTGTTTGTTTATTTATATCTATATTTTAAATAAAATTGTTAAAGTAAGACTGTGGGATTTAATTTAACAAAAGAAAGCCGATACACATTCAAAAACTAAATAATAAGACATTCCCAATAACAAATCAGCTGTAGTCGCATATTTTGTTATCCGTTGGTATTTTTAAAATCTGCAAAAGTTGAAATTATCTCTTTTAAAAACTTTTAAAAGACGTTACAGAACTGCTTTATTGGAGAACAAAGGAATTCTGTGAATTTAATAAAATTCTATTGAAAATATGTACTTACATACATAAGCATAGTGGCGGTGATGGAATGGTATATGTACATATGTTACACATATAACTAAATGATATCCGTCATCGTTTAAAGAAGGAAGATTTTATCTTGAAAAGAAACCTCTTCTCAAAAGTGTGGTTAATAATACATACCATTTTTACTTTTGGTAGTCAGTATTGTGCAATTGTGCTTATAGAGGCAGTACAGTACCCGATAAATTTGTGATAACTCCACATATAATTGTTTGTAAGAAATTCTAAAAAATATATCTCTAGCAACCCTGAAAAAGGTACTTTTTAAATTTTAACATATGTTAACTGGGTGTTTCAAATTGTGCAGAAATCATTTTAACTTTTTTTGGATGGATGGATGGGGGGAGTCAATCTCAACCGTTGCGGAGTTAGAAGGTTAAAAGATTTTTTGTACTTTTTCCTTATTTTACACTATAACTTTTTACAGGGGCACGCTAGGCTCATCCACCGTTTTGCAAAATTTTAGAAGACCCCTGTGTCTTTCCATCAACATCTTTCATGCCACTGTACCTCTTACCATTCAGAAGTTATAAAGCCTCAAATTTTGTAATTTTTTCACCCATTTTTTTACTTTAACATTAACTTTATCGAAAAGTGCTCGTTATCGACCCTCATTTTTTATTACAGAAAATGAAAGCTCAACAGATTATGCATCGATTTGCTATGTTATTTTTTGCGAAAAGTGCATAATTTTCGAGATATTTGTACTTGAAAATTAGCATTCTTAGCACCCATTTTCAATTTACACTGTAATAAAAGCACGTGTCTAATAAAATCTAATGAATTTCAGACTTATTTTTTCAGTTTTTTCAAAAGGTCTTTCTCTACAAGATTAAATCTTCCACTCATTGACGAGTTTTACATTTGTCTTCCCCACCATATTCTCGACATTTTTACTTTTACACAGGTATTCCTTCTTTTTTCTCAATTCATTGTACATACACACATTTTTCAATGTATTTGAATTTTAAATCCTTCAAAAACGTGTTTTTGTGTATGTGTGTTAGTATCTTCACCTCGTTAAATAGAAATCAGTTTGGTTGAAAAAGTGAAGAAATATGAGGAAACCGCACGGTTGGCCGACGAACTGGCGAGAATACAGTCGTGAAGAAGACTGTGTAAAACCCATCATTAAGTATAATGACTAGCGATTATCTTTCGCACACACAACACAAGGCATATCCTCTTTTTGGTTAAGAAAAATAGCGATACCCTAACATTCTATGTTCTTTGTATGACGAACGCCATACTACTGAAGAAAAATTTAAAGGAAAGTGAAAAAAATACAGAATAACAAAAACAACATGAGTGATCAGTGATGATAAGTAGCCTTTTAAAATAGGAAATTATTATGAATAAGAAAATGAAAATACATGTGTATGAAAATGTTTTAAGGAATAATTTACTTTGTTGGTAAGTAATTTACATACAAGTAAAGAATCTTGCTAAATTTGAGCGTATTTAATTGTAAGATGGTGTAAATAATAAATTCCTAACTAAAGTAACAAAATGCGAATTTCTCTTTCCAAGAAGGATTTTTGTGAAATGTGATGCTTACATCACAGTGAAATTTCAGTGGAAAGGATACGCAAATCCTACTGCGCATACTTCCCCTTCGCCAATCTTAACCGGCTGTACTGTACATACATATAAATACATATGTGTGTTTACGATATAATATGTACTTCAGTTTATTTCTTTTATCTTTTCAACTTTAGACAAAAACAAATAAAATTCAAAACCATCGAGTAATTAGTATAGATATTTTCTTGGAAACAATGAACAGGAATATACCTAAAATCAATATTCAGTGCTGCTCAACATGTGTATGTTCTTTAAAGCGAAAATTCGTGTGACTCAAATGTCCTATAAATCTGCAGTGTCGTTAGAAACTTTACGTACACGCTTATTAAATAGACAATTCTCTAAAGCTCTATTAAAAAAAACATCCGAAAATGTTTTCAGGTGAAAGATAATAAAAGTACAATGCGCAAAATTTAAATTTCGTTTAAAAACAAGTTGCACAAGTTGAATAATTGTTGAGTACTTTCATAAATGCGTCGACGACGTTGACGGTGTAAAAATCATGTTCATAAATGAGTTTCCAGTGCAGTCGTGGAATGGTATCATGTTCATTAATTCAAGCATGCAGCGCAGTCGGCTGAAATTACTTTAATCGTTTTCAGGCGACTGCGATGTTTATTTTCAATTAAAACGAATAGTGTTGTACATTTTTTTTCTGATATTTCTTTAGTTCGATTTTAAATTTAAAATAAAATTTAAATTATGTAATTAAAAATTATTAAATTTTATAAAGATTGTGACGTCATATTTGAAGATGGCGAATCATGTTCATTTATTCTAATAACTGCTTGCATGCAAAGTTGACGACTCTGATTACAATTCCAGTGCATTCGAGTCGTCGACGTAGGTTGACGACGCATTGATGAAAGTACCGGTTGTGTTTTTATCAACGATCTAAAAAGCACATGATTAATCGAATATGGTAAAAAGCTACTCGAAAACGAAAGAGATATTATTCCCATGTTTTTGAAATTTAGCAGTTTCGTTCTGCAAAAATGTGAATGTAAAAAATCTAAAGTTGATTAAGTATGTAAGTGAAAGGCATACATATGTAGGTATATACCCATTTAACTCTTCACTGCCATATTACCAAGGTATACAAGGTATAGTAGTATCATTGTATATGAATTTATAAATGGTAGTATAAAATAAATAATAATCCACAGTAGTTTGAATTTAATTATTTAGTTTAATGGATCGTTTACAATTTAATGTGAAAAATTTTACCTGTTTAAAATTCAGCGTAGAGTGAAGTTTATTAAGTTCGATTTTCGAATGTTTTCCGAACTTATAAAGAACATTTAAAAATTCAAATTCAAACTGATATACATGTCTTTATAGTCTTTGTGAACATTTTCAATTAATAAAAAAAAATCCATACTTTTCTGTTTTCGTTAAATTCTCATGGAATAAAAATGTAATTATCCTTTTTTGTAATAACAATAACCGTCAACAATAATAGCTTTTGAATACTTCGAAATTTTTAATTTATATTTAAACAAATTTAAAAAAAAAAAAAAAACTGCTTATACTTACATTTTTTACATGAAACTTCTTTAAAAAAACAAACTTTCCACTTGGAACGAAAGTTTTTTAAACTAGTAGGAACTAATTTTTCGAACATCCATATTGAAAAGTAGAAATAGAGCCTAATCTGACGCTGACTCTGCAATCTCACTCCGAGGTATGAATGCGAAAGCGATATATACTCTGACGAATAGAAGAATGAAATGCAGCAAAACCTACGTTTCAATTTTTATTGTAAATGGTCTATTAATGGTAATAAATTTTAACGTTGAGGGGGCAAAAAAGAAGAAATCATGGGAAGTACGAGGGTCTCAACAAAAGTTCGTGCAAAAGAACAAAGAAAATTTAAAAAAACACAGACATTATAGTTTATTTGTTTAACATTTTTCAACATAATTACCGTTTATTTCTATACACTTCTTAAGTCTATTAATCCACCTGTCAAAACGCTTCAAAAACCTCATTTTTCAATGAGCCAAATTGCTCTTCTACAGCTTTTATGATTCCTTTTCGGTCTTTGTATGTTTTCTCCTGTAGGGGTTTTTTTTAATTTTTGGGAAGAGCCAGAATTGGAATGATGATAAATCGGGCGAATATGGTCCTGGTTGAATTTCATTGATGTTAGATGCAGCTATAAAATCTGACGTCATTTTCGCTGTGTGTACAGAAACATCGTGATGAAGAAAATATCTTCGCAACTCGGTTTTAGGACGTCCTTCTTTAAAATATTTTAATATTTTCGAACACTTAGACAACTATTTTTATACTAGTATGCGGTAACAGTCTGTCCTGCTTTCAGTGGTCCATCAGCTATAATTTTACTTCTACTAAAGAAAATTGCACACATTACTTTTCAAGTGGATTTTTTTACTTAAGGCTTTTACTGGAGAAGGTTGACCATTTTTACTCCATACAGAAGATTAGAATTTTGTTTCGGGTTCGCTATTATAAACTCAGGTCACCCGCAAATTTAAGAGAATTGTACACGAGCTGCCTTTTCTTCTTCACCCAATATACGTGGAACCCAGCGTGCAAATTTCTTGCTATATTGCAGACTGTCATTGAAGATTCTTGATACTATATCTCCAATGTTTTAAATCACACTGAAGATGTATAGAACATTTAAATCACACGAAATTTTGAGCAGCACCATATCTACGTATCTAATATTTAAACTGGATTGTTTTAGCGTTAAACAAAAAAAAATTTTCATCTATGTAACTATTCCATTTCATTTATTTACATTCTTGTATATTATAGATCTTTCCATTTTCACTGAAAGTGGAAAGGACGCGAGAAGTGTTGAATAAAAAAAAAAAATTATACAAAAGTTCATTAATATATTTTGTTTATTTCCTACATTTACGTGGGCCGAAAGAAGTAAAAATAAAAAGCTAAAGATTAAAACCTATTATACTTCAAAATTAGAACTTTAACATCGTAACGAATGTGACACATTAATTTAAAAAAATAATAATATCTAGGGTAGAATACCCAGTAACGAGCACTGTTAAGGAAGATTCTTAACTTTTTGCCATGCCAGGATTGAAGTTATTTTTTGAAAAGTCTTAAAAGAAGATTGAATGACTTCTAAGAAAAGACATAATACTAAATATTTTATCAGAAAATTTATAACGGTGAAGGAAATATCATTAAAATCATAAAAATGTTCAAAAACTCTTAATTTCAGTAATGAGCACTTTTTTGGCCAGTAATGAGCACTTCAAAAATTTAGTAATGAGCATCAATTTTGAAATTGATTTACTTAGGCAGGTATATATTCTAAAATTGAAAAAATCGAATTATTTCAACGATGTAACGATAAATAACAAGATTTAAATTATTATAAAGATTTAAGCTATTTTATTACATAAATATTTACATAAGAAACTACTTCTATATATTTCCAATTATCAAAAAATTCAAATATTCACTTTCTTAACAAAAACACTCAAAAAACACTACTATTAGGTATGGTCTCATTAAATGTAACATTTAAAAAGAAACAAACATTTTTAGTTTGAAATTATTATCACATTGTAAGGATAACATAATAAACACCAGATGTGCAGCAAGGATTTCCCGAAATTTCCAAAAATATCTTAGGTATAAGGTAAAATAAAGGTATGTGCTCATTACTGATGTAATGCTCGTTACTAGGTATGTTACCCTATACTCTATTCAAAAAATTTCTTCACCGCAGGTCTTATGGACATATTTTGTCTTGTTTCTTCTTTGAGTAATTACATAAATGATAAATGTGTTTCTGATTTTCATCACCGGCAGTGTTACCCTTTAGTTTAAATTGGCTATGTAAAGTCGGATGAAAAGGCGGGCAGTGGACGAAGCGGTAGAGTGTTGGCTTCTGATGCTGAAGGTCTCGGGTTCGAGTCCGCCTGAGTTCACTCAGCTCTGAATGAGTACCAATTCACTTTGAGTTGGGTATAAGTGCTCGGTACTAATTAGTTTAGTGGCTTTTGCTTCATAAAAAAAAGCCAAGTCCACAAAAACTAAGAAATATTAGTACCAAGCCCTGTCATACGAATAAAAAATTCGTTCTCTACCAACGAATTTAGTGGTTCGCATTCCACTTTAAACTGTAGGTGCATGTATGACAGAAGTCGGGGTGCTGAGTACAATGGACTCTCCTGTCTGAGTGCTCGTGGATGCCTAACTCGCATCCCCCCCACCCACAAAAACAACAACAAACAACAAAGTCGGATGAACTTTTTGATAAGTGTTACCGGATTTACCTTTGTACTAAAATTTTAGAAAATTTCATAGTTTGTAAAAATTGCTTCCTAATAGAGAAAAATTATAATAAATTTTTTTTTTTTAAATTTAATTATTATTAAAAATTATAAATTAAATTATTTGAAAATTTGATATTTTTTACGCTAATAAAATTTTAAAACCCAAATAGATTTGTAAAGTAGATAAAAATGCAAAAAAAGTGTTCACACTCGTATATTGAAAATAGAAGGGTTTTGTGAAACGGAAAGATTTTTTGGGTAAAGGCCTGTTTTCTCACCACTCCTCACTACTGTTCATATAGAACATAAACTTATTCGTAAATGATAAAACCTTTACATTTTTACGAATGACTTAGTCAAATTTAATTTTTGAGTTTGTAATAATTCTGATACATACATGTGTTTATATAAATATTTACAGTTTGAAGAATAATAATATAAACTTCTTCCTTCTATACCTATATAATAGATGGTTTTTAATCAAATCAATTTATTCACTTTATAATATAACCTCACCATATAGGTATAGTAGTCACACGTCAATTTTTTCTCTTACAAGAATGTAAGAACGCACAATATTTTCCACCTTTTTATTTTATTTTTTGACTATTATGCACTTTAAAAATAATAACACTGTTCATTTATTATATTTTAAAACTTTTTAAAAAAATATTTTATTCAAAAAACCAAAAATATTTAACTAAAACACTATTTCTTTACGCTACTATTTGTACTACCAGTACTGAATGTTTTGACATTTCCACACTTCTATCGTGTTTGATTGTGTTAGTGCAGAAAGCCAGTTCAGGGCTTTGTATAAAGATGGTTTTGGCTCATCAGCGTTTGTGCGCATGAATTTTTTCATTATTTTTATCTTTTACTTCATTATTTATTCATTTTGTTAATTTTTCTTCATCCAAAATATAGGGGAAAAAACCCAGTAACGAGCACTTTAAGAAAAAAATAAACATTGAAATAATATTTCAATTTCTTCTGCATTTAAGTACTCACCTACCTCTATTTTAATATAAATGTAACATTTTTAAATAAAAATAATTCAAATTTTTGTTTTGTTTTGCAACCCGTTTGGATATTTCAATTCTCTAAAATTAAACGTAATTAGTAAACAGAATGTTTTCAATTTAAAGGCGTTACGTTGCAAAATGTCGAGAAAAATACATCAATTTTTTATATTATATTTAATATTTATATGTTATAGTATATATATAAGTACATACCTACTTTTGTATAAAAGCAATAAAAAATATTTTTTATCTTAAAGCTTAAAAAAAATATTTTTATTTCAGTTTAAAATGAAGGGCTCTTTATTGGGTATTTTAACCTGTATATGTTTATTACTTGAATTGAAATACAAGAAAAATAATCAGTCGCCGTACGAGTACGACTGTGTTACTGGCGAGAACGAAAGGATGGCTGCTATTGTTTTTTATTTTCCAGCGTCTCACTGCACTTCTAATAGATTGGGGTGTGAGTAGCTTAGTATACTACTATTAAAAGTATTAGGTTGTAATGACACTGGATAAAAATGAACTTTTCCATTAGACCTGCAGTGAAGAAATTTTGTGAATAGAGTATAGTGCATTTTAATTTGAAAATAATCTTGGGATTTTTAAAAATCATTCTGTCTTTGAAAAGAAGAAATGTATGCCTCAAGCAAGGTTTTATACATTATTGGGTATACATCAGGATCCTCTACCTAAGCACAAATGCATTGAATGGCACATGCAGTTAATTGTGTTTAAATAAAAATTTTGTATAATAAAAGATTTGTAACTCTACTTTTTTACCCGTCATAAAATTGGCATTGTCAGTTGAAATTTTCCTTCGAAATTTCTAATTTTGAAAAAATAAAAATTCCTAATTTCGTTATAAGTACATAGATACTTTCTGCGCTAACATATTTTAGCGGAAATATAAGGCGAGCGTCTTTAACTTTATCAATTAAAAATAAATCAGAGTACAATACAATACAACTGCTGATAAACATTTGCTTGTCAATTGCTTTTAATTTGTCATATTTGATATCTTTTGTAATAGTAGAATCTCTAGCAACAAAGAAATTGATAGTTTTCTATTGTATTTTCAATGCAGCAATTTCAATATTTTTCTTTTTTCTTTAGTTTTTCTTACCCTTTTAGATCTAATGCAATACAGGGCTATGAAACTTATTGTTTCAACAACATCTAGCTTGACATCACTTCAATATACCAGAAATGTCGCCCTCTAGCTTTGTTTTATAGATAATACTATCATGTCAAGTGTTCTACATATTGACATCGAAAATATTATGCCTTCAAAATTCGTCTTACTCAGAAAATCCATAAACTCTACATGAAGTCGCCTTATGAGCATAGATATGTACATAGAAATATTGTCAATTTTTCGTAAATATATAACTTAGTTATAGTTATATAACTTTAAAGTTGCGGAACGTTCTTCTATCTCATGCTCCCTCTTAAATCTACAAAATTTTAAGTCGAGCAACTATCAACACTTTCTTTCTTTATCCCCGTAACCTTCACTAACCGTCTTTTTCCTTTTTCATACGTTACCCGCTAGCAAAAGTGTATAGTCAAAACCAAAAAAGTTAAGGAATCGTATCTATTTACTACAATAACAACAAAGTATACCTTATGTGGGTCCCAGAACATGAAATGATCAGAGACAACGAGCTGGCAGACTCTTTGGCTAAAAAAGGGACCAACTCTAATCTCCTCGGATGGAACCCTTCTGCGGTCTTGCCAAGGGAACACACAAAACGCAATATCAAGGAATGAGAAATGTATCTTCCTCTGGGCAAAAACTCCAGTAACGAACAAGCAAAGGAATTTATTAAACCTTCAGCTAATATTTTCAAAAAACTGCTCCTCAGTAGGAATGAGTTAAGAGGATGACAAATGCAGGTTCTGCAAAGAGGCCAGAGAGAGAGATCTCAAAACACATTTTGTGTGAATGCGAGGCGAACTTTTTCTCAAGCCTGAGGAAATTGGATGTGTACCTTTGAATAGAATCCTATGATTTATCAAAAGCCTAAATCTATGGAAAGCACGGGTGGCACAAAAGATCTTATCAGGTTGAAGTGCAAACAGCCCAAATCATCTAATCTAATCTATTTGGCACCCTTAGGGTATGATTTCTTTATTTGATTTATCTTCTAATTTTTTCTTTTTCTTCATGTTTTATTATTTTAGCCTCGTCTCCACTATATATGATGATTGACTAGAATTAAAACCTGAAATATAGACATTTAAATGTGAGAAGTTTAATTTCTTAATAAAGAAAAAAAAGTACGTGCTACCAATTAGGAACATCCTTGTACGAAAATTGAATCTTGTTTTTTTTTTCAACTTTTAATCTAAACCATAATTTGGTGTGGTGTAATTTGTTATATACCAACCCCTATAATATAAATAACTTCTGCCCCCAAGAGCCCTACTCTAAATAGTATTTATAGAGTGTAGCTAATTTATTTTTTATTGATCGAATTTTGAATAACGAAAAGCAATTTATGTGACTGCTTTAGACTTATGTATATACGTTTTTCGACTGGAAAATGAGAAACTATAAAATACTAAATGGTAGGGGTTGACAGATAGGCTGGAAGTTCTATGTTATTCTATTTTACCGCGTATATAAGGGGCATGGTAAAAGAAACACTAGTAAGGTATTATCATGGTAAAAGAAACACTAGTAAGGTAATATCAATCGGAACCTTGGGGTTCCGGGTTGAGCTGTCGTATTGAGAATCGGATTGAGATGGCACGCTACAAGAGCTTATTATTTTATTACCGGTTGTTTTGAAATGCATATCTACAATCTATTGTCGAAGCTGAACATTTGTTATATTTTTTCATGAGTTTTTGAATTATCTATAAAAAAAATATTCACATATGTACTTAAGTACATACATACTCGTATATGTATTTAGAAATTTTCAATTATATATTTTGTAAAATTTATTTTTTGCATATTAAAAATAAGAATTTTTATTATTTTTTTTATTTAAAAAAAACTGATCAAACTCTAGGCTATATATTTCTATTTACAGAATGTAATTCTTTATGTACATACATATATTAATACTTATATATAAATATATGTAAGTATGTAGGTACATATTCATTGTTTTTTTTCCAAAATAAATTTATTTTAAAGTGATTATTAAACTTTGGAAATCACGGAGAAAAAAATGATGTAATTAAAGTAAATTATATTCCTTTCACCTTTATGAGTGCAACAAATTCATGTCTATTCAAGTAAAAGGGGAAAAAATATATACATAAATACATATTATATGGTATATATACAGTGCGTTTCATAATTATAACGCCACCTAAAATTTTAAAATTTCTACGAAACCATTGACTTCAGGTTGACAGAATGTTCGAAGTAAATGATAAGAGTGATGAATAGAAACAATTTATCCTAATATGAAAATTCGATGTCTTCCCTGGTTACATAATTTGGTTCGCAAAATAATTATCTATTTTACGTTTTCTGCCAAAACGCTTTACCTTGCCATAGCCTTCCGGATTTATTAGAAAATTTTGTATTATTCTGTGACTTCGGCCTATAATTATTAAACATATGTACATAATTATAAACATACATACGAGGGGCGGTCCAAAAGTTTTGAGCCTTTGTGTGAAATCTTTCAAATAAAACAATGAAATATATTTTATTTTTCAATATATTCAACTTTTATTGAAATGCATTAATATCTTTCTACAATAATAATAATTCTAGTCTGTTAAAAAATACGATTTATCTTTGCTGTTAAAGTAGTCTTCTACGGTCACCTTCAGTGACTCATCGTCAGGATACCTTATTCCACTCAGATGTTTTTTCAAATGTAGGAACAAATAATAATCACTGGGTGCTAGATCTGGGCTGTAAGGCGGGTGACTAATTTCTTGGAATCCACTAGACGTTATAACTTGCAGCTCGGTATTCAATTTTCTCTAAATTCATATTTTACTATTTTTCACTTTGTTCTACTCTTCACAAAAACTAAACAACAAATGACAGCTAAGTGAAATTTCGCATACAGATTTCTAAACAATGAATAACCAAATTGGTGCACCTGATTTGCGTCGCATTTATTGTTTTCCACTAAAGGCTCAAAACTTTTGGACCGCCCCTCGTATAAATATATATACATACATATATATTGTATATATACATATAATTGTGTTTGTTCGTAGTGCAAATGGTACTATACTATACTATACTATAAGAAAATATGATAAAATAATAATCTATCTTTTATAAGAAAATTTAAAAGTAACAAGTCATGGTAAAATGACTATATAATAAGGTAGTCATGCTCGATAAATTTTTTGATTACGTCGTTTGGTACTTTTTTTTGTTATGGTGCTTAGAATTTGAATTAGTATAAGTAACAAATGCAATTTTCTGTACAAATTTATTTCTAACATTTCCTTAAATGCGCAGAATGATCAATTTATGCAAATAAATAAACCAAATTACCGCGCGCATCAATTTTAACGTAACAAAATGTTAAATTTTTTGCTTTCTTTCAAAAGTATGCTCTCTAGGAAGTTGAAACTCACCCAGGATATTCTTTAAAGGGTGTACTAATGGTTAAATCTGTTCACTAGAGCCAAAGTCATAGGGCAAAATGCACAAAAGGTCATTTTTTTTTACAAAAAACTTTTTTGTCTCTCTACGGCGGTGCTTCTATTTTTCACATTTTATTTGATTCAAATTAGTGCAACACAGCCCGAGACATAAAAGTTCAAGTCTTAATCGCGTGGGTTTTCTGTTTGGTACCCTTTAACTCGCGCCCTGTTACAGAGATCTTTTTCGTGTCAGGAAAATTTTTATAGAGAGTAACGAGTAGAATATCGTGCAGAATTTTCAAGTCAATCGGATTACAGGATTGCGAGATATTCAACCTATATAACGAGCTGTTAAAAATGAAAAACCTTATTGTACTTATGTAAATCTACTTCTCTCATTTTCATTTCTTTATTTTTCATACAAAATTGCTTTAATTGGGTTGCAATTGGTTGAACTATCGACAATAAGGACATATTTTGAAGAGGACACTCTAAAGTACCGTTTGAAAAAAGTTCTGTTACAAAAGCTCACGCTCAATAATCAGAAATTTAGCCTATTCCTCTTCTTAAGTACTCCCCAAAATGCTTAATGAACCATTATACCACAAACGGTAATATCTATACAGATGGTGCAAGCAGTGTATTATTATGTTTTTTTTTATGAATATCTCGACATAATAAAACTTAATAAAAAAAATATTCGGCAATTTTGAACTAATATTTTTCTCCCAAACTACAAAAACTTAGATATATGATATATGTATATATGTATATAAGTATATAGTATTTAAAAGTATAATAAAAATAATAGAAAAAAATAATATTTCATATTAAAAAAAAATTTTTTTTCAATGCAAATATTATGTAGGTACATATTTTTATTTAAAACGAAAGAAATTCAAAAATATAAATCGTAATTTGTAATGTTGCCATAGCAACAATATTTGTTATATAATTTACTATGCTGGAATCAAACAAGGAGAGGAAAGCTTCTGAAAGCTCTTAAGAAAGAAATCAGAAAACTTAATTTTTGAATTAAAATATGCTTGCATTTGTGCTATCTGTATAGATATTACCATTGATTAATTATTATACACAGATGAATCATACATAAGAAAAAACTGGAACGCTAAAACAAATAATGCTTTTTACTATCGCACCCATTTTAAAGGCAGTTACTTATTTACATTCCTGAATCCTGATACACAAACCTCACCACTAAATTTGAATTTGAAACAAATTGTAACGATCGTTTTTCTGGTGAGATTTTATTCTGTATGGTTAATTATTCATATTTTTCATATTTTACCATTCAATATGAGCAAAAACCATATAAATACCATATAGACAGACCAAAATGAAAATTTCTTGAAAAAAAATATTTTTCTCCCTGCAGATGGCCAGCCAAGGAGGCTCTGATAGAAAGAATAATTTTTGTATGAATCGAAATCAACAGTATGAGTGTTTGAGTGTATAAACATATACAATAATAATAACGTGGCTTTTTAGAGCCAATATGGAAATTGCGTATACAGAAAAAAAAAAAACAGATCGCAAAAACGAAAAACGTACAGAAACAATATGTATAAGCGCATATATAAATTATGAGTCAATTCATTCAAAAACTATATAGGTATACAACTTGTCTGTTAAAATAATGATCATTAAATAATATGACATATAGATATATATTATACTGTAGTATATACAGAATAGATAATGTACATACATATTTCATAGGATTTTGCAATTATATCCTATAATTATACATATATTGCTGGTATGGTTTTTTTCTTTTCTTTTTTTTTTTTTTGTCCACATGCATATATTATAGTTATGTAGGTATGTATACCTATTTGATACAGCAAACAGCGTTCTTTAAAGCTGAAATAAATGGTTATTGTTGTTGTTTTTTTTTTTTGGTTTGATTTTTCTGTTTCTTGTTGTTATTGTACTTTTGCTACAATGAATATGCTCGCGTAAATAAATATTTTTTGAAATAAGAATTTTATTTCAAATTACAGTGTCCGCTCAATAATTTTTCCCTTCCTATTTTCAACTTTTGGTTTTTTCAACACCCAAATTTCAATAGGTACTTTGAAGGTTTTTCGATGATTTTTATTTTATAAAATAGAATAAAGTTTAAATAAGCTAAACATGTAGGTACTGCCTAATTTAAATCACAGATTTTTGTAGAAATAATTCATTATATAATTATCATAATCGGTTTTTATAATAACAAAAACTAATTTTATTACAAAACTATTTATTGTTTTTTCAAAAATAGCGTTGAAAGTTGCAAATTGGTTTCTATCCAATAATTTCAACTATTTTAAAATTTAAACAAGGCCTATTTTAATCAGTCCAAATTATCGAGCTCATACTGTATGTATGTGTAATTTTTGCTTCTTTTCTTTCAAATGAATATTAACATTAAAATACAAGTGCAAGTGAACAATTCGTTCTATTTCAAATTTTAAACCCTCAAATCAATTTTAAGTAACAAAATGTAACATTTTTTGATTCTTTAGAAAAGAATGTTCCTGTGAAGCTAGGAAGTTGAAATTTGGCCAGAATATTCTTTGAACGGTCTTATATTGCATGAACTTTGAAAGGTTGAATTTTTTTCTAAAGAATTAAAAAATGTTACATTTTGTTACTTAAAATTGATTCGAGGGTATAAAATTTAAAATAGAACGAAGTGTTAACTTGCACTTGGTACTGTTAAAAATTATAGAACAAGAAAAAAATGCTAACGAAAAACCAAAGGTCGATTCTCTGTAAAATTATACCAAAATTTTCACTTGCTTCAGTAAAAATGTTGAAAAGAATAGCTAAATATGAAAAAATTCTTTGTTTTTATAGGCAGCTGACCTGATATCGGCATTGATTTTTAGTATAATATTACATACAATATACATTTTTTTTTTTTTAATTACTTCAAAATGTCTTCTGCGTTGCCTGAAATGTCCTCATAGATTTTAATTGCTTATTGTAAAAGATCAATTATATGAGTTTTCTATAAAATACTTTTTTAAAGGACATGTGTTACAATAAAACTATAAATGAGACAATTATTAAATACTTAACAATTCACAGAATTCTTAAAGAAAATATTAAGAATGTATTAACAAGGTTGTGTACGAGTCTTCTGCGTTGCCGCCTTCATTTCAGATAAATTTAAAACATAAGGTCAGAATAATAGAAATGCGCTATATACATAGTTTTAAAAGTGAGGTATAGAAAAATGTACAAGTATTAAGTCTTTACACTTTTATTATCCAACAATTTTTTAATAAAATTCCTCACAAAGTGTCTTCGATGTTAACAGAGAATCGACCTAAAACAAAAATACACACATGCTTAAGAAAATAATATCACACGTACAGTATATGGTTTAATAAATACATATATTGTAATGTAAAAACACAAACACAAAAATTTTAGTTCTATGTCCAACCACTTGGGGACAAGGAGAAATCGCTAAAATGATAAAAGTTATGCTGATTTGAAATGTAACTGTCAGTAACGGACAAGTGGGCTGTCTTTATGATGTAATTATATAGTCATTGATATGAGTAAGCTAAGTACTTAGCTTATTCTGTCTAATTAGACAGAATAGTCAGTTATTCAAGTATATGTTTATGTATAGTATATACCAGTGATGGATGTTGACGTGTCAACAATCATAATTTGACTGACACCGTCAACAATCGATATTTTTGTCAACAATTAAAAATTGTCAACAATGTGTCGACAATGTGTCAACTATCCTATCCTATCCCTAACCGTAAGTCGAAACGTAACTGACGTATGTCTAATCTGTAATCAAATCATTCTAACTAAGCCAACCTAACCTTGAAAAAAACTGAAAATTTGAAGTGATTTAATTTAATAATTTATAGGTATATATAATATACTATATTAATTATATATAATAAAATAGAATAAAAATTTATAAATATAAAGTATAAATAAACTAGGTATAAATTATAAAAGCAACTAAATCATTTAGTTGTAAAATAGTTGGACGTCCTAAAAATGTTATGTTTAAAGAATTTTTTTATGTTTATAAATTTTATTTTTCCTTCCTTTGTTTTGAAATTTTTATTTATGGAATATAATTAAATAAAAATGAAATCGTTAACTTGACGTTAACAGTCAGTGTCAACAATGTCAACAATACAATTGTTGACGTAGAATTGTTGACGTGCCCATCGCTGGTATATACGATAACATATTGAATGGTAAAATATGAAAAATATGAATAATTAACCATACAGAATAAAATCTCACCAGAAAACCGATCGTTACAATTTGTTTCAAATTCAAATTTAGTGGTGAGGTTTGTGTATCAGGAATGTAAATAAGTAACTGCCTTTAAAATGGGTGCGAGAGTAAAAAGCATTATTTGTATTAGCGTTGCAGTTTTTTCTTTTGTATAATTCATATATGTATAATAATTAATTAATCAATGATATTACCGTCTGTGATTATACATACTTCAAAATCCTAAAACGAAAAGATTATGGCTTTTGTAAAACATGTCAATTTTTCCACAAAATTTTCAACTGTATCTTTTGGCTATAAAATGAAATTTGCGCCAATAAGGTCATATGACATCGTAATGAGGACATTCTTAAATACAGGTATAAATAGAAAAGTCCCGTTTTAATAACTCATGTCCTCTTATCGGAAGTTCTTCCGTACTTATAATCTGATAGAGATAGATAGGTAATAGATTAAGAGCTTTTAAGCTACTAACCTGTTTGCTATCGTTTCTAGTTGGATAGTGAGTATAACGACGGATAATTTGTTTGTGAATACAAAAGTAAATAAAAATGAGTACAAAACAGTGCTTTCAAATACAAAAGTGTTTAAAAAAAATTAGAAAAATAATAAAATAAAATAAATAATGCTGGAGAAACCATTAATTTCCTACATTCAACTCCATATGATGAACGAAAATCAGAAAATTGATAAGTTAGATTTGAAAAAAAGTATATTTTATTAATAAAAGACTATAAATCTCTTACCTACTAACTTTTCACAGTCTACAAACTCTATTAACACTCCGATCTATGTTAACACGTTTCCGTCAAAAATCAGATTTCAAATTTGAATATCTCTGGACCTTTTACCCCGAATATTGAAATTTCTACACGACATTTTTCTCGTCATTCCCTACAAATTTTTGTTTTAAACAAAAAAGATCCCTGCAACAGGAAGTGAGCTACAAGGCTCCAAAGAAAAAAACTTCCATCTATGTTAAGAATAAATTTTTGTAGACCTTTTCATCCCTTTTAAAAGAGGTTCTCGGAGCAGTAGGAAGTTGAAATTTGGCTACAGGGTTCTCCTTTAAAAAAAATTAAACGAAAAAATCCGTCAACTAGGGCAAAAGTTATAGGGTAAAATGCAGAAAATCCTAATTTTTGAAAAATTAACGTTTTTTCCCTTCTATTGCGACCCCTATTATTCTTCCCCTTTCTACTCTTTCGGGAACATACTTTTTTAAAGGGACGAAAAGGTCTACAAAATTTCTTAACATAGATGAGAGGTAGTAAAATTTAACATTGATCGGAGTGTTAAGTAGAATACGACTTTCTACTAACTTTTTAATTAAGATGTTAAGAAAACTATTGAAATTATATTACCTAGAATAGGAGAGATGAATGTAGGTACTTTTGAAAAGGTAACAATAAAAATATGTCTTAATTTGTAGACTTAACATTGATTTAAGTATGTAACGTATAAATGAATTCGAAGAGTTGAATAAAACTAATGCTAATAAATATGTATATAAAAATAAAATCAGGAAAACCCGTTTTATACTGAATGTTGGCAAAAGTGGGAACACCTGTGTGAGTCATGCATTGACTATTGAGTCTGTCGCATTCACTATATTTGTGTGAAAGATTGGTCTTTTACCTGTTTTCAATTTATTTATATGCATAGTATATTATGTGTAGGGATATGTACTCTACATACACCTTTGTATGCATTTATACATGTAAATATAGTTTTAGCTTTAGATATTTGGTATTGGGATTTTTTTTCTTGAAGAACCTACATAATATTTAACTTTTACCAACAAATAATGAAGAGGACATACATATACGAAACGAATACGAGTAGTAGGTAACTTGAGTGGAACAATATAAAGTCTCAAATTGTCTCTCATATTTACGTTTACTTCTTGTTATCTATCATTTAAAAAAAAGGCTTTTATATACTACATGTAAACATGTATATATACAAGATATGCATAAGAATGTTTGTGTATTTAATAAACGTGAGCAAGAGCTAGGTAGAGTTTATTTTAGCTTTTTTTTCTAAATTTAGAATTCTATGGGAGTGTTTATTCATTTTTATATATTTTTATATTGAAATCTTTATTTAAGTGTTCTTTTTAGTGTTGTTTTTGTTGCAATCTTATATTTTTTCTAGTTTCCGAGATAAAATGAAAATTGAAAATGTTGAACGTCTCAGTGATTTTTCGCGTATTTTGTCCTTTTGGTTGAAAACTATGAGACTTACAGAATTACCGTACAAGATAGCTTTTAAGCAACACTTCAACAGATATTTCAAAAATATTAGTTTTTGGGTTCAGAGGATGCTGAGATACAGATCTTCAAAGTCAAAACTAGATATGAGACGTTCAAAAGCAAAAGTTGATCTTTTCCACTTTTTGAAAAATTTGAGTTAATGATGGCAAAATGTTCGTTGTGTTGAGGGCTTTTAATCTGAAAAATTTCAATTTTAAAAACTGCATTGATGCCCCTGAAAAATGATTGTAAAATTTGGCATTGGGTACAAAACTTCCTTATTCCAACATGATGTTGGTAGCAACAGTGTTACTGACGTTGAAGTTTAAAAACTCCCTCTACAGGCAACCAAATGTTTCACGAGTGATCTACAAAACATAGAGTCTATGTTCACCCCCTCCCCGTTACAAGCTTTTGAAAATTTTCAGTTAGGCGAGTTTCCATTACAGCTATTATGTATGATATCTACTGAACCATGTCAAATATTTAAAAGTTGTTCAAACTAAATTAAATGGAACAAGTTGCTCTTACAGCAGTGTAAATTTAATCGCCTTACGACGGCCATGACAAATTATTCAAAAATTATTAGCATTCATAGTTCAATTGCAAAATTTGCGAAGTTGTAAAATTTTCTTCGAAGCAAAATATGTCGAGAATTTACTTTAGCTATATGTATTATTTTTTTATATTTTATATTTCAAAATAAAAGATTACTATTTTCTCTTTGTATTTGCCTTTGACCGCATTCAAAAATCTTCAACTGCTTCTGAGTTATTACACAATTAATAAAGTTAAGTTGTTGGTTTATGCCAGAGTGCGAAAAATATCATTCACGAATGAAAAAAATTCAATTATTCACCAATTTTATCATTCACGAATGATAATTATTTTTTACCATTTTTATCACTCACGAATGATATTTAAATTAAAAATTCTTATCACTCATAAAGAATGAAAAATATTTCTGTATACTAATTTTTTTCATTCACGAATGTAAAGAAAAATTTCATTCCATATCGTTCCTTTTCACGAATGAAAAAGAATAGAAATGAAAAATTCATTATGTATTCTTTCTATCTTGTTTTAAATTTTAATCCTTGTTCCTTGTTGCATTCAGTTGAAATTAAAGTATAAAAATATATCAAAGTGTATACATATACGAAGGAAAAAACCTCTTTCTTAGAATTTACAACAAAAATGCATGTGTGTAAGTATCTTTTCTTCTGCGCATATTTTTCTAGTATGTATATAATACGATTTGGCATCTTTTTTAAATCGAGTTATACCAATTCTTATCACGAATGATAATTATTTTTGATTCTCAATTTTTTTATGCTCACTCACGAATGAAAAGAAACGATATTGAGAACAAAATTATAAAATTCATGAGTGAATGAAAAATAAAATTCTTTTTCTTTTTTATCATTCGTGAGTGAATAGAAT
Organism: Bombylius major; assembly: GCA_932526495.1. NCBI lineage: Eukaryota > Metazoa > Arthropoda > Insecta > Diptera > Bombyliidae > Bombylius > Bombylius major. Next base: position 28,878,850 of record OW052043.1, read on the forward strand.
TTTTTTCATTCTTCCTACTCTGATGCCAACAAGCCAACAACGTTACAGGAGCTCAGGGTTAATATCGAACGCGAAATATCTATCGTTCCGGCCGATATGTGTGAAATAGTGGTGGAAAATTAGCTCCAAAGAATCGATCGCTGCAAACATGCTCGTGGTGGTTATATGAACGAGATCGAATTCCATAGTAAAATGTAACATGTGTACTACACCTGAAATAAATTTCAGGCCAATATCTCAATTATTCTGTGTTTTATTTAAATACAAAATTGTTATGTCCCTATTGGAAAACATTTTATAAGTGTACCTATTTATGTATGTATTATAAGCACGATATAGGCTATCTGAATGAATTTCTACTCATATACAATGTTGGCATTCTCACAATGCAATAACGTATCATAGGTAAATACGAATTTCCATAATATGATAATATGTAATGATAAATGATGGTTGGATGATCAAGGACTCAAGGAGTAGATATACACTATATGGATTATTTAATGTACAGATAAAGTAAATGAAACAGTGCGCTTTATATTTGTGTTTACATCACAGTTCTATTATCCTGAAATAATTTTTCCATAATGTCTACCTTATTTTTTACGTGTGGATGGCATCAAGTTTTATTTTTTACTTTATTTTCATATATCATATACATATCCCATCTACTTACGTCGTTTGTAAAAATTTACATTGTTCACTTCAACAGAATGACATTCAAATTAAACCTTTCGTATACATATTCTACGTTATTCACAAACTATGTACTCATGTAGCTAAATAATAATGCAATAGTAAAACAAAGTTTTTGAAAGAATAGCATATAATAGATAACTATATACAAAAAAAAATTTAGCGAGTAATTTAACGCGGCTTTGAAATGAATTTGAATAGTGTCAGAGAATAATGCAAAATATGCATTGTGAAAAGTTTTCCATCATAATTAAAAATGATTTTCAAGTTCATTAGTTCATTTTTAAAAATTTGTTGTTATTTTCTTTTCTTTTTTTTTTTTTTCAGACGGTGTCGTTGGAACCGGCACGATAACTTCACCGTGGACATCAGTTAATGCCGGTCCATCGGGTCCGTTGGGTCCGGCAGATACCAACGGTACCATGGCAGATAGTAAAAACTTAGACGTTGGTGAAATGAGTGATGTAAGTATTATCCTTTGTGTACTTTGTTTTTTTAACTTTTTTAAGGGTCATATAAATTTCGTAATTTTAGGATGAAAAAGATTTATCTTCGGCAGATGCTGAAGGTGTATGGAGTCCAGACATCGAACAGAGCTTTCAAGAAGCATTAGCCATATATCCACCATGTGGAAGACGAAAAATTATTTTATCAGATGAAGGAAAAATGTATGGTATGTACTAAAATTGCACATGGTAAAAACTTTCTTGTGTTTGGATATTTATTACATTATTATAATGAGCCTTATTAATAACATTTTTTTTAAGTCGAACTTAACAAAAGTCGATTCTAAAAACTGAGTATGCTTCGGCGAGGCGAACAAAAAATCGTATGTATAGGGGGGGGGGGGGGGGGGGGGGGTAGGGTTGATAATCTCAACTGTTACAGAGTTAGAGGGGGGCAGATTTTTGGTACCTTTTCCTTGTTTTAACCTATAACATTCGTAAAATTTAGAGAACCCCTATGTCTTTCCATTAACATCTTACGTGCCGCTGTACCTCTTACCGTTTAGAAGTTATAAGGCATAAAAACCAAAATTTTGTCACTTTGTCACCCATTTTTTGACTTTAACCCTAATTTTCTCGAAAAGTGCTCGATATTAACCCTCATTTTTTATTGCAGAAAAAGAATGTTCAATTTATTCGGCATCGATTTGCTTTTGTGAAAAAAATAATTTTTAACATAAATCTGGCAAAGCAAGATCAAAGTAATCACAATATAATGACGTCATAAAATACTCTCAAAAAACCAATGACATCAAAGCTTAGAGAAACTACAGGGTGGGTCAACTTCAACTGACTGATTTAAAACGCTGATAACTTTTGCAATTTTAAACATATCTAAGCGCACGGTAGTGCGCGGCCAAGTTCAATACATAGGCCGTATGCACACCGTACACTATTAACACGAACTGTTTCGAGCCATTTTTGACCTCTCACAGCTCAGTGTCTATTAATGCTAAACACACAAAATTTAAACCACGTAATAGTGTGCTTCGTCTCGCCCGCTGTATCAAATTTCATGTAGGTATATAGGTTCAATGCGTCTTAAGATATTGACCCCAGAAAAAGCAAATTTTGGCACTCACTCACTGACCGGTAATCAAAACCTCTAGGGTACTTCTGATAAGCATAGAACCATGAAACTTTACACGTAGATAGTGTTTAACGCGTAGGTCAAGGAAAAATTACGAAATCTGTCGAATGTGTGCTGGACAAATAAATATTTCTATAATTGTTACAATAACTGAGCATCTTATATTATTTTTCTATCATTTATAACTCTAAATTTAGCTTCTATAGCTTGCTTCAATAAAATAAAAAAATGTCATATTTTATAATTAATTTTATGACACATAAAATATAAAATATATAGGTACTATTCGATACTAATGTTATAAAAAATAGCAGTGCTTAGTGAAAAATATTTACCACCTGAAAATTTTATATAATTTAAGGCTGTAATGTATGAAAATTCACATGATTTGTAAACTTTCTTCCTTATTGCAGTATTGTATGTGTGCACAAATATCGGAGAAAATAAGATTTTAGATGTACCAACCAGTCAAATTCATAATTATTAATACGTTCTGTATTGAATTTTGTATGTGAAAAAGTTCTTTGAACTTGCCATTAATGCACATTTCATTACTTTTGCTGGCCCAACAGTTAACGAATAATAACTTGGTCCCCTTTTAACATTTATGTTTTTGGTTGGATTAAAATTACTACGATGATCATGGAGCACTAGTAAGAGATGATGCACAAAAAGAATTAGTTTTAACTTTAAGGTGTGTACAAGAGCACAGAAGACTGTTCCCAGACATAAGAAAAGAAATATTAAAAATAGATTTTAAAAATTTTGTATAAATTGGTTAAGAAATCAGAAAAAAAAATGTAAATTGAAAAAACAAAATAATGAAACCAAATTTTTGCTATCTATCAGTTGCAAAAGGCCTCTTTTCCATATTTTGAAAAAAATGAGTTATTGTCGTCATTTGAAAGGTCTTTTAAAAATGTACTTATTTACTTTACTTTTAAAAGAAAAAAAATACCTTTTCCTCTTTGATCGACAAAATATGAGCTCAGTTACAAAACGGTACATTTTCCTCAAATTTTCATATATAATGTAGTCTCTTACTGCAACAATATTGTACTGGAAAAGACTTGTCCTAGTTGTTTTATTTTGCCTATTAGGTTTTGGATGTAAACAAATCCAGGATTCGTCGGTGAATAAAATATTTGTTCGTCGTATTTGGCCAAGAGCTGTGTCTTCACAAAAGCCTGCCTTCATCTTGAACTCGTTTGCAGAATTTATTGCGATCATTAATGTTTTTTTCTCTGATAGCTGTATAACATTGACACAGTATTAATTTCATGATTACTTTCGTTATTAAAAAGAGATAACAAGTATGTTTTACGGAAAAAGCAACTAGAAGGAAAGAGCGATATGAACTAACAATTAATTCAGTATTAATACTGAAAATGTCGAAAAATAACTCCCAATTCTCCAAATTACAACATCCTTCCATTAATCATGAAATTTGAATATTAATATTATTTTTGTGTTGCCATCGTGTTTAGACATTTTTGACAATAATATCAAAATATTATGTTTAAACGAGTGTGACGTGTCTAATTATTTACTTTAAGCATATACTAATAAAATAATAATATAACCAACGTAGAACAAAATAGTGTGCCTAGTTTTTAGAATATCTGACAGAATAGATTAACCGACAACTTTTTTTTTCATCAAAGCTTTGACGTCGTTTTGCAAAGTTTTTATAAAATTTCTCTAAACTTTGACGTCGTTGATTTTCGTTGTTTACAAATGCATAACAAATATTCGTTGCTACGGAAACAATAAGAATTACGATTTATATTTTTGAATTTTTTTTCGTTGTGAATAAAAATATGTACATATGTATGTACATATTTTGTTTTGGAAAAAAAATTTTTTTTTTTTGAATATGAAATATTATTTTTTTCTGTTATTTTTATTATACCTTTAAATACTATGTATATACATATATATCATATATCTTATTTTTATTAATTTGAGAGAAAAATATTAGTTCAAAATAGCTGAATATATTTTTTTATTAAATTTTACAATGATATATGTATGTATATATATGTATGTACATACATATTATTATACAATTACGTTGAAAAGAAAATATGTTTTATGTATTATATGTGTGTATATACAAATAAATATCTTCATAATATGTGCCTATACATATGTACTTAACTAAAATTATCAAAATTAATATCCGAACTCCGGAGATATTCAAATTTTAAATCTGATTTTTGACAATAAAGTACCTACGCATTAGTTTGTGCAAGTATCTCAAAAACTATGACTAAAATTATGAAATTTATTCATTTTTGAAAAAACGAAGATAGCAAATCGATGTAGAATCTATTGAGCTTTCTTTTTCTGCAATAAAAAATGAGGGTTAATTTAGCCCTTTTTGAGAAAGACAGAGTTAAACACAAAAATTTTAAAAAAATTCAGAAAATTTTGATTTTGAACGCGTTTAACTTTTTAACAGTTAGGAATAGAGAAACAAGTAAGGTATTGCTACGAAGGGCAAAGGGTTCTCTACATTTTTTCTAAACACAAAGTGACCCTTGAGTGCCGTTGTAAAAAGTAATAGGGTACATCGTGAAATAAGAGAGAAAAAAACTTCAACGCACTCTAGCGGCCAAACCGTTGGGTTTGCCCCCCCCCCCCCCCCCCCCCCCCATCGATACGATTTTTTGTTTGTCTCGATGAGACCTATCACTGGTATCAAGGTTAAGCAAACCAAACGGAACATCCTGTATTTACACTTTTTTATACTGCACAAATCATTTTGCACCACAAAATTATTGCACAAATAATTTTGCACATTTAACTTTGGTTTTTGTAGCGCCCATACGAATCACATAGAATGATAAAGCAGAGACTGTGCAAGATTTGAAATTGAACCTATTACTGTGTGACTGTGTGTATAGTATTTTTGTTGTAGTTTGTTTTTATGAAGATCGAATACTATAGAAGCATTGTTATACATTGTTGTTTTTGTGGCATTCACACGAGAGTTATGTGCATATGTAACTGCTGTAAATAATTCTGTGATCACAAGCACTAACCACTTAAGTCTGAAGATGCTTATGCCGACTTAAATGGTTTGAACATGTGACCACAGAATTGGTTTGCACAAAAATAAAAATGTATATACAATTTTAATATTATGTACAGTGTTCTAATGGCACCCCTATAATTTTGTCGCCCTGTACAGCTGCTCTGTCTGCTCATATGTAAAGACCGGCCCTGAATATATACATATATCATAGTAAAATTTAATAAAAAAATATTCAGCTATTTTAAACTATACTATTTTTCTTTTTGGAAGTCAGTACAGGCAAGATAGGCATACTTTTCTATATTCTTTCACAAATTGTTTAAATAAATCTGTCTCGTGTGTGGGGTGATCAGATCTCAATTTCAATCGAGGGAAATCTTTTAAATTAAATATTACCAAGGCAAATTGCCTGCATAAGCACAATACTGACTTCCAAAAAGAAAAATAGTATAATATTTTTCTCTCAAATTAAAAAAAATTAGATATATGATATATGTATATACATAGTATTTAAGGTATAATAAAGATAACAGAAAAAAATAATATTTCATATTCAAAAAAAACAAATTTTTTTTCCAAAACAAATATGTACATATGTATTTTTATTCACAACGAAAAAAAATTCAAAAATATAAATCGTAATCAGCGACGTGCGGTCTAACGCGCAGAACGCGCAGAGCACACCCTGAAAATTTGCCAGAAATAATCTCCAAACTTTATAAATTAAGTTTTTAAATTTAATATATTTTTGTAAATAATAAATCAAAATCTATCAATAAAAAAAATCGTTATAAGAAATGTACCAGAACATTTTAAAATGTTTTGTTGCTTGCAAGCGCAAAAATATTTCTGCGCCTAGCTAATGTATTAAAAAAAGCAATAAACCAATAACCGTCAAGTTTAATTCTATAATACATTTCCTATACATTTGATGGTGCTGAAAATTTTCTGCGCTTTTTCTCTAGCAACAAATTTTATATGGGTGACTTGTAACATCCACATGTACTATGCATCATACATCATACTGTACACACTACATAATATACTACAAAGTGTTTGTATAGAGCAACACAAAAATATAGATATACTATGCTGCTGTATAAAGTATATCAATCAGCGCAGAGAAAAATCAGCGCTCATGACTTGATGTAAAAGAGATTAAGAGAAATGAGAAATGTACCACAGTTCACATTCCACAACATTTTAAAATGCTTTTTTGTTGCTTGCAAGCGCAGAAAATTTTCAACACCATCAAATGTATAGGAAATGTATTATAGAATAAAACTTGACGGTTATTGGTTTATTGCTTTTTTTAATACATTAGCTAGGCGCAGAAATATTTTTGCGCTTGCAAGCAACAAAACATTTTTAAATCTTCTGGTACATTTCTTTTTTGTTGTTTTTTTTGTTATAATTTTTTTGTATGTGTAAATACACGTAAAAATTAATTGATTTATTTCAAGAGAACTTTATTTTAACTTTCAATGATTTTTAAATAATACCTTCTTTTCTAAAAAAACCTTATATTTATATTTTTCGAAGTAAAATTGAAAACATAAAAAGCAATATTAAAAGGTATAGGTACAGGGTAGTTCAAAAGGATCACATGTCTGCACACCTAGATATCAGAACCACTGCACGTCACTGATCGTAATTCTTATTGTTTCCGTAGCAACGAATATTTGTTATGCATTTGTAAATAACGAAAATCAACGACGTCAAAGTTTAGAGAAATTTTATAAAAACTTTGCAAAACGACGTCGAAGCTTTGATGAAAAAAAAAGTTGTCGGTTAATCTATTCTGTCAGATATTCTAAAAACTAGGCACACTATTTTGTTCTACGTTGGTTATATTATTATTTTATTAGTATATGAATTCAGCGACAGAAAAAACCATTTAATTGATTTAATTACAATTGTACGATGATTGTTAATCTAAAAATATTTGGCACACAATTTTGTTCCACGTTGCTTATATTATTATATTATATATTATATATTATATATTATATATTATATATTATACATTATATATTATTATATTATTATATTATTACCTAGAATAGAGGGGTAAATTTCATAAATATTGTGACGTCATATTTGAAGATGGCGAATCATATTTATGTATTTCAACAAATGCCTGCATGCACAGTTGGCTTGAAGGCTCTGATTATAATTCCAGCTCATTCGAGTTGCCAACGTATGTTGACGACGAATTCATTAAAGCACTCAATAATAATAATTATTATTTCTAATTTAAATTAAACAATAGAAATTAAAAAAAAATTGATTAAATTAGTCAAACTAACTTACAAAATAAAAAAGGAGAAACTTGAAAAAAAAACTTGAATATCTACAGCCGAAATAAAAAAAAACTAATCGTTATTACTGATACGCAACCACAAAAGTCTTTTAGAGGTAAAGTAGGTCCGAAAATGCCATTCACGTAAGGTGAAATATGTGTCCTATCTAATTCATAAACTAATGGAGTTTTGTCGTTAAAAGCTACATTAATTTTATTTGAACAAGACTGATTGAGAAATGGAAAAATAACATTTTTGTATGGCACAAAAATTGAGGGAAGACAAGTGCTTGTACCAGTTTCAAGCATGTTTAAAGACAAAAAGCTGTATGGTTGGTTGGTTGGTTGACGTGGCGGTTCTTTGGCTTATTTCGGAAAAATTCAATTAGCACTAAACCGTGCCGTTTTGATACCACACACCGACACACCTCGCAGTTGTCGAGTCAAAGGGTTGTAAAGGTTTTCTGTCATAACTGTATACTTTCTTAAAAATATTCACATAAGCAGCAAGACATTCTGTTATAAAGCACAACACCTATACACAAAACTTTGTGAATAGTATAGATTCTTCCCAGCAAGCATGGCAATAAGAATGCAATAGTGTTTTCGTATTACAGTGGCAAGTGTTGCCTATTGCGGCAATAGCAGTTTTCTTATCGAAGGCAATAAGGTTTGCTTGAGAAAAGGTTGACAGACATTCGTATTGCTGTGATTATGATAAGAAAGCGAGCAATTATGATACTTTCTCGTTAAAAAAGCAATAGGAATGCAAGTAAAATACGTTTAGAATGTAATTAAAGGGCAATAAAAGTGATGATTCGAATTCTTATTGCCTTGTAGTGTCGCATTCTTATCGAAATTACAATAAGAAAGCAAGCCGAAATTATGATACTTTATCGATTACAAAGTAATGGAAATGGAAAACGTCAAATGGTCGTCAATTGATGAAAGTCAGCCTAAATCTTTGAATTGCTGAATTTAATTAATTGACGATCATCTTATGTTTTCGAAGATACACTTATAGAAATACATGGGAAACACTCGATTGACGAGTTTACATTTATGTGATTTTCTCATTATTTTTCTTCAACATAAAAGTGAATAACATAACATTTTTGAAAGTCTTTGACTGAATAACTTCACTTCTAAACACAAACTGAACGATATTATCAAGAATAAAAAACGATGATGATTCACTCAATTCCTTTCGGTTACAAATATTATTGCCCATTTATCGCTCAGTCGTATAATCTGCAATAAAAATAGTTATTATTGCCCACTTATCGCTCAGTCGTATAATCTGCAATAGAAATATTATTGCCATATTGCCCACTCGTTCTATTGCCCATTTATTGCCGAGTTATTGCCGCAAGTTCTTGCCCAATTATTGCCCGCTCGTTCTATTGCCTATTTATCGCTCAGTTGTATAATCTGCAATAGAAATATTATTGCCATATTATTGCCCATTTATTGCCAAGTTATTGTCACAAGTTCTTGCCCAATTATTGCCCGCTCGTTCTATTGCCCATTTGCTTGCTGGGTTAACAGCAGAAAGTTGACTCTTGTCATTAATTTCACTTACACCATATGTACCCATTATGTGTTCCCACTTCCCAGGATTTTTTACTTCCAACAATTTTGCTATTAAAATCACCTTTCATTATTTCAGCACTTCTTTTTATAAAATTCCTTTTTATTACAAAATCTTTAGTTTTTAGCTGAAGAATATTTTTAATGCGAGTTCCTACAAAGTTTGATACCAAAATTCACTTTTCCATACACTTTTTATCTATTTTTATTTTCCAGGGAGAAATGAACTGATAGCACGTTATATAAAACTACGAACAGGAAAGACAAGAACAAGAAAACAAGTTAGCTCACACATTCAAGTTTTAGCAAGAAGGAAATTACGGGAAATTCAGGCTAAATTAAAAGTTGTAAGTACAATATAATTTTCTACAAACTTGTCTTTCACTAAATAATTATTTACTTCACTTTAACCTCATAATTAAATTAATAGTTGATGCACAAATACATCAAATATGTATTATTTTCGTCTTTATTATACATAATATGTGTACAGGGTGTTTTTTTCTACGTACAAAGGTTATTACAACGATATTCTCTGGAGTATTTCATGATGAAAAAATTGTACTAATAAAAATTTCTATCGTGTCTATTTTCGCCGTAGAGGGCGTTCAAAATTATGAGTTTTGTGCAAAACCTCTCAACACAAAATATTTTTATTTATTTTTATATTCACTCTCTATTCACTTAATAGACTAATAGTTCATTCACAGGAGCTATTAGTTAAGAGACTTTTCTAACCTCAAATATCTATTAATTTATTTGCAAGAATACGAAATCTACTAATTAAAAGTCTCCACAAAATTAAGAGATCAGCTGATCAAAAGTCTTTTAACTAATAGAACAGAGCAGGCCATTTTCTGTTAACTAATAGATTAGTAGCTAAATAGCTTTGCTACGCTTCGCTTTGACAGGTAGAAGTTGAATGTCGTGTATTTAAATGTAATGTGTTACATAGCCGAAGCTTCTCGCAGCAAAAGTTGATCAACTTTTAACTTTTTATGTATACGAAGCGGAGAAATGTCATTTCTTAATTGTTTTTGTTTGAAAAATTCAGTTCAATGAAATTTAAAATAATTTTTAATAGCCATACACATATAAAAAATTTTTATTTATGAAATTATATGTATACATATGTATATGTAATACAAATAATTATATTTTATATACATATACATATAATATATAAATTAATAATATTAATATAAATTATATATATGTATTTAATATATACGTATTTTATATATGTAGTTATAATATATAATATCACAACGATATTCTGTCAAATGTCAAACACAAAGCGAAGCGTGCTATCGCTATGTAACAAGGGAGATCAAATTGCAACATAACGAAGCGAAGCGGAGAGTAGCGAAGCGTGCTATGTAACTTCACTATTAGTCTGTTACCTAAAATAGGGGGTATAATTTAGTAATTATTTCTTCATAAAATATTCTAATAATTCTCTAATTGATTTTAGTTATTCAAACGTTTTTATTTTTTAAAATTATCTTTAGTTGAGCCCTTTTTTGTTTTTAATTAATATTTTGTTATTTTTATTATTGGTATTTAAAATTCATAATATTACTTTAATAGTTTCTTAATATAATACAGTCTTTCAGATAAGTTTAAGACCACTTGAAAGTTTGGACCTTTCATACAATACAGGAACGAATAATTTCTGCCGTGCTACCAAACCAAACTGGGTAAATAAGAACTCTGAGATATTTAGACCAAAATTATATATTTCATCATTTCATTCCATTCTTCGCGTAAAAATGTTTTTAACTGTGCAAGGTTAACTGGCTTACGTTTTCCAACACTTGCACCTTAAGTTTTCCAGCAGTTCTCTATAATATTAAGATCAAGACTATTAGGTGGCCAAGGCAAGATTTCAATATTATTCTGCTGGATCCATCTTTGAGTGTAAATAGCCGTATGAGGCCTTGTATTGTCTTGCTGAAAGATTGTTCCTCGAAGGGGCATTTCTTCTTCAATATATAGTATGAGATACTCTTCAAGGATTTCTATATATTTTTCTTTATTTATCATCCTTTCAACAATGCAGAGCTTTGAGTAACCAAACCAGGACAATGCTCTTACACCGTGACTTTCCCACCACCCATTTGTACTTGCTTCTAAACGCAATCTGGTCGATACTATTCACTAGGTAATCGACGAACACATTTTCTGGAATTCGGTATGAGTTAAAAAGTACTTTCATCAGACCAAACTACTCATTTCCAATGATCTGTTGTCCAGTTACGATGTTGTCTGCACCACTGCTTATGTTTTTCATTGTAGAGTGACAATTAGGCACTTGTTAGAAAGGTTAGAAAGTCCTCTGATTTGTTCTGAACATGGGGTGACTGTGAAATAGACGTGTAGAGCTACAAAGTGATGTATAAAAAAATTAACTCTAAAACTGCGGCGTCCTCCAGCGGTTGAACAGTTGATATTGCTTCCTCTTGACTTTTTGCTAGTCTCGACGGGACCTACTCGTGGTTCATTCTGTTTTGCTTGGTCCTAAACACCCTGCGTAATAATAATGAAATTTATAATAACTCAAAAACGACGCGCTTCTCAGAAAAATTGCTCATGCAAATTGCTGCAGTTTGCAGAATCAAATGAACTTTTATTTATCGAAATAAAAAATACTGGTTAATATAAATATAAAATGATTTTTACGGAAAACTGGAGTTTCCATGACAAAATTTTGAGTTTCTAAATCGGGGGTTCTGCAAGGAGAAGGCTCTAGCCTTTCTAAAAATGTTTGTAAGAAAGTTTGAAGAGTTACCCAACTTTATTCCGTAGACTAAACTGCTGCAGGGTTATTAGTTTAAAAGATACAGGGTGATATAAAAATAAAGTCCCCGAAATCCTTCTTCTCTCATACCATCGAACTTTCTGAAATTCACCACCCTCTTGTCATATAATCCTTTATTTGTCTCAACGCGAGCTATTTGTGATTTTCCAGTTGGACATTCTTTTATTCAGAACACATGTAAATAAATGGAGTTGAGTCCCAGTTTGGAATTTCTATCATAAAGTAGTTTGTTGGTGGTTTTTTTTTTCGATTCTTGGTTTTTGATTTCAAAAAATGTAGACGTATATTTAATTAAAATTCTCAAAAAATAAAAAATTCAATTCATTTTTTTTTTATTTTCTAAAATATTCAAATAGCATTCCATATAAAAGAGAAAAATTCTAAGATGAAATAAAATTTGAAAAATTTGCCAACAAATCTTCAAAATTTCTGCTTATTGAAAAAAAATAATATTTCACTATTGCTAAACATATTAGATAATTTAAATTTTTATAACTTTTATAAACGAAATATTCTTTTACAATGGCATTTTTTTATAAAATAAGTGAAAATATTGTATTTTAGTTAGATTGTTTTTTTTTTCATATAGGAGGTAAACGAAATTTCAGTTACTCTTTTTCTGTAATAATTTACAAATACTTTATTCTTATTAATTTGTTTTGTTGTTTTTACCATATTTCATCTTTATTTTATCATTATATTATATTCTCATAACACTCGTATTTCATTAAAGTTTGATATTTCTTAATGAAATAGTTTTGTTACAAAATTTCTAATTTAAAAATACCTTTTCCTAAATAACTAAATATTACTGTATAGGTTGTTATTACAAAGAAGTACCAGCAAAAGAAAAAAATGTTTTTCTCATAATCATAAAATTCAATCCCTTTCAATTAAACTCATATTTTCGTAATTTATTTCTAAAAACAATAATAATGAAAGCATATTCGTGCAGAATACGTTATATGTTTGTGTATATGTACATACCTACAGTGGCTCCAAAAAGTGAGCGCTCACCTATATATATTTTTTTAAATTGATAAAAAATACAAACAAAATAAATTATTATAAAAACTTTATTTATTAATTATATTACTTAAAAGGTATACAATAATAATATACAAACAAAAAGTAAATATTCTACTTCATATAAAAATTATGACAAAAAAATATAAAGTACTGACAATTTTTATCTCCAAAAAGTCAACGCTCATTTCAATTTTTTAAACAAAAACTTTGTATTATTTACACAAATAACGGTAATACTCTGTATTTTTATTAAATAATAGTTTTCATTCAGTTCATTAATAAAATAAAAATTCCAATTATTCGGTACAATACAATGGCTGTTAAACGTAAAGAAACAAGTGTAAAAGAAAGAAAAATAATATTAAATTTACGTAAAGAAAAGAAATCGATTAGAGAAATTGGTAAAATTATTAAACGGCCATATTCTACTGTAAAAGATGTTATAGCAGTCGAGCACGCATGAGTGCAAGACGGTTGAGTGCAAAAAATGGATAAGTGCAAGTAGTTTCGATGTCCCGTTTCTTTTCATATATATCTTAATGTAATTTTATACGCATGAGTGCAAAACGGATGTGTGCAAAAACTGGATGAGTGCAAGAAGTTTTAAAGTCCTGAATCATAACTTTATATTAAATCAAAGACGGATAAGTGCAAACATTTTTTTTCTAGTAAAGTTTATTTAAACTGGTTTCAACTTATTCAAGTTTCAACAATTTAAATAATTTTAACGTATGTCAAGCCATGTAAAGTATTTTATCTGTACTTTTTATATTTTTATATTTTTTAACAACAAATTTTTTGAAATTAATTGAAATTGAATCATTTAAGAAAATTAAATCTTATTGTTTTTTTTAAAATAAAAGGGTAACCTTTTAAGAGACTTAATATACATCACAAAATATGCATGTATTATAAGTGCACAAATTTGCACTTATCGATAACTGCAAATGACGGATTACTGCAAGCAAAAACTGTGTCCCAGACGCTTGCACTTATCCGTGCTCGACTGTATTTTTAAAAACAAATAGATTGAAAAATTCTGAGAGAAGCGGTCATCCATGTAAATGAAATCGTTTGAAATCGTTATTCAAACCCATTTTTTGAGCACTGCTGTTAAAATTTGCTTTCAAAAATAAATTCATTTCTTATAATTTTTTTTTCTTCACTCAATACACTGTCCATCTGATTCATAGATATTATATTTAGAGTCATAGCTAAATAGAACCCTATTCTATAACTCTTTGGCTTGTTTAAATATATCTTAACATAAGCAAAACGCTTCTTTCTATTGAATTTATGTCCAACATTCAAAAAGAGGTAGAGGTTCAATACTTGTGTAGGGTTGTATGAGTGCCAACGGGATTGGAAATTTGCATTTTATTGATGGTATTATGGACCAACAGGTATATATTATTATATTGAAAGCAAATTTTATTTATACATATATATGTACATTATATGTATGTACATGATGTATAATACATACATACATATGAGTGGGTATATAGGTATGTATATTATTTATTCCAGTTTATTAATTTTTGTCATAAATTTTCATAATTTTCATCGTAGCTCTCTTCTTTTTTTTTTTAAATAAATTTATATTTTTTAGGATCATATTGGTGGCAAGGAAAAAGCATTTCAGACTATGTTTAATATGTCAAGTACACAAATTATTTCTGTGACAGCAGCAAAAAGTCTTGTATTGACAGCTGGGCCACCAGTATCAACACAACCATCATCACTTCATCATCCCTTACACACATTAGGTTATCCTAGCGTAAGATTTGATTCTTTTTTCTTCTTCTTCAATTTTTTGTGGTTCATCTTTTAATAAAACACTTATTAGTTTTCCTCTATACCATCATATACTATTCTTATTCCTTAAACTCATTTTTTGTTTACAACTTTTTCTGTTTAAAAATAGAAGAAATGCTACAATCGTTTTTTTGTGTCACGTTACGATTTAAATAAAAATAAACAATAAACAAATCTTACGAATATTCTCAAGACTTTTTTCTTCTCAAAATAAAAATATTTCAATATTACCTAGTCCTACCATAAATTCTGTCCACCAATTAAAAGGGTCTGCTTGTTATGCAAAATGAAACAAAGTTTAAATTTTATATACATTTTATTAATTACTTATAGTATAATATAAAAATACTTAAAACTATTTAAAATGTCCACCACTGGCCTCCACAAATTTATTTTAAAAATTTTAAGCCACTCATACCACTGCACGCACTACCTCAATAGGTATCGATGCTGTTGTTTTTATCAAACTTGCCTTTAGAGCTTCGATATTGCGGTGGGGTTAAGAACAAACCTTCTACTCTCTCTACTCTAAAACATTTCACAATCGGTAGTCCAAAGGATCAAGGTTGGGGCTTCTTGATGGCGAATCTTCCGCAACGATTTATTCAAGAACATTCACTTTTTTAACCATTGTTAAATCTTTTAAATCTTTTTAGCCTTATAAGCCGGTGCAGAATGTTGCTGCAATATCCAATTTTTTATAGCAAACAAGGTATCGTTGAGCGGCTTCACCACGTTTTCCAAAACATCCGATTTGTAGTTTTCAGCTTTCGTTTTGACCCCTTGTTCGCAAAAATGCATCTGTGTGACGCCATCATGGGGCACTCTGCACAAAACCATCACTGAGTCCGAATCATGTCCCTTTTTCACCCTTAAAATTTTCTCAGCAGCTTCTCAGGAGCTATGGGCGTACACATGATCATTTTTTCGGTTAAATTTCTCAACAACGATAAAAAATTTTTCATTAGTAAAAAGAATTTGTTGGTAATTATTTTCCGCGTGCAGCTCCAACAGCGGTTCTGCACAAGTCATTCTAATTTTCCGTAGCGCTTCCGTAAAACGACGCCCGGAGGTTCTACGGTAGGCACCAAGCCTAAGGTCCGTTTTAATAATGCGTGACATAGTTATTTCCTGTATCCTCATCTCCAGTGCCATTATTTTCTGTTTTCGAAGAGGATTTCGACGAATTCTCTCCGCTACGGCATGTATTGCTACTGGCGTTCGCGAAGTTACGAGGACGACCAGTTTTAGGTCTGTCATCGACAGAGCACATCTCGTTGTACCTCTTTATTGCCCTACGTATACATTTTTTCGAGATTTGAAGAAGCCTCAGCAAATCGAAAATTTCATTTGTCGACTTATTGCACTGTGAAGAGCTATAACTGCAATCCGGTTTTCTTTGATTTCCCACTCCATATTATCACTAGCACTAATTAACTTTCACTGTCGATTTTTTAAAATTAGACATCCTATTTATACTTTTCAGAAATTTATAGCTCCCTAAGTCTATGAACACTTGTGATATGACTCACATGTTTTTTGGGACAGAACTTATGGCACCACTAAGTATATGATATTGATATTTGATAATACAAAATACAGAGTGATTCCGTTAAAGTGCCCGACCCGGAAACTACGGATAGGTCTCAGCGAAGTGAACAAAAAATCGTATTGAGGGGAGGGGGGGGGGGGTATCTCAACCGTTACGGAATTAGAGGGAGGAAAGATTTTTGGTACTTTTTCCTTATTTTACCCTATAACTTTTTACAGGGGCACAATAGGCTCATCTACCTTTTTGCAGAATTGTATAGAACCCCTACTTCTTTCCAACAACATCTTCAGGCCTCCAAACCAAAATTTTGTAATTTTTTCACCCATTTTAAAACGTTTTTATTAACTTGCTTTCTTGTCTGTTTGTTCGGTACAAATTTAGAAATTTATTTTTAACCAACTTTTTGATGAGATAGAGACTTAAAACTTTCAACATAACTCAGAACTGGATGAAAATGCAATATTACATCGCTTTTGAAAGGTTTATAATTTTACTTTACTCAAATTTGATATAACACAAATAAAATACTATAATGTTTATTTACTAAAATTTAAACTAAGCAAACTCTGATTTTCAAGTCGAAAATATTTTAGTATGCTAAAGACAGACACGTGGTATGGATACCATGGTACCAATACCATGGTTTCAACCAGGCCCGGCCCTACCATAGGAGCGGCTGGCCTGAAAATAACTACTCACTTATTTAAATTTTGTGTAATAAAAAATAACATAAAAGTGAACAATTTTCAAATTTCACTAATTTAAATACATATATAGAATGTACATACTACATATGTATTATGTAATATTAGATTCTTATATGCATAACATTTCTAAAAAGTACCTTTTATTCGACGCACGAATATATGATGTACAATTGTACATTCATTAAAAATATTACTACATATGTATGTACTTGCATTTATATTTTAAGAAGAAATAACGTCCAAACAGAATGCGAATGTACATAGACAGCAGCTTCAATTTCAACTAAAGATCGATTCACACATTTCAGGTCAGTCTCAGTTCAGTTTCCGTTCCGATTATTCGGTTAATATTATTGTATGGAGTTCAAATGTACATAGTCACACATGTCCGTTCCGTCTCAGTTCAGTCACCGATCAGTCAGAATTTCTCTGTGACAGAAATTTCCGATATCGTCGTCAACGTTATTTTTTGAAATGACTGACGGAGTTCTGATAGCTTTCAGCCCTTTTTTTGTACATTATTGTGGTAGGTTGTATTTTTTTATGTGAGCAAAATGTCTAGTGACGAAAAATTAATTGAAAAAGTACGGGAAAATACTGTGTTGTACGATTTATCGAATAAAAATTATATGGATAGCAAATTTAAAGATACCATATCATCCAACAAAATTGCAATCATACACAACTCATTTACTGTAAATTTATCTATTTTTTAACTCACAACTATACACAATATTTTAACTCACACTTTTTCAACTGATGATAAAATACAACTGATTGAACTGATATGTGTGAATATAAATCGACTGAAACTGAACTGTGACTGACGTGACGGAACGGAAACTGAACTGAGACTGACCTGAAATGTGTGAATCGACCTTAATGGAGCAAAAAAGTTTCTTGTTCCAGCGCTTTAAAAATTGTATATGGTAAAATTTGTATC